>CM035844.1:276179605-276800409 GCA_020510985.1 Pholidichthys leucotaenia
TTCAACGACACTGCAGCAAAGACATTGAGTTGCTAGCTGTTAGCATGAGGCCTACATATCTCCCGAGAGAACACTCACACGTGATCTGCATTGTTGTTTATGCAAATCCGACGGCGAACGCTGGGACAGCACGTGACGTCATCCATTCAGTAACCAGCAGGCTGCAGACAGAAACACAACAGATGCTCTTCTCCTCATCTCAGGCGATTTCAACCATGTTTCACTGTCTCCCATTCTACCCACGTTCACCCAGTATGTCACATGCCACACTAGAGACAATAAAACACTGGATTTATTCTACGCAAACACTAAGGAGGCGTACACCTCATCACAACTCCCCCACTCGGGAGATCGGATCACAACTTGGTTCATCTCCGGCGGTGTACAAACCCCTAGTGCACAGACAACCTCCGGCCATGCACACTGTGGAGTTATGGTCTGAGGAGACAATGGACACCCTAAAGGGCTGTTTTGAAGCCACCGCCTGGAAGCAGCTCTGCGATCCACATGGTGAGGACATCGATGGCCTCATTCACACCTTCACGGGCTACCTCAGCTTCTGTGTGGACAAATCCGTTCCCACCAAGGACATCTCATACGGCGTCCACTCAAACAAACAACCCTGGATCAACCCTGAGATACAAAACACTTCTGACGAGAGAAGAAGAGGATCTTCAGGTCAGGGAACAGGGCGATGCCTGAAGTCCGTACAGAGGGAGCTGAGGAGTAAAGATCAGCGAAGGCAAGGACAGCTTCAGGAAGAAGATGGAGGACAGCTGCAACAGAGCGACATCAGCGGGGTCTGGAGAACCTCAAAACCATCTCGGGGCTCCAGAATACCTCCCCCAGGCCACAGGGGGCAGGGAGTGGGCGAACAACCTGAATCTGTTTTTCAATAGATTTGACCAACCGCCCTCCCCCCCCTGACTGCACAACAACCACTGCTGCCTCTAAGAAATCAAGTCCTGCTACCCACTCCCCACTCCACCAACACCCTCCCACACCCAACACACAGCCCCCCATCCTGACCCTGACCAGGACCCAGGTGAGGACGGAGCTGAGGAAGATCAAGGCGAGGAAGGCGCCGGGACCCGGACGGCATCAGCGCAAAGCTCCTCAAGTCCTGTGCAGACCAGCTGTGTGGGATTGTGACGTATATCTTCAACATGAGCCTGAAACTGGGAGGGTACCACAGCTGTGGAAAACATCTTGTGTGGTACCTGTACCAAAAACTTCCCACCCCAAAGACCTGAACAGCTACAGACCGGTGGCCTTGACGTCCCACTTGATGAAGACCCTGGAGAGACTGCTCCTTGCTCACCTCCGCCCCCTGGTGGAACCAGCGATGGATCCACTCCAGTTCGCCTACCAGCATGGCATTGGGTGGAGGATGCGGTGATCTTCCTCCTTCACTGTTCTCTGTCCCACCTGGAGAAGCCCGGGAATATGGTGAGGATCATGTTCTTTGACTTCTCCAGTGCTTTCAACACCATCCAACCGATGATCCTGAAGGACAAGCTGCTGCGCGCAGGGGTGGACCAGCACCTGTCATCATGGATCCTGGACTACCTCACGAACCGGCCTCAGTTTGTGAGAACCCGGGACTGTGTGTCCGACACGATCATCAGTAGCACGGGGGCCCCCCAGGGAACGGTGCTGGCTCCCTTCCTGTTCACTCTTTATACTGCGGACTTCTCACACAACACAACACACTGCCATCTACAGAAGTTCTCTGATGACTCTGCGATCGTTGGCCTCATCTCAATGGAGATGAAGCTGAGTACAGAGGGCTTATCCAGGACTTCGTGGACTGGTGCCATCGGAACTGCCTCCAGATCAACGCGAGGAAAACTAAGGAGCTGGTGGTGGACTGCCGCAGGCATGGGCAGCCCCACACAGTACCAGTAAATATACAGGAACAGACATCGAGATGGTGACATCATATAAGTACCTGGGTATTCATCTGAACAATAAACTAGACTGGTCCACCAATACCTGATGCACTCTACAAGAAGGGGACAGCGCAGGCTGTTCCTGCTGAGGAGACTCGGACTTTTGGTGTACAAGGGGCGCTGCTGAAGATCATTCTAGACACGGTGGTGGCCTCAGCCATCACTTTTGGAGTGGTCTGCTGGGCAGTGGCATTACTGCAGCCGATAGGAAGAGACGGAACAAACTGATTAAGAAAGCTAGCTCTGTCCCTGGGGCAGCGCTTGATCCGATGAGGAGATAGGAGAGAGAAGGACGGTGGCTAAACTGTCATCTCTGCTGGAGTCCGAGTTCCACCCTATGCAGGACATACTGAATGCACTGAGGAGCTCATTTAGCAGCAGACTACATCATCCAGGTGCACAACCGAGAGGTTTCGTAGGTCCTTCCCTACCAACGGCTGTCAGACTGTACAACCTAAGCAGGGCTGCTCGCAGAGATAGCAAAAAGACGTAACAAACTAATAGTTTTTTGAATGCAAAAGATGCAATAGACTTACACAATGGTCCCCCCGGCATACAACTAGGAACATACCGGTCGCTATGGAGGGTGAGAATATGTATGGGCACATAATCATACCATGTAGGATAACTAAGTAGACGGTTATGCTGTTTCATTCCATCTAGCAACAATGCTCTGCACTGTGTGTGTTTATATATTTACATATTTATTCCATCTAGCTACAATGCTCAGCACTGGGTGTGTTTATATATTTATATATCTACATATTATTCCATCTAGCTACATTGCTCCGCACTGTGTGTGTTTATATACTTGCATATTTATTCCACCTAGCTGCAATGCTCCGTACTGTGGGTGTTTATATATTTACATATTTATTCCATCTAGCTACAATGCTCTGCACTGTGTGTCTGTGTGTGTGTGTATATATATATATTTTATAGTAATACGTACATATGTATATTAGCTGCTCTTGCTTGCTTGTTTTTTTCTTGCCTTCTGATTGTTGCTCTGAGTGTTGCTATCCCTGTGCTGTTGCAATCCTGGAATTTCCCCGTTGTGGGACTAATAAAGGCTTATCTTATCTTATCTTATCTTATACGTTTTCATCATGGAAACTGCCAGAGAAAAATCACAAATGAGTGTGGAAAAACAAACGAAAATTACAGTCTTTTCACGAGGAATTCCTGGAAAGCATTTCCAGGAATTATTTGCTCAAGAAAGGGTGAAAATTACCCCAACTGCACTTTGTGTAGACAAAATTTTTCGATCAGACATGGAGGAATCAGCGATGTGAAAGACCACGTGGGAACGAAAAAACACTAGTCGAATGCCAATGCCAGTGACACCAGCGGCAAACTTTCTACGTTCTTCGTAAGAAAAATAGAAACATGATTACTGAAGAAATATAAGGTTGTTAGCCACATTTTAACTTGATTTAATGCGAATATTTGTTTGCCGTCGGGGGGCTTCGCCCCCCTGAACCCCCCACCTGGACCCCGGCTATCTACTAGGCTTTTCAGGTTTTAAAAGTTGGCAGGTATGTTTATGTTGTATTACTGGTCAGCACAACTGAGGTCTATGACATATTATTTTTCATCAAATGATCTCCCTCACTGGACTGAAATGGAATCATACAATTTACCTTTACCTCTTCCCATATTCATATACTCAGACTCGGCTAAAAAATTACAGAAACAAGTTAAAAATCCAATTGTAAAGCATATGATCAAAATATGGTGTGAAACCAAAAAATATTTAAAAGAACCACACTTATTGTCACAATTTAGCCCAATATGGGGTAATCAATATTTTACACCAGGGAGAGCGGATGCTGTATTTAAAGTATGGAATTTAAAAGGGATTCAAAAGATTCAAGACTTATATCTGTCATGTTCAGATAACATAATGTCTTTTGAAGAACTGAGGATCAAATTCAGTCTTAATAGAACACATTTTTTTAAATATCTTCAGCTTAGAAATTTTATTCGATCAAATAAAAATAATGCTCTCACCCGACCTACTTATTCATTTTTGGAAAAAAATCTGATGAAAGATAGTAAGGGAAAGGGTATTATTTCAGAGTTTTACAACTCATTGACACTATTCTCAAGTGAAAACTCACAGAAAGGACTGAATTACTGGAAGGAGGACCTGCAAGTTGAAATTTCAGAGGAACAATGAGAAATGGCTTGTGCAGGAGCTCAAACCAAATCAATAAATGTATGTCTTAAACTGATACATTTTAAATGGTTAATGCGGATGTATGTTACACCAGTGGAATTAAATAGATATAACAAAAACATACCAGATACATGCACAAAATGTATGGAAAGTAAAGGAACCCTATTTCACTGTTTATGGGAATGCAGAAAAATCAGAATGTTTTTGGAAGAGGTGAGGGTAACAATTGAAAAAATAATTTCAAAACAAATCATATTCAACCCTAAACTGTTTTTGTTGGATCTGTATCCAGAAAAAACATAACTTTAATAAGAGTTAAAAAGCATTCATAGACCTCAGTTTGCTTAATGCCAAAAAATGTATTGCACTACTGTGGAAAAAGATTCATAGACCAGATGTGACTCAGTGGTTAAGACAAATGTTAACAAACCTTCCACTAGAAAGAATAACATATATACTGAAATCAAAGGAAAATGTATTTGAGAATATATGGAGACCTTCCATTGATTATGTAAAGAATTTAAACATAACGTCTGAAGAAGAAGGTGAATGATATGTTTGGACCTTGCAAATTCCAAGCTGTTGAATGTATATTATGTATTCTTATGTAATAGATTACCTGGACTAAACAGAGGAGCATTGTTGTTGATTTGTGTTTGTTAATGGATGTTGTTTTTGTTGTTTTTATTACACATTTTTTTGTTATTGTTCTTTTTAATTTTTAAATTACTTTTGTGTTAGTGTCTGATTGTTTGTGCCATATTTGTATAAAAAAAGGGTCAATAAAAAATATTGTGGAAAAAAAAGAGGTTAACAAATAAATAAAAACGTGACTCAAATTTAAAAATCCAGGAGAGGAAAAGCATTTCCATTCCTCTATCATACGTCTCCTTATCAAGGTTTTATATTTGTTGATGCTGCATTCAGACAGACAAGTAGGTCCACTTTCACTTTTCTCTGGGACCATCTGAGCTTCTGCAAAGTGACGTGAAAAATCTGCTGAGTCATCAAAGTATTTTAGTGATGAAGAACTGTGTTGACAGAGGGAGGAAGAGGAGCGGTGTTCCTGTGGAGGAGCAGCTGTCCTGCTGTTCTTTGTGTCAGCACGTCCTGAAGGATCCAGTCTCTACCAGCTGTGGACACTGGTTCTGCAGACAGTGCATCTCCTCATACTGGGACCAGTCTGCTTCATCAGGATCCTCCTCCTGTCCCCAGTGTGGAAAAGATCCAAAACTGGTGAGAGTGTAAAAATCTTCAGATTTCTGGACACATCCAGTCTTGGAACAGAATCTTTCTCCATAGTTTAGATGTTCAGATGTTTTTGTGTCTCTGTGACTTTGTTGTTTTCTCAGCAGATGTTGGTCTGCAGGAGGTTTTAGATGAACATCAGATCAGTCTGAGGAGGAGATGTGAATGTGTGACTGAAGGAAGTGATGAAACAGGAAGTGGAACCCTCCTCAACAGGATCTACACTGAGCTCTACATCACAGAGGGACAGAGTGAAGAGGTTCAGACCCAACATGAGGTGAAGCAGCTGGAGACAGCTTCCAAGATGGACTCCCCATGACACTCCAATCAGGTGCCAGGACATCTTTAAAGCCTTCCCTGACCAACAGAGACCCATCAGAGTGGTTCTGACAGCGGCGTGGCTGGTGTTGGAAAAACCTTCTCAGTGCTGAAGTTCACTCTGGACTGGGCAGAGGGCTTGGAGAACCAACATGTCAGTGTGGTGATTGTGCTTCCATTCAGGGAGCTGAACCTGATCAGAGATGAGCAGTACAGTCTTCTGGAGCTGCTCCATGTTTTCTATCCAACATTACAGAAGGTCACAGCAGAGAAGCTCGCCGTCTGCAAACTTTTGTTCATCTTTGATGGCCTGGATGAAAGCAGACTTTCATTGGATTTCACCAACAGGAAGCTCATGTCTGATGTCACACAGAGGTCATCAGTCAGAGAGCTGCTGACAAACCTCATCCAGGGGAATCTGCTTCCCTCAGCTCTCATCTGGATAACTTCCAGACCTGCAGCAGCCAATCAGATCCCTCCTACATGTGTGGACAGGATGACAGAAGTACGAGGCTTCACTGATGACCAGAAGGAAGTACTTCAGGAGGAGATTCAGTGATGAAGAGCTGGCCAGCAGAATCATCTCCCACATGAAGACATCCAGGAGCCTCCACATCATGTGTAGAATCCCAGTCTTCTGCTGGATCACTGCTACAGTTCTGGAGCACATGTTGACCACAGAGCAGAGAGGAGAGCTGCCCAAGACCCTGACTGACATGTACTCACACTTCCTGCTGGTCCAGACAAAGAGGAAGAAGAACAAGTACCATGAGGGACATGAGACAAGTCCACAGGAGCTGACAGAGGCTGACAGGGAAGTTCTTCTGAAGCTGGGGAGGCTGGCATTTGAACATCTGGAGAAAGGAAACATCATGTTCTACCAAGAAGACCTGGAGCAGTGTGGTCTGGATGTCACAGAGGCCTTGGTGTACTCAGGAGTTTGTACACAGATCTTCAGAAGAGAGTGTGTGATGTTCCAGAAGCCAGTCTACTGCTTTGTTCATCTGAGCATTCAGGAGTTTCTGGCTGCTGTCTACATGTCAACTGTTTCACCAACAAGAAGACTGAGGTGATGAGAAGTTTCTGTGGAGGAGAAGAAGACTGAGGTGATGGAAACTTTCTGAGGAGGAGGAGGAGGATGGCTCTGCTTTGCATATTTTCCTGAAGAGTCATGGAGAAATCCCTGAAAGTAAAAATGGCCACCTGGACCTGTTTGTTCGCTTCCTTCATGGTCTCTCTCTGGAGTCCAACCAGAGACTGTTAGGAGGCCTGCTGGGTCAGACAGAGAACAGTCCAGAAACCATCCAGAGAGTCATCAACAACCTGAAGGAGATGAAGAGTAAAAATCTCTCCTGACAGAAGCATCAACATCTTCCACTGTCTGATGGAGATGAACAACCTCTCAGTTCATCAGGAGATCCAAGAGTTCCTGAAGTCAGAGAACAGATCAGAGAAGGAACTCTCTGAGATCCACTGTTCAGCTCTCGCCTACATGCTGCAGATGTCAGAGGAGGTTCTGGATGAGTTGGACCTGAGAACTACAACACATCATACTGGGAAAACAGAGACTGATTCAGCTGTGAGGAACTGCAGGAAGGCTGGGTGAGTCCAGATGTGATTAACATTGTAAATCAGTGCAGATCAGTAGATCCACACAGGATTAAATCCTCGTCAGAGTTCTTCAGTTGGCTGATTATTACTGCTGACTTCATGAAACTCTGCTTTGATTGACTTTTTAACAGCTTCTAGTTTTCTGACATGGAGCTTCATACTGGGTGTCCACCAGTCTTTAAAAAGTCTTCAGTTCATTTATCTGACATTAATTTCTTAATTATCCTAAAAATAAGACTTAACCCTTCAATCTGCTTTCAAAGCTCTTCAACATGCCACAGATGATAAAGGTGAGAACTCTGTTTTCTTTGAGCTGAAATGCTCAGAATTGCTTTGGTTCATCTGGAGTCACTGATTTGGCTTCAGTTCATGTCAGGAAGAAAGAAATTAGTGGAGTTTGTTTCACTTTACAGCTTTTTATACATTTCCAACTTTTCCTTGAACATTTGCAGCTTTTCTTCTTTTCTCATTAATTTACCTTTTTCTCATAAATGTGAACCTTCTTCTGTAAATTTATGACTCTTTAAATTATAACTTTTCTTGTGAATTTCTGACTTTTCATGTCATTTTGCTAAATTTCCTCTTAATTTTGTCACATTTTTCTCAGTAATTTGCAGTTTTTCCTGCTGGTTTCTGAGGTTTTTTTCATGTGAATTTGCAGCTTTTTCTTAGTTTCCAGCTTTTCTCTCATAAATGTGAGAGTTTTGTGAAATTTCAGCATTTTTCCCATGAGGCTGCAGCATGTGGCTGTGCTGTAGGGTTTAGTTTCAAGTCTTTTGCACTAGATTTGACTTCTTTTGATTTTCCTTCTTGTCTTCTCTGGGCTGCTCCCTTCAGGGGTCTCCACAGAGGATCATCTGCCTCCATCTCACCCTATCCTTCATCTTCCTCTGGACCACCAACCATCTCCATGTCCTCCTTCACTACATCCATCAATCTTCTCTGTGCTCTTCCTCTTTCCGTCCTGCCTGGCAGCTCCATATTCAACGTCCTTTGTCCAATATTTGTCCATTTTTTAGGTTAGGTTAACTGGTGATTCTCCATTGGCTGTAGGTGTCTGTCTGTCTGAAGGCCACAGAATAGAGGCTGAATATGACTAGTAGTTAAAACACTGTGAGTGGTAACTCAGACTAGAAAAGCTCTCTAGAAACCCAGGTCCATCACTGACAGGCTGTGGACATTATGGAAGCCTAGATGGAACATTTTCCCTCCTTCATGTGCAGATTCAAGCCAAACCCAGATTGCCATTAAAAGTCTGCAGGTGTGAGAGAGACTGAAGAGAATCATGGTGTCATGTCAACCACAGTAAGATGAGGTGAACTGAAGCTCAGATGAGAAGATCAGATGTTCATCACTTTATGTCACTCTGCTTTGAATCCCATTCACTCTGTCTTCACATTGTCTGCAGGGACCCATGAAATCCACTCCAGTTTAACTCATTATTTTTTCATCTTTGACTAATTCTAGTTTCCATTTAGATTTTTTAATGAATTCTGTCTTTTATGCAGAAGTTAGAAGTAATGAAGCACAAAAACTTTGAGGTAATTCAGTAGAATTTTCACGTTTCTGGACTTGAGTATTGATGTATTTTTCTGTGAAGTTTGACTTTTTCTTCCTTCATTTTAACACAAATGTCTGTTCTTTTTACTCCTTATATTTTCATAACAGTCCGTTTACTTTAGTTTTAATGCATTTGAGGGAAGTTATTATTAATGTATTTTATAATTTATTCAGCATCAACAAGCATCAGTGGACTTTCTGCCCACATGAAGACAGATTTCAGCATCAATGCTGGACAGTAGCAGCAGCTGGTGATTGGTGGACAGGTAGATCACACAGCAGAGATGGAGAGACGTCACAAGATGATGTGAAATGTGAAGAATTTCCAGGCTGATTTCTGCCGTCAGCAGGGCCACCACACCAAACTCCTTCTCAGAACGTCCCCGTCCTCAGGAGCTGATAAAACAGGCTGAAATGATCTAGAAGACTTAGCTGTCGCATTGAAACCCACTGCTGAGGTCGTCCATCGTTACTGTGGAGAAACAAAGGACAGCAGTTAGAACAGCATCACATCTGACACAAACTGATTGTCTTTAGTTTTATATTTTTGTTGAAGTGAAAATATGTTTTTCTAACCAAAATACTTGTAAATAACCAAAAATAGTCAGTATGCCGCGCCACATTTTCTGGTTCTCCACATGTTTCTATCATGTCTGCAGTAGATCTTCACTCAGTCTTTTTTCAGACGGGATGGTCAGGAGAAAGTTCTGAACATGCTCAAAGTTGTGGAGAACCCTTCCCGTCCATGTCCTTCCTGGGGGTTTTACTCCATCATCATCATCTCAGTGTCAGCAACGTCATTCAGTTCCAACTCAGTTTTAGCCCGTTCTGTCAGGTTTTCCAGAACTACTGAGAACTTCCTCATGTGACGCCTAGTTATGTATGTAAAACAGCTCTGAAAGGAGGAGGCCAGATGGCTGGACGAACTCAGCTTTATTGAACGATGGTGCTGTAACGGACACACGGTAGACACCAGGCAGAGGGCACCGGTCGAAGAGACCATGGAATGGATGCTCTCTGCTATTTATAGGGCGGTGCAGTGGCGGAACAGGAAGTGCCCACCACTACATCGCACTTCACAATAAAGGTGTCAAACCCCACCACCACATTTCCTCCCCCTTAGAAAAGCCCAAAACCACTCATCCAATTAAAACCCTCCCCAATTTGGGACCTGAATCATGCACTAACAAAACGAATACTGATGTCTCTAAATGGCCGAACTCATTCACACAACAGAACCTAAAACAGGGCGGACGGGTGGACTACCGTCCTGCCCACACGGCATGGGGGATTATTCTGCCACCTGCCGAATTAAAGAAAAGTCCATCAGTAAACTAAAATTATTGCCGTGTTCCTAAACTAGTAAAATATACTGTACAAAACAATCCCATTTTACAAAATCCATAACCATGTGAACATGGTTATGGATTATGGTTATGGAACACCCTAAAGGGCTGTTTTGAAGCCACCGCCTGGAAGCAGCTCTGCGACCCACATGGTGAGGACATCGATGGCCTCATTCACACCTTCACGGGCTACCTCAGCTTCTGTGTGGACAAATCCGTTCCCACCAAGACCATACGGCGTCACTCAAACAACAAACCCTGGATCAACCCTGAGATAAAAACACTTCTGAGAGAAAGAAGAGGATCTTCAGGTCGGGGAACAGGGAGATGCTGAAGTCCGTACAGAGGGAGCTGAGGAGAAAGATCAGAGAAGGCAAGGACAGCTTCAGGAAGAAGATGGAGGACAAGCTGCAACAGAGCGACATCAGCGGGGTCTGGAGAAACCTCAAAACCATCTCGGGGCTCCAGAATACCTCCCCCCAGGCCACAGGGGGCAGGGAGTGGGCGAACAACCTGAATCTGTTTTTCAATAGATTTGACCAACCGCCCTCCCCCCTGACTGCACAACAACCACTGCTGCCTCTAAAGAAATCAAGTCCTGCTGCCCACTCCCCACTCTACCAACACCCCCCCACTCCCAACACACAGCCCCCCATCCTGACCCTGACCAGGACCCAGGTGAGGACGGAGCTGAGGAAGATCAAGGCGAGGAAGGCGCCGGGACCGGACGGCATCAGCGCAAAGCTCCTCAAGTCCTGTGCAGACCAGCTGTGTGGGATTGTGACGTATATCTTCAACATGAGCCTGAAACTGGGGAGGGTACCACAGCTGTGGAAAACATCTTGTGTGGTACCTGTACCAAAAACTTCCCACCCCAAAGACCTGAACAGCTACAGACCGGTGGCCTTGACGTCCCACTTGATGAAGACCCTGGAGAGACTGCTCCTTGCTCACCTCCGCCCCCTGGTGGAACCAGCGATGGATCCACTCCAGTTCGCCTACCAGCATGGCATTGGGGTGGAGGATGCGGTGATCTTCCTCCTTCACCGTTCTCTGTCCCACCTGGAGAAGCCCGGGAATATGGTGAGGATCATGTTCTTTGACTTCTCCAGTGCTTTCAACACCATCCAACCGATGATCCTGAAGGACAAGCTGCTGCGCGCAGGGGTGGACCAGCACCTGTCATCATGGATCCTGGACTACCTCACGAACCGGCCTCAGTTTGTGAGAACCCGGGACTGTGTGTCCGACACGATCATCAGTAGCACGGGGGCCCCCCAGGGAACGGTGCTGGCTCCCTACCTGTTCACTCTTTATACTGCGGACTTCTCACACAACACAACACACTGCCATCTACAGAAGTTCTCTGATGACTCTGCGATCGTTGTCCTCATCTCCAATGGAGATGAAGCTGAGTACAGAGGGCTTATCCAGGACTTCGTGGACTGGTGCCATCGGAACTGCCTCCAGATCAACGCGAGGAAAACTAAGGAGCTGGTGGTGGACTGCCGCAGGCATGGGCAGCCCCTCACAGTACCAGTAAATATACAGGGAACAGACATTGAGATGGTGACATCCTATAAGTACCTGGGTATTCATCTGAACAATAAACTAGACTGGTCACACAATACTGATGCACTCTACAAGAAGGGACAGCGCAGGCTGTTCCTGCTGAGGAGACTCAGGTCTTTTGGTGTACAAGGGGCGCTGCTGAAGTCATTCTATGACACGGTGGTGGCATCAGCCATCACTTTTGGAGTGGTCTGCTGGGGCAGTGGCATTACTGCAGCCGATAGGAAGAGACTGAACAAACTGATTAAGAAAGCTAGCTCTGTCCTGGGGCAGCGCCTTGATCCGATGGAGGAGATAGGAGAGAGAAGGACGGTGGCTAAACTGTCATCTCTGCTGGAGTCCGAGTTCCACCCTATGCAGGACATACTGAATGCACTGAGGAGCTCATTTAGCAGCAGACTACATCATCCCAGGTGCACAACCGAGAGGTTTCGTAGGTCCTTCCTACCAACGGCTGTCAGACTGTACAACCTAAGCAGGGCTGCTCGCAGAGATAGCAAAAAGACGTAACAAACTAATAGTTTTTTGAATGCAAAAGATGCAATAGACTTACACAATGGTCCTCTCCGGCATACAACTAGGAACATACCGGTCGCTATGGAGGGTGAGAATATGTATGGGCACATAATCATACCATGTAGGATAACTAAGTAGACGGTTATGCTGTTTCATTCCATCTAGCAACAATGCTCTGCACTGTGTGTGTTTATATATTTGCATATTTATTCCATCTAGCTACAATGCTCCGTACTGTGGGTGTTTATATATTTATATATCTACATATTATTCCATCTAGCTACATTGCTCCGCACTGTGTGTGTTTATATACTCGCATATTTATTCCACCTAGCTGCAATGCTCCGTACTGTGGGTGTTTATATATTTACATATTTATTCCATCTAGCTACAATGCTCTGCACTGTGTGTTCATATATTCATATATTTATTCCATCCAGCTACAATGCTCTGCACTGTGTGTCTGTGTGTGTGTGTATATATATATTTTATAGTAATACGTACATATGTTTATTAGCTGCTCTTGCTTGCTTGTTTTTTTCTTGCCTTCTGATTGTTGCTCTGAGTGTTGCTATCCCTGTGCTGTTGCAATCCTGGAATTTCCCCGTTGTGGGACTAATAAAGGCTTATCTTATCTTAACATCAGCACTATTAGACACAATTTACAGCACTGTCCCTTGGGCAGGAAGAGCACAACTGGCATGGGGGGCCCAGGGCAGCAACTCAGCAGATGCACCCCTGGAAGCATCAGGTCCCCGGGACAATGGCTGATCTCCCGGACAAAAGCGCCTCTCCTCTTCACCACCAACCCTGGCTCTCGTCCAGGTCCCCGTCAACCAGAAGCCGTCTTCCCAGACACGCTGAAGTGGATCTGTCGTGCCTCGCCGAAGCTGTCAGACAGCTGGAAGGATGTCTGCACCCAGTTTAGCCACTATGAGTAGATACTCACTGATGTTTTTGCCTAGCTGTCATCTGGCCCATCTTCGCCGGTGGACGTTCCGCTACTTTAAACCGGACCAAGTCCATAACCCTAAGAGGGCTCGGACCTGAACATGGTGCTGCTTGGCACCCCGGTTTCTCCATGCCAGTCGGTCTGGCCCCGTCCTCTTCTGAAGCCGTCGTAGTGGTCGCCATCATAACTGCAGATCCTACATCCCCCTGTGGGCCGAGCTCCGGAGGAATCGGGGGCTAGCACATCGGCGTCACTCGCCAGCGCAGGCGCCTCACCGTCAAGGCTCAGTACCTCCCATCCTATCCGTTTACGGAGCGCTGGCACTGAGTACCCTCCTGCGCCAAACCTGAGTGAAGGCTGGTCCTGCTTACGTGCCGTGGTGTCCGTTAGTCCTTTGTCCCACAAAAACGTCATCACGACACACTGGAACCGGAGGGTTCCACTGGCCAACAACACCGAACCATTCTTCCCCAGGCGTCATCTATAATGGCGAAACCCAGTCCATAGAACAAGTTACAGCTCATGATGTTGTCGCCTCGGGCCGTCATGTGGAACGTGAAAGTCAGCCATTGTCGCAGACTTGTACTGGAACCATAACTCCAACATTTCAACTGTGCACAGCCTGCCACCGCTGTACCCATAAAACAGCACTGGGTTTCCTCTACTCTGGAGTGGGGGAAAAACCTTCCTCACCGTGGCCCAATTCAGCAATGACCCCTCTGCTCCCATGCGAGCAGCAGCGGTACCTTCCACGCTGTCCAGTTCCACTGCGCATAAAGTGTACCCGTTGGTACTGGGGGGACACCGTATGGATGGGCTGTTGGAGGGCGGGTGGAGTGATTTCTTCTGTGGTGCTCACCGGCTCAGGATACACGTCACACTCTAGGCATAATGGTTTTCAAGCGGTCCACATCTGCTACAACACTTCCCTCTAGCGGGCAGTCCTTAGCCTTGTTTTGGTGTTTCACGGGACCCACAACCCTTGCAACGGGGTTTTTCCCCCGGAGCAGCACCTTCGTCTGGCAGCATTGGCTTCCATGGTGTCGTCGTCCAAGACGTATCCTCCTATCCGAATCCACTACTAATGCTGCGAATGGAGGACTCCAGCAGCCATTGTGAATGGCACATGTAGCTCAGAAGCTACATTGTCTGCGGCCTCCAATTGGAGAGCTAGCTCGATAGCCCTTAGCTAACATTAGGTTCACTTGTGCCATGAGTAGCCTAGCCCAATTAGCTGTGCTACTTGGGTGCTCCACAAGCTGGTCACGTACCCAATTCATCCCTCCAGCGGCGCCCAAAAATACTCGCTAGCTAACTGCCTTCAAGTCGGCGACAAACCAATGTATAGGCTCACCCACACGTTGATGTCGCGCTGAAAGCGAACCCCTCCGTACAGTCACGCTATCCGGTGTGTGAAAGTGGGTTACTAGTAGCCTCATCGACATCCTCAAGAGGTCCAAAGCCCCGAGGTAAGCACAGGACACCACTTGCCCTCAATCCCTGAGGTTGTGAACAAGTAGCGCATGTGCTCTTAACTTGTGAGCTTACCCCAGTTCAAGTGCAGTGATGTAGGTCTGGAAAGCTTCAAAACCATCTCAGCCACAGAACGGGCAGCTCTCTGTGAGCTCGAGGAAGGGCAAAGTGGTGTAATTCACGCCTCCATCAGTTTAACCTCGATCGCCAAATGTTATGTATGTAAAACACCTCTGAAAGGATGAGGCCTGGTGACTGGACGAGCACTAGCTTTATTTGAACCATGTTTCTATAAACGGACACACAGTAGACTACCAGGCAGAGGGCACCGGTCGCAAGAGACCGTGGAACTGGATGCCCTCTGCTATTTATAGGGCGGTGCAATGGCGGAACAGGAAGTGGTCGCTACTGCACCGCATTTCACAATAAAGGTGTCAAACCCCAACACCACAGCGCCCCCTTAGATATGAGGTGTGTACTGCACTGTATTGGTCATAATGAGAAGATATGATGCTGACACTGAAAACTGATTTACACATTGGAGCAAATGTAGTGTTGATGAATTTATTTTGTCCTCAGAATGGTTTAATAGTCTAAACATATTAATGACATGAGGTTCAGTCAGTGTTAAACACCCAGTAGAAAGGTCTTTCAGTCAGATTCGATAGATAAATAGATTCATTTTGATTCTTGAAGCACTGAAATACATTTCTGAGCATGCAAAATGGTATTCACTTATATAGCGCTTTTATTCTCATCTCTTGACCAAAGCGCTTTACAGATCCTGCTATCCACCCATTCACACACACCATTCCCACACTGATGCGGCATGCTACCTAACATGGCGCTTCCAGACCCACCAGGAGCAATTGGGGGGTGAAGTGTCTTGCCCAGGGACACAATGGCAGGATATCGGGGTGAGAGCGGGATTCAAACCGCCAACCATGTGGTTATTGGACGACCTGCTCTACCTCCTGAGCCACTGCCGCCCCATGTAGACTTGAGTCCTTTTATTAGAATAAAGACAACTGAATCAGTATTCTACTTCAAACCCAGTTTTTTTGTCCCAAAACTCTCTGTACTCTGACCTCAGCAGTGATTGTGAACTTTAACCACCTCGGGTTTGATGATGGAACCACACTGGGTCACCTGAAGAGTCAATATAATCTGATGGTGGATGGAAAAATCAGCTGTTCAGAAAGAAAACATCCATCATTTAATGGAGATTCATAAATAACAAAAACATAAAAATGTTCTTCCACAGAACATTCAATGAGTTTTGAAGTGCCTTAGAAAAGTTAATGGTAATAATAATTCTATATAAAAACACTCCATTGTTTTAGTCAAATAAATTGCCTCACATTTGATGTTCAAATCAAACCAAAACAGTAGAAGAATCCTAAATAATCCTCTGAATGTTTGAAATTAAACCAGAACAAAACAGCAACCCTGACTGCTCACATTTATCACTGAGAAGCTGAGGAAAAAGCACCAAATCACCTGAACTGAACAGAACTGGCAAACCCACCTGAGTCAGTGAAGCAGGTCCACCAAGACAGCTGACATCATAGATCTTCTTGTTCGTAGATTCTGTGGTTCCTCTGTGTTCTCCACATCACTGACATCATAGGGTCTGGTTCTGTTTTACAAGAACTCTTTTTATATTTTCTCTCATCACAGACTGAGGGACTGTAAACTCTCAGAGACTCACTGGGAAGTTTGTGGCCTCAGCTCTGAAGTCTAACCCCTCACATCTGACACAGCTGGACACAAGTGGAAACTACCTGAAGGATTCAGGAATGAAGGTTCTGTGTTCTGGACTGGAGAGTCCAAACTGTCGACTGGAGCTTCTGAGGTCAGTTCACTGATGGCGCTGTTGATACTTTTCTCTGTTTCACAGCTTTGATTGATGTTACAAAACTCTTTTTAATCAATAAATCTCAGGATTTTTCTGAGCACAAACTCCAGATTCAAAGATTTTATTGTCAATACTACTATACGTACAAGACATACAGGAGAACTGAAATGGCGTTTCTCTCTTCATTGGTGTGCAGAATATAAAAAGAAAAGGAAAAGGAATAAGGCTGGAAAAAAGGAAACAACAGCAGCAGTCGAACATATACAATATGTATAGTAATGCAACCTGTGGTGCAAATGGTGACAAGAAAGACCCAGAACTGCTATAGTGCAAATAGAGATAAAGGATTAACGATGATCAAACCCAGCAAATCCTATATCCAGACAACTAGAGATGAATGCCATAGTTGCAGTTCAATGCGGTAGTGTAGGAGCAGATAGTAACAGAGAGGACTGCACGTGATCAGTATTGCAGTGACAGACAGCAGCAGATATGGCATTTGTGCAAATGGTTGCAGTTAATGTGCAGAGACATACAGCAGCAAAAGTACTACTGTTGGTGTGCCAGTCTTCTTGTGCCCACAGCTGAGGTAGTTATTATGCGGGTGATTGTGCTACTGTCCGGGGTGGGGGTGGGGGAGTGCACAGAGTTCAGGGTCCTGATGGCCTGGTGAACGAAGCTGTTCAGCAGTCTTGTGGAGCGGGCCTGCAGGCTCGGTACCTTTTCCTTGAGGGCAGGGGGTGAAGAGGGAGTGTGAGGGGTGGGAGGTGTCGTCTGTGATGCTGATAGCTCTGCAGGTGAGGTAGATCTATGGGGGGGGGGCAGAGGGGCACCGATGATCTAGCTGGCTGCTTTCACTGTGCGTTGTAGTGTCTTCTGGCAGGAGGCAGTGCAGCTTCCATACCACACCGGGATGCAGTTGGTGAGGATGCTGTCAATGGTGCCCTGGTAGAAAAAACACATGATGGGGGGGGGTGGGGTGGAACTTGTGCTCTCCTCAGTTTGCAGAGGAAATGGAGGTGAGTTTGAGCCTTATTGGCCAGTAATGTGGTGTTATTGGACCAGGAGAGGTCCTCAGAGATGTGCACCCCCAGGGAGTTGGTGATGCTCATCCTCTCCACAGCTGCACCATCGATGATCAGAGGGGGATGCTGTGTGTGTCCCCTGCTGAAGTCAACCACAATCTCCTTGGTTTTTCCTATGTTCAGGAGGAGGTTATTGTCTTTACACCACTAGACCAGTTGGCTGACCTCATTTCTGTAGTTGGCCTCCTCGTTGTTGGTGATGAGGCCCACCACTGTCGTGTCATCCACAAACTTGATGATGTGGTTGGTGCTGTAGGCTGGTACGCAGTCATGGGTCAGCAGGGTGAAGAGCAGCAGGCTGAGCATGCAGCCTTGTGGGGCCCCTGTGCTCAGTGTGATGGTCTGGGGGGTGTTGCTGCCAACCCACATGTTCTGTGGCCTCCCTGTGAGAAAGTCCAGCACCCAGTTACAGAGAGAGGTTTTGAGTCCGAAGTGTCTGAGTTTTTGTTTCAGATGCTGGGGGATGATTGTGTTGAATGCTGAACTGAAGTCCAAGAGCAGCATTCACACATAGGAGTTCTTTGAGTCCAGGTGGGGTGAGGGCTGGATGGAGAGCAGCAGCGATGGCATCTTCTGTGGATCTGTTTGATCTGTATGCAAACTGGAATGGGTTTTGGGAGGGAAGGAGGGAGGATGGACTTGATGTTCTGCATGGCCAGCCACTCGAAGCACTTCATTATAATGGGGGTCAGTGCTACGGGCCGGTAATCGTTGTAGCTGGATGAGACGAGCTTCTTTGGGACTGGTATTATGGTGGCAGCTTTGAAACGTGGGGACAACAGCTTGAGACAGGGAGATGTTGAAGATGTCGGCCAGGACATTCTTGAGCTCCTCTGCACAGTCCTTCAGGACACGACCCGGTATATTGTCTGGTCCAGCTGCCTTGCGTGGCTTGATCCTGCAGAGGGTCCTCTTCATACTAGCCCGATCTAGACTCATGGCCTGCTTGTCCGGAGGAGGAGTGGTCTTCTGTGCTGATGTGCAGTTTTCTGCCTCAAATCACTCAACAAAGTCATTTAGGTTGGTGAGCAGTGTGATGTCACTCGCACAGGTCTGAGGTGGAGGCTTGTAGTTGGTGAGGGTCTGTATGCCACACCAGAGAGAATGTGCATCTCTGTTGTTGTTGAAGTGTCCGGATATTTTCTTGCTGTACTGTGGTTTTGCCTCCTTGATGCCATGGGACAGGTTGGTCCTAGCTGTTGTTAGTCCTGCAGTGTCGCTGGCCCTGAAGGCTGCGTCCTGAGCCCTCAGAAGTCTGTGAACCTCTGCTGTCATCCATGACTTCTGGTTAGCAGGAACAGTGATGGTCTTGCAGTGAGTGACATCATCAATGCATTTAGCTATGTATGCTACAGCAACCTCAGTGTACTCCTCTAGGTTTGTGTGTCCATTGTGAGTGGCTGCATGCTTGAAAGTGTCCCAGTCTGTAGTGCTGAAGCAGTCTTTCAGAGCATCAGAGGCCCCCTCTGGCCACACACATACCTGCTTTTTAGTTGGTCTGATGGCTTTAACTCTGGGTCTGTATGCCGGCCTTAACAGGTTGGTGATGTGACCAGAGAGACCCAGGGAGAAGAAAGCGTCTGCTTTCAGAGAGAGCAGACGCTTTTTCTCTCCTCTCCTCCTTCTCCCTCCCTGACTGAATCCCAGCTTGCTACTGTCTGTGTCTGCGTCGCTCTTCTACTAGCTGATTCTTGATCCAAATGAAAAAAAATATGGATTTTCTAAGCTGGGCTTTGAATACAATTGACACCATCTTTTCAACTAGGAAATCGGGCCCGGGGGAGCCCATCTGTCCTGTAGGTACTGCTGCTGCGGGTTATGCGAGAGACACATACAATTGGAAACTTATGTGTCTGTGTGACCTTTCGATCAAAGATGTGGAAGACATCTATTTATTTGGCATCAACGATCTCAGGACTTCTACTGATCGGCTTGGAGTGGTCCTGGTGTATCGAAAACTGAAGAAGATGGACAGAGCTAATCAAAATGCTGACCCAGCGAAGCTCTTTCATCAATTTGACCAACTGGGGAGGGCTCTGATGGCGGCTAATGGCGAGGAAGATTGGTAACATCTCGATGTTGCTAGGAGCTCTCCAGGAAATGATTTTAAAGCCTGGAAATGTATTTGTAAATTATGAAGCACTGAATCGCATAAGAGATGAAAATTCCTCCTCTGAGTGAACTGTGCTTATTCGACCTTGATTTCGGCGCCCCACAGCTCTCACTCCTCCTGATGAAGATAAGGCAGTAGAAATGTTTTGGCTGACTTCTCTCCTACACAAACAACCTGGCGTACAGTAATCTGAACTCTCAAGGACAGCGCCATGTGACTGGCTTAGAAATTACCATCGGACATGCACTGAGAGTTGATCTCACAAGGACATGCTTTTTAAGTTTCAGACACTGAAGACATAACATCTGCTGAGAGAGGATTTTTGCTGTCCACCAGTAACTGATAACTGACACACACACTGCATTCAACATTACATGACTGATACACTTACACTGACGTATATATACACACACTGCCTCTCTCAATCTCTCTGCTTTTGTTAATGTGTGAATTGTTTGTATGCTAAATGTGCATTGAGGGTTTTTTTTTTCTTGTAATCATAATCCCGCTCACTGAGCGCTATTCTGATAACTCTGTTTTTTTCTCTCGCCTACTGTGTCATCTTACCCCTTCCCTCTTTACCCCCCACTGGCGCCTTCGGGCTGCCGCGGCCTGGGATGCGCTTATAGAGCGCGCCCAATGTCAAGTCAAATTTCACTTCTCCTGTATGTATTGCACGTATGGTAGTATTGACAATAAACCTTATTCATTCATTCATTCATTCATTCAAGAAGCCATCTCTGTTGTCATTCAGTCCATCCAGCCAATCATGTACAGTAGAACAAAATTACATTTCTCCTCTACAATGTTAATCACATGTAGAATCAGAGGGTCTCTGCTCTGCAAAGCACCGACACAAACAACTTCTCCTTCCCCCATTCTATTACGCTGAGCACCAAGCTAGAAGGCGGGAAGTCAAATTTATATATGGTCTTTGGTATGACCCGGCCGTGATTTGAACCCACAATCTCCTGGTTGTGGGGGCGGATGCTCTATCAACTAGGCCACCGCTCCGGGGAGGGTCTGTCTGCATTCTTCTGAGTTGTGTCCACCAGGTCCAGCAACTTGTCTCCTCCTGTAGCAAAGTCTCCATGTTGATCTGGGTTTGGTAGGAGGGCCTTTAAATCTGCATGGTTGAAGTCTCCTGCTGGGATGAGGAATCCATCTGAATCTGCTGTTTGTGTCTCACTCATGGCCTGATAGAGTTCTTTCACTGCTTTTCTCCTCTTGCCAGTGCTGATGGGTGGGTCATACACGGCGGCTAGCAGGAAAGATGAAAATTCTCTGGGCATGTAGAAGGGTCTGCACTTGAGGATCATAAACTCTACCAGCGGAGAAGAGATCTTGTGTCCGACAGTTGGATCTCTGCACCAAGCATCAATGGCTATGTTTACATGGACACAAGTAACCGGATTAAAAGCCTGATCGGATTAAAAATGCTTCATGTAAACACGCCAATCTGAATATTCTAACCCTATCACACTCATTCGGGTCAAAATTTCATTCCGATTGAGAGGGGTGGGTTATGCCGATTGTTAGTCCGAATGGTGCGCATGAAAACACTTATTCCGAACATAGGGCAGAAAATATGTTTACTGCGCATGTCTGTACACCAGCTGCACGTCAATGTGACGTATTTCTGCCTTAGCAGCAGCTAGCGGAAAACATAGCAGGAGTAAAACAAAACTGGTCTGTATCGTCCTGCTGTCTCCCTCTGTTTGTCATATGCAGAAGTATGTACTTGTAGCTTCATTACAGAGACCAGCAGAAGCAAAAGTACAGTCTGAATAACACAATACAGGTCAATTTTGACACGAAGCGGGGCTCGCTAATACCGGAAGTTGCTTCTTCTTCTATTTTCGGAATGTCGATGTGCTCATGTCAAAATGATTTATTCCGTTCAAACGTGGGACACATGGAAACGCACGTCCTAATCAGATCAGCTTTTTCAGGATCCATGTAAACAGTAAAATTCTGATCTGAATTGTAATCAGATTGATGAAATTTTGCCCATGTAACTGTGGCCACTGATGGAAACACACATGCCTCCACTCCGGGTTTTCCCTCCTACTGTTAGCATTCTGTTGCTACGATAGCATGGTAGCCCAGCTAACTGAATGGCAGAGTCCGCTATATTGTCATTTAGCCACATTTCCGTAAAGATAAAAGCACAGCAGTTCCGCGCATCATGTTGTGTAGATCTCAGGATCTGTATGTGGTCTATTTTGTTATCAAGTGAGCAGACGTTGGCCACAATCAATGAAGGAATCGGGAGTCTGTGCGGGCTAGCGGTTAGCCTTGTTCGGATACCTCCACATTTACCTCTCTTTTGTCTCCGCTCACACTGTCTACAGCGCCTCCATTTGGAATGAGGCGCGGCACTCGAGTCCGAGGGTGTGGAGGACTGGCGGAGAACGCCTAGGCCACGGAGCTGCTCTGTGACGCTTCTGTCCAAGACGTGATGTTCGGTCGTATTTCTGATCTCCAGAAGGCTGTGGCGACTGTAGCTTGTGCACAGCATCATATATGTACATTAAAGAGTTTAAACAACAAAAAACAGGAAGAGAGAAGAGAGGCCGCTGCGTGTTCACGCCGCCTAGTGGCAACAGATGCAGTTTCAGTGTTTTCAGAAATGTTGGATCTTTCCAAACAGTTTTTCCTTTTGGCTCCAAATAGAAGTGAAAGACTTGATCAGCGTTGATTTAAAGGCTGACAGAAGTGGAGTCCTGATGGGAGATGATTGACAGGACAGTTTGTCAGCCTCCACAGGTTCATGTTGTGTCCATCAGTCAGTGAAGATGAAGTCAGGACTGATGAGGCTGGAGAGTGTGTGAGGGATGTAAATGAGGCTGTTGAAGATCTGATGGTAGCAGAGAAAAACAGGCTGCAGAGACTTGGAGCTTCTGTGGAAACAGAGACACTGAGAGGAAGAAAAGACAGAGGTGACTGTAGCAGCTGATGAAGGTGAAGTTAGGACGTGTGATGATGGTGGTGGTGTCAGAAGCTGCTGCGGCTGCTCCAGAGACGAGCCACACAGCTGCTGTGCCAAGGTGTTAAAGCAGAGGAAGAAAGAGCAGCCTGACACAGGCCCAGACATGACAAGAGAGCAGCGTTCAGGGTCTGTGGAGCATTGAGACATCAGCTGGACAAGAGACGCCACTCTGATGGACGAGCACTGAAACGGCACGTTTGTCCTGGAAATAGGAGAGATTTCCAGGAAAAGGGCAACATTATCAGGAGAACCCCACAGATTTACAAGAAATGTCACCAAGTTTCTGAAAACAAAGTGGAAGTTTCATTAGGAAAATGTCACAAATCTACGTGAACTATGCAGACTTTTTTACATGAAAAAGATAGAAAATGAACAAAAAAGTGACAAATTTATGACAAAATAAAAACATTTAGGCCAAAACTGTGTCTTTTTTTGCAAAAAAATATGATTTTAATCAGAAACCACCCTGACAAATCTGAATCCTTTCTTAGTGCCACGATGGGGAAACTGCAGGGCATCCACATGAGTAGATGAGGCAGCCACTGGTGCGGCGCCCAACCCTTTCACCATTCACACACACATTCACACCTGGGGCCACTTTAGAGTCTCCAGTGAACCCAACCTGCAGGTTTTTGGCCTGTGGGAGTAAAGCCACGCAGACACGGGGAGAACATGCAGACTCCACACAGATCACTGCTGGTCAGGGGCTGGGATGGAACCCAGGATCCCCCGGCCAAGGGGGAGTTGCTGTGCTGCCGCAGTGCTAACCACTCCGCCACCGTGCCGCCCACATGGGAAAAAAAGAAACATTTCAATTTTAGATGAAAAAAGTCATAAATTTATGTGAAAATGGCTGAAAATTTGCCTGCAAAAGGTAACAAATTTCCATCCATCCATCCATCTTCTTCCACTTAATCCTTTTCGGGTTGCAGGGGGGCTGGAGCCTATCCCAGCATCTTAGGGCGAGAGTCAGGGTCCACCCTGGACAGATCGCCACTCCATCGCAGGGCCAACACAGAGAGACAGACAACCATTCACTCTCCCAGTCAGACCTAAGGACAATTTAGAATCCCCAGTTTTGATGCCAATTAACCTAACCTGCATGTTTTTGGCATGTGGGAGGAAACCGGAGAAATCCCGGCGTAAACCCACGCAGACACGGGGACAAATTTGAAAAGAAAAATGTAACCAACTTAAGTATAAATGCAGAAAATGTATGAAAACACTATCAGATATTTTGGAGAAAAGTTTCAATTTAATGAGGAAAACCTGCCCACAAACTGGCAACAAAAACTGCCAAAAGCTAAAACAAATGTGACTGTCATGTTTCTGTGATTTCCTGTGCAGCCCACTGATCTCTCTAAAATATCTGGATCAGTCACTGGCCAGCAGAAGTGAAGCCACTGGAAACTCTGTGGCCGCCATATTGGTACACCCAAAACACTCATCCAGTCAATGGAGAATGAATGGGTTTAGTAGGAAACGGTGCCACTTTTACCTCAATAACTTTCCAAAGAATTAGCAGATGTTGAACTTCTTGGTGTGAAGACAAAGCTGATAGTCTTGGACAACTGGTGAACTGTAGAAATGGAGCTGACATAATGTTGAGAGGCTGTGGGAAGGCTGGATAATGGGAAAAGTGAAGCCAAGATGAGGAGTGCTGTGAGTAATCCATGCATTAAGGGTGTTGGAGTGACGTGACATTAAGGGTGTTGGAGTGACGTGCGTGAGGTTTGTTGGTGGTGAAGCACTGACGCTTTCAAAGTCAGATTTACAAATATTTGAACCCAACAGCATAAGCGGGAATTTAATTTCTATTGAAACTTTGCAATCTCTTGAGAGATTGACAGATGGATCAGAGCAGCATCTGCAGTGATGCGGACATTGTACCGGTCTGTTGTGGTGAAGAGGGACCTGAGCTCTGAGGCAAAGCTGTCGGTTTACCGGTCAGTCTACGTTCCTCCCCTCACCTATGGTCAAGAGCTTTGGGTAATGACTGAAAGAATGAGATCATGGATACAAGTGGCTGAAATGAGCTTTCTTCGTAGGATTGCTGGACTCACCCTCAGAGATAGAGTGAGGAGCTCAGTCATCCAGGAGAGGCTCAGAGTAGAACCGCTGCTCCTCCACATTGAAAGGAGCCAGTTGAGGTGGTTTGGGCATCTGATCAGGATGCCTCCTGGACGCCTCCCACTTGAGGTGTTTCAGGCATGACCCACTGGGAGGAGACCCCGGGGCAGACCCAGGACTCGCTGGAGAGACTACGTCTCTCAGCTGGTCTGGGAACGTCTTGATATCCTCTCTGAAGAGCTGGAGCAGGTGGCTGGAGAGAGGGAAGTCTGGGCTTCTCTGTTTGAACTGCTGCCTCCACGACCCGGACCTCCGGAAAAGCGGTAGAAGATGGATGGATGGATGGATGGATGGATGGATGGATGGATGGATGAAAGTTTTCATATTTTCTGACCTGCTAATCATATCTTCTCAAATGTGATTCTCTCTCCTTTCTGAACAAAACAACTGAGGTATTTTCCTGAATCGCCTCTTGACAGAATTTCAGCTCAGTTCTGTAATTCATGTCTAGAGCTTTTATTGTGAAGGGAAGAAGCAGCAGTCGTCCACTCCAGGTGCTTTTATTTTGCAGAAGTTCTGCTGACTAACAACCAGGTGGATTTCTGGATGTCCTGCATCCATGTTTTCATTTCCTTCAACTCTCCTTCATATTAACAAAGAGCAGAGACCCTTGGCTCCACCAATGAAATGGATTCAGAGATTTTAGTCTTAATTTTGGGGCCCAAAAGTGATTCTAGACGACTGGTTTCAGGCCCAGGAAGAATGAAAAGTGGCTCAGAGAGCGTCTTTGCTGTGCACCCTGTAGCTCCAGAATTCAGTCCAAATCCAAGCCTAGAAAACAAGTCTGCATGGTCTGACCTTTTTTTTTCCATAATATTTTTTATTGACACATTTTAACAGGCTCATGTATAAACACACAAACATACAAAAACATAAACAGACACATACTGAAACCAGTAACAAAAAAAAAATGTATACGTATATATACACATACACATATACAAATTACATGTATATATAGTAAACCTGCCAATGTCACACTGTTGTGTCACCAGGTGGCCATAGGTGCCCATTCATTAACATTGACTTAACTCAAACCTTTAGGCCTTGCAATTATCAAAGTGAGTGATAAAGGGACCTCAAATATCAGAGAATTTTTGCAATGAGTTGTTTCTTATATACCTCAGTCTTTCCATCTGTATAACGTTCATCATGTCCATCAACCATTGACGAAAAGATGGAGAGGAAGTGGTTTTCCACTCCTTCAAAATAAGTCTCAGTCATGCCCAACATCAATGACTGTTGTATAGATTTGCAAAAACGCTGAGTAAGTTGGGAACAGCCGAAGATAGCGAGAATTGCATCCAGGGGAAGAGTGATTTGATAAGCCGTAGAATACCAATCAAACACTCTAGACCATAAGTCAAAAAGCAAGGGACAGAACCAAAAAGCATGGGACAATGTACCCACTGACATTTGACATCTGTCACACAGTGATGAAATAGAAGGATAAATCTTATGCAGTCAGTGCTTTGAGTAATGAAGGCAGTGAACCACTATAATGGATCAGCTGGTGTCTGCTGTTGACCGAGCAATCCTGAACTGCTGACAGGCTTCTGTCCCAAATGCCTCCAGTCAATTCAATTCCCAACTCCTCCTCCCAAGCTGTCCTGATCGTCTCGGAAGAGGCAGTGAAAGCACTGTCAAACATATTCACAAATTTAGAGACTAGGTGCCTGGAGCTAGGGGGATTCTTAGTAAGATCAAAGAAGACATGTTTTCCCGGAACTGCACCAGATTCATTAACTATGGATTGAAGATAATGTCTGATTTGTAGATATCGAAAAAAATGTGAATGAGGAAGACCAAATTTTTCCCTAAGCAAATTAAATGACGCTAAACTCCCCTTAATATGCAAGTCCCCAATGGATACCAAACCCCTCTCCCTCCAGATGTGGAAAGTTTTATCTGACCGTGGGGGTAAAATGAATGGTTATAGCAAATTGGTGTATCTGCTGAGGTCTCTGGCGAATGCAAACATGCCCATACCTGATTTAAAATTTTAACCAAATTTCTTATTGTAAAGCTTAAACATTTCAGAATTTTCAAGTCATCCAATTTATTGAACAGCAGGGCGGGCAAAGAAGAGTTAGTGACAGAGCCAGATTCCATGTGCAGCCACAAGGGGGCCTCAAATGCCACCTTATCCACGGCAGCATGTGACCAAAACATTAGTGATCTGACATTGGCGGCCCAGTAATAATGCTTGAACGATGGCAGGCCCAGCCCACCTTCCAGTTTAGGCTTTTGCAAGTGGGATTTTGAAATCCGATGATTTTTATAGTTCCAAACATAAGATAAGATAATTGTATCCAATTCCTTGAAAAATGCTGATGTGAGAAATATAGGAAGGTTTTGACAGAGATAAAGAAATCTAGGGAGAGAGACCATCCTGATTGAGTTTATTTGACCAATCGTAGACAAAGGTAGGATTTTCCAATTGTCTACATGTCACTTAAGGTCTGCAGTAAACTCACCAAAATTTAATGCAAATATCAATTTAGGATTTTTAGGTATAATTAAGCCAAGGTATTTAATATGATCATTAACTATTCTAAAAGGTGCATTTTTCAGAAAACCTGGAGAAAAAACATCTGAAAGAGGCATAAATTCACTCTTGGACCAGTTTATAGTGTAGCCTGACAGTCTACTGAAAGAAATAATCAGGTCCAGGAAAGGGGAAATTGATTTTTCTGAATTGTCTAAATATAATATCACGTCGTCCGCGTACAAACTGATGAGGGATTCAACTCCTCTAACCTTCAGGCCTACAATATTCGGATTATTTCTTATGCTTAAGGCGAGGGGTTCATGTGCAACTGCAAAAAGGGCTGGTGATAAAGGGCAGCCCTGCTGAACTGAACGGTATAGAGAGAATGGAGTTGACCTGCCACCATTTGTTAACACAGAACACACTGGATTGTCATATATCAATTTCACCCAAGCTATAAAAGAGTCACCGAACCCGAATCTCGTTAATGACTCTAACATATAGGTCCACTCGACCTGATCAAAAGCTTTTTGTGCATCCAGTGAAAAAATTGCTGTTCCTTTAACTTTACTGTGATCAGCAAAAATGATGTTAAGAAGTCGTCTTACATTAAAAAATGAAAATCTGCCCGGGATGAACCCTGTTTTTTGGTTTTTTTTAACCCTGTTTGATCAGAATGGATAATTAATGAAAGATATTTGTTTAGCTGAACAGCCAGCAATTTAGTACCGGAGTGGTGGCTCAGTTGGTAGAGCATCCGCCCCACACCCGGGAGGCAGGGGTTCAAATCCTGGCCGGGTCATGCCGAAGACCATATAAAAGCGGAACTTCCTGCCGTCCAGCTTGGTGCTCAGCAATTATGAATGAAGGAGGGAAACCTGTGGCGGCGCCTTGCATGGCAGCGGCCCTTCTAATTCTACACATGGGGTGTGTGTGATTGACACTGTAGCTAGGATAAAGCACAATTTCGTTCTACTGTACATGATTGGTTGTATGGTTGAATGACAGTAAAGGGTGATTTAATTACCTTCCTATCAAAATTCTGAAGTGAAGTGGGTCTGTAACTGGCTGGGTCCGTCTCGTCTTTCCCTTTCTTTAAGATTAATATGATGTTGGCCTCATTTAATGTTTTAGGTAGGGCCTTGTTCGCCTTTGACTCGTATGTCATTCTAAGTAAAAGAGGAGCAAGAATATCACAAAACTTTTTATAAAATTCACAACCAAAACCATCAGGTCCTGCTGCTTTACCAGATGGAAATGACTTAATGGCAGATTTTATCTCGTCCAATGTGGAATCGGAATCTAAATCTTTCCTAGCTATATCTGTAAGTTTGGGTAATATAAGGGAATCAAAAAAATAATTTAAATCAGAGTGAGAGGGAGAACATTTGGAACTATAAAGTTCACTATAAAATTCTTTAAAACAACCATTTATATCTTTGGGGTTGGTTAGTAATGTACCTGTCTTTGATTTAATACAGTGAATAGACCTTGATGCCTGAACACCTTTAAGCTGTCGTGCTAGAAGCTTTTCAGGCTTATCTCCCAGTTCAAAGTGCTTCTGTTTTAGTTTTAGGAGGAGCTTATTTACCACCCAAGATACAGTTATATTCATATTTGAGTTTCATAATCTTATTATAATCTACCATGGAATTTGAAGCCTGATACGTCATTTCAAGGGTGGGGAGGATGCTTTCAATCTCTTTTAAGCGCCCCTCCCTTTCTTTTTTAACACCAGATTCGTAAGAAATTATATACCCATGAACAACCACTTTGAGTGTTTCCCATAGGATGGCGTCTGTCACCTCACCATTGTCATTTATTTCCATGAAATCTTTTAACCGAGTGGTAATATAATTTGTGAATTTTTCATCTGAAAGTAATGATGGATTGAAACGCCAAGAATAAGTTTGTTTAGAAAGGGAGAATTTCAGGAAATTGTCACAGGACTATGATTTGAGATCAGAATATTATGATATTTTGAATTAGTAACATGAGAAATCAGCTGAGTCCACCAAGAGATAATCTATTCTGCTGTATGATTTATGAACATGAGAGTAAAATGAGTAGTCTTTCTGAGTGGGATGTTGGATTCTCCAAATATCGACCAAATTTTTAGATTTGAGCAGGTTATTTAGGACCTGTACTGAACCTATATTTGGGGGAGGGCGAGAAGACAGCCTGTCCAAATAAGGATCCAAGTAACAATTTAAATCACCACCGATTATTATATTTGAACTGCCATCGTCTGGGAGCAGCTTAAAAACATTCTTGAAAAAATTTGGATCATCTATATTTGGACCATAAATGTTTAAAAACATCAGTGGAAATGAATTTATAGTACCTGACACCCTGATGTATCTTCCATGGGGGTCTGTTGTCATGGACATAAATTGAAATGGGATATTTTTCTTGAAAAGGATAGCCACACCTCGAGCATGAGATGTAAAGGATGACTGGTAAACCTGTGATATCCAGCTACACCTCAATCTGCGTTGCTCAGTTGCTTTGATATGAGTTTCCTGCAGAAAAATCACATCAGCAGAGAGGGATTTAAGATGTCTGAAAACTTTATCTCTCTTAACGGCATGGCCAAGCCCCTTAACATTCCACGGGACCACTGTGACATCCCTTCCCCCTAGATTTGCTTTACCAAGAGACCTCTGCATCCAAAACCTACAAGGCCCACATTCCAGCCGACCAACCTGGCGCACCGTGTGTAATATCTGGCAGACAAGAGAAAAGTAAAACAGTGAGAAAAAACAAAGGAACAACTATACGTGATAAAACAAAAAAAGAAGACACAGACACAAAAAAAAACTACTTGAGCCATAACAGAACATATATTCACCCCCCACCCCCCTCCGTGTGTCCCTAAACCAGACACAAAAATCCCGATTTTCCATCTAAAGAGGAGCTACCGGGCAAGAAACTAACTTCACATCAAGGGCTGCCCTCTTTGAGAAAAAAAAAAAAATTAATACCGTCATAGCAATGATATGTGGGGGATTTTATACCCGCTAACAAAATAAACATTCAAACATAAGGTGCTCTATATTTGTCTCAGTTTAACATGAAAAATCTTTTCACAGTCAGCAGTGCAAGTATTGGCTCCCCCAACCATTCCACAGCATATCAACTGGAGTATCTTTTAGTTGAGCTACCAGTGGGTGGATGTGAGTCTACTCCCCCCGTTCAATGTTTTCCAGAAAAAAAGCTGCTTCTTTTGGATCGCTAAAAATCACAGGTGCTTCCTTTTCTTGTTGGTAAATATGCAGCCTAGCCGGGTTCCGCAGAGCGTGTTTAATTCCTCTGTTTGGAAGCAGCTGCATCACATCCCGAAAGGCACGCCGTTGCATCATCACCTCATTAGTGTAATCTGGAAAAATTAAGACTTTGTTACCTTTATACTGCACAGTGTTCAGCCTGCTGCAGCGCATCAACTCTTTATCCTGAAAGTGGTGGATCCGCGCCAGGATGGTGCGCGGTCTGCCTTTGGCTGCTGGCTTCAGCTGAAGAGAGCGACGTGCACGGTTCACTTTGACCGGGTGCGAAAAACACTTGTCTCCGAGCAGTTGAGGTAACAGCTGTGAAATGAACTCTGTGGGTTTACCTCCTTCCTCGCCCTCTCGTATCCCCATGAGATTTTACAGTCTAATTTTGGGGCCCAAAAGTGATTCTAGATGACTGGTTTCAGGCCCAGGAAGAATGAAAAGTGGCTCAGAGAGCGTCTTTGCTGTGCACCCTGTAGCTCCAGAATTCAGTCCAGATCCAAGCCTAGAAAACAAGTCTGCATGGTCTGACCTTTACTTGGAAATGAAATCCATCCACCTGTCCCTCTGGACTAAAATCTCAGGGACTTTCTTGGAAAAGTCCTCCTTGTCTTCTTTTAGTTTGAAAAGTCTCTCTGTCTCAATCCACATTACTGCCAGTTTTGATTGAAAGTCCAATTCTGAGAAATGTTTCAGTTTAGCCCCAAAATCTTCCATTTTCAGTCTGTCTAAAATAGAAGCAGAAATGGAGTCTTCGGTCCACCTGACTTTCTGGTTCTGTCTTTAGCTAATTTGACTCTTAGCCTCGGCACAGAAGAAGAACAAGGAAAGTCCTGATGAGCAGCAGCTGAATAAATGAATGGAATCAGGATGCTGGTCATCATGCAGTGGAAATCTCTGTGGACTCTTCATTTCCTTGTCATGCTGGTCATCAGTGCATCATGGTCATGATGGTGGTCCACATCTGATGACTGAATTCTTGATCATCTCCTGACCAGGAACAGTGATGACCAAGGACACCTAAGGAGGACTTCTGGTTCCTGATCATCTGACAGTGTTTCTATCTGGGCTAAATTATTCCTGATGCTGGTCGTCAACGACTGATGACCAATCAACACTGGATCAATTCTACTTGCCATGTTGGTTGATGACCAATCACCTTTAACTGCACCATGGCCTGGTCCTCAGTCCAGGATGTGGAAGCAGGAGGGAAGGTTTCATGTTCTGGATCAGAATCCTAAAATTGATGAAGATAATTCCAGAAGAATCAGCATCAGTCCTGAACTTTGGTTCCATCTGGGCCTGTTCATCACAGTGTGACAAATGATTTCAGTGTCTGGTTAGTCTAGACTAGTTCAGTAGATCTATGTATAGCAAGGCCTAGATCTGCATCATCACAGACAATATGGAGGCCTTTTTCTCTCATTTGACCTCAGTTTAAATAGAACCTTTGTGAAAAGGTTGTGATGCCATATTTTGCTCCTTAGATCAGGCCGAGGCGCTTAATAGATGAAGTCCTGCCTGATCTTTGAATCTGCTCCTCTGGGCCTCTCCTCAGGACTAGGATTCTGAGCTCAGGCCTAAACCCACTGACTGCACGGATTCCTCCTACAGCTGCTCTCCTTGGCTGCACTTTGCTGATTATTCAGTTTCCCCAACATGGATTTAGGGCTTCTGGGACATTTTGAATCAGAAATCTGTGATTCAGAAATAGGTTTTGAAAGATTTTCTCAAATGTCTGTGAAATTAGTAACTTTGCTCACAAGTTTCTCCATTAAATATTTTTCTGTTACTAATTAATTTTCTATATTTTCTTTAATTTGTGACATTTTTCTTGTAAATGTTCTAATTTCCAATTAATCTGTGTCATGTAGAAGTTTTAAAACTGTGTCCACAGCTTTTCATGAAGTGTGTGAAATTTATAACATTGACATTTTTTCATCAATGTGGGTCTGGAGGAAAAAGTCAAATTTGACAACCAAAAGTTTCTGAACTTTAATGAAAAAATAAGGAATTTATGAGGGGAAAAAAGTTGTTTAACAATCCAGAGCAATTTAACAATCATGGAAAAATTGTCTGAAGTTTGAAAGAAAAGAACAGAAATGTTGAACAAGTAAATAATGAGAAATTGATAGAAAAACTTTAAGATTGAAGAGAGAAAAACTTCTCATTTTTAAATGAAAGAATCACAAATTTATGAGGAAAAACTCAAAATTCTCTAGAACAGTTTAAACTTTATGGCTAGAAGTTGATGAGAAAATAAACTGTTTTTAAAATATATTTAATAAAAATGAGCAGAAAAACTGCAGAATCAAAACTCCAACTTGGAGCTGAAGGCTGAATGTGGTGAACTTTTCTCAGCTCCTGCTAACAGCAACAGTCCAGTTGATCCTTCTAACTCAGCTGCTTTGCCTTCATTTAAGGCTCCAATCTCTTTGTGGCTCCATGCAGATTTCTTGGAGCCAAATGTCTGTAAACGTCTGTTTCCACAGTAGATGTTGTTGATGGAGCCACTGGTGGAGCTGCAGAGTTTCAGAGCTGAAGTGCCTCCGTCTTTATTGAAGCAGCAGCATGTTGTCATTCACATTAATGAGTCTTTTTCACTTCTTCTCTTGGACCCTTTGAAGCTGCATCCTGTTGGCTTCAGCTGCTTGGAGTTTGCAGCTTCTAAACTTCTACATCCGGAACCTTCTTCAGCTCTGAACACATGATGAAACACTGAAGGATTTCAAGATGAAACTTTGTCTGATAAACTCGCATCTTTTATTCTTTATTCAGGTTGGAGCTCTGCAGGTTGTCAGAGATCAGCTGTGATTATCTGGTCTCAGCTCTGAAGTCCAACCCCTCCTATCTCAGATGTCTGGAACTGAGGAACAGCATCCTGCAGGATAGTGGAGTGAAGCAGCTGTGTGGTTTTCTGGAGAGTCCACGTTGCAGACTTGAAGCTCTGAGGTCAGACTCCTCATTTCTCTTGTGTCCATGTGTGTTGTGTGTTCAGGGGTCAGCAACCTGCAGCTCATGTCCACATGTGTCTTTGTTGTCCAGAACCAGTGTCTCCCTGGGACTTGGACAGAAACTCTAGAAATGCTCACAAATGTATGAAAAATCGTCTCCATATTTGAGGAGAAAACTCCTCAATTTCCTCCAAAAATGGTCACATTTCCAAGGACAAAAGCAGCACCTGACTGTGAAATCAATGAAAACTGACTTCAACATCCAATGTTCCTGAATTAGAACAGAGACAAAAGACTTGTGGGTAAAATGAAAACTTTCTAAGAAGAAGGTGTAAAATTGTGAGAAAAGCTGTAATTTTCTGAAACCAAATGACCAATTTCGGTTCAGCTGTTGGTTTATGTGAAGAAAGTTTAGAATGTAATGAGAGAAATGTGACTTATTTAAGAGGAGAAAACCTTGTGGATGTTGACAGGCCAGTTTTTTCTGTCATTTCTTTCATTTTCAAGCTTTCATAGAATTGCCTGCTGTCTCCATGCAGAAGTTTTTTGGTCCCAAATGCCTAGAGAGGCACTTTTGAAGGGCAAATGTTGCAGCTAGTTGTTTGTCTAGTGGAGGTTTGTGAGCCTGGACTAAGTGAAGATGTGCTCCAAGCAGACCATTGAGGAGGTGGAGAGCTGCCAGAAGTGTGGAGAGGAGAGTGGGTCAGCGTTAAAGCAGAACCTGGAGAAGACATTGATGCTGCTGCAGTCCACTGAGGAGAAGAAAGAGAATCCAGAAGGTTCTGTTCTTGTCCTTCTCCCTCAGTGGACTGCATCAGCATCAATGTCTGATCACAAGTTGGTCACTTTCAGCTGAAATGTGAAACTTTTTCATGCAAAACGTTCATTCCATCTTTTTTTCAGCTTTCTTCCCATCATCAAATATCAGCGTTTTGTTTCTCTTCAGTTTTTCTCTTGACATATTTTCTTTAAAAAACGAACTTTCCTTGTCTTTTTATGACATTTATTTGTAAATTTACTGATTTATCCTCATAAACTGGTGTTTTTTTTCCTTTAAACATTTGTACATTTTCTGGAAAACTGGAACTTTGCTCCTGGGAATCTTTGACTTTTTGACGTTAACCCTTAACATTCCAGCCAATGTGAAGCGTTGCACAGGAGGAACACCAGGATTTTAAGAGCAGAATTTTCTCCACAGTCAGAGAAATGACAACTTTTTAAAAACTTAGTTGAAGTTTTTCCACATTTAAATTTGTATTTTGAACTTTATTATATTTCTCTTCATTAATTTTTCAAATTTGTCACAAAAGTTTAATTTTATCTTGAATTTTCTTTTGTCTTCTGCATTTGCTGGTTGATTTTTATCATAAATGTGTTTGTTTTCTTGTTGTAAATGTGTGTGGGTTTTCTGGTGACTTTTCCACTTTTTTAATCATAAATTTGTGACTAAATCTGCTTTTTATTGTTTATTTTCATACATCAGCAACTTTTCTTCATAATTTTTTCACTTTCAAATTTATCATGTGTTTTTCCTGTTATTAATGTGTGATTTTGTTTCACTGGATTGTGACATTTTTCTATATTTGCTCCTTTATTCTCATTAATTTACTAAATGTGGAACTTTTTAAACTTGTGGATTCTCAGTTTTTCTCAAATGTGTGAAATTTATAACTTTAACAATATTTTTCATAAACATGTGTCTTGGACAAAAAGACAAAAGTCAAATTTAATCATGAAAAACTGTTCAGTTTTTATTGAAAATAAACAATTTATGAGAGGAAAAAACAATATTTTTTCAAAAGAGAATTTCCAAATTGTGATCAAAACTTCTCAGATAAAAGTAGAAAAACAGCCTGAAACTGAAGAGAAAAGAAGACAAATGTTGAAGAAAAAATTCTTCTTCTTTTGAGAGAAAAACTTCTGGTGTTTCAGTGAAAAGTCCCAAATTTAAGAAGAAAACACTTAAAAATGCCTTAAAACAATTTAAAATTGATGACAAATTTTTCAGATTTGTGAGAAGAAAATGTTATTTGGAAAAAGATTGAATCAAAAAATCCAAAGTTGATGAAAAATAATTTTCAGTTAAAATGAAGGAAATTGAAAATGTGAGAAAAAGTGAAAATGTGTGAGATGAAAGCAGAAATGTTTTGAGGCCAAACTAGTGACTAAAGCAGCTTGTAGAGCTGAAGGCTGAATGTGGTGAACTTTTCTCAGCTCCTGCTAACAGCAACAGTCCAGTTGATCCTTCTAACTCAGCTGCTTTGCCTTCATTTAAGGCTCCAATCTCTTTGTGGCTCCATGCAGATTTCTTGGAGCCAAATGTCTGTAAACGTCTGTTTCCATAGTAGATGTTGTTGATGGAGCCACTGGTGGAGCTGCAGAGTTTCAGAGCTGAAGTGCCTCCGTCTTTATTGAAGCAGCAGCATGTTGTCATTCACATTAATGAGTCTTTTTCACTTCTTCTCTTGGACTCTTTGAAGCTGCATCCTGTTGGCTTCAGCTGCTTGGAGTTTGCAGCTTCTAAACTTCTACATCCTGAACCTTCTTCAGCTCTGAACACATGATGAAACACTGAAGGATTTCAAGATGAAACTTTGTCTGATAAACTCACATCTTTTATTCTTTATTCAGGTTGGAGCACTGCAGGTTGTCAGAGATCAGCTGTGATTATCTGGTCTCAGCTCTGAAGTCCAACCCCTCCTATCTCAGATGTCTGGACCTGAGTAAGAACCAGGACCTGCAGGATTGTGGAGTGAAGCAGCTGTGTGGTTTTCTGGAGAGTCCACGTTGCAGACTTGAAGCTCTGAGGTCAGACTCCTCATTTCTCTTGTGTCCATGTGTGTTGTGTGTTCAGGGGTCAGCAACCTGCAGCTCATGTCCACATGTGTCTTTGTTGTCCAGAACCAGTGTCTCCCTGGGACTTGGACAGAAACTCTAGAAATGCTCACAAATGTATAAAAAATCGTCTCCATATTTGAGGAGAAAACTCCTCAATTTCCTCCAAAAATCATCACATTTCCAAGGACAAAAGCAGCACCTGACTGTGAAATCAATGAAAACTGACTTCAACATCCAATGTTCCTGAATTAGAACAGAGACAAAAGACTTGTGGGTAAAATTAAAACATTCTAAGAAGAAGGTGTAAAATTGTGATGAATGCTGTAATTTTCTGAAACCAAATGACCAATTTAGGTTCAAATGTTGGTTTATGTGAAGAAAGTTTAGAATGTAATGAGAGAAATGTGACTTATTTAAGAGGAGAAAACTTTGTGGATGTTGACAGGCCAGTTTTTTCTGTCATTTCTTTCATTTTCAAGCTTTCATAGAATTGCCTGCTGTCTCCATGTAGAAGTTTTTTGGTCCCAAATGCCTAGAGAGGCACTTTTGAAGGGCAAATGTTGCAGTTAGTTGTTTGTCTAGTGGAGGTTTGTGAGCCTGGACTAAGTGAAGATGTGCTCCAAGCAGACCATTGAGGAGGTGGAGAGCTGCCAGAAGTGTGGAGAGGAGAGTGGGTCAGCGTTAAAGCAGAACCTGGAGAAGACATTGATGCTGCTGCAGTCCACTGAGGAGAAGAAAGAGAATCCAGAAGGTTCTGTTCTTGTCCTTCTCCCTCAGTGGACTGCATCAGCATCAATGTCTGATCACAAGTTGGTCACTTTCAGCTGAAATGTGAAACTTTTTCATGCAAAACGTTCATTCCATCTTTTTTTCAGCTTTCTTCCCATCATCAAATATCAGCGTTTTGTTTCTCCAGTTTTTCTCTTGATATATTTTCTTTAAAAAATGAACTTTCCTTGTCTTTTTATGACATTTATTTATAAATTTACTGATTTATCCTCATAAACTGGTGTTTTTTTCCTTTAAACATTTGTACGTTTTCTGGAAAACTGGAACTTTGCTCCTGGGAATCTTTGACTTTTTGACGTTAACCCTTAACATTCCAGCCAATGTGAAGCGTTGCACAGGAGGAACACCAGGATTTTAAGAGCAGAATTTTCTCCACAGTCAGAGAAATGACAACTTTTTAAAAACTTTGTTGAAGTTTTTCCACATTTAAATTTGTATTTTGTATTTTGAACTTTATTATATTTCTCTTCATTAATTTTTCAAATTTGTCACAAAAGTTTAATTTTATCTTGAATTTTCTTTTGTCTTCTGCATTTGCTGGTTGATTTTTATCATAAATGTGTTTGCTTTCTTGTTGTAAATGTGTGGGTTTTCTGCTGAATTTTCCACTTTTTTTAATCATAAATTTGTGACTCTAAATCTGCTTTTTATTGTTTGTTTAAATGTCTCATAAATCAGCAACTTTTCTTCATAACTTTTTCACTTTCAAATTTATCATGTTTTTTTCCTGTTATTAATGTGTGATTTTGTTTCACTGGATTGTGACATTTTCCTATATTTGCTCCTTTATTCTCATTAATTTACTAAATGGGGAACTTTTTAAACTTGTGGATTCTCAGCTTTTCTCAAATGTGTGAAATTTATAACTTTAAAAATATTTTTCATCAACATGTGCCTTGGACAAAAAGACAAAAGTCAAATTTAATCATGAAAAACCCTGAAGGATTTCAAGATGAAACTTTGTCTGATAAACTCACATCTTTTATTCTGCATTCAGGTTGGGGGACTGCAGGTTGTCAGAGATCAGCTGTGATTATCTGGTCTCAGCTCTGAAGTCCAACCCCTCCTATCTCAGACATCTGGACCTGAGTGAGAACAACCTGGAGGCGCCAGATGTTCAGCAGCTGTGTGAGCTTCAGCAGAGTCCAGACTACAGACTGGAGGTTCTGAGGTCAGTAGAGGGTTGGAGTCAGTCTGTGCTGCTTTCAGCAGGATTGTCCTAAAGCCAGTTGGTGTGAAAGCAAAGATCCAGTGTTGCTGTAAAGCTGCAGCTTCTCAGTGCTGCTTTCCTCAGTGAAGCTGTGGGAGGAGAATGGTGACAGGCTTCAGGATTGGACAGAAACACAGAGAGAGCAGTGGCGGAGTGAGGCTTTGATCCATGGGGTGGCCGGAGGGTGGGAAAGACTTTATCAGGGGGGCCATAGACTAAGAAAGGAAATGATTGTGCTGCTCTCTCTGACACACACACTCACGTGCACTGCTGAACTGCTGTGATCACTGTGGTCACATCAGAGAAGCATGGAACATAAAATATCTGGACATTAATAATCTGGGTCACTAAGTGGAAATATTTTCAACAAGGAAAGCTCAAGCAGGAGATTTTTGTGTGAAATACTTTGCAGGGTTTATTGAACACAGTTTGTGTTCCACAAGTGAACAGAATGTTCTACGGTGTGGATCCAAATGCTGAGGCAAAATAATAGAAATAATGATCAATAGTTAGGTTGATTGTCATCAAACTGGGGATTCTAAATTGTCCTCAGGTATGACTGTGAGAGTGAATGGTTGTCTGTCTCTCTGTGTTGGCCCTGTGATGGACTGGCGATCTGTCCAGGGTGGACCCTGCCTCTCGCCCAAAGATGCTGGGATAGGCTCCAGTCCCCCATGACCCGAAAAGGATTAAGCAGAAGAAGATGGATGAAAAGATAGGAATATCAGAATAAAAATAACTTAATAATTTGACATCAAAACTGAACATTGGCGCCCCCAAGTGGCAAATAATATTTTTCTCATGAGAACAAAGTTCAACCATTCATTCATTCATCTTCTTCCGCTTAATCCTTTTCAGGTTGTGGCGGGGGCTGGAGCCTATCCCAGCATCTTTGGGCGAGAGGCAGGGTCCACCCTGGACAGATCGCCAGACCATCACAGGGCCAACACAGAGAGACAGACAACCATTCACTCTCACAGTCACACCTAAGGACAATTTAGAATCCCCAGTTTGATGCCAGTTAACCTAACTTGCATGTTTTTGGCATGTGGGAGGAAACCGGAGAAATCCCAGAGTAAACCCACGCAGACACGGGGAGAACATGCAAACTCCACACAGATCACTGTTGGTCGGGGGCTGGGATCGAACCCAGGATCCCCCGGCCAAGGGTGAGTTGCTGTGCTGCCGCAGTGCTAACCACTCCGCCACCGCACCGCCCCAAAGTTCAACCATGTATCGTGCAAACGGTTTCACCTTCACCACCCATCCAGACCAGTCGGATCCTGTTGCTGTAGATAGACAGGACGCACCAGCAAGTGCAGAACCATTTTGGTTCGATTCATGACAACAGAATCCTTCGGTTCTGATGAGACCCGGCAAAATGTTTGACAAAGACATCCATGCTGAGGACACGTGGCCAGTAGCCAGATTAAAGCACTGCATGATATTTTAATGTCCTCATCTAGGACTATCATCAGGACTATTATTCTGAGCTCAGGCCTGAACACACTGACTGCATGGATTACTCACACAACTGCTCTCCTTGGCTGCACTTTTCTGATTATCCAGCCGTCCCACGGCCGCTAAATATAATGTCAACTAGATTTCTAGAGTTCACCAGTTGTCCAAGATTATCAGCTGTGTCTCCATACCAAGAAGTTCAAAATCTGTTCATTCTTTGAGAAATTATTAAGGTAAAAGTGGCTCCGTTTACTACTAAATCCATTCATTCTCCATTGACTGGCTGAGGGTTTTGGGTGTACCAATATGGCGGCGTGGTGGCTTCACTGGGCTCTGTCCTCACTAATGGGGCGTGTGCTATCCAGGTATTTCTTCAGCTCAGTGGTTGTGATCATGTGTCTGAGCTGATGTGAAGACGACTGCTGCTGCTGTGTTCATGTCTCCAGGAAGTGAAGCTGATTGCAGCTGCAGCTTCAACATGTCCAGAGACAGTGGTGGTCATTCATCACGCTGTGGCAGCATCAGCGCTGATCTCACACTGTTAGTTCTCTCATGTCAACACTAAACAGCTGATCAGTTTCATCTCTGTCACAGCTCTGAGATCAGTCTGACTGAAGCCTCTGATCCCTGGCTCTGATTTCAGAGGACCAGCGTTCCATTTAGGAACCAGGAGCTCTTCCTACACACCAGAAGCTCTGCTGAAGTCCAGCAGTCACATCTGGATCTGTGTCCTTGTGTCACTGGTTTGGTCCACATGTGTTCAGTGACAGCCTCCATGTTTATCAGTCAGGTGATGTTTGAGCAGCAGATGAGATGTTCCTGAACACCCAGAGACTGTTAGTTTCAGAGGAACAGCAGGAAATCATCACTAAAGTGTTTGTGCAGTGATGAAGCCTTCAGGACTCTCAGCAGTTTCTTTCCACTGTGGACTGGAGTGAAGCTGCAGAGGAAAGAGACTTGATGCTGAAAGTCTTTGCAGGTGTGTGAGCTTGGAGCTCAGCGTGTTCACTGCAACACGTTACCATGAGAGGTGAGAGGAAGCAGCTCCACTGCTGCTCTGAACAGGACTGAAGTCCCTGCTGCTCTTTAGACTGGACGAGCTGCATCACTGCTGACAGCTGATGAAGGCCGTCTCTGAAACCCTCATTGATCTCCTCTCTGCTTTCTCCTTCTCTCTGCAGGTGGGAGTGATGGTGGTCAACATGATGGTGTGTGTGCTGAGAGAGGACGAGCTTCTTCTTCTCTTCTGAGCACCAGCAGCTGGTCATGTGACCACACATCAATCACTGGTGGAACAAACAGGAAGAAGAAGATCAAAGCTGAACAACATCTGGATTCAGTCAAAGCTTCACTGAAGTTTCTCAGCTGCTGCAAACAGATTCTGGATTTTGGTGTAAAGTTGGTGCCTTAAAGTTTGACTTTTTAGAACATTTGAAGTCCAAATCAGCTGTTTAACCTGCAGACTCTAAACTTGCTGTTCTGCTCCCTCCTGACTTCTGCTGGTTCTAGATGGACTTTTAATTCCTCTAGAAATAATGTGGAGAAACCTCATCACTGTAAATGTGTCATTCATTCATTCAAAGTCCAGAAGTGACAATAAAGTTTCATTCTTCCAGCTCTGACTGTTACAGTAGATGTAGTTTTGGTTTTTATTGTTCATCTTTGATTTCCAACATGGAGACTCTATTCAATTCAATTCAATTCAACTTTATTTATATAGCGCCATTTCACAACAACAGTCATCTCATAGCACTATCAACTGTAGGGGGGACCCCCACAGTTGCAGAAAGACCCCAGCAATCAGGCGATCCCCTGTGAGCAAGCACTTGGCGATGGTGGAGAGGAAAAACTCCCTTTTAACAGGAAGAAACCTCCAGCAGAACCAGGCTCAGGGAGGGGCAGTCATCTGCTGCGACTGGCTGGGGGGTGAGGGGATAGAGAAGAAGAAAAGAACAGACATGTAGAGAGCAAACAGCACGATGGGGACTCAATCTATGGGAAGAACAAACAAATGTTAATGACCAGCAAAAAAAAATATATTTCATTGAGAGTGAGGAAAGGAGTGAGGCCCAGTGCATTACTGGAGGTCCCCCGGCTGACTAAACCTATTAGCAGCATAACTAAGGGAGGGTTCAGAAACACATGATCCCTCCCTAATTGTAGGCTATATCAAAAAGGTAGGTTTTAGCCCTATTCTTAAAAACAGAGATCGAGTCTGACTCCCGAATCCAGATTGGCAGCTGATTCCACAGGAGAGGAGCTTGATAACTGAAGGCTCTGCCTCCCATTGTACTTTTGGAGATTCTAGGTATTACAAGTAATCTTGCATTTTGGGAGCGTAGTGCTCTGTTAGGATGATACGGTAGTATCAGATCTTTTAAATAAAAAGGAGCCTGATTGTTTAGAGCTTTGTAAGTAAGAAGAAGGATTTTAAACTTAATTCTAAACTCTATGGGAAGCCAATGAAGGGAGGCCAGAACCGGAGAGATATGATCTCTCTTTCTAGTACCTGTTAAAACTCTTGCTGCAGCATTTTGGATCAGCTGAAGACTTTTTAAAGATGTTTTAGGACAGCCTGATAATAAAGAATTACAATAATCTAATCTCGAGCTAACAAAAGCGTGGATCAGCTTCTCAGCATCACTCTGAGACAAGATGCTCCTAATCTTGGCAATATTACGCAAATGATAGAAGGCAGTCTTAGAAACAAATTTAATATGTGAATTGAAGGACAAATCCTGATCAAAAATAACTCCAAGGTTCCTCACAGAGCTATTAAGAGAAAGAGTAACTGCATCCAAACTGAAAGTTTGATTTGGAAAGGAATTTCTAAGGTTTTTTTGGACCAACAAGAATGACTTCAGTCTTATCTGAATTTAATAGCAGGAAATTACAAGTCATCCAAGCTTTGATTTCCTTAAGACAGGCTTCTAACTTGGCTAATTGATTAGTATCATCTGGCTTCATTGACAGGTATAATTGTGTGTCATCTGCATAACAATGAAAATGTATAGAGTGCTTTCTAATAATGTTGCCTAACGGAAGCATATATAAACTAAAAAGAGTAGGGCCTAGCACAGATCCCTGTGGAACTCCATGACTAAGCTTTGAGCTGAGAGAAAACTCATCATTTACATGAACAAACTGGAACCTATCAGATAAATAAGATCTAAACCACTGCAACGAAGTTCCATTAAGTCCAACATAGTGTTCTAATCTATCAAGTAGAATATTATGATCAATAGTATCAAAAGCTGCACTAAGATCTAAAAGGACAAGTACAGAAACTAGTCCATTATCAGATGCAATGAGGAGGTCGTTAGTGACCTTCGCTAAGGCTGTTTCAGTACTATGATGGATTCTAAACCCAGATTGAAACTCCTCAAGTAAACCATTTCCCTGCAGGTGGTCAAATAATTGCGTAGCAACAACTCTTTCTAAGATTTTTGAAATGAAAGGGAGATTAGAGATTGGTCTATAGTTAGCTAAAGCTCCTGGATCTAGCGTTGGCTTTTTGAGTAAGGGTTTAATTACAGCCGTTTTAAAAGCCTGCGGTACATGGCCTAAAGTTAATGAAGAATTGATTATATGAAGAATAAAGCTACCAATAAGTGGGAAGACTTCTTTAAATAACCTGGTAGGAATAGGGTCTAAAAGACAAGTTGAAGGTTTGGATGAGGAAACTATTTTGTCTAACTCACAAAGGTCGATTGGAGTAAACTCATCAAGACAGACATCAATAGAAGGAGTTGTAGTAGTTACAGTATTTAAGTTAACTGTGGGAAGAATCTGATTGATTTTATCTCTGATGGATGAAATTTTATTATTGAAAAAGTTCATAAAGTCCTGACTAGTAAGCTCTAAGGGGATGCTAGGATTGACAGAGTCCTGACTCTTTGTCAACCTGGCTACAGTACTGAAAAGAAACCTGGGATTATTCTTGTTCTCTTCTATTAATGCAGAGTAATAACTCGTTCTAGCTTTTCTAAGAGATTTTTTATAAATTAAAAGATGATTTCTCCAAGCTAAATAGATTTCATCTAAATTAGTAGAGCGCCATTTTCTTTCTAATTGACGAGTCTTCTGTTTTAAGCTACGAGTTTCTGTGTTGAACCAAGGAGTTAGAAATCTCTGATTAGACTTTTTCTTTTTTAAGGGGGCCACCAAGTCTAGAGCCTGATGCAGAGAAGCTGAAACACTATCCACCATGTTATCAATTACAGAAGGAGCAAGCCGTCTATAGCTTATTTCCGTTGTGTTGACACATGGCATAGAGGAAACAATCTGCATAAATTTGGAAACAGCATCATCTGAGAGGCATCTACTGTAATAATATTTTTCTTTAGGAGCCAAATAGTCAAAAATAGTAAAATCAAAGGTTAACAGACAATGGTCTGACAGTACAGGGTTATGAGGAGACACTACAAGATTACCTGGCACCTGGTACCTGGCACCTGGCACCTGGCACCTGGCACCAGGACACCCTAGGCCGCAGGTCGATGATCGATTTTGTTATCGTATCATCAGACCTGCGACCGTATGTCTTGGACACCCGAGTAAAGAGAGGTGCAGAGCTGTCAACTGATCACCACCTGGTGGTGAGTTGGATCCGATGGCAGGGGAGGAAGCCATTCAGACCTGGTAGACCCAAACGTATAGTGAGGGTGTGCTGGGAGCGTCTGGCTGAGGCCCCTGTCCGGGAGGTCTTCAACTCCCACCTCCGGAAGAACTTCAACCACATTCCGAGGGAGTCTGGAGACATGGAGTCTGAATGGGCCATGTTCTCCACCTCTGTTGTTGAAGCGGCGGCTCAGAGCTGCGGCCGCAAGGTGGTCGGTGCATCTCGTGGTGGCAACCCCCGAACCAAGTGGTGGACACCAGTGGTGAGGGGGGCCATTAAGCTGAAGAAGGAGTCCTATCAAGCTTGGTTGGCTTGTGGGACTCCCGAAGCAGCTGAGGTGTACCGGCAGGCCAAGCGGAGTGCAGCTCGGGTGGTTGCTGAAGCAAAAACCCGGGTATGGGAGGAGTTCGGTGAGGCCATGGAACAAGACTTTCGGTCGGCTTCAAAGAGATTCTGGCAAACTGTTCGGCGGCTCAGGAGGGGAAAGCAGCTCCCCGTCCACACTGTGTATGGTGCGGATGGGACACTGTTGACTTCAACTGGGGATATTGTCGGGCGGTGGAAGGAATACTTCGAGGATCTCCTCAATCCCACTGACACGCCTTCCACAGAGGAAGCAGGGTTTGGGGATGAGGGGGATGACTCGCCTATCACAGGGGCTGAGGTCGCCAAGGTGGTTAAAAATCTCCTTGGTGGCCGGGCCCCGGGGGTGGACGAAATTCGCCCCGAGTACCTCAAGGCCCTGGATGTTGTTGGGTTGTCATGGTTGACACGCCTCTGCAACATTGCGTGGCGGTCGGGGGCAGTGCCTTTGGCATGGCAAACCGGGGTGGTGGTTCCTCTCTTCAAAAAAGGGGACCGGAGGGTGTGCTCCAACTTTAGAGGGATCACACTCCTCAGCCTCCCTGGGAAGGTTTATGCCAAGGTACTGGAGAGGAGAGTCCGGCCGTTGGTCGAACCTCGGATTCAGGAGGAGCAATGTGGTTTTCGTCCTGGCCGTGGCACATCGGACCAGCTCTTTACCCTCTCGAGAATTCTTGAGGGTTTGTGGGAGTTTGCCCAACCAGTTTACATGTGTTTTGTGGACTTGGAGAAGGCATTTGACCGCGTCCCTCGTGGATTTTTGTGGGGGGTTCTTCGGGAGTATGGGGTATCGGGCTTGTTGTTTCGAGCTATTCGGTCTCTGTACGACCGTTGTGAGAGTTTAGTTCGTATTGCCAACACTCGGTCGGAGTCATTCCCAGTGAGAGTTGGACTCCGCCAGGGCTGCCCTTTGTCACCGGTCCTGTTCATAATTTTTATGGACAGGATTTCTAGGCGCAGCCAGGGAATGGAGGGTGTCATGCTTGGTGACCACAGGATCTCATCTCTGTTGTTTGCAGATGATGTTGTCCTGTTGGCTTCATCCAGCAATGACCTACAGCTCTTGCTGGGACGGTTTGCCGCTGAGTGTGAAGCGGCTGGGATGAGAACCAGCACCTCCAAGTCCGAGTCCATGGTCCTCAGCCGGAAAAAGGTGGATTGTCCTCTCCGGGTTGGGGACGGGCTCCTGCCCCAAGTGGAGGAGTTTAAGTATCTTGGAGTCTTGTTCACGAGTGAGGGGAAAATGGAGCGAGAGATCGACAGACGGATTGGAGCAGCATCTGCAGTGATGCGGACGTTGTACCGGTCTGTTGTGGTGAAGAGGGAGCTTAGTTCTAAGGCAAAGCTGTCGATTTACCAGTCAATCTACGTTCCTACTCTCACCTATGGTCACGAGCTTTGGGTAATGACCGAAAGAACGAGATCGCGGATACAAGCGGCTGAAATGAGCTTTCTCCGTAGGATTACTGGACTCACCCTCAGAGATAGGGTGAGGAGCTCAGTCATCCGGGAGAGGCTCAGAGTAGAACCGCTGCTCCTCCACATTGAAAGGAGTCAGTTGAGGTGGTATGGGCATCTGATTAGGATGCCTCCTGGACGCCTCCCACTTGAGGTGTTTCAGGCACGTCCCACTGGGAGGAGACCCCGGGGCAGACCCAGGACTCGGTGGAGAGACTATGTCTCCCAGCTGGTCTGGGAACGCCTTGGTATCCCCTCTGAAGAGCTGGAGCAGGTGGCTGGGGAGAGGGAAGTGTGGGCTTCTCTGCTTGAACTGCTGCCTCCGCAACCCGGACCTCCGGAAAAGCGGTAGAAGATGGATGGATGGATGGATGGACTACAAGATTATGAGAAGACACTACAAGATACTCTGTGGTTCTGCTGGAGCCTCATGTGGGTCCAGAGCCACAGGTTGAAAAGCCCTGACTTGATAGAATGTGATATTTTTTCTTCTGTAGGGATGATGGTGGATTGTAGGATTCTCTTCCATGGTCATCATAGACCGACGGAGGCCGACGAAGGGATGATGGTGAACATCTGACTTCTGTTGTCTCTCAGAGTTTTTCCTCACTGAGCTGAATGAAAATCCAAGAGAGAATCAGATGTGGTTTTCTCAGCTTTCTTTTCTCCACATGAGGCTCATCACGTGATCACATGCAGAGGAGGCTTGGAACCACCAACAGTTCTTCAAGCACATTTACACCAGACACGTCTTCACTAAACTGCTCTTTACTGACTCTGTTGCAGGAAACTTTTCACTCTGATTTGAGGACCTGATGAAGAACCAAAAGGTTCTTTTGCTCAAGTCCGTTTGCTGCTGCTGTGAGTTCCTTCACTGATTTGACCTGAATGGAGGATTTCCCTCATGAGATATTTTTCTCATAAATGTTCAATTTATTTCCTCATATATTTGCTACTTTTTTGTTAATTTGCAACTTTTTCTCATTTTTTCCCGTCATAAATTTGTGACTTTTTTCTTGTCCATCTGCTCATTTTTTCCTGAAAAGCTTCTTTCTAATAATTTTCCTTTTTGTTGCAACTCTGCAGCCCTTTTCCTCCATTTTCCTGTTTTCCTTCAGAAGTTGACGACTTTTCCTGCTGTGGCTCCAGTGTGACTGGAAGCTGCTCGGCCGCTGTGACCGTGAGACAGTGCACGTGACCTGTAGCGGCCCAGTGCACGTGCTGGCTGGGAGGTGGATGCTGCAGCTCACATTATAGCTGCGGAATTGATGACTGATGTTTTCTAGCACTAAACTGCTGTATGGCTTCAAACTGATGTTGTGTGTGTCAGTGTGACATATTAATATGAGCCAGTTTATTCCTCATTTTCTGAACAGCCCCGATCCAAAGGTGCTCTGTAGATGTCAGCAGGAGGCCGTTTGCTGGCTTGGATGGGCCGTGGTCACCAGTTAGGTGCAGGTGTGATAAAAGACGCCAATTCAACAATTAAAACAGTCAGAAATTACAATTTAATTACACAGAATTAAAATGGAAACAGCATCCAGATGAGTGCTGCAAATATGAGAAAAATATGAACAATTAAAACAAACAAAGCTGCTAATTTTCAATAAAAAGTTGTACATTTATGAGGAAAAAAGATGAAAATTTACAGGGAAAAAGTCAGAAATTTATGAGAAAAAAGTTGGAAAATTATTGGAAAAACGTCACAAACTTATGAGAAAAAACTTGAAAACTTAGAGGAAGAAAGTTGCAGATTTATGAGAACAAACTGAGAAATCTTTGAGGAAAAAGCTGCAAATCTACGTGAAAAATACAGAGCTCCAAAAGGGATATAGTGGGAAAAAAAATGAAGTTCAGTTTCGGGTGCTCACCAGACAGTAGACAGAAGGCGTATGGAACCCAGAACAGACCACCCAGTATATTTCTGCTCATATTTCTGTGTGGAAATGTCAGTCCGGGAGTCAGCTGAGTTTTAGTTTAACCTTGGACTTTATTATAAAGACATTTGTTGGGTTCATATTTTCCACAAATGTATTGCTGTATGTTTATTGGGTGCTTCACGTCTCGCGGGACAAAGAAGGTCTGGATCTGCAGGGGTCTGCAGGAGATAACGAGGAGGTGTGAGATTTGGCCTTTGTCTCAGAGAAGATGCCCCAGAAGGATTTCCGGATCATCAATGAATAAGAGACAATGGTGAAAGATCAAAGAGTTGCATTGTGACTGGGATTAAGTACCATGTGACTGTATGTTTGCTAAGGCACCATGTGACTTAGGTTTCGATGCTCCAGGAGTATAAGAGTGTGATGTTTAATTGATCAGCCTCTTTTCTTGTTGAGAGGTTGTTAGACTATGTGTTCTGATAATAAAGCTGAACCTGAGAAATAAACTCAGTCTCATCCTTGAGCACATTCTCTACACATTACAGCTTTGCTTGCAAGTCGTCACCATTATATTGTCTCCGAACAACGTTTAAAAGAATTTTTAAAAGTCATAGTTTGTTTGGCCACAAGAGGAACCCTGACTTGGATCAGGTCTTTACTTTCATCTATGAACAGCTACAAACATCTGGTCAACCCATGGATATAGGTGGATGTTTACAAAATGCAAAGAGACCTGATCACATGTCAGGAAAGAGGACATTCGTTTAATTTTAAAGAATTCGACCCAAGAGGCGTTGAACTCAGAGGAAGCAGACGACTCATCCGCCAAAGCTATTTTGCAAAAGGGCTTAATTCTATCTGGCACCTGGACTCCTATGACGAGCTGAAGCCATTTGGTGTCTGCATCAATGGCTGCATCCATGGGTTTTCTGGGAAAATTATCTGGATGAAGGATTTACTACAAATAGTGAGCCCACATTGTTGGAGGCTCCTACATGGAACCAGTCCAGAGACTGGCTGGTTGCCCACCAATAGTCGGAGGCGATCGGGGCACAGAGAACGTTAAAGTCAGAGACTTTCAAGGTTTCCTCCATGGCAGTATAGACGATGGCTCTGCCATTGACAGCTCCATTGAAGGAGCGAGCACGGCAGATCAGAGGATTGAGAGTTGGTGGGGCTTTCTCAGGAAGGAGTCACTGGAGTTCTACGTCTCTCTGTTGATGTGAAGGACCGTGGTTTGTTCCACGGTTCATTTTTGGACAAAAGTGTCATTCGGTTCTGCTTCATGGAATCATCCAGGTAAGCCTCAGTTGTAGCATCACACTGCTATTATCACAACTTCTATCAGAACTTAATAATTTAAAACAAAATCTCAGATCACAGAGTGCAGCAGCGTGGCTGTTTTATATGAAACTGTCTGAATACATTCACATTAATTATCGAGCAGAAAACTAGCTGCTAAATTGAGCTGTTTGGCAGCTCTTATTACTTTTCCATCATTGATCAAGAATCAAAATAGTCTGATGCATAGAAAATGGGCCTGATGTCAAATCTAGCTGTAATTCAGTCGTCTGCTGTCAGATGAGCTCCCTGTCCTGTGGTTCCTTTGATGGAAACTACTAGAGGCTCTCAGCAGAATTAAAAACCTCTCAGCAAGAACCATCAACATTAAAACAAGAAGCTTTAAAGATTTCACTTGATGTCAAATCATCAATCTAGAACATGTTACATCAGATCTATCTTGAACTCAGAATCCAGGATTATGACTTGACATCCAGCAACAGATGATGACTGTAGAAAAGACCAAAGCAGGTCTTTGAAAAGCAAAGCCTGACTCACAGCCTTGTCAGACATTCAGGAGTTCCTTTCCTCATCAGAAATTACAGGTTTTTCAAGCCCACTCTAAAAATGTCTGAGAACCATGAATGTCAGATTGTATCCCTGAACTTGTTTTCTTCCATGTTCTATGTGACTGTTTCTGCAGGATGAGTTAGATGAGACTGTGCACGTGTGGGATTCACACGTCATCAGACCATCCAAGAATGACAGAGCGCCTAGCGGTCGCCCCAAAGTCACGTCCACGTTCCCAGAACTCCACACCACTCCTGACTGGGCTTCTCCAGTGGAAACAGCTGCTGTCCAGCTGGGTCTAAGTCGATCCACGTTGTGGCCAGCAGGGCCACGTGATTCAGACATCTGCAACATCTGCAGCGTTCTGATGGTGGAGTCACAGCTGCACCTACCGAGTGATGCTGATCAAGCTCTGGATCTGTAGCTTCACTGGAGCAATGAAATCACATCATCTGTCTAAGGGGACTGAAGTGTCTGAACCAAACACGTCACGTGTGCCTTCTCCAGTCCACTATGGTTCTGCAGTGATCCGCACCGTGTGCCTCTGTTCACTGATCCTCAGCTGCTCTCACACCTGCACCCCCAATCAGGCAGCCTTTATCAGCAGTGGATCCCGGCACTCCTGCACGGAGACGTCAACGCTCCTTGGCTGAAGTTCTCCTCGTTTCCACTTCTCTACTGCTCCCAGTTCCGCCTCCCTTCCTCCATCAACTCTGCATCTGTTCATCTGGGAGCTTTGCTTCCCCAACTCTACCCTAAGATCATTCCTACTGGAATCTACACCTTCTACTCCTGCTTCTCTCCTCCTCTCTCCCCTGTGCATAGGTGGATCTCCATCTTGGCGGCGGACTCACCTCTGTTCCAGGCGGCGGACCAGACTCTCTCCCGAGCTGGAGGCCGCTTCCACCTTTGCTCAGTCAGTGCCTCCATTCATGGAACTCCCTCTCCTCCCTCAGCCGTGGTCCACCTGCTCCTCATCACTGACTCTGCACCTCCTCAGCGGGACTCTGGTCACCTGCAGTGGACTGAGTTCCTCTTCGGCACTTCAATCACTTCTGAGCTCCATCAGATTCTTTCCTATTCAGCTCATTAACCCTCAGTGGTTGAATTGCTGTTAATTCCCTCTCTGTTCTCTTCCCGCAGGGTTGCCAGTTCCCTCCCGCTCTGCTCTCACCTCCATTCATTCACATCCACTCTCTCACGCACTTATACACTTATTAATAAAGATCATTGGGGTTTATAACTGAGTCTGTGTCTGCATTTGGGTTTTCGTGCAGCATGTCAGCTTGATCTACCAGACAGTCTGAGAGAACGTTCTGAATCAGGGTTCCTTGTTACTGTGCAGCTAATTGGTTCTGTATTATATGGTTTTCACAACATTTACCTCAATATGTACTAAAGTGTAGAAGAGCTTGAAAGAACGAGGCGGTATGATATATAAACCAAAGTTTATTATCAGCTCTCCTAACAAGTCTCATCTAAGTGCAGAAGCAGCAGAAGGAAAAGAGCGAATACCTCCGGCTCTCTGACTTTATACTTGCACATAACAAAAGACATGCATATCAAAGGCTGATATCCCTCATTATCATAATCCCCCCCATTGTCTTGGTACTTCCTCTCTTCGCCCTGGGGGGGTAAGGGTAGCTCCTCTGGTCTCCACCGCAGTGTCTGGGAACGTCTTTGTTCTTCACTGGCGGTTGAGAGTCTTTGTCCTTTCAGAGGTGTGAAGTCGCCTTACATATGTAATCACCAAACATTCCCACATGCTTCAACATATGTAGGTTATGGAATATATGATTAATATAGCCCACAGCCCCCCCCCAAACGACTAAGAAAGGACAATAGAAAAATTCACAGTTTAAGATAATTACTATGACATACTAACTGTTACACCTCTTGCCACAGAAGAAACTTTCTAGCAGCCATGCCCCTAAGAGAGTTCAGTGGTAATCATAACAGCATAGTAAAATCATAAGTCAGTTCTAAACTGTTACAGCACAATTAGTGAACAACTGTGGAGTAGTTTGCATCAGTCCCTGTGCTGTCTGGGTTTTAATCTTCTCCCAAAACTGCTGTGGGTTCGTTTAGGCGTCCTGCTGGGACCTTCTTGTAAGGAATCTGCAGCGTGGGAAGGAGAGTGGTTAATTGTTCCCTGCAGGGGGGCTGAGTCTTTTCTCTTGGGGGGTCTACCCCGCCGAGGTGCTCTCGCCAACTGTGCAGGCTCGTCTTTCAACAAGAAGGCAGATTTAAGTCTGTCAATGCTGACTGTTAATTTTCTATCCCCAAAATCAAGCACAAAGTGTTTATCACCAGGTTCCAGCACTCTGAATGGCCCATCATATGCTGGGCGGAAAGTTGGTTTCAAAGCTTCATGCCTAACAAAAACGAATTCAGCGTTCTTTAAAGCTTGAGGGACAAAAACCCGTGGAAAGGAGTGATGAGCTGGACCGGGGAGAGAGTCCGGTCCGTTGCTGCCTAAAAACCTTGGGACTGGAAGATGCCCTGGCTCTGGGTTCTCTGGTAAAAATTCACCTGGGAGCCTGAGAGGTTGTGCAAAAACTAATTCTGCCGGAGAGGCGTCTAGATCCTCTTTAGGCGCAGCACACAACCCCAATAAAACCCAGGGAAGTTTATTTACCCAATTTGTATCCGTTAGTGAGGCTCTGAGGGCGGTTTTTAAAGACCTGTGAAAACGCTCACATAACCCATTAGCCTGAGGGTGATAAGCAGTGGTGCAATGAATTGTTGCCCCTAAGCTGCTGGACATGGCTGACCAAAGCTCCGAGACAAATTGAGGTCCTCTATCGGATGTGATGTCCGATGGGACACCGAAACGTGCCACCCAGTTTGTCAAAAAAACGCGAGTGACTTCCTCTGCTGTAGTTGACGCTAGAGGGACTGCCTCTGGCCAGCACGTGGTGCGGTCTATCATTGTTAACAGGTGTGTGAAACCTTGGGAGGAAGGTAGTGGCCCCACTAGGTCGACATGAACGTGGTCGAACCTTCTAGCCGGGATCGGAAAAGGCTCCAGAGGGGCTTTAGTGTGTTTGTGTATTTTGGCGCGCTGACAAGAAATGCAAGTTTTTGCCCATTCTTTTATGTTTTTGCGCAGGCCTGGCCACACAAACTTTTCGGCGACCATTTTAACCGAGGCGCGCACACCTGGGTGCGCGAGGGAGTGAATTGAGTCGAAAATACGGCGGCGCCATGTAGCTGGGACTAATGGGCGAGGTCGGCCGGTTGAAATATCGCATATTAGGGGGGGGCACGCCGTCGCGTAAACCCTTTTCCTCCAGCCTTAACCCTGTTGGTCCAGACAGGAGTGCGCACACGTCCGCGTCACTGCTTTGTTCCTCTGCCATGGCTGCATAATCTATCCCTGCATGGATAGGTGCTGCGTATGTGTCCGCGTTAGCGAAAAGTTCTGCGGCTGAGGCAGTATAATCTGTCTCCTCGCGCTCTGGTGATGTCACAGCGCGAGAGAGGCAGTCTGCTACCACGTTAAGTTTGCCTGCCACATGTCGGATGTCTGTGGTGAACTCTGAAATCGCAGCCAGCTGTCTTTGTTGCCTGCCTGACCATGGTTCTGAAATTTTAGCCATAGCAAAGGTGAGCGGTTTGTGGTCTACAAAAGCCGTGAAACTCCGCCCTTCTAACCAGAACTGGAAGTGGCGGATGGATAAATGAAGCGCTGGCAGCTCCCTGTCAAAAGTGCTGTACTTTTTTTTTTTTTTTTTTTTTTTTTTTTTTTTTTTTTTTTTTCTCTCGGCGCCACACGAGTCGGCTGCCTTTTGCAACAGCGGCTCGATTCCGAGTCTTTTTCCCTTCCTCTCTCTTTTGATCCGTCTTTTTTTTTTCACCCCACTTATATCACGGACACACAGATCGTCCTAAATGTCTCCTGAGCCGGTGGACGGAGCCACTGTCTATAGCAGGATACGATACAGCAGAGAACAGCTGCTAGCATTCAACCGCCACCCGGTCCCATTGGAAAAACTCGACATACCGAGAGAACTGAGGCGAAAACGCCGCGGCTGCCGGGCTGGAGTAAGGCGGAGGACAAAAAATATAAGGTACAGACCCTCCCTTCCATCTGTTGTCATGGGAAATGTACGGTCGATACTGGGAAAGTTAGATGAGCTAGCGGCTATCTCCCGTTATGATAGCACATACCGGGAGTGCTCTCTCCTTTTGTTTACTGAGACGTGGCTAACTGAACTAGCAGCAGATGCTAACATTGAGCTGGAGGGTTTTCACATGATACGAGCTGACCGAACACCAGACAGTGGCAAGGCTAGGGGCGGTGGAGTGATAATGTATGTTAACAACAACTGGTGCAGACCGGGACATATCACTGTTAAACAACGACACTGCAGCAAAGACATTGAGTTGCTAGCTGTTAGCATGAGGCCTACATATCTCCCGAGAGAACACTCACACGTGATCTGCATTGTTGTTTATGCAAATCCGACGGCGAACGCTGGGACAGCACGTGACGTCATCCATTCAGTAACCAGCAGGCTGCAGACAGAACACCCAGATGCTCTTCTCCTCATCTCAGGCGATTTCAACCATGTTTCACTGTCTCCCATTCTACCCACGTTCACCCAGTATGTCACATGCCACACTAGAGACAATAAAACACTGGATTTATTCTACGCAAACACTAAGGAGGCGTACACCTCATCACAACTCCCCCCACTCGGGAGATCGGATCACAACTTGGTTCATCTCCGGCCGGTGTACAAACCCCTAGTGCACAGACAACCTCCGGCCATGCACACTGTGGAGTTATGGTCTGAGGAGACAATGGACACCCTAAAGGGCTGTTTTGAAGCCACCGCCTGGAAGCAGCTCTGCGATCCACATGGTGAGGACATCGATGGCCTCATTCACACCTTCACGGGCTACCTCAGCTTCTGTGTGGACAAATCCGTTCCCACCAAGACCATACGGCGTCACTCAAACAACAAACCCTGGATCAACCCTGAGATAAAAACACTTCTGAGAGAGAAGAAGAGGATCTTCAGGTCAGGGAACAGGGAGATGCTGAAGTCCGTACAGAGGGAGCTGAGGAGAAAGATCAGAGAAGGCAAGGACAGCTTCAGGAAGAAGATGGAGGACAAGCTGCAACAGAGCGACATCAGCGGGGTCTGGAGAAACCTCAAAACCATCTCGGGGCTCCAGAATACCTCCCCCCAGGCCACAGGGGGCAGGGAGTGGGCGAACAACCTGAATCTGTTTTTCAATAGATTTGACCAACCGCCCTCCCCCCTGACTGCACAACAACCACTGCTGCCTCTAAAGAAATCAAGTCCTGCTGCCCACTCCCCACTCCACCAACACCCCCCCACTCCCAACACACAGCCCCCCATCCTGACCCTGACCAGGACCCAGGTGAGGACGGAGCTGAGGAAGATCAAGGCGAGGAAGGCGCCGGGACCGGACGGCATCAGCGCAAAGCTCCTCAAGTCCTGTGCAGACCAGCTGTGTGGGATTGTGACGTATATCTTCAACATGAGCCTGAAACTGGGGAGGGTACCACAGCTGTGGAAAACATCTTGTGTGGTACCTGTACCAAAAACTTCCCACCCCAAAGACCTGAACAGCTACAGACCGGTGGCCTTGACGTCCCACTTGATGAAGACCCTGGAGAGACTGCTCCTTGCTCACCTCCGCCCCCTGGTGGAACCAGCGATGGATCCACTCCAGTTCGCCTACCAGCATGGCATTGGGGTGGAGGATGCGGTGATCTTCCTCCTTCACCGTTCTCTGTCCCACCTGGAGAAGCCCGGGAATATGGTGAGGATCATGTTCTTTGACTTCTCCAGTGCTTTCAACACCATCCAACCGATGATCCTGAAGGACAAGCTGCTGCGCGCAGGGGTGGACCAGCACCTGTCATCATGGATCCTGGACTACCTCACGAACCGGCCTCAGTTTGTGAGAACCCGGGACTGTGTGTCCGACACGATCATCAGTAGCACGGGGGCCCCCCAGGGAACGGTGCTGGCTCCCTTCCTGTTCACTCTTTATACTGCGGACTTCTCACACAACACAACACACTGCCATCTACAGAAGTTCTCTGATGACTCTGCGATCGTTGGCCTCATCTCCAATGGAGATGAAGCTGAGTACAGAGGGCTTATCCAGGACTTCGTGGACTGGTGCCATCGGAACTGCCTCCAGATCAACGCGAGGAAAACTAAGGAGCTGGTGGTGGACTGCCGCAGGCATGGGCAGCCCCTCACAGTACCAGTAAATATACAGGGAACAGACATCGAGATGGTGACATCCTATAAGTACCTGGGTATTCATCTGAACAATAAACTAGACTGGTCACACAATACTGATGCACTCTACAAGAAGGGACAGCGCAGGCTGTTCCTGCTGAGGAGACTCAGGTCTTTTGGTGTACAAGGGGCGCTGCTGAAGTCATTCTATGACACGGTGGTGGCATCAGCCATCACTTTTGGAGTGGTCTGCTGGGGCAGTGGCATTACTGCAGCCGATAGGAAGAGACTGAACAAACTGATTAAGAAAGCTAGCTCTGTCCTGGGGCAGCGCCTTGATCCGATGGAGGAGATAGGAGAGAGAAGGACAGCGGCTAAACTGTCATCTCTGCTGGAGTCCGAGTTCCACCCTATGCAGGACATACTGAATGCACTGAGGAGCTCATTTAGCAGCAGACTACATCATCCCAGGTGCACAACCGAGAGGTTTCGTAGGTCCTTCCTACCAACGGCTGTCAGACTGTACAACCTAAGCAGGGCTGCTCGCAGAGATAGCAAAAAGACGTAACAAACTAATAGTTTTTTGAATGCAAAAGATGCAATAGACTTACACAATGGTCCCCTCCGGCATACAACTAGGAACATACCGGTCGCTATGGAGGGTGAGAATATGTATGGGCACATAATCATACCATGTAGGATAACTAAGTAGACGGTTATGCTGTTTCATTCCATCTAGCAACAATGCTCTGCACTGTGTGTGTTTATATATTTGCATATTTATTCCATCTAGCTACAATGCTCAGCACTGGGTGTGTTTATATATTTATATATCTACATATTATTCCATCTAGCTACATTGCTCCGCACTGTGTGTGTTTATATACTTGCATATTTATTCCACCTAGCTGCAATGCTCCGTACTGTGGGTGTTTATATATTTACATATTTATTCCATCTAGCTACAATGCTCTGCACTGTGTGTTCATATATTCATATATTTATTCCATCCAGCTACAATGCTCTGCACTGTGTGTCTGTGTGTGTGTGTATATATATATATTTTATAGTAATACGTACATATGTTTATTAGCTGCTCTTGCTTGCTTGTTTTTTTTCTTGCCTTCTGATTGTTGCTCTGAGTGTTGCTATCCCTGTGCTGTTGCAATCCTGGAATTTCCCCGTTGTGGGACTAATAAAGGCTTATCTTATCTTACTTACGCTCAGTTTGGTTTAGCGATTTGCTGAAGAATGCTAAAGGTTGCCAGATCCCGCTGACATGTTGTTCTACAACTGCCCCTATAGCTAGGTCCGAAGCGTCTGTGGTTAGCGCAATGCGGGCTGAGGGATCGGGGTGAACTAACAATGTGGCATTAGCTAGGGCGCTCTTTACCTCCGCGAAGGCGCGTTCGCGCTCCGGGGTCCATTCGACCGCGTTGGAAGCTTTCTTTTTTCTGAGAGCGTCATATAGGGGCTGCATGAGCTGAGCTGCGTGGGGGAGGAAACGGTTGTAAAAATTAACCATTCCTAAAAATTCTTGCAGCGATTTGACCGTTTGTGGTCGTGGGAAACTTTTTATCGCTTGAACTTTGTCTGGAAGTGGAACTGTCCCGTTCGGAGAGACTCTGTGTCCTAAAAAATCAATTTGTGACACGCCGAATTTGCATTTGGCTGGATTGATTATTAACCCGTGCTCTTCTAGTCTCTGAAAAACCGTAGTGAGGTGCTGCTCGTGTTCTTCCTCAGACGAGCTGGCTACCAGCATGTCGTCGAGGTAGACGAAAACAAAAGGAAGGTCGCGTAATACCGCGTCCATCATCTGCTGAAAAGTTTGAGCAGCGCCTTTGAGGCCGAAAGGCATTCGCAGGAATTCAAAAAGGCCGAAAGGGGTTATTACAGCTGTTTTAGGAATGTCCTCTGCTCGAACTGGGACCTGATGATAACCGCGGACCAGGTCTATTTTTGAAAAAATGTACGCACCCGCCAGATGTAGTGAAAAATCCTGAATGTGAGGAATTGGGTAGCGGTCATGCGCTGTCGCATTGTTTAATCTGCGGTAATCTCCGCACGGTCTCCAAGAACCGTCGGATTTCGGAACCATGTGAAGTGGTGAGGCCCAAGGGCTCTTCGAGCGTCTAACAATGCCTAATTTTTCAAGGGTAGTAAACTCGTCCCGAGCTATGTTGAGCTTGGCCGCGTCTAAGCGGCGAGCTTTGGCAAATACGGGTGGGCCCGTTGTGGGAATAAAGTGTTCAACCCCGTGTTTAGCCACAGTGGCTGAGAATTTGGGAATTGTGAGTGCTGGAAATTAGGTGAGGAGTTGCTCAAACTTACCTCCTGCCGTGGTGACGCTAGCCTGCACAGGTGGTGGAGAAACTCGAGCTGAGCAGGGAATAGAAGCAAAAGACATTAACCAAGCGTCTATTCGCTAGATCTACTAATAACCCATGTGCACACAAAAAATCTGCGCCTAACAAGTTAAACCTCACCGCTGCTACAACAAATGTCCATCTGTAGTTGCGGCCGTGGATGTGGAGGTGCAGGCTCTTTTCGCCGAAGGTGTCAATGTTGGAGCTGTTGGCTGCCACCGCTCCGTTGCCCCGTGTGCCCATGGCTCGATCTGCTTGGGAGGGCATGACGAAACTCAGCTGAGCTCCTGTGTCAATAAGGAACTGTTTGCCGGTGTGTCCATCCGTCACATATAACAGCTTACTCTTCTCGCCGAGAACCGCTGCTGTTAACGGCTCTCGGCTTTGGCGTTTCCCGAAATCGTAAATTTTGCAGGGGGGAACGCATTTGCGGGCCTTCTCGGCGAAGCGGTGGTGATAATAACAGACGTCGCTCCGTCTGTTACGTTTCGGCCGTGTCGCTGTCACTGCGGGCTGGATCTGCTCAGTGGGTTGTGGCTCTTCGTGGTTCTGGGCATCAGTGTTGAGGTCTGCTGATGCTGCTGTGGGTGTCTGCTCCGTGCAGGCGTTGACGAGCCGTTGAGCTTCGTTGGCGAGCACGCGGAAGTCTTGCTGGGTGCTGCATCTCATGTTGGCGAGTGTCCCTCTCATGTGTGGCTGCAGCGTGCTGAGGAATATGAATTGGAAGAGGAAGTTGTCATTGTCCTCTTCTTTAAGCTGCAGCAAATCCTCCATGAGGGCTTTAGGTTTGCACCCTCTGTGGCCGTAGACCGCCAGGATCTTCTCGGCTCTCTCTTCAGCTGAGGGGATGTAATTTGCCACGATGGTTGCTTTCAGTGTTTCATATTTGTCTTGGGCCGGCGGCCGCCGGATTATGCTCCGCACACACCTCGAAGTGGCGGCGTCGAGTTTGGAGACGATATGATAGAATTTCGTATCGTCAGCCGTGATGCCCGCCAGTGTAAACTGGGCTTCAGCTTGTTGAAACCACAAGGCGGGGTCTTCCTGCCAGAAGTCCGGCAGCTTGACAGCGACGGCATTCGTGTAGACCGTCACTGATGTGTCTGCAGGGTGAGAGTGCCTTGCTTCGGCTCTCTCAGCGGCGCTGGTGCTCGGTTGAGCCCTCTCAATCCTTTCTGCCGGGGGGGAAAGTCGTCCATCTGTTCCCCTGTCTGCGTGGGTGCTGGCGTCTGCCTGGGTCGCCACAGATGAGTCGATTGCGGGGGAACGCCTCAGGTCCATACTCGCGTCAGGGGTCACCAGTGTAGAAGAGCTTGAAAGAACGAGGCGGTATGATATATAAACCAAAGTTTATTATCAGCTCTCCTAACAAGTCTCATCTAAGTGCAGAAGCAGCAGAAGGAAAAGAGCGAATACCTCCAGCTCTCTGACTTTATACTTGCACATAACAAAAGACATGCATATCAAAGGCTGATATCCCTCATTATCATAATCCCCCCATTGTCTTGGTACTTCCTCTCTTCGCCCTGGGGGGGTGAGGGTAGCTCCTCCGGTCTCCACCACAGTGTCTGGGAACGTCTTTGTTCTTCACTGGCGGTTGAGAGTCTTTGTTCTTTCAGAGGTGTGAAGTCGCCTTACATATGTAATCACCAAACATTCCCACACGCTTCAACATATGTAGGTTATGGAATATATGATTAATATAGCCCACAAAAGGGTAAATATTTTATTTCATAGTAATTATGCTAAAAACATGTTTTACACATTTAGTAATTTCAATAATCTGCAAATGATGTGAAATCTGAACAGTAAATAGTTGAAAATGTTCAGTGAGAAACTGTGTAGAAACTGCCAGCCTGTAAAGTGGAGCAACACTATGGTGGGTTTTATTCAGCTGAACATATATTGAGGATCACACTTGTCTGCTGCTCATTCTGCTCACATTTTCACCCAATGCTGCAATGAGAGCCCAGTTTTCCCAACATCTGTGTGTGTTTCTATCTGCATTGTAGAAAGGAGCCAGGATCAGATCTTTGCAGCAGTTTGGACTGCAAGGAAACATTAGAACTGTGATGTATGGAGGAGTGTTCTCAGAGTTGTTCTATAGCGGCTATAAATGAGCCAGAAATGAAGACGACAATGAACAAGGGGAAGAAGTGAATGAGGAATTTGATTGAGCAATATTCTGCTCTTGCTGGTTGCTGGCAGAGGTGGGGATGGTGGTCAGAAGTTGTCCTGGAGTAGAAGCAGCTTCACCTTGTGCTGTGAATTAGTCCAGTACAGGGAAGGGCAGCGAGCAGAAATTCCTGAAGAGTCTCCATGAAAAAGCTGCAGTTGTGGCAGCATGAAATAATAGGCAGCGAACTGAGAGTTTTTGAGGGAGTTTATTATCATTCATCCGCCATCATAGAACTCACTCCAGCCCTGTGCAGGCGGGCTGGAGCGGGTCCTCAGGCTCTCGTGAGGAGACACAGAATGCGTGTTGTCAGAAGCAGTGGTCAGAGAGAGAGAGTGAGTTACAGAGCAATGCAGCTTTTATACCCACTACAGACAATACATGAAAGGCATGGGACATTTGCATCACAGTAAGAGCAGGAAGCATGAACACAATGCATGAATGGCACATTAACATCACAGTACTGAGCAGGAAAGAGCTAGACGAAGCGAGGCTGCCTGTTGACATTAATACACACATTTCACTGTTATGTTAATTGTTCTAGCTGAGCGCTCTGCTTGTCCCAGTCTGTTGTGGGGGTGCCTCACACACTCCCCCCCAGAGGGCTCAGCAGGAAGCTGAGGCCTCGATAGTCCGGCTATGGTAGCTCGCTGCGGGGAAAGCTCGCTGCAGGCGGCGGTGGAGGGAGGGGGTAGCAAGTGCCGGCCCGGGATGGCGAAATTGTCTGGGCCGCGCAAAAATTGCCTGTGTATCCGCGATGTTGAGGGGCTGTCCTGCTGAACGTGCGGAGGTCCACAGCAGCTGTAATGTGGCGGGTTGATTCAACCCCCTCACAACACACAGGACACTCAGCTCTCTTCTCTGTTTTTCCCGCTGCACTACTGAGATGTAACGTGCCATTCATGTATTGTGATGCAATGTGCCACGCATGTATTGTGATGCAATGTGCCATGCATGTATTGTGATGTAATGTGCCGTTCATGTATAGTGTTCATGCGTCCTGTCCTTACTGTGACCTAGAGGCTGAAATCAATATGTAGATGTGCCTTGTAACCTCTTGTCCTACACCTGGAGCAGAGGCTAGCAAATCTGCCTATTGTTATGTAGGTCTTTCAGATGCAAATGTCTCATGCCTGTTCTGCAGTCCCTTTGATCAGACCAACTGCTGTGAATCTGCTTTGATGTATTGTTTGAGTTGGGTATAAATACTGCACAGGTTCTGTAACACGCTCTCTCAATTTCACTTCTGCAACTGCTGCTGCAGGACACAGACATTGTGTCCTCCTTCTCTGAGAGCCGTGGGCTCGCTCCCGGCGCGCATGCACGGCGCCCTCGTGACGGCGGTATGATGATTAATAAACTTCCATAAAACCTACACCAACGCTGCTTTATTTCATGCCGCCTCAGTAAGAAGAAAATTTGTCTCTGACTCCTCTCGCGGTTAAGTCCTGCGAGGATTAATAGCGGCCATGAAGAAAAACAGGAGCTGCGAGGCTGCGTAGCGGCTGTGAGAAAAAAACAAAAGCAGAGGGACTTGGCGTGTTGACTTTAGGTGTGGGCGCAGCCCTAAAGCCCTCGGGAACAGCTGACGGCTGAATTCCCTTTGTGCGCCGTGGCTGAGACCCATACGAAATCCTGTGAGCGAGCTGCGTGTGATGCTTCAGGTGTGTGAGCAGCCCTGAAGGTTCCGTGTGCAGCGGTGAAAGACGCTGGCGGTCTGCGTAGAGCCGGTATGTCCCGTGCGTGGTGCGCTGTCCTCATAACCCCCCGGTGCATGTGCAGGGGTTCGGTGCGTGGGTGGGTCTGCTGTAGAGGTGAGTCAGGGTCAGGGAGCTTGCTGGAGATCAGCGTAGTCGGCGCCGATGTTCATCCCTGTTGAGCTGTTGCTGTAGATTGGTCATGGTGCATTCAGGTCCACGCGCTGCGTTCTCCGTCGGCCCTGGAGGTCGCCATCGTGGAGAGAGGACGAGGTGCTTGCGCTCTCGTGTGGAGGAGCTGTGAGAGCGGCCGGTCCCAGCGTGGATGTGCAGATCTCAGGCGTGCAGATCTCACCATGAAGCTTTCTGCAGCTTTCCCGGTCGTGGGTGATCTCCGGAGAGTTTCGCCTGGTGGTGGCTCTGCGTCGAGGTCTCCCTGTAGCAGAAGGGAGAGCAGATCATTTGCGCCAGGCTGCTGCGTTCGCTTGTCGTCGGAGAGTCACCGCCGGGGGCTGCCAGCGTGTTCTTTTCTTGGTCGGGTCATCAGTGTGGCGGTCCAGACCAGAAGGTTGCGTTGCACAAAGCGTGTGCTTTCTCGGGGTCACCAATGTAGCGGCAAGAAATAATAAGCGGCGAAATGAGAGTTTTTGAGGGAGTTTATTATCATTCATCCGCCATCATAGAACTCACTCCAGCCCTGTGCAGGCGGGCTGGAGCGGGTCCTCAGGCTCTCGTGAGGAGACACAGAATGCGTGTGTCAGAAGCAGTGGTCAGAGAGAGAGAGTGAGTTACAGAGCAATGCAGCTTTTATACCCACTACAGACAATACATGAAAGGCATGGGACATTTACATCACAGTAAGAGCAGGAAGCATGAACACAATGCATGAATGGCACATTAACATCACAGTACTGAGCAGGAAAGAGCTAGACGAAGCGAGGCTGCCTGTTGACATTAATACACACATTTCACTGTTATGTTAATTGCTCTAGCTGAGCGCTCTGCTTGTCCCAGTCTGTTGTGGGGGTGCCCCACACAGTGGCAATAAGGACTTGATTCTCACCACTTTGGAAGGTTTTTCTGTTAAATCTGGGACTCTTTTCTCATTAATTCACACACTCTTCTTCCTGTTAATTTGGGAGTTTTTTTTTCTTGTAAATTTCTTGTGAATTTTTAACTTTTTTCACCTCAGTAATAAACTTTATGAAAATTTTCAAGCTTTTACTTAAAACTGAAAGTTTTGCCATCAATTCACTTTTTCTTCTTGTACATTAGAGAGTTCCCTCATATTACATTAATTTTTCTGGTAAATTTAAGACTTGCTCATAAATTACAAAATTTGTTTGATAAATTTGTATATTTTTACTGATCAAATTTGTCATTTTTCTTATCCATGTGAAACTGAACCACAACAATTCCCACTGTGATTTCCATTTTAATCAAACAGATTTGGTCATTTCTGGTCAGAAAAAGTGATTCTGAAGCGGCATGATAAAATAAAGGCAGCGATGGGTTTTTAGTTGGTTTATTGAATCATACCGCCTTCATCGGAACACCTCCCCAGCCCTCGTGCTGCGGGCTGAGGTGATGTCCTCAGGCTCTCAGAGAAGAGGAGACACAAAGTACGTGTCTGCAGCAGTTGAAGGAGTCAGTGAATGAGAGGCAGATTTACAGAACAGTGCAGCATATATACCCAACTCAGACAATACATCAAAGACATTCACAGCAATCGATCTGGGCATTTGCATATCAGAGGTACAGACAGGATGCATGAACACAATGCATGGATGACACTTTAACCTCACAGCTGTAAACTCAGCATGCAGCGGAAAAAAACCCAGGAGTAACGAGCTGACTGTCTCTGTGTGTTGTGGGGGGGTTGAATCAACCCGCCACACGCTCCCCCCCAGAGGGCACGGCAGGGGGCCGAGACCTCGATGTTGCAGTTTGGGCAGCGAGCAGGGAAAAGCTCTGTGCAGGTGGAGGGGGAGGGGGAAGGGGGATAGTCAGTGCTGACCGGGCGCGGTGAAATCGTTGGGGCCGCGCCAAAAATTGTTTGCTGCTCCGCGATGTCGAGGGGCTGTCCCGTTGAACTTGTGGAGATCACCAGAAGAAAAATTAGTCTCTGACTCCTCTTGTGGCCATGAAGAAAAACAGGAGCGGCGAGGTTGCGTAAACAAAAGCAGAGGAACTTGGCGTGTTGACTTTAGATGTGTGCGCAGCCTTAAAGCCCTCGGGAAAAGCAGACGGCTGAATCCTTTGTGCGCCGTGGCTGAAACCATCAGTGAATCCTGTGAGCACGCTGCGCGCGTGCTTGCTTCAGGTGAGCGTGCAGCCCTGAAGGTTCTGCATGCAGCTGCACAGGACGATGGCGGTCTCTGGAGCCATTCTTGTTCCGTGCGTGTTGCGCCGTCCTCGTCACCCCCGGTGCGTGTGCCGGGGCTCCTTGCGTGGGTGGGCCCGCTGGAGAGGAAACCAGGGTCAGAAACTTGGTGGAGATCGGCGCAGTCGGCGCCGAAAAACATCTATGATGAGCCGTGGCTGCAGATTAGTCATGGTGCATTGGAGCGTTGAGGGGAGATAGATCTTTGCCCCTCAGGCTGTCCTGCATGGACGCCCCGATCTCGGCGAGGGTCGCGCCATGACGTTTACTGCCGTTTACCCGGTCTTGGGCGATGTCCGGAGAGTAACTCGCCTGCCGTGGGCTCTGCGTTGAGGCCTCCCTGAAGCCGCAGGGAGGGCAGATCAGTCAGGCTGCTGCGTTCGCTCGTCGGCGGAGCATCACTGCCCGGTGCTGCGTTCGCCGGCAGCTCGTTTTCTTCAGCGTCGGGTCACCAGCGTGGCTGTCCAGACCAGAAGGTTGCGTTGCACAAAGCGTGTGCATGTTCGGGGTCACCAGTGAAGCGGCATGATAAAATGAAGGCAGCGATGCTGTGGTTTTAAGTGAAGTTTTATTAATCATACCGCCGTCACCAGCTCCGCTCCTGGCGCCGTGCATGGGCGCCGGGAGCGAGCCCGGCGGCTCTCGGAGAAGGAGGACACAAAGTCTGTGTCCAGCAGCAGCAGTTGAGGAAGTGGAATTGAGAGGATGAGTTACAGAACAGTGCAGCATATACTGTATACCCAACTCAGACAATACATCAAAGACATTCACAGCAGTCGATCTGGGCATTTGCATATCAGAGGTACAGACAGGATGCATGAACACAATGCATGGATGACACTTTAACCTCACAGCTGTAAACGCAGCATGCAGCGGAAAAAACCCAGGAGTAACGAGCTGACTGTCTCTGTGTGTTGTGGGGGGGTTGAATCAACCCGCCACAATTCCAACATAAACCCAGAACATTCTAACCTTTCTGACCCATTCAGTTCAGTGAAATCAAAGGAACTCAATTTCCATCCAAATCTACTTGACTAAAAGTCGTATTTTTTCTGATCAAATAGACTCTTGTCAGAGTCAAATGGATTGTGGTACCCAGTAAAGCACTTTTTGGTGAAAAAGTTCCTTGAGCACATCCTTGAGTCAATGGAACTAGTTCCTATCCCACCTCTGGTTCATGGCAGGGTTCCCATCAGACTCCCACAGGAAGTCAGCCATTTTAATAGGAAATGCATCACACTAGCATTATTTTGTCAGATGCTGAAATGTCCTTTTTTCTGAATAAGGAAAGTGTAGCACCTTGGGGGAGTCAGATTATTTAGCATCTCAGACAAGAGACAGTGGATAAGCATGGGAGACCAATGCTTAGGAGGTTCCTGGCGAGATAGCAGGAAGGAGTCAAGGACGCAGGGGGTTGAATGCAGTGTAATGCAAATGTCATGTTGTGTGTGGAGAAATGCTATGAAACTTGTGAGGAGTGATTTGGAGAAAAGAAGAGTGCCTGCTGAAATGTTTCATTCTGTTCTGTGCTTAAGAGATGTGAAGTGTGTAATAAACCGTCTGCCATGAATCTGCCTCTTATTTCACACACTCCATAAAAGCATCAATGCAGAGTGAAATGCCCAGTTTTTTAGCATCTGTATGAAATAATAAATGATGGCAACAGAGGGATATCAGATGTTTCATATTAACAGATCTCAACAAAAGGGTGGTGATGTTGCACTGTACACTTACCGGCCACTTTATTAGGTACACCTGTCCAACTGCTCGTTAACACTTCATTTCTAATCAGCCAATCACATGGTGGCAACTCAGTGCATTTAGGCATGTAGACATGGTCAAGACAATCTCCTGCAGTTCAAACCGAGCATCAGTATGGGGAAGAAAGGTGATTTGAGTGACTTTGAACGTGGCATGGTTGTTGGTGCCAGAAGGGCTGGTCTGAGTATTTCAGAAACTGCTGATCTACTGGGATTTTCACGCACAACCATCTCTAGGGTTTACAGAGAATGGTCCGAAAAAGAAAAAATATCCAGTGAGCGGCAGTTCTGTGGGCGGAAATGCCTTGTTGATGCCAGAGGTCAGAGGAGAATGGCCAGACTGGTTCGAGCTGATAGAAAGGCAACAGTGACTCAAATAACCACCCGTTACAACCAAGGTAGGCAGAAGAGCATCTCTGAACGCACAGTACGTCGAACTTTGAGGCAGATGGGCTACAGCAGCAGAAGACCACGCCGGGTGCCACTCCTTTCAGCTAAGAACAGGAAACTGAGGCTACAATTTGCACAAGCTCATCGAAATTGTACAATAGAAGATTGGAAAAACGTTGCCTGGTCTGATGAGTCTCGATTTCTGCTGCGACATTCGGATGGTAGGGTCAGAATTTGGCGTCAACAACATGAAAGCATGGATCCATCCTGCCTTGTATCAATGGTTCAGGCTGGTGGTGGTGGTGTAATGGTGTGGGGAATATTTTCTTGGCACTCTTTGGGCCCCTTGGTACCAATTGAGCATCGTTGCAACGCTACAGCCTACCTGAGTATTGTTGCTGACCATGTCCATCCCTTTATGACCACAATGTACCCAACTTCTGATGGCTACTTTCAGCAGGATAATGCGCCATGTCATAAAGCTGGAATCATCTCAGACTGGTTTCTTGAACATGACAATGAGTTCACTGTACTCAAATGGCCTCCACAGTCACCAGATCTCAATCCAATAGAGCATCTTTGGGATGTGGTGGAACGGGAGATTCGCATCATGGATGTGCAGCCGACAAATCTGCGCCAACTGTGTGATGCCATCATGTCAATATGGACCAAAGTCTCTGAGGAATGCTTCCAGCACCTTGTTGAATCTATGCCACGAAGAATTGAGGCAGTTCTGAAGGCAAAAGGGGGTCCAACCCGTTACTAGCATGGTGTACCTAATAAAGTGGCCGGTGAGTGTATATTGATGACCTGTATAGGTGTAAACTTGTAAATGGAATGTCCTTTGCACTACCAGGGATTTTGGAATGTGTTACTGTTGAGACTGACCAAGATAAAACAAAAAATCTAATTATAAGTTGTATATATAGAACGCCGGGAACTTGCATTAAGACATTCAGAGATAAATTAGTCGAGCTGTACAATAATATTACTAGTAAGAAAATGGTAGTAATTTGTGGAGATTTCAATATTGATTTACTAAATCCATATCAACAAAATGTAATTACAGAGTTCATGAATTCTATGTACAGTATGAGTCTATATCCCACAATAACACATCCCAGTAGAATCACAGTTCACACTGCTACACTTATTGACAACCTGTTTGTTAATATTATTGATAAGAAAATAGAAAGTGGATTATTGATAAATGATATAAGTGACCATTTGCCAACCTTTGCACTTATCCATGGCCACACGGAGGCCAATACAGAAAAATTTTTTAAAATCGTTCAGATACAAATCACAAAATGCAATCAGTTCTTTTAAAGAAGACTTGCTGAAGCAGGACTGTATCAGATGTAAATGAAGCCTATGGCACATTTATAAACATTGTAACGGTGATAGATGGAAAGACATTTGCCATATAAGATACTGTTACTATATTTGTATTTGTTACTCAAGCATTCAGGATAAATATTTGTTACTTAGGATAATGTTATTTGTAATGGATTTAGCTGTTTATTTGGTCATTCTTGTATCTGATTGAGTGAGAGTTATTATTGATTATTCAGCAATGCTATCGGTGTTCGATTTAGAGACTGCGATCATGAAACCGTCACTCTATTAGTTACGCCTTAGAGCTCCAGCAAGGGGAGTGCACGCGCAACTTCCTCACTTTTAATACAAGCGAGTGAGGAAGACGCACGCACTGTGTTCACCCTTGTCATTTTTCTCTTTTTAAGGGGCTTTACATTTGGAGGCACCGCTGGGGTGAAAAACGTGAGGCAGACACTGCAACCTGAAGGGAGCCATCTTACGTTTTTCATCCCGAAAAACAACCCAGGCAGGGGAGTGTTTCAGCAGAACGGATCGGCGGTAGTTACGAGGCCAGCGAGGAGCAACGCGCATCCTAAGGTGTAGAACAGCCACCGACGAGCTGCAAAGCCTTCAGCATCAGGTCTCAGCACCACGTGTCCACACTGTCTGTTACTCACTTGCCCAAAATGGAGTCAGAAATTGAAAATCTGTTGTTTGAAATGAAAGGAGCTCTATTCCAGCTTACTATGGATCAGCTAGTGAAAATATGTGACTTGATTGAGATCTCAGGAGACAATCGAGAGAAAATAACAAGAAAAACTCGCTGTGCGTTGGTGTCTTATATCAGTCAGCACATCGAACGTGACGAATTAAAACAACGGGAAGATGAAGGTATGTCAGAACTGTTGAGCATACAAGATACAATAAAAAGTGTGAACCAGAGTAATATAAATGATGTGTCACAAACAACACATGCAAAGGAGAATGTAATGAAAGAGTTGGAGCAGCTGAAATTGGCAGTGCAGCGAAAAGAAGCTGAAATGCAAGTTTTAACAAATAATGAGACTGCTCCACACCACACAGCCCCTGTTGTTATAACCAATCCACTCTGGCATAAAGACTATAAGATTTCTGGTCAGATTGGTGAACCTGGACAGAAAGACAGACTCACTTTCTCCAGTTTAGCCCGCCAAATTGAGAACGGCCTCAGTAAAGGATATCCTGAGTCAGAGATAGTGGATGCGGTCATCAGAGCCATTGTGCCAGGTTTGCAATTTAGGAGTTACCTCGAAGGTAAAAGCGACCCGTCTCTCCCTACCCTTAGGAGAATTCTTAGGTCACATTATCAAGAGAGAAGTGCCACAGAGCTTTACAAGCAGTTGACTGCAGAGGTCCAGAGCAATAGGGAGACCCCACAGAACTTTTTAATTCGAACAATGGATTTAAGGCAGAAAATATTGTTTGCATCACAGGAAGCCGAGTCTAATCAGAATCAGAATCAGAATCAGAATCAGGTTTATTGCCATTGTTCATGTAGTACACAAACTAGGAATTTGTCTCGGTACAATGCTGCAACATTAAACATGATAAGATAAGAGAAATAAACTATACATGTAATAAAGTGTAGGATAAGATTAAGTGATACTGGTCAACAGTTAAAATATATATTAGCCAGCAGCAGATACTGTGGAGAACTATATAGTGCAGTCGGTAATGCAGGAAGAAAACAGTGATGATTGACATGAGTCTGGTTGAGCTGCTGTACATGGTGCACGAGAGTCACTTAGTGTTCAGCAGTCTAATGGCAGAGGGGAAGAAGCTGTTCATGTGACGGGAGGTTTTAGTCTGGATGGACCGAAGTCTTCTACCAGAGGGGAGGGGGGGCAAACAGTACATGACCAGGGTGTGAGGGATCGGCTATGATCCGGCCAGCACGCCTCCGGGTCCTGGAGATGTACAGATCCTGGAGAGATGGGAGCTTGCAGCCGATCACCTTCTCAGCAGTGCGCACGACGCGCTGCAGCCTTAGTCTGTCCCTGGCAGTGGCTCCTGCGTACCACACGGTTATGGAGGTGGTGAGGATGGACTCGATGATGGCTGTGTAGAACTGCACTAACATCTTGGTGGGTAGCTTGAGCTTCCTCAGCTGCCGCAGGAAGAACATCCTCTGCTGGGCTTTTTTGATGAGTGAGCTGATGGTCAGCTCCCATTTGAGGTCCCTGGTGATGGTAGTGCCTAGGAAGCGGAAGGAATCAGCAGTGGTGATGGGAGAGCCTGAGAGGGTGAGGGGGGGCAGAGGAGTAGTGACTTTCCTGAAGTCTACAATCATCTCCACTGTCTTCAGAGCGTTCAGCTGCAGGTTGTTATTGCTGCACCAGGACGCCAGCTGGGCCACCTCTCTCCTGTAGGCGGACTCGTCGCCGTTGGAGATGAGCCCGATGAGGGTGGTGTCGTCCGCAAACTTGATCAACTTGACAGACTGGTGGCTGGAGGTGCAGGAGTTGGTGTAAAGGGAGAAGAGTAGGGGGGAAAGTACACAGCCCTGGGGTGATCCGGTGCTGATGCTAGTATAGTCTGAGACAGTCTTTCCCAGCCGCACATGCTGCCTCCGGTCCGTCAGGAAGTCGATGATCCACCTGCAGAGGGAGTCAGGCACGTTGAGCAGGGACAGCTTGTCCCGGAGCAGAGCGGGGCGGATGGTGTTGAATGCGGAGCTGAAGTCCACAAACAGGATCCTGGCGTAGGTTCCCGGGGAGTCCAGGTGCTGCAGGATGGAGTGGAGGGCCAGGTTGACTGCATCGTCTACAGACCTGTTGGCTCGGTAGGCAAACTGCAGCGGGTCCAGGAGAGGGGTGGTGATGGACTTGAGGTGGGACAGGACCAGGCGCTCAAAGGACTTCATGACTACAGAGGTGAGCGCTACAGGTCTGTAGTCATTAAGTCCAGTGATCCGTGGCTTCTTGGGGACAGGGATGATGGTGGAGGATTTGAGGCAGGACGGCACGTGGCATAACTTAAGGGAGGTGTTAAAAATGTCTGTGAATACAGGAGCCAGCTGTTTCGCACAGAGTCTCAGGGTGGAGGGAGACACGCCGTCTGGGCCGGGGGCCTTGCGCGGGTTCAGTCTGGAGAACTGTTTGAGCACATCCTGCTCACTGATGATAAGGGGAGGGGGGGAGGGGGGGGGGGGTGCCTTAAATGAAGTAGGGAATGTGGAGGCTGTGGAGCTGGAGGGAGGGGGGGAGTTGGACACAGATGACGAGGTGTCAAAACGGGCATAGTGTTGGGACAGTCTCTGACAAAGGGCTTTGTCATCCTGACCTTTAGGAGCCTGAGGCCGATAGTTGGTGATCTGCCTCAGTCCTCTCCACACGGAAGCCGAATCATTAGCAGTGAACTGCTGCTGGAGTCTCTCTGAATACACAGATTTAGCCCTCTTCAGCTCTCTGTTAAACCGGTATTTAACCTCCCTGTAGCAGCCCCTGTCTCCACTTTTCAGCGCTGCTTCCTTCTCCTTCCTGATCTGTCTGAGCTTAGCTGTGAACCAGGGTTTGTCATTAGAGTAACTCACCCTGGTGCGTGATGGAAGAATGTTCTCTTCACAAAAGTGGATATATGAGTTCACAGTGTCCGTGTACTCATCCAGATCATGCGTGGCTCCTTTAAGCATGCCCCAGTCAGATATTTCCATGCATGTTTCCAGCTTCTCCTCAGCATCACTGGTCCGTATCTTCGTAGTGCTCACAACAGGTTTAGTGAGCTTCAATCTCTGTCTGTATGTGGGAATGAGGTGAACCATCACGTGATCAGATAATCCCAGCGCAGCTCGAGGGACAGCGCGATATGCGTCTTTCACTGTGGTGTAACAGTGATCCAGTGTGTTTAATCCTCTGGTGGGGCATTTAATAAACTGTTTGAAGCGGGGGAGATCGTGGCTCAGATTGCACTGATTAAAGTCGCCAGCCACAATAATCAGCGAGTCTGGAAAACTCCGCTCTGTGTGTTGAATGTGATCCGCGAGCACGCGCTGAGCTTCGCGCGTGTCCGCGTCGGGAGGGGCGTACACAGCGATCAGTATAAAAGAAGCAAACTCCCGTGGGGAATAAAAAGGCTTGCAGTTGATAACAAGAAATTCCAAGGCAGGAGAACAGCCTCAAATATGACCCAGCTCTCGTGCAAAGCATGTTCATGCACACAGTATTAACAGGGCTGCAAAATGATAGTATCAGGAGCGACCTTCAGCCCCTCCTTTTGCAGACAACAACCTCAGATGAACTGTTGTTAGAAAGATTGAACATAGCATGTGCACATGAAAAAGAGAGGCAGAATAAAAGGAGACAGTCTGTGCCACAGCGACCAATTAGTGTACACACTATCCAGTCTAGTGATAACAACAAAGATAAGTGTGTAGCCCAGCAAAGTGTAGCTACACTTCCCCCAAATGTGTTGTCTGACCTGAAAGAAATGAAAGCAGACATGATACTGTTAAAAGACCTTAAGGCACAGGTGTCACAAATAACAGAGTCCATGAGTAAGACAGAAAACATACCAAAGATGTATCCTGACGTAACCAGAGAATCCAGCTATGGAGTCACTTACCCTCCGCTATATGTCCAGCCACAGTACCCCTCCCTGAATGACCAAAGTGCCCCACCCCAACTTTCAGGTGGACCAGTTCAGGAATCGTGGTTCCCCAGGGGTCCAGTGTTCCACAGAGGAACAGTGCAGTTTCAACAGAGATTTGCACCCCAGAGATATCCAACGCCACGTGTGCGGCCGAGGTGCTCTGCATGCCAGCACAGGGGTGAGGAATGCTGCCAACATTGCTATAGGTGTGGAAGTAGTGAGCATTTTCAGGCAGGCTGTAGAGCATATAGGGAGCCTTTTCAGGCAGGCTGTAGAGCATATAGGGAGCATAATGCTGCAAGAGAGAGCTCTTTAAACGGAGAGCGGTTGCCTCCGAGGGACAGGGAGTGACCGGCTTTGTTAGGAAGTCCCAAGGTCGTGCTAGCTGGGGGAGAAGAGAGAGGAAAGCGGAGAGCCCGAAAGACAGTAGCCCATCCAGCCCCGCAGCCGCAGCCCCAGCGGGGAATAAGAAGGTCATCGCAACAAAAGTCTTGGGTACAGTCAAATGGTTCAACGTCAGAAATGTATATGGTTTCATCAATAGGAATGACACCAAAGAAGACGTTTTTGTACACCAGACAGCCATCAAAAAGAACAACCCAAGGAAATACCTTCGCAGTGTTGGAGATGGCGAAACTGTGGAGTTTGATGTAGTTGAGGGAGAAAAGGGAGCAGAGGCTGCAAATGTTACCGGCCCAGGAGGCACTGCAGTTCAAGGAAGCAGGTATGCTGCTGACAGGAGCCACTATAGGCGCTACCCCAGGAGGAGAGGCCCTCTCCGTGGAGGAACTGGTAGGCTGCAAAATTACTGGGAAGACACAATTCATGCTGTGGTAAGGCAAGTTGGGCAGGATAGTCCCATCTATGAACTGAGGCCGGAGCAAGGGAAAGGAGAGCCCAGGACCCTGCATCGGAACCTTCTTATACCATGTGATCACCTGCCGCTGGAGACAAGAACGCATTCACCTGTAAAACAAAAAAAATCAACAGCACAGACTGCAAAAGCTAAGGACAGCCCCGAGGAAGAGGAAGAAGACGATGATGATGATTATTTCCCCATACCACCTCAGTCATCAGGACCATGGACAGTGACTCCTGCCAGTACAGAAAGAGCAGCTGAATTTGACTGGAGAGAACTTGCTCCCCAGCTAGAAAGCAACAACGATAATCCCTCAGTAAGCCAGGAGCCACACAGTGATATTCCATCAGACACAGGAGAAGACTTGACAGAAGACCAGCCTGCCGAAGACACCCCTTTCCTGTCGGTTGAAAGGAACGAGAACCAGAATCAGGAACAGCAGCGGCCTCAGAGGAACCGTAGGCCACCAAAGATCTTCAGGTATGATCAAATAGGAACTCCATCCTGTTACAGTGCCACTGCATCGCACCTTTATCCAAGGGTTCATTACTCAGCGCAGCCACATCACTACCAGCCCATATGTGTATACGGGATGTAGACTGGTAAGTTGCAGTCTGATAAAAATTTAATGTATCAAAAGAGTTCCAGTCTGTCAAACGTGTTATTTGGACTCAAAATTGAATGTATCAAAAGAGTTCCAGCCTGTCATACATGCACCACTTGGACTCAAAACTGAATGTATCAAAAGAGTTCCAGCCTGTCAAATGTGTTACTTGGACTCAAAATTGAATGTATCAAAAGAGTTCCAGCCTGTCATGCATATGTGTTATTTGGACTCAAAATTGAATGTATCAAAAGAGTTCCTGTCTGTCAAACGTGTTATTTGGACTCAAAATTGAATGTATCAAAAGAGTTCCAGCCTGTCATACATGCACCACTTGGACTCAAAACTGAATGTATTAAAAGAGTTCCAGCCTGTCAAATGTGTTACTTGGACTCAAAATTGAATGTATCAAAAGAGTTCCAGCCTGTCATGCATATGTGTTATTTGGACTCAAAACTGAATGTATCAAAAGAGTTCCAGTCTGTAACAAAATACATACACAAGAAACACTGGACAATGAGTATTTGTTTCTTGCATGATAGAGTGTATGAAAAGAGTTCCAGTCTGTAATAATACATTCTAAGTGTTAGATGTTGCAATAGAAGCATTGAACTAATATGTGATTTGAGTATTTTGGTCATGAGAAGTTTGAATACCTGATTTGCGCTAGGGGTTGAGGGTTTTTTTTTTTTTTTTGTTTTTTTTTTTTTTGTTACTTATTTGTACCCGTAGGTAGATTTGGTTTGCAGTCTGGTGACAAGCCACTGGCTGCCGGTCGCTGCGTGCGCGAGCGCCCTAAACCTACATGTTTTTGGTGTGCGGGAGGAAACCGGAGAAATCCCGGAGTAAACCCACGCAACACGGGGAGAACATGCAAACTCCACACAGCTCACTGTTGGTCGGGGGCTGGGATCGAACCCACGATCTCATGATCCCCGCGATCCCCCGGCCGAGGGTAAAACTGTGCTGTCACAGTGCTAAACCACTGCGCCACCGTGCAGCCCCGATTTTTGATGTTGAGTACAACATTTAACATTGAGGGGGAGTATGTGATAGATGGAAAGACATTTGCCATATAAGATACTGTTACTATATTTGTATTTGTTACTCAAGCATTCAGGATAAATATTTGTTACTTAGGATAATGTTATTTGTAAAGGATTTAGCTGTTTATTTGGTCATTCTTGTATCTGATTGAGTGAGAGTTATTATTGATTATTCAGCAATGCTATCGGTGTTCGATTTAGAGACTGCGATCATGAAACCGTCACTCTATTAGTTACGCCTTAGAGCTCCAGCAAGGGGAGTGCGCATGCAACTTCCTCACTTTTAATACAAGCGAGTGAGGAAGACGCACGCACTGGGTTCATCCTTGTCATTTTTCCCTTTTTAAGGTAATTGTTTAAGTTGTGATTGTTAAAATGTTTGACTTTTAATACAAGCGAGTGAGGAGACGCACACACTGTGTTTACCCTTGTCATTTTTCCCTTTTTAAGGGGCTTTACATAACCACTCTTTATGGAAAAAATTGTCCATTAGTAAAGAAAAAGCTTAAACATAAATTTGCCGATAAGCCATGGTTAACCAAAGGATTACACGGTGGCGCAGTGGTTAGCACTGCGGTAGCACAGTTTTACCCTCGGCCGGGGGATCGTGGAGATCGTGGGTTCGATCCCAGCCCCCGGCCAACAGTGATCTGTGTGGAGTTTGCATGTCCTCCCCGTGTTGGGTGGGTTTACTCCGGGATTTCTCCGGTTTCCTCCCACATGCTAAAAACATGCAGGTTAGGGATACGGGGCGCTTGCGCACGCAGCGACTGGCAGCTGGTGGCTTGTCACCAGACTGCAAAACAAATCTACCTACGGGTACAAAATAAGTACAAAAAAAAAAATGGCGTGTAAAAAGAAAAATATGTTATATAAAGCTTTCCTAAAGAAAAGGACAAAAGAAGCAGAGCAGCGGTATAAAACATACAAAAATAAGTTAACTTATATAATAAGATGTAGTAAAAGAGACTATTACAGTAAAGAACTGGAGAAAAACAGAGACAATATTAAAAATACATGGACAATACTTAACAATATTCTTGGAAATAAAAACAGAAATACAAGCTACCCAACCAATTTTTCAAAAAATAATAAAACGACTCAGAGTGTGAATGCAGCTTCACCTGCAGATGAATTTAATAACTTTTTTGTTAACATTGGTCCTAATTTGGCTTGAGAAATACCCATTATGGCACCTACAGGTGATACAATAAGCAAAAACACTGCTATAAAAGACTCCATTTTCATAAAGAACACAGACCAGAGAGAGGTCATTGAAATTGCTAAATCGTTTAAAAGTAAAACATCTACGGACTGTGATGGTATTGACATGCTCTTAGTCAAAACTATTATTGAATGCTTAGTGAAACGACTGACGTATATCTGTAACCTGTCTCTCTAGCTCAAGCTACCCACCAAGATGTTGGTGCAGTTCTACACAGCCATCATCGAGTCCATCCTCACCACCTCCATCACCGTGTGGTACGCAGGAGCCACCGCCAGGGACAGACTAAGACTGCAGCGTGTTGTGCGCGCTGCTGAGAAGATGATCGGCTGCAAGCTCCCATCCCTCCAGGACCCGGAGGCGTGCAGGTCGGATCATAGCCGACCCTTCACACCCTGGACACGCACTGTTTGCCCCCCTCCCCTCAGGCAGAAGACTTCGGTCCATTCAGACTAAAACCTCCCGCTACATGAACAGCTTCTTCCCCTCTGCCATCAGACTGCTGAACACTAAGTGACTTATTAGACTCTCGTGCACTACGTACAGCAGCTCAACCGGACTCATGATAATTATCACTATTTTCTTTTGCACTACCGACTGCACTATGTGGAACTCCACAATATCTGCTGCTTGTTAATATATTTAAAAATTGCATAGATTAGTATTACTCATTCATATTCTACATTTTATTGCATGCACAGTTTTTTATTTTTATCTTTAGTGCTACTCCATGTTTAATGTTGCAGCATTGCACCGAGGCAAATTCCTAGTTTGTGTACTACATGAACAATGGCAATAAATCTAATTCTGATTCTGATTCTGATTCCAAACAGGTATATTTCCCAATGCAATGAAAATATCTAAAGTAATTCCGATATACAAGACGGGTGACAGAGGGGAATTCTCAAACTATTGACCAATTTCACTATTGCCGCAATTTTCCAAAATACTTGAAAAAATATTCTATGAGAGAGTTGACAACTTCATACTGAAGAATAACTTATTGTGTGAGCAGCAATATGGGTTCAGACACAAGAGGACAACTGCATTTGCTCTAATGGAATTTATAGAAAAAATATCAATTGCCATTGGAAATAAAGACTATTCAGTTGGGGTATTCCTTGATCTTAAAAAAGCATTTGATACAGTGGATCATAATTTATTATTAAAGAAACTACAAAATTGTGGTATTAGGGGGGTAGCACTGTCCTGGTTATGTAGTTACTTAAAGAATAGATATCAGTATGTATGTGTTGGTAACAAAAACTCACAGTTACTGAAGGTTACTTGTGGAGTCCCACAGGGTTCAGTTTTGGGGCCATTGTTATTCAATATGTATAGAAATGATATATGTAAAGTTTCAGAAAAAATGGATTTAATATTGTTTGCCGATGACACTAATTTATTATGCAGTGGAAGCAATTTGGAACAACTTTTGGATACACTCGGAAAGGAATTAGGAAAGCTTAAACTGTGGTTTGATTCAAACAAATTAACGCTCAATTTAAGTAAGACAAAATTTATAGTTTTTAACAACCATTACAACAACTTAGTATCTAAACTCAGTGTAAATGGTGTAGAGATTGAAATGGTATCCAAAACTAAATTTCTTGGAGTAATAATTGATAATAAACTGTGTTGAAAGTCACATATTAATTATATTAAAGGTAAAATATCCAAATCAATTGCAATACTACACAGAGTGAAATATTTGCTGAATCAACCCACACTATATACCTTGTATCATTCATTAATACTCCCATACATGACATATTGTACTGAAGTATGGGGAAATACATATAAAACAAACATATATCCAGTCTTTATGCTTCAGAAGAGAGCTATTAGAATAATAAACAAAGCTGCTTACAGGGAACCAACAAACCCACTTTTTCTTAAATTAAAAGCTCTCAAGTTGAAAGATCTGGCTGACTTTAAAACTGCAGTAATAATGTTTAAAGTGAAGAATCTATCATTGCCCGCAAATATCCAAAAGCTGTTCCAAATAAGGGAGAAACAATATCGTTTCAGAGGAACATGTATATTCCAAAAACCTTCAGTGAGAACTACCACCAAGTAACATTGTGTTTCAGTGCAAGGAGTCAGATTATGGAACGATTTTGGACCTGAATTAAAATCATGTACAACTGTAACCCTTGCCTTATGTTAATTAGGTAAGGGAAATTATCAAGTGTAGACCAGCTGCTAGGTTTGTAAGGGTTACAATAGGGAATTAAAATGAGTGTGGAATGAAATAGCTGGAGGCAAGAAATGAGCAATAATGGTTGTTATTTATTGGGAAAAAGTGAGCAATATATACAGACAATTTACCACTATACAAATATAACAACGGCCGGCATAAAATAAAACCCCAAAGATGTCCTACTGAGCTCAGTGTTTGTTTGTCCATTCGGTTTAGTCGTTTGACCAGTCAAGATATCTTGTATCTCTAGGCTCAGGTTTCTTTTCCTTTTCTTAAGCGGCAACTTGGGTTGTTACCACTTTGAATCTTGGGCACTGGAGAGAGGAAGGATGCTCTTCAATCGAGATCTTGGTTAGATCTCAGATCAATCTCGGTTCAGTCTCGGGTCAGGCTCGCCATCTCCATTCGGAGAGAATCCAGGATCCAGAAGGTTCTTGATCGGCAACCAAAAAAAACCTAGCCTGCACAACAATAATGGTATTATTGTTTACAGCTAGAGTAATTCATCTTCCGATCCCTTCTTATATAACACCATAGCTTAGTGTTAAATTCTTCTCTCATATTACTATTATTACAATCCAGCAATATAGTAATATCTTACATTTCACATTCACATTTTATCTTACATGCATGTGTTCTTTTTCTCACAATCTCTCTGGTAGCACATGAAATACCCTTTTTTTCATGTAACCAATTAAATGAATTCCTCTGTTCATCTCTACATCATTTAACCATGAAATTATGATTAATCCTCTCTAACTTTGTCTCTGTAAATCATGAAATTAAATACAATTAATTTATCACATAACCAGGGAATATACTGTCCCATTACTTCCAATATTCCCTTTTAAAAATCAGTAAAACTCAGTCTGAGCTACTGGGTTTAGCATAACCTATGCTTTTACATAGGGGACCAACACCATGTGCTTTTAGCATCAACCTACACATTTCATTTGACAGAAATAGTGCATAAGAACTAAAAGTACTTCAGCATACTGTTGGGAACTGAAATCACATTTAGGAAAACCATACAGACACAAAGACAGCCTTTGTGGGGACCGTGAAATAACGAAGCTGAATTGATTCTTAATTCAGGTTTTATTGTTGCACTTCATCCCCAGCCATCTCTCAAGAACAGAAGAAGAGAATGAGCTGCATCAGACCTTCACATTTATACATTTCACACAAAGGAAGAATCAAATATCACTGTCAAAACCCCCTATTGACATTAACTCCCCCTCAAGTCTTTCAGTCCTCCACCTGGCTCCTAGGAGGTCGGGAAGTCCTTTCAGCCCCTTATCGCCGTACCTCCGTCCTCTTGTTGTTAACCGCAGGTAGTCCAGACATATTGTCCCATTCAAGACGTGAGGTCAATCCACACATGCAATCTCCAGCATCCCACTTGTGCTTATGCATATGTAGGTAAAAATACATGAGCTACATAACCCCCCCCCCAAACGTCAAAGAATGGACAATATATTAAAGTTCAGAGAACATGCTAATATCAACAGCATAGTCTATACCACATGACCATATCAAAAATCAGTGATAACATCAATAGCATAGTCTATACCACATGATCACATCAAACATCAAACAATCAGTCTGTACGCCGTCTGGGCTTCAACCGTCTTCCGAATCTGCTGTAAGCAGGCCTCACCGTCCCTGCGGCACCGTCCTGCAAAGAATCTGCTGACTGAGGAAGAGAGTGGTTATGTGATCCCTGCGGGGGCTCCGGGACGTGTTCCCTGGGGGGTCTGCCACATCGAGGTGCCCTCGCTACTCGTACAGACTTGTCGTTCATCACAAAGGCAGGCTTTAGTCTGTCAATACTAACTGTCTCTTTTCTGTCTCCCAAATCTAGCACAAAATGTTTATCACCTGTCTCCAGCACCCTATATGGACCATCATATGGCGGTCGGAGGGTTGGTCTTAGAGCCTCGTGCCTGACAAAAACGAACTCGGCATTTTTTAAAGCTTTGGGAACAAAAACGCGCGGAAAAATGTGATGAACGGGGCCCAGGAGCACGTCCGCTCCCGTGCCAATCAGTGGCCAAAGAGCCGGGGGGTGCCCCGGCTCTGGATGCTCTGGTAGAAACTCACCGGGCAGCCTGAGAGGTTGTGCAAAAACTAACTCCGCTGGGGAGGCATTTAAATCCTCCTTGGGCGCAGAACGCAACCCTAATAAAACCCATGGTAGTTTGTTTACCCAATCTGCATCCGTAAGCGACGCTCTGAGGGCTGCTTTCAAAGACCTATGAAAACGCTTGCATAAACCATTAGCCTGAGGGTGATAAGCGGTAGTGCAATGAATTTTCGCTCCTAAGCTGCTGGCCATCGCTGACCAAAGCTCAGAGACAAATTGAGGCCCTCTGTCGGACGTAATATCCAACGGAACCCCGAAACGCGCCACCCAGGCCATCAAAAAAAAGCGAGCCACCTCTGCAGCCGTGCTCAATGCCAGTGGGACCACTTCCGGCCAACGTGTGGTTCAGTCCACCATTGTCAAAAGATGTGTGAACCCCTGCGACGACGGTAGGGGGCCCACGAGGTCGACATGCACTTGATCGAATCTTTTGGCCGGAATATGGAACGGTTCTAAGGGAGCTCTTGTGTGCTTGTGAATTTTGGCCCGCTGACAAGCCATGCAGTCCTTTGCCCACTCTTTCACGTGCTTGCGCAGGCTCGGCCAAACAAACTTCTCCACCACCATTTTCACAGAAGCGCGCACTCCTGGGTGTGCCAGGGAGTGAACCGAGTCAAAAACGCGGCGGCGCCATGCGGCCGGGACTACCGGGCGTGGCCGCCCGGTTGACACATCGCAGATTGGGGGGGCATACCGGTTTGCAAACACCTGCTCTCCAGCCTTAACCCTGTTGATCCAGACTGGAGCGCGCGCACGTCCGCATCTCTACCCTGTTCCGCTGCCATGGCTGCGTAATCTATCCCCACGTGAACTGGGGCCGCGTGCGCTTCCGCACTGCTATTTTGCTCCGCGGCTGCAGTAGTATAATCTGCCTCCGCGCGCGCCAGTGCTGTGACCGCGCGAGAGAGACAGTCTGCTACTACGTTGAGTTTACCCGCTACATGCTGAATGAATATCAGTGGTAAATTCCGAAATTGCGGCCAGCTGCCTCTGCTGCCGGCCCGACCACGGATCTGAAATTTTGGACATTGCAAAAGTGAGCGGCTTATGGTCGACAAAAGCAGTGAAACGCCGACCTTCCAGCCAGAACTGGAAATGGCGAATGGCCAAATGGAGCGCTAACAGCTCCCTGTCAAACGTGCTGTATTTCCGCTCGGCTTCGCTCAAGGATTTGCTGAAAAATGCCAACGGCTGCCAAACCCCGGCAACGTGCTGTTCTATAACCGCCCCTATGGCCAAATCTGATGCGTCGGTGGTTAGCGCGATGCGGGCCGATGGGTCCGGATGAGCTAGAAGCGCGGCGTCAGCCAAGGCTTTCTTTACCTCCGCGAACACGCGCTCCCGCTCCGGGGACCACTCGATAGGATTGGAGGGTTTTTGTTTTTTGAGCGCGGCGTATAATGGTTGCATGAGCTGCGCTGCGTGGGGTAGGAAACGGTTATAAAAATTTACCATTCCTAAAAATTCTTGCAATGATTTGACCGTTTGTGGTCGGGGAAAATCTGCCACTGCGCGCACTTTATCCGGTAGCGGGACTGCCCCTTCTGGGGAAACACGGTGGCCCAAAAAATCGATCTGCGCAACGCCAAACTGGCACTTGGCTGGATTAATTATTAAGCCGTGCTCTCCCAACCTCCGAAAAACCGCAGTGAGGTGTTTTTCGTGTTCTTCCTCTGAAGTACTGGCGACCAAAATGTCGTCGAGGTAAACAAACACAAACGGGAGATCGCGTAACACGGCGTCCATCATATGTTGGAATGTTTGTGCAGCGCCTTTAAGACCAAATGGCATGCGCAAAAACTCAAAAAGTCCAAAAGGGGTCATTACCGCTGTTTTAGGAATGTCCTCAGGCCGGACTGGAACCTGATGGTAGCCGCGAACCAGGTCTATTTTAGAAAAAATGCACGCCCCCGCTAAATGCACCGAAAAATCCTGGATGTGTGGGATGGGGTAGCGATCGTGTGCCATGGTGTTGTTTAGCCTGCGGTAATCGCCGCAAGGTCTTCAGGAGCCGTCGGCTTTCGGGACCATATGCAGCGGCGAAGCCCATGGGCTTTTCGAACGGCGAATAATGCCCAGCCTCTCTAGGCTGGCGAACTCCTCGCGTGCTATGGAGAGTTTAGCAGTATCTAGGCGCCAAGCTTTCGCGAAGACGGGGGGGCCAGTTGTAGTGATAAAATGCTCCACCCCGTGTTTCGCAACCGTCGCCAAAAATGTGGGAACCATGAGTGCTGGAAACTGGGTGAGGAGTGTGTTAAACTTACCGCCTGCTGTGGCGACGTTGGTCTGCACTGGTGGCGGGGACACTCGAGCTGCACAGGGAATAGAATAAAAAGAGAGTGCATTTACCAGCCGCCTATTGGCAAGATCAACTAACAAACCATGTGAGCACAGAAAATCAGCACCTAACATGTTGAAATTCACCGCCGCTATGACAAAAGTCCATTCATAAGTGCGGCCATGCAAGGACAGAGACAAAGTCCTTTCCCCGTAGGTGTTGATGCTTGAGCTGTTCGCCGCCGTTGCCCCATTCCCACAGGGGCCAGCCACCTGGTCAGCATAGGTTGGAGTGATGAAACTCACTTGGGCTCCAGTGTCTATGAGGAACTGCCGCCCGGAGCTCGTATCTGTGATGTAGAGCAGCTTATTTCTTTCGCCGAGAGCCGAAGCTGCTAACGATTCTCGGTCCTGCCGTTTCCAGAACTCTTGAAGCTGCACGGCGGCACACACCTGTGCGTCCTCTCTGCGAACCGCCGATGATAAAAACAGAGGCCATCTCCTCCGCTGCGTCGGGGCCGCGCCTCTGCCACTAGGCCATCACCTCCGCCGCGTCGAGGCCGCGCCGCTGCCATTGTTGGTAGGATGGGCTCAGCTGTCTCCGGCTCTTCACTGCCTCGGGTCACCGCCGCGGTCGTCTGCTCGCCGCAGGAGCTGAGGAGCCTCTGCGCCTCTTGGGCCAGCGCACGGAAATCCTGCTGGGTCTCACAACGCATGCTGGACAGAGTTCCTCTCATGTGCGTCGGGAGGTTACTTAGGAAGATGTACTTAAAGAGGAAATCATCGTTGTCTGATCCCCTCAGCTGTAGCATGTCTTCCATCAGGGTGCCTGGCCTGTGTCCTCCTTGGTTGAGCATAGCCAGGAGCCTCCTAGCCCTCTCTTTGGCTGAGGGCGTGAAACACTTGGTGAGGGCAGCCTTCACCTCGCCGTATTTGTTGTCGGCGGGTGGCTGTTGTACCAAGCTCCGCACGCATCGAGCTGTGCAGTTGTCGAGTCTAGCGATGACGTGGTAGAACTTAGTGTCATCCGCCGTTATCCCTGCGAGTCTGAACTGTGCCTCCGCCTGGAGGAACCACGAGTCTGGGTTGTCCTGCCAGAATTCTGGCAGTTTGACGGCGATGGTGCTCGCTAGGGCAGACTCCAATGAGTCTGGATCGTGGAGATCATTTCCAGGCATTCTCACACGTCTCTGGTCACCAATGTGGGGAGCGTGAAATAACGAAGCTGAATTGATTCTTAATTCAGGTTTTATTGTTGCACTTCATTCCCAGCCATCTCTCGAGAACAGAAGAAGAGAATGAGCTGCATCAGACCTTCACATTTATACATTTCACACAAAGGAAGAATCACATATCACTGTCAAAACCCCCTATTGACATTAACTCCCCCTCAAGTCTTTCAGTCCTCCACCTGGCTCCTAGGAGGTCAGGAAGTCCTTTCAGCCCCTTATCGCCGTACCTCCGTCCTCTTGTTGTTAACCGCAGGTGGTCCAGACATATTGTCCCATTCAAGACGTGAGGTCAATCCACACATGCAATCTCCAGCATCCCTCTTGTGCTTATGCATATGTAGGTAAAAATACATGAGCTACAGCCTTATCCATTGCTTTTAAACAGGAAAAAAATCCATTCGCGATTAGCATTAGCATAACGCTAACATTAGCATGTATCTCACTCACCAAGATGAGGTCTCAGTGTGAACACAGCAAAAGTCACCGCTTCACGGCCTCTCAAGCTCGTGCTCCCGTCAACTTAGGCTAATAAAGGTTGCAAATTAGCATTTGGAGAGTGTTTAGATCCATTTATAGCATCTTTCTGAATTAACTCACCAAGAAGAGGTATGTGAACCAGACCGCTCACAGCCTCTCTCGTCCGCTCTCATATCGTGAAAGACCGAAACCCGAGTGCGCGCTTGCTGCCTCTACTCGGAAGGCGGGGCTAATATCGCTCTTAACGAATGGGAAGACCCAGATCACCCAACGTGACCATTAAACGAGAATTTAAAAGTTGGATAACGAGGATCACACTTCCTCTTCCCCAAGATAATCGGTTTTCAAAATAAAATCACACAATTGTATTAATACAATTGACATCTGAGAAAAAAGGGTCATTTTCTCAGCTGGGTTACACAACGCTTGGACAATTTAAACAAAAACTAAAGGAAGAAATACTCCAATCATATATACAAGATGACATGTAAAATCACATAAGGATTGCCATATCCAGTCTGCGTTTTGTTGTAGCTTAGTTTTTTGTCACATTTTGTCTTAGCTATGTTCTGAATTGTAATCGCTCTTGTTTCATTTTTCTTTTGAATTCTTGGATGGAATATGGGTGGGCAATATAAGCTGCGGCTTCAGCCATCACCCATTTCGGATAACTTATGTTGAACTGTATAATCAGAGGAGTTATTGTCTAATTTGACCTTGTTGGATTTTCTTTCCCCCTTTGTTATATTATTCTGTTTCTTTTTAATCTCTACTTTTAATCTATCTGAAATAAAGATTCATTCATTCATTCATTCATAATATTTAAATTTGTTTGATGATCTGAAACATTTAAGTGTGACAAACACACACACAAAAAATGAGAAATCAGGAAGGGGGAAAACACTTTTTCACAGCACTGTATTGTAGGGTATTGTTCATTGATTGTTGTGCGTTAACCCCTTGCACTCCGGTCAATTTCCCTAAAAACGCCAAAAAATAACGTGCCCAAAGTAAATCAAAAGCTGTTCTTCAACCCTTTGCAGCATCTTCATGGGGTGGGTCTCATTTAAAAGAAAACACTATGAATTTTTTGGCAAAACAGTCATAATCTCTCTAAGTGCTCCGGCCACTGAGTTACAGTCATCTAAACATAGTGAACTTGAAGAAAATAAATTTGGCCTGGGTGTTTTTTTGGATACAAATGCTTGCAAATAACACACAGCTTCAGATCCGGGCTGGAAAATGCAACAGAAATGTAGAACCAAGTGTTATTCAGCTGAGGTCCAAATTTTGTAACAATACCACAAAAAATGAATATATTACACAGCTTTTTCCTCAGGTAGTTCCCAGGCGTTTTTGAACTGTGCCAAATGGCACAGTTTGGAAAAACGTCTGTAACTTTTGAATGATTCAATATAGAAGCTTCATCTTGGGCTCTAATGAAAGGTGACACTCAGGGCTGTGTGTGTGTGTGTGTAGGGGGGGTTGTCCCCCCCCCTCGCTACAGAGGATGGACATCGGCCATCGCTACATGATGGAATAGACTCATGTGGCTATGTGGCGACCGCGGCGCAGTCACCGCGGCCCCCCCCCCTCGCTACAGAAGAGTAGTGGGGGGGGGGTGTTCACAGTCCGGACGCGGCGAACGAACCGTGTACCGCGGCGCACGCACATCGGACTTCGTGCGCCGCACAGTTGTAATTTACCGATCGGTCAAAAGTCATTTTTTGATTACAATTTTCAGGGATAAAGAATAATTTAGCTTATAACACCTTACCTCTTCACAGCAGCAGTGTCCTGGCGAACTTCTCTTCCTCACTGTCAGACGAACGCGACGCTGGTTCCCGGTCAAAACATAATTCCATTATTGCGGTTTTGGGCTTCCATAATTGCAGTTTTCGTCGTCGGCCTCCGTCGGTCTATGATGACCATGGAAGAGAATCCTAAACGTCTATTCCGCTGGAATAAGTGCAGGTCGCACTTGTGGGTGGTCTCCGTGCTGCTGGGTCTGTAGCAGGTTCTTCCTGCGGGTCCTTTTTTTCATCTGATGCAGCAGTCAGTCTCTCTTCACCCAGCCCGAACTTCTGTGCTTCAATTGGCTCGCTGCATTCACAGCGTTGGTAGACGGGTCCTTCTTGCTAGGTTTTCAGTCATTGGTTCTTCAAGGTTTCAGAAACCCAATTCAAGGCTCTTATTAGTCGAATGAGAGGTCAATCATATCTGATCTGTTCGCGGCTGTGTCTGCTAGTGGAAGAACTTTTTTTTTTTTCAGTGCGTGCTTGGACGCACGAGGGCGCACGAGAGTGCCCTCGTGCGCTCTGGGACGCAGAGACGTGCCCGTCCACGGTACACTGGAGTGCAAGAGGTTAAAGTACCTTGAGATAACCGCTGTGTTGATTTTGCACTATATAAATAAAGTTGATCTAATTTAATCCAGTCAGACGACTAATGTGATTTCAGCTATGTAAGTAGTGCAATATCTGTTGGAACAAATCAATGTTTAGTCAGTTGTAATGATTTCTGACAACATAATAATCTGTTCTCCATTAAACTTCTGTGTAAAGGCAAAAGTTCAGCGCTGATTTCAGCTGCATTTGGCGCAGAACAAGAACATGTGATCAAAATGAAACCGTAGGCCAAAATAATGAAGAGGAAAACCAACAACATGCAACACTTCAGCAGATTTTCTCAATTCCCCCTATAGTGATGTGAACCACTGAGATTATTTCACATGGATTTGCTCAAGTTTTATGGTTTTTCTACCTAATATTACTGCCTTCACCCAGTTATAATGGATATGAAGAGAGCTCTTGTGATGCTCACTGTAAATAAATGAATAACCAGAAGTGACCTGGAGGCACAAATCTCAGAGTTAAGGACTAAATCTGTAGAAAATAAAGTCAGCCATTTTGTCCTGACCAGGTCAGTGAGAAAGTCTGGCCTGACACATATCATAGTTGATGGTTTAGTGAAAGTTCCACTATCCTGTAGATGGATTTAGCATTTAGCTGCAAATCAAGTTGAAGATGTAGGTTGAAGTCAGGCAATACCATTAGTCTGAAAGTGTCAACAGGGGCTGGGACTGTGTCAGATCCCATGCACACACTCCACAATATCCACTGGAAAGCAATCAGCAGACAGGACACCGTCAAGCTCTGCACCAAACTCTGGCTCAGAACTGGAGGTGCACGGTAGCTCAAGAACTGCTCTACATGTGTGTGCTACGGGCCTGTGGCTTAAACCACACAACTTATTAAGAGTTCCTTCAATTGTGTCTTTGCGTAGCACAGTGGACCCTGTGCAGAAACGTAAGAAGATCTCCAGTTCCTTTGATCAATGCTTCTCACACACTGTAGCAGGGAGTTCAGGGCTGACTGCTCCTGTTGATTTAGGCTTTCACTTGATGGCTTCATCATCTGGGACACTTTCCTGTTAGTTGCCCTCTTAGACTGATAAAGTTCCATGATGCTGTCTTTGGTTAGGAGTGTCGGCATTGCATTTTCAGTACTGGAGTGGATCCAGTCAATTCTGAACTTTGGCTCCTGAAGAGGAGCTTGATGTGCCAGAGTTAAAATGGCAGCTCTCATCTTGTCTTTAGGAGGCAAGCAGTGTGAGCCCATGCTTGAGAAGAGGTCGAGTCAGGCCTCCTCATCAGTTTCATCCATGTTGCCCTGTAGAGCTTCTTCAACTGAAGTTCGTTCATTCACTGAAAGAAATTTGGCAAATGACATCATCAGGAGTTCTTCATCCACTGAATTGACTCCTTGACAACAGGCAAGAATGAAAGCTGGTGACAGTTTGACCACTATGAAGTTGTGATCCAAATATCCTTTCCAGCAAACTCTTCCCAGAGCCTGCCATTGCTTCTCAGAATAGTCTGGTCTCAGTCTGGGGACTTGGTCCTCTTCCCCTCACACTGCTCTAAGACATGCTTCCAAAAAGCAGAATACATTTCTCTAGACACACCATCACCATCCCCAGCTTTCTCATTCTGGAACACCAGTTTTAGATGAACATTCAGTATGTTTGGTTCCTTGAAAACCTTGAGGACATCTTGAACTCTATTTCCTCTTCTTAACTTCACAAAGCGGAGCTGTTTTTCAGATTGGTCTGGTGTTGCTGAAAGACTGGTTGATGATGCAGGTCCATCATTCAGTGGTGATAGCTGCGGGATTTTAAAAAAGAAGCTAGTTAGGCATTATTGTTGACTGAAGAATTAATCAATTAGTTGAAAGAAGATCAACTGATCTTGACAAGCAAAGTTTCTGTGATTTATCAGATAGAAATAATAACCATTCTCTGGTTCTGAGTTTGCAGCTTTTTTGTCTTGGATTGTTGCTTGTACAAAACTGTTGATCTAAAGAGATCGGCCTGGGCTGTGCAGTTTTTCCACTGGGATATTTTTAAAGTATCAAACAATGAATTTGACTTTAATAAACCTTTTAATTAATCACTAAAGTCAGAATTAATTTTTGCTGCACAATTACAAATATCTTGGGTCTACATTATACCTGGATAGTGTTGAGGTCATGTGGATCCCAGGGAAGAGTGGAGTCCAGCTCATCACTGTCATGACCAGAAACAGGTCCAGACTGAACTGTAGAGTCCACAAGAGATGCATGGATGGCGAGGGCAAGAGAGGACTCCGACTCACCGTAAAACAACTGGTCTGCTTCTTGATGTGGCACAAGACTTGAACATTCATCTTCAGATCCATGCCTGCTCGTGGACGGACACGTATGCTCAACATCAGAAGACGGTGAGTGTTGGACCTCTGTGTTCCTGATCTCAGGAGGTTCTGGTCTGGATTGTCTGTCTGGTTCACGCCTCTGTTCATAATCAAATGACAAAACAAAATAACCATCATTATTATACAGTGGTGAAGTGTTTAATCTTGCAGGAAGTGGAGCTTCACCAAAACAGTCACGTGCACAGCAGGTGTCAGCGATGCAGAGTTGTTGCAAATTAGGCCCAGTGGAGGGCAGCAAACACCACACAATGATCACAGAATGAGGACATTTTTCCCCATTTTTTCCCTAAATGCGTTGATATTTGCCATTGATTCTGTTCAGGTTACCTGAGAAAGTTAGATATTTAAGCTTGTTAACAGATGGAATAATGACTTAATTATTTTTGTTGTTATGTGTCCCCCCCCCCACACACACACACACACACACATGGTTCTACAGTCTGCATGTATCTTCAGGTATATTTTTTCTCCTGAGCACCGCAAAGTTTCGGCTGCGCGCCCCAAACTTTACTTTAGTTTTTCCACCATGTCCCTTTAGGGGCTCCGTAGGGAAAACAAGTTGAAAAATTCCAGGAAGAAAGTTGTAGGTTTATGAGGAAAAATCACCAATTTTTGATAAAATAAAGATGTAAATCTAGGTGAAAAAATGTTGAAAATTTACAGGGGAAAAAGTTGTAAATTTATAATGAAAACAAAGTTTTGAGGAAAAGTATCTAATCTAGACAAAAAAGTTGAAAATTTACAGGAAAAAATTGCAAATTTGCAAGAAATAAAATGACCAATTCATGACAAAAAAGTTGCAAATTTTTGAAGAAAAACTTATAAATCTAGGAGAAAAATTGAAAATTTTTAAGAAAAATGTGAAAATAATATGAAAAAAAAATCAAATTTTTTTTAAAAGGTTGTAAATTTATGAGAAAAAAATGAATATTTACCAGAGAAAAGTTAGAAATGTATGAGAAAAAAGTTGGAAAATTTACGGGAAGAAAGATGCAGATTTATGAGAAAAAGTTAGAAATTTTTGAGAAAAAAGTTGTAAATCTAAGAAAATTTATTGGAAAAAAATGCAAATTTACAAGAAAAATGAACAAATTTTAAAAAAAAAATTAAATTTTTAAGAAAAAAATGTGAAAATTTACAGGACAAAAGTCAGAAATTTATGAGAAAAAAAAATTTGAAAATTCCAGGAAGAAAGTTGGAGATTTGTGAGAAAAAAAAATCACAAATTTTTGAGGAAAAAGTTGCAAATTTTCAGGAAAAAGTTGCCAATCTGGGGGTAAAGTTGAAAATCTGTGAGGAAAAACTGCAGATTAATGAGAAAAATGATGCAGTTTGTAGAGAAAAATGATCCTCAGCCTGATGTCAAACCTCCAAATCGTCTCTGGCTTCTGTCCGTCTGGATTCAAACCTCTGATTGTCTTTTCAGGGCAACAAATGTGATTTTTAGCCGTTTGCTCTGTGCCTTTAATGCATCATAATCAGCGTGTGGACTAACAATCAAAGCCCGTTAGAAGCCTAACAGACATGGATGGCTCTCACAAGCCATCAGTGAGATGCTATAGGCAGCCATGGGTTTGTACATTTATTAAATAAAGACACACAATGACAAAATAACAAGCCTCGTGGGGCAACACAAATAAATACAAACACTTACATATGCATAGCGAGGGCGGAACCTGAACCCTGAACTGACTTCAGGGTTAGGGAAGCCAGACTGGGAAGGAAACGTTGGAACGTCTGTGCCCGTGTAGGTCGCAGCCCTGAGCAAACAGAGCTGCTCCCTTAAATAGGGAGGAATAGATTGATCAGCTGATGAAGGGTCATCAGCTGATTGATTCAATTCAATTCAATTCAACTTTATTTATATAGCGCCATTTCACAACAACAGTCATCTCATAGCACTATCAACTGTAGGGGGAACCCCCACAGTTGCAGAAAGACCCCAGCAATCAGGCGATCCCCTGTGAGCAAGTACTTGGCGACGGTGGAGAGGAAAAACTCCCTTTTAACAGGAAGAAACCTCCAGCAGAACCAGGCTCAGGGAGGGGCAGTCATCTGCTGCGACTGGCTGGGGGGTGAGGGGATAGAGAAGAAGAAAAGAACAGACATGTAGAGAGCAAACAGCACGATGGGGACTCAATCTATGGGAGAGAACAAACAAATGTTAATGACCAGCAAAAAAAATATTCCATTGAGAGTGAGGAAAGGAGTGAGGCCCAGTGTATTACTGGAGGTCCCCCGGCTGACTAAACCTATTAGCAGCATAACTAAGGGAGGGCTCAGAAACACATGATCCCTCCCTAATTGTAGGCTATATCAAAAAGGTAGGTTTTAGCCCTATTCTTAAAAACAGAGATCGAGTCTGACTCCCGAATCCAGATTGGCAGCTGATTCCACAGGAGAGGAGCTTGATAACTGAAGGCTCTGCCTCCCATTGTACTTTTGGAGATTCTAGGTATTACAAGTAATCCTGCATTTTGGGAGCGTAGTGCTCTGTTAGGACAATACGGTAGTATCAGATCTTTTAAATAAAAAGGAGCCTGATTGTTTAGAGCTTTGCAAGTAAGAAGAAGGATTTTAAACTTAATTCTAAACTCTATGGGAAGCCAATGAAGGGAGGCCAGAACCGGAGAGATATGATCTCTCTTTCTAGTACCTGTTAAAACTCTTGCTGCAGCATTTTGGATCAGCTGAAGACTTTTTAAAGATGTTTTAGGACAGCCTGATAATAAAAAATTACAATAATCTAATCTCGAGCTAACAAAAGCGTGGATCAGTTTCTCAGCATCACTCTGAGACAAGATGCTCCTAATCTTGGCAATATTACGCAAATGATAGAAGGCAGTCTTAGAAACAAATTTAATATGTGAATTGAAGGACAAATCCTGATCAAAAATAACTCCAAGGTTCCTCACAGAGCTATTAAGAGAAAGAGTAACCGCATCCAAACTGAAAGTTTGATTTGGAAAGGAATTTCTAAGGTTTTTTGGACCAAAAAGAATGACTTCAGTCTTATCTGAATTTAATAGCAGGAAATTACAAGTCATCCAAGCTTTAATTTCCTTAAGACAGGCTTCTAACTTGGCTAATTGATTACTATCATCTGGCTTCATTGACAGGTATAATTGTGTGTCATCAGCATAACAATGAAAATGTATACAGTGCTTTCTAATAATGTTGCCTAACGGAAGCATATATAAACTAAAAAGAGTAGGGCCTAGCACAGATCCCTGTGGAACTCCATGACTGAGCTTTGAGTTGAAAGAAAACTCATTATTTACATGAACAAACTGGAACCTATCAGATAAATAAGATCTAAACCACTGCAACGAAGTTCCATTAAGTCCAACATAGTGTTCTAATCTATCAAGTAGAATATTATGATCGATAGTATCAAAAGCTGCACTAAGGTCTAAAAGGACAAGTACAGAAACTAGTCCATTATCAGATGCAATGAGGAGGTCGTTAGTGACCTTCGCTAAGGCTGTTTCAGTACTATGATGGATTCTAAACCCAGACTGAAACTCTTCAAGTAAACCATTTCCCTGAAGGTGGTCAAATAATTGCGTAGCAACAGCTCTTTCTAAGATTTTTGAAATGAAAGGGAGATTAGAGATTGGTCTATAGTTAGCTAAAGCTCCTGGATCTAGCGTTGGCTTTTTGAGTAAGGGTTTAATTACAGCCATTTTAAAAGCCTGCGGTACATGGCCTAAAGTGAATTGATTATATGAAGAATAAGGCTACCAATAAGTGGGAAGACTTCTTTAAATAACCTGGTAGGAATAGGGTCTAAAAGATAAGTTGAAGGTTTGGATGAGGAAACTATTTTGTCTAACTCACAAAGGTCGATTGGAGTAAACTCATCAAGACAGACATCAATAGAAGGAGTTGTAGTAGTTACAGTATTTAAGTTAACTGTGGGAAGAATCTGATTGATTTTATCTCTGATGGATGAAATTTTATTATTGAAAAAGTTCATAAATTCCTGACTAGTAAGCTCTAAAGGAATGCTAGGATTGACAGAGTCCTGACTCTTTGTCAACCTGGCTACAGTACTGAAAAGAAACCTGGGATTATTCTTGTTCTCTTCTATTAATGCAGAATAATAACTCGTTCTAGCTTTTCTAAGAGATTTTTTATAAATTAAAAGATGATTTCTCCAAGCTAAATAGATTTCATCTAAATTAGTAGAGCGCCATTTTCTTTCTAATTGACGAGTCTTCTGTTTTAAGCTACGAGTTTCTGTGTTGAACCAAGGAGTTAGAAATCTCTGATTAGACTTTTTCTTTTTTAAGGGGGCCACCAAGTCTAGAGTCTGATGCAGAGAAGCTGAAACACTATCCACCATGTTATCAATTACAGAAGGAGCAAGCTGTCTATAGCTTATTTCCGTTGTGTTGACACATGGCATAGAGGAAACAATCTGCATAAATTTGGTAACAGCATCATCTGAGAGGCATCTACTGTAATAATATTTTTCTTTAGGAGCCAAATAGTCAGAAATAGTAAAATCAAAGGTTAATAGACAATGGTCTGACAGTACAGGGTTATGAGGAGACACTACAAGATTTTCTATTTCTATGCCATATGTCAGAACAAGGTCCAGTGTATGGTGGAGGTAATGAGTAGAATGTCCTACTTTCTGAGAAAACCCAGTCGAGTCTAATATTGAATTAAATGTCACATTAAGGCAGTCACTATCTACATCCACATGTATATTAAAGTCCCCTACTATAATTATTCTATCAGATTTCAGCACTAAATCAGCTAAGAAATCAGCAAATTCGGATAAAAATTCTGAGTAGGTTGATGGGGGACGATAAACTATGGCAAATAAAATTGGGTTTAACCTAAAATTGCTAAAGTGCCCAATACTGAGGACCAGGCCCTCAAAGGAATTAAAACATGTTTTTTGCTTTACATTAACTAGTAATTTGGAATGGTAAATTGTTGCTACTCCTCCTCCATGACCAGAATTTCTGGGATTTTGACAGTTTAAATAACCAGAGGGAGTTGATTCATTCAAACCAACATAATCCTCTTGCCCTAACCAAGTCTCTGTAAGGGAAATTAAATCAATCTGATGATCAATTAACAGATCATGGACTAACAGAGACTTGGGAGTTAGAGACCTAATATTTAATAAACCACATTTAATTTTTAAATTATGAGGAGGAACAGAGGCCAATTCATTCAATTTAGAGGCTTTATGTTTAATTTGAGTTTTACCAATATTTTGCTTTATCACTTTGGGATGCTTATGCATTATATTTTTATTTACTTTGGAGGGAGCAGACAATGATTCTCTGATGGGGAAGTCAGGGGCTAAGTTGAGGGGTGGCGGATGAAGGGGAGCTGCAGAGAGACGTGTAAGACTGCGACTCTGCTTCCTGGTACCAACTCTGAGTAGTCAGGGTTTTGGAAATTTGGATAAAAAAGATGCCATATTGTTAGATAAATGAGAAGCACCATCCAAAGTGGGATGAATGCTGTCTCGTCTCATAAGACCAGGTTTTCCCCAAAAAGAGCTCCAATTGTCAATGTAGCCCACGTCATTTTCGACCTCCAGATTAGAAACAGGTTGTTCAGCGGGGTTCCACTGACAGCCGGAAGCCCTGCTGAGACGCTGTCAAAATAAACGTCTAGAACCGTGCTAGAGGAGAGAACGGAGACCACCACCCAGCCCGAGTGCGACAGGGTCAGCACACGAGCCATGATACTGACAGACGCCGCTTCATGATTCTCTCTGTCACAACTGGCTGCAGAATCAGGTCAAAGGTCAGATATTGACATCTGGCTGCTGTTGGGACACTTGAGCACATTTACAGTTACTGTCGCCTCTCCGGGACATGCACGGGTTCACACTAGTGTTGCCCGGGCAACAGCCTGCTTCCCATCTTTGTCTGAGCTGGACTTTCAGAGGGGAATAAATAAGAAATATTTTACATATGCAGGTTATGTCTCATCATTTGTGATGATGCAACTTTTCCTGGTAAAATTGTCTTTAACATGTGACTTTTTCCCTTTAATTTGTCACTTTATTACAGTAAATTTGCAGTTGCTTCTTGCTTTTTTATAGAATTTTTAGATTTTAGTTTTTACTTTTTATTTATGAATTCAAATATTTTTCTATCAAGTGTAAATATTTTATAAATTAGATTTTTTTTCTCATAAATTGACTCCTTTTTTATTGAGATCATTTTTCTTCTTTCTTCATTTTTCTGGAAATTGAAGAATTTTTCCACAAATCTGTATATTTCGGCGGCGGCAGCTCCAGCTCATGTCCGAGCATTGGTTTCGTCTTAGTTTTCAGGACGTTGCCATCTGTGATCAATGTCGATGGCGGATATGGCTCTGAAGGCCCAGCCTATGATAGAACTGTCGTGGGCAGAAGTCACATTTTATTGTGGGTGGGGGACGTGGTTGGTTTTGTTTTTCTTGTCTTCGTTTGTGTTTATCATCATCCTGTTGTTTTCTGTGCCTCTCAAATGAGTCTGTGCCTTCCCAAGTTGTTCTTCTCCAGGCTGCTCTGTCGGTGGCAAGTTGTTCCCAAGATCTTTTGTCTATGTTAGCTTGCTTCAGGCAACATTTTAGCTGGTCCTTGTAGCGCAGTTTTGGCCTACCATGTGGTCTTTTTCCTGTCTCAAGCTCCCCCTGGAGCATGATTCGTGGTAGTCTGGTGGGGTCCATCCGTACGACATGTCCTGTCCATCGAAGGCGGTGTTGCAAGATGGTAGCTTCCACAATAGGCAGCAGAGCACGCTTGAGAATCTCATTGTTTGAAAGTCGATCCTTCCAACGAATGCCAAGTATTTGTCTGAGCTTTCTCTGTTGGAAGTTCTCAAGGTGCTTGATATCATGACGATACAAGGTCCAGGCTTCACAGGCGTAAAGAAGGGTGGAAAGAACAATGGCCCGAAAAACCATGATTTTGGTGCGGATGGTTATTGCATGATTATTGAAGAGTCGATGACAAAGGCGTCCATATGCGGAGTGTGCAGCTTTTATGCGGTTTTCGATGTCCTTTGCACAAGTTGGTATTTTTGAGAGGATGCTACCAAGGTAAGAGAAATGCTCCACTTCATCGACAGGATTTCCGTTGATTTTAAGGTTGATTCTTGAGGAAGTTTGACCAGGTGCTGGTTGGTTAAGGATTTTGGTTTTGTCAGTGTTAACTTCCATTCCAAAATGCTCATAAGAATCATTATAAATGGTAGCTATCCTCTGGAGGTCATCAACAGTCTGAGCTGGTGTGGCATTATCGTCTGCAAACTGCAATTCATGAACACTGGTGACTAAGGTTTTGTATTTCGCGCGAAAGCGAGCAAGACTAAAAAGCCCCCCATCCAAGCGGTATCGCAGATTGATACCAGGGGTTGTTAGTGGTATTTCATTTAGCATTGCAGCCATATACAATGAAAAGCAGGTTGGAGCAAGGACACATCCTTGCTTGAGACCACTAGTGATGGGAAAAGGGTCTGAGAGGGTATTCTGGTGGCAAACCCTACCAACCATGCCATCGTGGAGAGCGCGAACAAGTGCGACGAAATCATCTGGACATCCAAAACGAGCAAGAACAGCCCACATAGCAGGGTGAGAAACTCGATCAAAGGCCTTCTTGAGGTCCCAGAAGATGAACATAAGTGGTTGTTGTTGTTCTTGGCTCTTTTCCTGGAGTTGTCGAGCACAGAATATCATATCTACTGTACCACGAGAGGGTCAAAAGCCACATTGGGACTCAGGAAGTACAGTGGGGGAAAAAAGTATTTAGTCACCCACCAATTGTGCAAGTTCTCCCACTTAAAAGATGAGAGAGGTCTCCAATTTTCATCATAGGTATACCTCAACTATGAGAAACAAAATGAGAAAAAGAAAATCCAGAAAATCACATTGAAGGATTTTTAAAGAATTTATTTGCAAATTATGGTGGAAAATAAGTATTTGGTCACCTACAAACAAGCAAGATTTCTGGCTCTCACAGACCTGTAACAACTTCTTTAAGAGGCTCCTCTGTCTTCCACTCATTACCTGTATTAATGCACCTGTTTGAAATCGTTATCAATATAAAAGACACCTGTCCACAACCTCAAACTGTCAGACTCCAAACTCCACTATGGCCAAGACCAAAGAGCTGTCAAAGGACACCAGAAACAAAATTGTAGACCTGCACCAGGCTGGGAAGACTGAATCCGCAATAGGTAAGCAGCTTGGTGTGAAGAAATCAACTGTGGGATCAATTATTAGAAAATGGAAGATATGCAAGACCACTGATAATCTCCCTCAATCTGTGGCTCCACGCAAGATCTCACCCTGTGGGGTCAAAATGATCACGAGAACGGTGAGCAAAAATCCCAGAACCACACAGGGAGACCTAGTGAATGACCTGCAGAGAGCTGGGACCAAAGTAACAAGGGCTACCATCAGTAACACACTACGCCGCCAGGGACTCAAATCCTGCAGTGCCAGACATGTCCCCCTGCTTAAGCCAGTACATGTCCAGGCCCGTCTGAAGTTTGCTAGACAGCATTTGGATGATCCGGAAGAGGATTGGGAGAATGTCATATGGTCAGATGAAACCAAATTAGAACTTTTTGGTAAAAACTCAACTTGTCGTGTTTGGAGGAGAAAGAATGCTGAGTTGCATCCAAAGAACACCATACCTACTGTGAAGCATGGGGGTGGAAACATCATACTTTGGGGCTGTTTTTCTGCAAAGGGACCAGGACGACTGATCCGTGTAAAGGAAAGAATGAATGGGGCCATGTATCGTGAGATTTTGAGTGAAAACTTCCTTCCATCAGCAAGGGCATTGAAGATGAAACGTGGCTGGGTCTTTCAGCATGACAATGATCCCAAACACACTGCCCAGGTAACGAAGGAGTGGCTTCGTAAGAAGCATTTCAAAGTCCTGGAGTGGCCTAGCCAGTCTCTGTCACGCCTCGCCGCCCATCTGCGGTGCCAGCTGCACGCACACCTGCACCTCATCAGCGGCGAGGGATTTAAGCCCTCGCCCTGGGCTTCGGCCTGAAGCCGTCAGTCTTCACTCGCTACTCTTGCTGTAAGGAATCTCAACCGCTCAGCAAACATCCAAGTAAGAATCTCTTACCTCCTTCTTCTCCTAGTCTGCTCCCCTGTGCACAGGTGGATTTCCTGGCGGCGGACCACTCCTCTCTGCCACCATTCCCTCGCTGCTGCACGGGCGCTCCAGGTCGCTATCTTCCGGGCTTCACCCTTGCTGTGCCAGCCACCTGCCATTCCCAAGTAAGCCAGTCATCATTATCATATCTCCTGTGTTGGTGTGGTGCCCGTTACCCTTCTCCCTTTGCTTCTCCCATAGGGTTGTCCGGCTGTACGGCCTCCTGCCTCCGTGCCCGACGCAGACGCCACCACCACCACATTCACATCTCGCAGACACACACTCATACACACTTGTTGTTAATAAAGCTATTAGATCTACCCTGAGCCTGCGTGTGTGTCTCCTGAGCCGTGCATTATGTCAGTCTCCAGATCTCAACCCCATAGAAAATCTTTGGAGGGAGTTGAAAGTCCGTGTTGCCCAGCGACAGCCCCAAAACATCACTGCTCTAGAGGAGATCTGCATGGAGGAATGGGCCAAAATACCAGCAACAGTGTGTGAAAACCTTGTGAAGACTTACAGAAAATGTTTGACCTCTGTCATTGCCAGCAAAGGGTATATAACAAAGTACAGAGATGAACTTTTGTTATTGACCAAATACTTATTTTCAACCATAATTTGCAAATAAATTCTTTAAAAATCAGACAATGTGATTTTCTGGATTTTTTTTTTTCTCATTTTGTCTCTCATAGTTGAGGTATACCTATGATGAAAATTGGAGGCCTCTCTCATCTTTTAAGTGGGAGAACTTGCACAATTGGTGGCTGACTAAATACTTTTTAGCCCCACTGTACATCCTCAGCTACTACAAGAAGACGGTTGAGAAGGATACGAGCAAAGATCTTGCTTGCAATGCTCAGTAGTGAGATGCCGCGGTAGTTACTACAGTTCTCTCTATCTTGAAAATGGTGACTATATTTGCACTTTTAAAGTCACTTGGTAACGTCTTGGTTTCCCATATTTTAAGTAGAAGCTGCATTAAATAGTTTTTCGCCTCTGGACCTCCATGAAGATAGAACTCCAGCGGGATGTTATCTGGTCCTAGTGCTTTGCCTGTCTTCATGTGCTTTATAGCTTTATTTAGCTCATGTAGTGAAGGTGGTGTAGACATCCACTCGCAAGTGGGGTGTTGTGGGGTCTTGCAGAGGAGATCACTAGGGGTGCAAAAGTAACTATTTAATAGACTCTCAAAGTGGGACTTCCAATGGTCAAGGATCCCCTTGGTGTCTGTGATAATGGTGGAGCCATTTGCATCTTTTAGGCTGCCCACAGATGATCTAGTGGGGCCAAAGATCTCCTTTGTTGCAGCATAAAAATGACGCATATCCCGTTGGTCGGCATATTTTTGCAAATCTTCTGCTTTTTGCTGCCACCAAGTGTTTTGGGCTTTACGAATCCCCCTCTGGCATGCCGCTTTTGCTTGCTGGTGTTTCTGTTGATTCTTTGCAGACAGATCATTTTCAAACTCAAGATGTGCATGGCGTTTAGCCTCTATGAGGTCGGTGATTGTTTCATCATTCTCGTTGAACCAGTCTTGGTTTTTCTTGTGTTTGTGACCAATCGTTTCTTTGGCGGCAGCAGTCAATGCATCACGGAGCGTGGTCCATCGGTCTTCAATTGAGGCATTGTCTGGAAGGCTCAGTTCATTCATGTTTCTACCAATGGCCTCTCTAAAGGACTGCAACATTTGGGGATTGCGGAGCTTGTCACAGTCAAAGCGATGGTGAGGAACGTTTGCCAAAATGTGCTTTGGTGGTCGCCGGATCGTAATATTGAGTCGGGAGATCAGGAGGCGGTGATCTGTCCAGCAGTCATCTGCTCCAGGCATGGAACGCGTGATGTGGACATCATTTCAGTCTTTTGTTTTTGTGAGGACATAGTCGAGGGTGTGCCACTTTTTGGAGTGAGGCTGTTTCCAGGTCGTCTTCTGGCGATGGGGGAGTTGGAAAAGGGTGTTTGTTACAATAAGATTGTGTTCGGCACAAAGGCCCAGTAAAAGTTCCCCATTTGCATTGCATTTTCCCATACCATGGTGGCCTATGATGCCTTTCCACAGCTGGTGGTCACTGCCAACTCTGGCATTGAAGTCATCCAGAATTACAAGCTTGTCAGATTCTGGGACTGTCAGAATGGTATGTGTGAGCTGTTCATAGAAGGAGGTCTTGCTTTCATCTACAGATGTAAGCGTAGGCGCATACACTGAGATCAGAGTAAGGAAACATTTTTGGGTGAGCGGGATTCAGATGGTCATTATTCGCTCATTGATTGCAGTTGGGACAAGGTTGTGTTGGTCCACAAGCTGGGATCGGATGGCAAAGCCTACACCATGGATACGTGGATCTTCTGTATCCTTTCCCTTCCAGAAAATGGTGTCGTTTGATCCAGTTTCCTTGATGTTGCCTTCCTCAGCAAGTCTAGTCTCACTTAGAGCTGCTATGTCGATGTTAAAGCGTGCAAGTTCTTTACATATCAGAGCTGTACGACATTCTGGGTGCTCGCTGCTCCTCGTGTCCTGCAGTGTGCGGATGTTCCAAGCACCCAGGATGAAGGGTTTTGTAATGAGAGATCCAATCGGTGGTTGAAAATCCAGGCGATGGTCGAGAGTGGTTGGTTTGAGTTTTTATGGTTTTGATATGTAGGTCGACCGCTGTGATGGGTAATCTGCCAGCCGCAGCATGCTAGCCAGATAAGTCTGCAGTGTCCGATGTTTGCCCCACCTTTTCTAGGGGCCTCCCCATATGGGGTGGGCTGCGGGAGTCCTAAATAGGCCAGCCCAGTCACGGTTCCAGCTACCGAAATCCAATGTCACCACAGAGTTCATTGGAAGGCGATCACCTTAGATCCGCCGCCAATGTGACTGGCGCCTAGCGGCTGCCCCGGCCTTGGATGCGCTCTGCAGAGCGTGCCCAAATGCCAAGTCCCGTTTCGTTACCTTGTATTCATACATGTGTAATGACAATAAAGTTGAATCTCATCTCATCTCATCATCTCAATGTGTGGCTGCGAGCTAGAGGCTTCCAGTCATACCAAACCTGCCCCCGTTACTCGCAGTTCCATCGCCATTGAGCTTGAAGGGATCTTCCGAGTTGAAGACAAAGGCCAATTGCTTGTGAATTTGTTTAGGGTGGTCGTGGCTGCGCGAGGGCCATGCACACGCTCTTGGCCATCAGCATGTCCAACGCGGTTCGGCAGGCCGAAATGTGCGATTTTCATGAAGTTGGCTGCAACGGGCTGCCGGGTGCTTTGTTTATCAAGGCCAGCCTCTCTAGCACCTGCCTGCCAGGCACTGCCCTCATCCGCCAAAGTAGTAGACTACTCGCCATTGGGGACTTTCCTAACGGACTATGTAGTCCGTATACTATTTAACCCATAGTTGGGGATTTGGTTCATGGGTATCAGGGCATGTCCACACGCCGGTGGGCCGTGAGTACCACAAGTCTGGGGGCCAAACCTCCTCCTCCTGTATATTTAATGGCTTCATTATAAACATGTGACTTGTGTGTCATAAATTCACGTTTTCTAACAACTTTGAAACTTTTTCTCAGTATTTTCCTCTTCATGTTTTTCAGTTTTCCCCCTAAAAATAGATTTTTTTTCTGGTAAATGTGTTGCTTTTCTATTGTAATTTTGTGATCTTTTCTCAATACTGCAGAACTTTTTATCCTCACTAAATTAGGCTTTTAATCTTTTTAATCAACGTTCAGTTTTCCTGTCCGCCTTATTCCTCGCTCCCATGATGCCTTGGGTGAATTATGGGCACAACTTCCGCGACTAGTTTAGAACGTGTGGTTGTCACGGAAACGGGACACTTTTCCTTGTTAAAAAACAAGGACTTGTCCATCAAAAATGCGGGAACGCGGCCTTTAGCAGCTCAGAAACAGGAATATAATCAGAGCACTTCCCACCATTATGGAGGGATGGAAGATGAGCTGATTAAAAAATGGCCTCACAGCGGCCCTGCTGCTCCATTCTTGCTGTCTTGCTGACTGATTTAACGCTTCAGCCCAAACCGGAAGTTGTGCCCATAGCCATCCCGACAGCGCCACCCCCAGGAATATGGTGGATTAATTTTTAGTGATTATTATTGTCCATCATGTGACTTTTCCCTCATTGATTTCCCTTCAATCTGTGACTTTTGTTTGATAAATTCACGTGTTTTTTCTTGTAATTTTGCCCTTCCCTCGTGGCACCAGCAGCAGCAGCTGATTTCCCGGAAATGGAGAGGGGAGGGGGAGGGCTGGGTTGCCAGTTCCGATCAATCTCCTACTCACACAGTCTGACCTCTGCTGCTCCTTTATCTGCTGACTAGCAGGAGACGCTTTTCTATTGGCACCAGGATAAAAATCCATTCAGATTTGCTCTCTTCCTCTTTTCTCTCTGTAAACTCTAATTCACTATAAAGTAAATGCAACTCATTTCTTTCTTTTTTTTTTAATTTAAGTTTTTGTAAAGGGTATACAGGTCATTACAGCATTGCATTGTTTACATTTTCATCACATGTTCCCTTATTTTTTGCTATTTGACAACATTGGTAGAATAATTATTACAACACCCCTTTTTTTTTTAAAGTGAAAGAAAAAGTGAAATTAAAGAGAATAAAATAAAAAAACAAGCAAGCAAACAGAACAGCAAAAAACAAACAAACAGAAAATTAAGTAATTAAAAGCAAAAGAGCATCTGAGTAGCGTTGGAACAAAGAGCGGAGCCATTATTGAAATGGTGTTTGTCAAAGATTAGATCTAATGGAAGACACATATGCGATCCAGGGTTGCCAAAAGTTCATGAACCCATCCATGTCCTGTCTCAGTGTGAATGTCAACTTTTCCATCGAGTAAATGTCTTGAATCACGTTAATCCAATCTTCAGGTGTAGGACAGTCCTTCAACATCCATTTTTTAGTTAGGGCTTTTTTACTTGCCAATATTAAAACATTGAATAAGTATTTATCTCCTCGTCTTTCCAGTGAGTCCGGTAGTAAACCCAAATACAAAGTTACAAAAGAAAAGGGAACTGTTATTTTGAATATTTTCCCCAATATTGTCTGTACATTGGTCCAATATTGGTGGATAACTGGGCATGACCAAAACACATGAAAATGATTTGCAGTCTTTTCACCACACAAGCGCCAACAGTTCAACCCCTTATGGGTAAATTTGTTTTGTGCAGGTGTTCTGAAAAATCTTACCAAATTTTTCCATCCAAATTCTCTCCACTGCAGGGATGAGGTACTTTTCCATTGCTGTTTATTTAGCTTTTCCCATATTTCCAGTTGTAAAGTGAAATTCCCCTCTTTTTCCCATCTCTCTTTTATATATGATGTGTTGTCTCCTTTTAAGTCTTGAAGACCTTGGTATATTTTAGAAATGTATCTGATCCCTGGGATCCCTTTATATGCCATTAAGAAGACCTTCAGAACACCTGACTGGGCCCTTTCCAAATCCTCCTTTTTAAGTATATTGTTTATGTGGTGTCTAAGCTGAAAGAACCTGTAAAGATCTTGATTTATTAGACCTTGTTTTTCAAATCTTCAAAACTTGTTAAAGTTTGCCCCTTAAAAAAATCGTAATATTTTATCAGCCCTTTCTCTTTCCACTCTTTAAATCTAGTGTCTGTTTTATTGGGAGTAAAGTCTTGACCATAGGCAATCCATTGCAGAAGTTGATAGGGCTCTTTAGTTTGATTCTCTCTGACTATCTTAAACCAAATTTTTAGCAGGGTCTCTATCCACGGGTTAGTGTTATTCAAAAGTTTAGGTAAGGCATTGTTCCCTATTATCGCCTGTAGGGGGATGTCACTTGTTATTTGGCATTCGATCTCCTTCCATTGTGCAGTGTAGACTGGGTTACATATCTCTATTAAAGTTTTAATTTGTGCGGCTTTAAAATAGTCCCTGATATTTGGCAGCGTGAGCCCACCTTTGTCTTTGTTTAGCTGTAAGGTTCTATTTCTGATTCTAGGTCTCTTGCCCTGCCATATGAATCTTGAGATCCTTCTGTCCAGCTCCTGCCATATTTTTTTGGGAGGTTCTACCGGTATTGTTTGGAAGAGGTATAGAAGACGTGGAAGTATATTCATTTTGACTGCTTCAATTCTTTGTGCAGTACCTAAGAATGGTATCATATTCCATCTTGCTAGGTCAGATTTTATTTTTGTCACCAGTGGATCATAGTTTAGTGTTATAATTTTGTTGAGTTGTTTTGGGATATTGACCCCCAGATATTTCATAGATTCCATCTCCCAGTTAGTTTTGAGTTCACTTAGTGAATAATGATTTGGGTCATAGTTGAATGTTAAAACTTGGGTTTTATGCATGTTTAATTTGTACCCCGATAAATCTCCATAGTCTGAAAAAACTGAGATTAGTTCTGGTAAAGAAGTGTCCGGCTGCCCTAGGTATATTAAAATGTCATCAGCAAAGAGTGCTATTTTATGTTCCTTCTGACCAAGTGTAATACCTTGAATTTCTTGATTTTGTCTTATCCATTGGCTCAGAGGTTCTATGGGGATTGCAAAGAGCAGTGGGGACAGGGGGCAGCCCTGATGGCATCCTCTTTCCAGCTCAAAAGATGATGATAAATTACTGTTAATCCTTATTTTAGCTGTTGGTTTTTTATATAATGCCTGTATAGTTCTAATGAAGTTGTTATGAAAATTGAAACTGGATAAGATTCTATATAGGAAAGACCAGTCAACCGAATCGAATGCTTTTTCAGCATCTAATCCCAATATGACTGCATTTAAGTTATATTTTTTTATATGATGAATTATGTGTAAAGTGCGTCTAATGTTGTCTTGTGTCTGTCTCTGTCTTATAAAACCTGTTTGGTCTAAGTGAATTAAGTCCGTTAGTATATTTTCTAACCTTTTGGCAAGGATAATGGTAAAAAGCTTATAGTCCTGATTTAATACACTGATTGGTCTGTAGTTGGAGCATTCTAGTTTATCCTTTTCAGGTTTAGGTATAACTGCAATGACCCCTTCTCTCCAGGAGGGGGGGATTTCCCCTGTGTGGAGGACATAGTTAAATGTTTTCAGGAGGAGAGGAGATAGTTGCTGTTTAAAGGTTTTGTACCACTCTGCTGTATAGCCATCTGCTCCTGGGGATTTGTTAGCTTTAAGTTTCATAATTGCTTTTTCCAATTCTTTAGGTTGTATTTCTGACAGTAGTGTTTTATTTTGTGACTCCGTAAGTTGGGGAAGGTTTAATGTGTTTAGGAATGTCTCGGATGCGTTTTTATGTTTTTTGTGGGAGTATAAGTTCTTATAGTAATTCTCGAAGCTTTTAAGAATATCCTGAATTCTGAATTTTATTTCCTTTGATACTGGGTCTCTGATTTTGTTGATTGCTCTTTCTGTTTGTTGTTTCCTCAATTTATAGGCTAGTAATTTTGCCGATTTACTGCCTGTTTCATAGTGTTTTTGTTTCAGAAATGTAAGTTTCTTCTGGATTTCTATTGTGTAAATCTCATTTATTTGATTTTTAATTTCTTTAATCTTGAGCGAGTCATTAGAATGAGTGTTGCCTTTGTGTTCTTTTTCTAGGTTCTTGAGTTCTGACTCTAATGTGATTAGTTTTTCTTGTCTCAGTTTCTTTTGGGTTGCCAGTTTTGCAATAATTTTTCCCCTTATTACAGCTTTGCACGCATCCCACAGTATTAAAGGGGATACTTCTCCATTATCATTTTCTTCCAAATATCTGATTCCAATTCATCTTTCAGTGGTCCTTTCAGGACATTTGAATTCAACCTCCAAGAAAACGTATTATTTGTGTATTTTTGGATGTTTAAGTCCATATAGATCGGACTGTGGTCAGAGAGATCCATCAGTCCTATTTTACATGTTTTTACTCTCCCAATGTCTCTATTAAACATAAAAAAGTAATCACTCCTTGAGTAAGATGAATGTGGCGTTGAATAAAAAGTATAATCTTTTACACTGGGGTTGAATTCCCTCCACACGTCACAGATTCCCATTTCTTTTAATAGCATCCGAGTTTTCCTACTTTGAGTGTTATTTTGATGTGAAGAATTACCTGTTGCATCCCAGTATGGATTCAGTCTTAGATTGAAGTCTCCACCACATATCACTAAACCTTGGGCTTTAGTTATCATTAGGTCAAATACATTTTTATAAAATTTCCATTTAGCCCCTTGTGACAGAGATCATCCTGCGCAGTTCGCCCCACACGGGACACGAACCCGCGACCTCTCAGTCAACTAACACAGTTCGAGCATGGGAGACACAGCACGATCGCGCTGAGCTAAAGGTCCGACCGATAGCTCAGCGCTACCGATACTGTATGAGGCTTTGGGAGGGAGGTTTTTACTAACGTTCTACGCCGAACAGTACTAGTTGGCATCCGTTACACTCTCCCCCCTAAACCTCACTCCCATCCGGGTCACGGCACCAGTGTGACAGAGATCATCCTGCGCAGTTCGCCCCACACGGGACACGAACCCGCGACCTCTCAGTCAACTAACACAGTTCGAGCATGGGAGACACAGCACGATCGCGCTGAGCTAAAGGTCCGACCGATAGCTCAGCGCTACCGATACTGTATGAGGCTTTGGGAGGGAGGTTTTTACTAACGTTCTACGCCGAACAGTACTAGTTGGCATCCGTTACACCCTGGTGGTGCATATACATTCAGCAGGGTGATATCTTCTCCCTCTAGCCGCCCAATTACCAAACTGTACCTCCCTTCTTTATCTTTGTGTTCTGATTTTTTTTCAAATGTAATTTTGGTTGATATCAATGTCGCTACTCCCCTCCTCCTCCCTGACTTATATGAAGATGAAGAGATCATTTTAAACCCTTGTCTATTGAGTTTAGTGTGTTCCACGTCTGTTAGGTGGGTTTCTTGTAAAAATATTATTTCTGCTTTGTCTTTTTTCATTTTGCGTAGAATCTTGGATCTTTTAACTGGATTCAGGATCCCTTTTACATTATATGAGACTATTTTGGTTACAGCCTGTTTCTCCATTGTATTTTCTTATTTAGTATAACAGTGTGGTGGCCCTCTTTTTTGCTACTCAGAAACTGAAAGAACATTAAGAACATAAAAAACATTAAGAACATAGTGTACGAAACTTTAAAACAAAAAACTGTCAAAAAAACTTCCTGAGCTGAGGTCTCTTTAAAGACCCTGTAAGAGCCCTGATGGAGTGTAGGGTCTGAGGGAAATTCCTCAAACTCTGTTACGTGTTGAGGGCCCTCTCTTACCCCTGTAAGCTGTCCCATGTTTTTAACACGAATTTCAGATCCCAATCCGAACTTGTAATGATTTTTTTTTTTTTTTTTTTTTTTTTTTTATGCCTATACCCTATGAAATTGTGTGCACCCTCCCACCCCCATCACAGCAAACATTCACTCTGATACAGTATTTGTTAGTGTGGGGAGAACATGTGGGTCATTGTCACATTTCTATTTTAACAAGATTTTTTTTTTTCCTTTAAATTAAGAAGACATTTGTTTCTAATGCTATAACTGCTCCATGAAAGGTTTTACCGCATGCTGATTCTGCATCTCCTTTAATGTTTGTTACCTTGTAGGAGGGGGGATGGAAGTGCAGAATGACTGAAAAAAAGAAAAAAAGGTCGCTATTCCTTCCTGAAACTGGAAAGCTTATCCTTGTAGCTCTGGGGCTGGGTTTCCCGCTGCTGGCCCGTGGATTTTGAAGGTCTCTGAGTGGACCACGTTTGAGCCTTGATCTTATCGCTCAGGTCTGCTGCGGGTTTAAACACCGATACCGGGAGCCCTCTTCTCGCCATGTCAATTGTTGCTTCTTCCGCCAAATTATAGAGACATGACTCTTCACCGTAAAAGACCCTTAACTTCGCAGGAAATGGCGTCTGAAAGCGCAGATTCTGTTCCCGTAGTACCTTTTTGGCGTCGTTATATTCCCGTCGCTTTTTAAGAACCTCAGGGGCGTAATCGTGCTCCACGAAGACTTTTCTCTCTTGGTGCATAAATCCTTTTTTCTGCCAAGCCCGTCTTACAACCTCTTGTTTTATTTTGAAATTGGAGAATCTTACCACCACCGAACGTGGGGGCGCTTCTGCCGCTGGCTTTGCGGCTAATGTACGATGGGCCTTTTCTGTCTTCAAATCAGTGGTTTGTGGAATATCCAACTTCTCTCTCAGTAAGGATTCCACGCATTCCGCCATTGTGTTGAAACCATCTTCAGCTCCTTCTTTCAGACCGTGAATTCTAATGTTGTCTCGTCTCTGTCTTCCTTCTTGGTCGGTTAGCTTAGCCTCCAGCCTTGACTGTTTTTTGTCTAAATCCAGCATAGAATCTTCAAGCACTTTTATTCTTTCTTCAGCTTCCAAGATTTGGTTCTTGGCCTGGTCCATTCTGCTGTTCGTCCTTTTTAATTCCTCTCTGAATTCATGAAATTCGGCCCGAAATCGTCGTAATTCTTCAAATAGCGATTTCAAGCTAACCTTCTTGTTAGCTACGTTCAGCTCCTCGTCTTCTGAACGGAGGTCCTCCGGTTCAGATTCTATGGCCGCTGCGCGTCCTGGCCTGGAGAATGTCAGTTTCTTCTGTTTTTGGTTAGGCATGATGTTTTTGTCTTTTGATTTTTATTCTTCCAAAAATTCGTTAAGTCTGATTTTGAAGATGTTTTCCTGGATTAGGTCTGGGAGCTTCAGCGTTAAGCTGCTATCACCATGGCGTCCAGACCGGAAGTCCGCAACTTATTTATTTCTGACTGAACAGAAGGAAATTCATAACACTGTTTTCCCTGTTAAACTGATGATTCTGAAAATGTCACATTTGAGTTGCCTTGTGTGTTTCAGAATCTTTTTATTATCAGGCAAAAATAAAACTGAAGCAAACTTTAAACTGAGCAGGGACGTATTTCTAGGATTTCCTTCTGCAGCTGTGCAGAAAACCTTCTAGATCAGGTTCCACAACTGAACATCATGACTTTGAAGCAGCAGTTTGAAGCAGAAATGAAAAACTAATCAGATCCACCTGATTCCTGAGGGCTGCTGCAGGAACCATTATGGGGGCAACTTCCGGTTTGGGCTGAAGTGTTAAATCAGTCAGCAAGAGGGCAGTAGTGGGGCATTTGAAACTGCGTTTTTAGAAGGGTTTTCAGTTCGTTTTAATGTATAGTCCACACACCTGTTTTGCAGTCAAGTGGCAGATAATTTCAGCAGTTGCAGTTTTGGTATTTTTGAATGTTTCTGCGTCGTTCTGCTACTTGCTGCTGTTGGAGGCGTGAGGCTCCTCACAGATCAGCTAAATGTGAGGCTTCAGCAGCGATGCGTAGATCCTGCACTGAAAACTACCAAGGACTGTTGGTGTGACGGTGGTCCAGACACCAGAGCAGCAGGGATGTTTTCACTGGCAGGAACGTCACACATCTGACGTTTCTGTCACCAGATGCAAGGCTGCAGGAAGGAGAAGAAGAAATAAGAAAGAGCAGCAGTTTGCTTCCTAAGGCTGAACCATTTAAGAAAGATCATAAATAGGGTTTTTTCTTTGCATTGGTTGCACTGCATTGGAACAATATAGACTTGATATTAGCAGCTTCAGCATTAATTTTTAAATTATCACAAAATATAGATCAATAAAATTCTGATCAGTTGTCAGAAAATGTCTGTACGTGCTAAATAACCAGCATTCAGGGCATGACAGCAGCTGGAGCATTCTAATGTCGGGGTAGAACAGACACCTGCAGCTGGCTGTTCTACCCCGACTTTAGAACAGCCAAGAACGCTGTTGTGGTTCTTTATGGTTCTGACTGGATTCTGTGTCTGCTCTGAGGGCAATCTGATGATGTCCAACATCTTTTAACAAAATGCATCTGACTTTATTGTGGTGGAGACGTTGATGTATCTCAGAGCTTTGATTACAGCGTTGGCATCTTAGCAGCGGAGCTAACTAACAGAGCTGCTGTCTGTGAGGCCATTTTTTAATCAGCTCATCTTTCATCCCTCCATAGTGGTGGGAAATGCTCTGATTATATTCCTGTTTCTGAGGTGCTAAAGGCCGCATTCCTGCATTTTTGATGCAGAAGTGCTTGTTTTTTAACAAGGAAAAGTGTCCTGTTTCCGTGACAACCACACGTTCTAAACTAGTCGCGGAAGTTGTGCTGTGGAGTGTGTAAATGAAGAGGCAGCTTCATGTCAGACAATTTATTACACACTCACAACTCACAAGCACAGAACAGACTGACTGGTTACAGCAAGCTCTCCTCTCTATATCCCAAGTCACCTTCACAAGCTTCAAGGCACTTCGTCATACACAGCATGATATTTACACTACACTTCATTCAACCCCCTCTCACCCTCTTGGGCATTGTTCTCCCATGTGTATTCATTGTCTCTGTCTGAGGTGCGAAATAACCTGACTTCCATACCGCCCCCCCAGCATCTTAGATAGAACAATAGAACATCAGTCCAGATGCTGTTTCGGCTTCAGTCTCCTCCCATATCTGCTGTAACTGGGGTTTACTGCCTCCGTGGCACTGCTGTGCCGGTGGAGGGCTGCTGGGAGTGTGTCCGACTGCGGGTGAGCCGTGGTGGTGGTGGGGGGTTGCTCTGTCCGTGTGGCTGCTCTGATGAATCGTTCCCCTGGGGAGTTCTCCGTGGGGGTCTTCCACGCAGAGGGGCCCTCGCCAACAGCACTTGCTCATCCGCCACTACAAAGGCGGTTTGAGTCTGTCTATGCCAATTTTCTCCCGTCTACCCCCCAAGTCTAGCACAAAATGCTTATCCCCTGTTTCCAACACTCTGAATGGTCCATCATAGGGTGGGTGCAATGGAGGGCGGTGGGCGTCGTGTCTGACGAACACGAACTCTGCGTTCTTCAGAGTTTTAGGCACGAAAACATGTGGAAAACAGTGGTGGGCCGGGCCCGGCAGCATGCTTGTGTTTGTGCTACGCTGCAAAAGCTGAGACGGGCAGCTGTCCGGCACGGGATTATCTGGTAGAAATTCCCCAGGCAGCCGTAGGGGCTGCGCAAAAACCAGCTCTGCCGGGGAAGCTTCCAGATCCTCTTTTGGCGCGGAGCACAACCCCAATAAAGCCCATGGCAGCCTGTCCACCCAATTTGCATCCGTCAGTGAAGCCCTGAGTGCTGCTTTCAGTGATCTATGAAAACGCTTGCATAAACCATTGGCCTGTGGGTTGTATGCGGTTGTGCGGTGAATTGTAACACCCAGGCTGCGGGCCATCGCGGACCAGAGTTCGGAAACAAATTGAGGGCCCCTGTCGGACGTAATGTCCGACGGGACTCCAAAATGCACCACCCATGCTGTTAAAAAAGCGCGTGCTACATCTGCGGACGTGGTTGCTGCCAGCGGGACTGCTTCTGGCCAGCGCGTGGTGCGGTCCACCACTGTCAGGAGGTGCGTGCACCCCTGTGATGGCGGGAGGGAGCCCACGAGGTCCACGTGAACATGGTCGAACCTCTTAGCCGGTACCCGAAACGGCTCCAAGGGAGCTTTTGTGTGTCTGTGTACCTTGGCTCGTTGGCACGCAACGCAGGCTGCAGCCCACTCTTTTACTTGTTTGCGTAGGCTTGGCCACACAAACTTCTCTCTCACCATTTTGACCGACGCGCGCACTCCTGGGTGCACCAGAGTGTGAACCGACTCAAACACGTGGCGGCGCCATGCGACCGGGACCACCAGACGCGGGCATCCCGTGGAGACATCGCAGATTGGGGGGGCATGCCGTCTTGCAGCACCCTGCTCTCCAACCTTAACCCTGTTGGTCCAGACTGGAGCGCGCGCACGTCTGCATCGCTAATCTGCTCCGTGGCCATGACTGCGTAATCTATCCTCACATAGACCGGGGCCACCAAGGCGCGCGAGAGGCAGTCCGCCACCACATTCAGTTTACCCGACACATGCTGAATATCGGTAGTAAACTCTGAGGTCGCTGCCAGCTGTCTCTGCTGCCGGCCCGACCACGGTTCTGAAACCTTGGCCATCGCGAACGTAGTGGCTTGTGATCCACGAACATGGTGAAGCTGCGCCCTTCCAGCCAGAAATGGAAATGGCGTATGGCCAGGTGGAGATCCAGCAACTCTCTGTCGAACGCGCTGTATTTATGTTCGCTGTTGCGCAAAGTTCTGCAAAAAAAAATGAGCGGCTGCCAAGCGCCGGCGACGCGCTGCTCTACAACAGCCCCTATGGCCACGTCTGAAGCATCGGTGGTGAGCGCTATCCGGGCCGCCGGGTCCAGATGCACCAGCAGTGCAGCGTTTGCCAAGGCTGCTTTAACCTCCGAGAACGCCCGCTCTTGCTCTGGGGTCCATTCGACCCTATCCGCGGGTTTCTGTTTCTTGAGCGAGGCGTACAATGGCTGCATGAGCTGCGCCGCGTGGGGAAGGAAACGGTTATAAAAGTTCACCATCCCCCAAAATTCCTGCAGCGCCCTGACCGTCTGAGGCCCAGAAAAATCCGCCACGGCGCGCACTTTGTCAGGCAGCGGGATCGCTCCTTCCGGAGAGACGCAGTGCCCCAAAAAAATCAATCTCCATCACGCCGAACTGGCATTTCGCCGGGTTGATTATTAACCCATGCTCCTCCAACCTCCGGAAAACCGTCCTGAGGTGGGTTTCGTGTTCGTCTTCGGATGCACTGGCTACCAGGATATTGTCCAGGTAGATGAACACGAACGGGAGATCGTGCAGCACTGCATCCATCATGCACTGGAACGTCTGTGCCGCGCCTTTTAACCCGAATGGCATGTGCAGGAACTCGAATAAACCGAACGGAGTTATTACCACTGTTTTGGGTATGTCCTTCATCCTGGGACTTGATGGTAACTGCGGACCAGGTCTATTTTGGAAAAAATGCGTGCTCCAGCGAGGTGGACCGAAAAATCCTGTATGTGGGGAATCGGGTAGCGGTCGTGTGCTGTGGCATTGTTCAACCTGCGGAAATCACCGCACGGTCGCCACGATCCCTCAGCCTTAGGGACCATGTGTAGCGGGGATGCCCATGGGCTGTTTGAACGCCTGATGATGCCCAACCTTTCCAGGTTGGCGAACTCCTCACGTGCTATGGCCAGTTTAGCTGCGTCCAAGCGCCGAGGTCTTGCAAAAACGGGTGGCCCAGTGGTGGTGATAAAGTGCTCCACCCCGTATTTAGCGATGGCCGCCGAGAACGTCGGGACCGTGAGTGCTGGGAACTGAGTGAGCAGTGTGCGGAACTTACCGCCTGGAGCTGTGACGCTGGCTTGTGCTGTTGGCTGGGTCACTCGAACTATACAGGGGAGAGAGTCAAAGGACAGTGCATTAACCAGGCGCCTGTTAGCAACATCAACCAGTAAACCATGTGCACACAGAAAATCAGCCCCCATCCATCCATCCATCCATCCATCTTCTACCGCTTTTCCGGAGGTCCGGGTCGCGGAGGCAGCAGTTCAAGCAGAGAAGCCCAGACTTCCCTCTCCCCAGCCACCTGCTCCAGCTCTTCAGAGGGGATACCAAGGCGTTCCCAGACTAGCTGGGAGACATAGTCTCTCCACCGAGTCCTGGGTCTGCCCCGGGGTCTCCTCCCAGTGGGACGTGCCTGAAACACCTCAAGTGGGAGGCGTCCAGGAGGCATCCTAATCAGATGCCCATACCACCTCAACTGACTCCTTTCAATGTGGAGGAGCAGCGGTTCTACTCTGAGCCTCTCCCGGATGACTGAGCTCCTCACCCTATCTCTGAGGGTGAGTCCAGCAATCCTACGGAGAAAGCTCATTTCAGCCGCTTGTATCCGCGATCTCGTTCTTTTGGTCATTACCCAAAGCTCGTGACCATAGGTGAGAGTAGGAACGTAGATTGACTGGTAAATCGACAGCTTTGCCTTAGAACTAAGCTCCCTCTTCACCACAACAGACCGGTACAACGTCCGCATCACTGCAGATGCTGCTCCAATCCGTCTGTCGATCTCTCGCTCCATTTTCCCCTCACTCGTGAACAAGACCCCAAGATACTTAAACTCCTCCACTTGGGGCAGGAGCCTGTCCCCAACCTGGAGAGGACAGTCCACCTTTTTCCGGCTGAGGACCATGGACTCGGACTTGGAGGTGCTGATTCTCATCCCAGCCGCTTCACACTCAGCGGCAAACCGTCCCAGCAAGAGCTGTAGGTCATTGCTGGATGAAGCCAACAGGACAACATCATCTGCAAACAACAGAGATGAGATCCTGTGGTCACCAAGCATGACACCCTCCATTCCCTGGCTGCGCCTAGAAATCCTGTCCATAAAAATTATGAACAGGACCGGTGACAAAGGGCAGCCCTGGCGGAGTCCAACTCTCACTGGGAATGACTCCGACCGAGTGTTAGCAATACGAACTAAACTCTCACAACGGTCGTACAGAGACCGAATAGCTCGTAACAACAAGCCCGATACCCCATACTCCCGAAGCACCCCCCACAAAAATCCACGAGGGACGCGGTCAAATGCCTTCTCCAAGTCCACAAAACACATGTAAACTGGTTGGGCAAACTCCCACGAACCCTCAAGAATTCTCGAGAGGGTAAAGAGCTGGTCCGATGTGCCACGGCCAGGACGAAAACCACATTGCTCCTCCTGAATCCGAGGTTCGACCAATGGCCGGACTCTCCTCTCCAGTACCTTGGCATAGACCTTCCCAGGGAGGCTGAGGAGTGTGATCCCTCTAAAGTTGGAGCACACCCTCCGGTCCCCTTTTTTGAAGAGAGGAACCACCACCCCGGTTTGCCATGCCAAAGGCACTGCCCCCGACCTCCACGCAATGTTGCAGAGGCGTGTCAACCATGACAACCCAACAACATCCAGGGCCTTGAGGTACTCGGGGCGAATCTCGTCCACCCCTGGGGCCCGGCCACCAAGGAGATTTTTAACCACCTTGGCGACCTCAGCCCCTGTGATAGGCGAGTCATCCCCCTTGTCCCCAAACCCTGCTTCCTCTGTGGAAGGCGTATCAGTGGGATTGAGGAGATCCTCGAAGTATTCCTTCCACCGCCCGACGATATCCCCAGTTGAAGTCAACAGTGTCCCATCCGCACCATACACAGTGTGGACGGGGAGCTGCTTTCCCCTCCTGAGCCGCCGAACAGTTTGCCAGAATCTCTTTGAAGCCGACCGAAAGTCTTGTTCCATGGCCTCACCGAACTCCTCCCATACCCGGGTTTTTGCTTCAGCAACCACCCGAGCTGCACTCCGCTTGGCCTGCCGGTACACCTCAGCTGCTTCGGGAGTCCCACAAGCCAACCAAGCTTGATAGGACTCCTTCTTCAGCTTAATGGCCCCCCTCACCACTGGTGTCCACCACTTGGTTCGGGGGTTGCCACCACGAGATGCACCGACCACCTTGCGGCCGCAGCTCTGGGCCGCCGCTTCAACAACAGAGGTGGAGAACATGGCCCATTCAGACTCCATGTCTCCAGACTCCCTCGGAATGTGGTTGAAGTTCTTCCGGAGGTGGGAGTTGAAGACCTCCCGGACAGGGGCCTCAGCCAGACGCTCCCAGCACACCCTCACTATACGTTTGGGTCTACCAGGTCTGAATGGCTTCCTCCCCTGCCATCGGATCCAACTCACCACCAGGTGGTGATCAGTTGACAGCTCTGCACCTCTCTTTACTCGGGTGTCCAAGACATACGGTCGCAGGTCTGATGATACGATAACAAAATCGATCATCGACCTGCGGCCTAGGGTGTCCTGGTGCCAGGTGCACATATGGACACCCTTATGCTTGAACATGGTGTTCGTTATGGACAGACTGTGGTTAGCACAGAAGTCCAATAACTGAACACCACTCGGGTTCAGATCGGGCAGGCCGTTCCTCCCAATCACCCCCCTCCAGGTTTCACTGTCGTTGCCCACGTGCGCATTGAAGTCCCCCAGTAGGACAATGGAGTCTCCAGGAGGAGCACCCTCCAGCACCCCAGTCACAGACTCCAAAAAGGGTGGGTACTCTGAAACATCATTTGGTGCATAGGCACAAATGATGGTCAGGACCCGTTTCCCAACCCGAAGGCGCAGGGAAGCAACCCTTTCGTCCACCGGGGAAAACTCCAATATAGAGGCAGCAAGGTGGGGCGATACAAGAATACCTACCCCTGCTCGTCGCCTCTCGCCCGGGGCAACTCCAGAAAAGGCCAAGCTCCAGCCCCTCTCCAGGAGACTGGTTCCGGAACCGGAGCTGTGTGTTGAGGTGAGGCCGACTATATCTAGCCGGTATCGCTCAATCTCGTACACCAGCTCAGGCTCCTTCCCCACCAGAGAGGTGACATTCCACGTACCAAAAGCCAGTTTAGAAAGCTTGGGATCAGTCCGCCAAGGTCTCCGCCTTTGACTGCCACCTAATCCACATAGCACCGGACTTCCATGATCCTTCCTGCAGGTGGTGAACCTACTGGAGGGCGGACCCATGTAACTCCTTCGGGCTGAGCCCGGCCGGGTCCCATGGGTGGAAACCCGGCCACCAGACGCTAGCCTTCGAGCCCCTCCCCCAGGCCTGGCTCCAGGGTGGGGCCCCGGTAACCCCATACCGGGCGGGGTACACTGAATCCTTGATATACAATTCATGAGAGTCTGTTGGATCGTTCTTAGTCTGGCCCTTCACCCAGGACCAGTTTGTCTTGGGAGACCCTATCAGAGGCAAATTGCCCCGGACAACATAGCTCCTGGGATCACTGGGGCACGCAAACCCCCCCACCACGATAAGGTGACGATCCATGAGGGGGAAAATCAGCCCCCAGGATATGGTAATTCAGTGCTGCTACGACAAAAGTCCACTCGTATGTACGGCCGTGTAGAGACAAGATCAGTGTCCTCTCACCAAAGGTCTTGATTTCCGAGCCGTTTGCTGCCAACATCACAGGGCCGCTAGGTCCTGCCAGCCAGTCGGCGTAGGTCGGCAGGATGAAGCTCTTCTGGGCTCCGGTGTCCACGAGGAAACGCTTCCCCAAGCGCGCGTCCGTCAAGTAGAGCAGCTTGTTCTCTTCAACGAGGGTTGCAGCTGCTACCGACCGCCGGCCTCGGCGTTTTCCCGAGCGCTTGAATTGGCACGGTGGCGCACATCTGCGTTCGTCCTCTCCAAAGCGGCGGTGGTAGAAACCGAGCATGTCTCTCTGGCGCTCCTTGGCCCCCGCTGCTGCTACCGTCGGTGGCTCCTCGCCTTCTCTGGTCGTCTCGCTGGGCTCCGCCGCTGCCGCGTTGACTGTGATCGCCCTGGTGGTGAGGATGATCTGGTCCACCTCCTGGGCTAGCGCACGTAGTCACGCGCGGCCAGCAATGGCGAATTGGCCAGAACCGCTCTTGCCACTGTTGGAAGGTTCCAGAGGAAAAGGTGGGCAAACAGAAAGTGTCCGTCGTCCGTGCCCATTAACGCCAGCATCTTCTCCATCAGGTCTACGGCCGACCCATCTCCTAACTCGGTCCGCGCCAGGAGCCTCTCCGCTCTCTCATATTCCGAGAGTGTGTAGCGCCGGGTGAGCGCAGCCTTGAGCGCCTCATATTTGTTGCTGGCTGGTGGCTGATCGAGCAGGCTCGCTACCTGCTGGGCTGTGCAGGAGTCCAGCGTTGCTACCACATGGTAGAACTTGGTGTCGTCTGCCGTTACTCCCCGGAGGGCAAACTGGGCCTCGGTGTGGTGGAACCAAGAGCGTGGGTTGTGCTGCCAGAAATCCGGTAGCTTGACTGAAACCGCACAGGTGTTGCTGGGGGTTCCAGTCCTGTCTGTCTGTGGAATGGCTGCTGCGTCGCTGGGGCTTCCCGACTGGGCCGGCTCCGGGGTTCTCGCCTCGTGTTCCATAATACGTCTTGGGTCACCAGTGTGGAGTGTGTCAATGAAGAGGCAGCTTCATGTCAGACGATTTATTACACACTCACATCTCACAAGCACAGAACAGACTGACTGGTTACAGCAAGATCTCCTCTCTATATCCCAAGTCACCTTCACAAGCTTCAAGGCACTTCCTCACAGCATGATATTTACACTACACTTCATTCAACCCCCTCTCACCCTCTTGGGCATTGTTCTCCCATGTGTATTCGTTGTCTCTGTCTGAGGTGCAAAATAACCTGACTTCCATAGTGCCCATAATTCACCCAAGGCATCATGGGAGCGAGGAATAAGGCGGACACATTTGCATTTTTTCTTCCAGTTTTCGCAACTTTTTCATTAAAATTTTGATTTTTTTTCTCATAAATTTTCAACATTTTCCTGAAAAATCTGCAACTTTTTCCTGTAAATTTATGTTTTTCCCTTCATGAATTTGTGACTTTTTTCTCATTTTCTTTTAGACTTGAAATTTTCTTCTCAAAATTTTCTCATTTTTCTCATGATTTTGCAACTTTTTTCTTCTAAATTTTCAACATTTTTTTTTTACTTTTTCCTGTAAATGTTCAATTTTTTTCTTGTAGATTTGCAGCTTTTCCTCAAAAAAATTCTCATTTTTTCTATTTAATTTGTAACTTTTTCTTGTAATTTTTTTCCCTTTTTTCTCAATTTTTTTGACTTTTATCATACATTTACAACCTTTTTTCTGTAAAATTTCTACTTTTTTCTCATTAATTTAAAACTTTTTCTTGCAGATTTGCAACTTTTTCCTCAAAAATTTCTAATTTTGTTCTAATAAATTTGTACCTTTTTCACAGAAATTTCAGCTTTTTTCTTGTAAATCTGCAATGCTCATCTGTGTACTGACTACTTTTTATTCAGTGTAATTAAATTGTTCTTTTTTAAATCTCTCATCTGTTATCATGTCGCTGCACCTTTATCCCTGCAGATTTGGACCTGAGTTCCGTCTCTCAGTTTGTAGCTGGTGATAAACTGCTGAAGACTGACCATGGCCTTTATTAAAACACCAAATGACTCCATGTCACCTGTGGTTTCAACAGACAGATGGAGGCAGGAGAAGACAGCCAGTCTGCTCACTTGTGGCCCCATCAAGAGCCGAGTTGGCCCAAGTGTGGGGTCAGAGTCTTTGTTATAAGTAAATAACAAACATTACACAATGTAATGCTTCCTTTTATATTTTAGCAATGCTAGTACAAAACACCGCCCACACATGAAGCCAGGGCAACAAGAGACACTTTTACAGACAAGACAAACTTTTATTGATAAAAACTTCATATTTTGACTGAGCGACTCCATACTCGGTGATGCACACCTTCAGTTAAAGTACTATATTCCATTCAAGTGAATCTATTAATTCATTCTGATTGCTGAGGCCACAGTAAAAAGAGATGATTTTAAATGTAACGCAGCCCTTGTAAAATCTACCGAAGCGCAGCTACATGAAAATTGTGGTTAAATACAACAACGAAGTACTTTATTGTCACATTCAAATTGTAATCGCTCCTGTTTTGTTTTTCTTTTGAATTCTTGGATGAAATATGGTGGACAATATAAGCTGCAGCTTCAGCCATCACCCATTTCAGATAACCTATGTTGAACTGTATAATCAGAGGAGTTATTGCTTAATTTGACCTTGTTAGATTTTTATCCCCTTTGTTATATTATTCTATTTTCTTTTAATCTTTACTTTTAATCAATCTGAAATAAAGATTCATTCATTAATTCACATTCCACCACGGGCTTTTAGCAACAAGTGTATTTCCCAAATATGTTTTAAACTTGCTTTAATTAACCACCACCCATTTGTCTTTTGTCTAGGCAAGAGGGAAACTGTCACCCCAACTGGACCTTGCCTCACTATTTGCAGAGATGCAGGCTGAAGATCTGCTGAACCAGGACCAGTACGAGGGGCCGATCCAGTTGCTTCTCAGTGAGGCAGCGTGGCTGCCGTGTGTGACCATTCGTTTTTTTTTTACAGTTTGAATTTTGCACATTCTGAATAATCTGGAATTTGCTGCTGATTGTAATAAACAATTTAGTGACTTATGTGTTTGCATCATGATTTTCTATTTTGTCTGTTAAGACACCGGTGGGAAAAGAGTCATCTGTACAAAGGATTAATCGGTGACCTTGAAAATAATGGCTCATTTTTAAGAAAAAAGTAACCAAAACAATTATTTTATTAACTGAAGACTGTATTGTTAGAAGTCTGTACAGAAGACCCTGCATACTTTAGTGACAGTACCAGTATGTGGAGGAATTCTGGGTCATATTAGCATCTGCTCTTCATCATAATGGGTTTGGGCGGGGGTGTCTAATCATGTGCCATGGAGAGCCAAGACCCTTTAGGCTTTACCTCCAACCAGTGTCTTCAACAGCAGATTCCACTGAACTTCTTCCACTGACTGATCAGTGAGAACACCTGCTGAAGAGACTGGGTAGAAGAGAGAACCTGCAGGGTCTTGGCCCCGCATGACACATGATTGGAAGCCCCCGGATTAGGTTTAATGGGATTTAACATTTTAACACAAACTGCTTTATGGTTCATAATTCTGTTGACAGACTTACACCAAACCAAAATTGATTTCTCAAACTGCTGGATTGTTCTTAGCTTTTCCAGTCTTTCAGTATTTAATTTATGCCACATGGTGGTAACCTTCACATATAAAAAAAGAGACATCTGCAAAAACTTCAGAGGTTTATTGTCAGTGCAATTCCCAGTGCAATACTACATGAATGCATGTATAGTACATTGTTGATGCAGAGAATATACTGTATATTTCTACAGTACATGTATCTAGTAAATTAAGTATTTTCCATGTAACCTTGTGACTGCATTATTTTAATTGCTTTTAATCCTGGATCAAGTTTGTTTTGGCCTAAAATGCATGATAACTGTCAAATATATCTTATTATACCTAACTCAGTGCTGTTTACTTTTTGAATATATATTTTGTGGCTAATATAGTTATTAACATGGCAATCAAGTTGTGTCAGCTGATCATTTTTTTCTATGACACCACCTCAGACTCAGTGCTGCAGAAGCAGGTACGTCCATGATGTCTCAACAGTCTCTCCATGATTTTCACGCAGATCAGAGCAATTTGTTGTACAGGAAATAAATGTTTCTCCAGACATTCTTAAGCTCTATAACCACTGATTGTTTGTGAAGCTGTGTTGACATCAGTGACAGGCTGATGACATCCGTGACAGGCTGTGCTGAACGCCCAGACCGAATGAAGCGGTAATTTCCCCACAACAGAGCCATCTGAAACACACACAGCGTACATATTTTAGTACCTAACAGCGATAACTTGCAGACATTAAAGTGTAGTACGACGTACTTATAGATGATTTGCTGTGACGTCACATCCTATACGCAGTTTTGTTTACGCCTCCATATTGGACGGCAAAAGCGAGTGGACGGCACATTCAGCAGCTGTTCAGCGGTGTACCAGATCTCGATATATTTACCTGATTTCAACCTACATCTTTGTTTTATTTTATGTTGGCATTGAATTAGACTATGGTGTTTCACTGCTGTGCCTTTGGGTGTACAAATCGCCAGAAAAAGGGATCCAACTTGAAGTTTTACCGGTGCCCAGCTGACGAAGACAGGCGCAGGAGGTGGGTGGCAGCGCTGAAGAGGATAAGATTGGTCCCCGTCGCCTTACTCGCGGCTATGCAATCAACATTTTATATTGGGTATGTCTGATGTATCAGTGTCTATAGATGTAATGTTATATCATTGTAAACACTGGTAAATGGTAAAGCATGAGTCTGAATGACTCCATGTTTTAATCCTGTACTCCTGGTTATAAATCAGGTTATCGGGTACATAAACGCGGAAAACTGTGGTGGGCAAGGCCCGGCAGCGTGCCTGTGTTTGCGCTACGCTGCAAAAGCTGAGACGAGGAGCTGCCCGGAGCGGGATTATCTGGTAGAAATTCCCCGGGCAGCCGTAGTGGTTGCGTAAAAACGAGCTCTGCCGGGGAAGCTTCTAGATCCTCTTTCGGCGCGGAGCGCAACCCCAATAAAACCCACAGCAGCCTGTCTACCCAATTTGCATCCGTCAGTGAAGCCCTGAGCGCTGCTTTCAGTGATCTATGAAAACGCTCGCATAAACCATTGGCCTGTGGGTTGTACGCAGTTGTGCGGTGAATTGTAACACCCAGGCTGCGGGCCATCGCGGACCAGAGTTCGGAAACAAATTGAGGGCCCCTGTCGGGCGTAATGTCCGACGGGACTCCAAAACGTGCCACCCACTTGTCTAGTACTTATCTAGTAGTTGCGCAACATCGGACAAAGCCGGCACATCTGACTGAGCGGACGCCATGCTGAAACGCACTCACACAGCGCCCGAGTTGCCGTCCAATATGGTGGTATCAACAAAAATCACGTGACGCGTGACATCACTTGCAAAACATCAATAGCAAACTAGCATTAGCAACATTAGCTTACCGTCATATATGACCTAGTTTGTATCCTCACGTCTTTGGCTCTCCCAGAAGCTGCAGAACTATTCCTATTCCTGTACCCTTGTCTGGTGGTCCTTTTTGGCATTTACAGTGAAAAAAGCCACAGACTGAGGAGTCACCTTATACAGCTGCATGTGTTATGTTTTGCTTGGGTCGCGTGTTCTACGTCACGGGAGTGTGGCGCCGCCTCGCTGTTATAGAAATCCCACCCACCCCAGCTTAACACGGTTGTAATGGAGACAAAAGCGAGCCGAACCGTGTCGAAGTGAATCGAGACGTGCCGAGGTGTGCTGGGCTAGTGGAAAAGTGCCTTTACTTTCCATACATTTTGTGCATGTATCTGGTATGTTTTTGTTATATCTATTTAATTCCACTGGTGTAACATACATCCGCATTCCATCCAACCATCCATCTTCTACCGCTTTTCTGGAGGTCCGGGTCGCGGAGGCAGCAGTTCAAGCAGAGAAGCCCAGACTTCCCTCTCCCCAGCCACCTGCTCCAGCTCTTCAGAGGGGATACCAAGGCGTTCCCAGACCAGCTGGGAGACAGTCTCTCCACCGAGTCCTGGGTCTGCCCCGGGGTCTCCTCCCAGTGGGACGTGCCTGAAACACCTCAAGTGGGAGGTGTCCAGGAGGCATCCTAATCAGATGCCCATACCACCTCAACTGACTCCTTTCAATGTGGAGGAGCAGCGGTTCTACTCTGAGCCTCTCCCGGATGACTGAGCTCCTCACCCTATCTCTGAGGGTGAGTCCAGCAATCCTACGGACAAAGCTCATTTCAGCTGCTTGTATCCGCGATCTCGTTCTTTCGGTCATTACCCAAAGCTCGTGACCATAGGTGAGAGTAGGAACGTAGATTGACTGGTAAATCGACAGCTTTGCCTTAGAACTCAGCTCCCTCTTCACCACAACAGACCGGTACAACATCCGCATCACTGCAAATGCTGCTCCAATCCGTCTGTCGATCTCTCGCTCCATTTTCCCCTCACTCGTGAACAAGACCCCAAGATACTTAAACTCCTCCACTTGGGGCAGGAGCCTGTCCCCAACCCGGAGAGGATAATCCACCTTTTTCCGGCTGAGGACCATGGACTCGGACTTGGAGGTGCTGATTCTCATCCCAGCCGCTTCACACTCAGCGGCAAACCCTCCCAGCAAGAGCTGTAGGTCATTGCTGGATGAAGCCAACAGGACAACATCATTTGCAAACAACAGAGATGAGATCCTGTGGTCACCAAGCATGACACTCTCCATTCCCTGGCTGCGCCTAGAAATCCTGTCCATAAAAATTATGAACAGGATCGGTGACAAAGGGCAGCCCTGGCGGAGTCCAACTCTCACTAGGAATGACTCTGATCAAGTGTTGGTAATGTGAACCAAATTCTCACAACGGCCGTACAGAGACCGAATAGCTCATAACAACAAGCCCGATACCCCATACTCCCGAAGCACCCCCAACAAAAATCCACGAGGGACGTGGTCAAATGCCTTCTCCAAGTCCACAAAACACATGTAAACTGGTTGGGCAAACTCCCACGAGCCCTCAAGAATTCTCGAGAGGGTAAAGAGCTGGTTCGATGTGCCACGGCCAGGACAAAAACCACATTGCTCCTCCTGAATCCGAGGTTCGACCAACGGCCGGACTCTCCTCTCCAGTACCTTGGCATAGACCTTCCCAGGGAGGCCGAGGAGGGTGATCCCTCTAAAGTTGGAGCACACCCTCCAGTACCCTTTTTTGAAGAGAGGAACCACCACCCCGGTTTGCCATGCCAAAGGCACTGCCCCCGACCTCCACGCAATGTTGCAGAGGCATGTCAACCATGACAACCCAACAGCATCCAGGGCCTTGAGGTACTCAGGGCGAATCTCGTCCACCCCCGGGGCCCGGCCACCAAGGAGATTTTTAACCACCTTGGCGACCTCAGCCCCTGTGATAGGCGAGTCATCCCCCTCGTCCCCAAACCCTGCTTCCTCTGTGGAAGGCGTATCAGTGGGATTGAGGAGATCCTCAAAGTATTCCTTCCACCGCCCGATGATATCCCCAGTCGATGTCAACAGTGTCCCATCCGCACCATACACAGTGTGGACGGGGAGCTGCTTTCCCCTCCTGAGCCGCTGGACAGTTTGCCAGAATCTCTTTGAGGCCGACCGAAAGTCTTGTTCCATGGCCTCACCGAACTCCTCCCATACCCGGGTTTTTGCTTCAGCAACCACCCGAGCTGCACTCCGCTTGGCCTGCCGGTACACCTCAGCTGCTTCGGGAGTCCCACAAGCCAACCAAGCTTGATAGGACTCCTTCTTCAGCTTAATGGCCCCCCTCACCACTGATGTCCACCACTTGGTTCGGGGATTGCCACCACGAGATGCACCGACCACCTTGCAGCCGCAGCTCTGGGCCGGCGCTTCAACAACAGAGGTGAAGAACATGGCCCATTCAGACTCCATGTCTCCAGACTCCCTCGGAATGTGGTTGAAGTTCTTCCGGAGGTGGGAGTTGAAGACCTCCCAGACAGGGGCCTCAGCCAGACGCTCCCAGCACAACCTCACTATACGTTTGGGTCTACCAGGTCTGAGTGGCTTCCTCCCTTGCCATCGGATCCAACTCACCACCAGGTGGTGATCAGTTGACAGCTCTGCACCTCTCTTTACTCGGGTGTCCAAGACATACGGTTGCAGGTCTGATGATACGATAACAAAATCGATCATCGACCTGCGACCTAGGGTGTCCTGGTGCCAGGTGCACATATGGACACCCTTATGCTTGAACATGGTGTTCGTTATGGACAGACTGTGGTTAGCACATAAGTCCAATAACTGAACACCACTCGGGTTCAGATCGGGCAGGCCGTTCCTCCCAATCACCCCCCTCCAAGTTTCACTGTCGTTGCCCACGTGCGCATTGACGTCCCCCAGTAGGACAATGGAGTCTCCAAGAGGAGCACCCTCCAGCACCCCAGTCACAGACTCCAAAAAGGGTGGGTACTCTGAAACATCATTTGGTGCATAGGCACAAATGATGGGCAGGACCCGTTTCCCAACCCAAAGGCGCAGGGAAGCAAGCCTTTCATCCACCGGGGAAGACTCCAATAAAGAGACAGCAAGGTGGGGCGATACAAGAATACCCACCTGCTCGTCGCCTCTCGCCCGGGGCAACTCCAGAAAAGGCCAAGCTCCAGCCCCTCTCCAGGAGACTGGTTCCGGAACCAGAGCTGTGTGTTGAGGTGAGGCCGACTATATCTAGCCGGTATCTCTCAACCTCGTACACCAGCTCAGGCTCCTTCCCCACCAGAGAGGTGACATTCCACGTACCAAAAGCCAGTTTAGAAAGCTGGGGATCAGTCCGCCAAGGTCTCCGCCTTTGACCGCCACCTAATCCACATAGCACCGGACCCCCATGATCCCTCCTGCAGGTGGTGAGCCCATTGGAGGGCGGACCCATGTAACTCCTTCGGGCTGAGCCCGGCCGGGTCCCATGGGTGGAAACCCGGCCACCAGACCCTAGCCTTCGAGCCCCTCCCCCAGGCCTGGCTCCAGTGTGGGGCCCCTGTAACCCCATACCGGGCGGGTTACACTGAATCCTTGATATACAATTTATCATGAGAGTCTGTTGGATCGTTCTTAGTCTGGCTCTTCACCCAGGACCAGTTTGTCTTGGAAGACCCTATCAGAGGCAAATTGCCCCGGACAACATAGCTCCTGGGATCTCTGGGGCACGCAAACCCCCCCACCACAATAAGGTGACGATCCATGAGGGGATCCACATGAGGCCCACATCCGCATTAACCATTTAAAATGTATTAGTTTAAGATGTACACTTATTGATTTGGTTTGAGCTCCTGCACAAGCCATTTCCCATTGTTCCTCTGAAATTTCAATTTGCAGGTCCTCTTTCCAGTAATTCAGTCTTTTCTGAGTTTTCACTTGAGAATAGTGTCAATGAGTTGTAAAACTCTGAAATAATACCCTTTCTCTTACTATCTTTCATCAAAATTTTTTCCAAAAATGAATAAGTAGGTCGGGTGAGAGCATTATTTTGATTTGATCGAATAAAATTTCTAAGCTGAAGATATTTAAAAAAATGTGTTCTATTAAGATTGAATTTAATCCTCAGTTCTTCAAAAGACATTATGTTATCTGAGTGTGACAAATATAAGTCTTGAATCTTTTGAATCCCTTTTAAATTCCATATTTTAAATACAGTATCCGCTCTCCCTGGTGTAAAATATTGATTTCCCCATATTGGGATAAATTGTGACAGTGAGTGTGGTTCTTTTAAATATTTTTTGGTTTCACACCATATTTTGATCATGTGCTTTACAATTGGATTTTTAACTTGTTTCTGTAATTTTTTAGCCGAGTCTGTGTATATGAATAAGCGAAGAGGTAAAGGTAAATTGTATGATTCCATTTCAGTCCAGTGAGGAAGATCATTTGATGAAAAATAATATGTCATAGACCTCAGTTGTGCTGACCAGTAATACAACATAAAGTTTGGACATTTCAGACCTCCACGATCAAATGGTAAATATAGTAAGGACAAACGTAATCTAGCCTTCCTATTGTTCCATATAAATTCCACTAACTTTTTTTTAATTCTTGATAATAGATCTGAAGGTGGTGGTAAAGGAATGTTTTGAAATAAATAAAGTATTTTTGGTAAGATATTACTTTTAAGTATATTAATTCTCCCGATCATCGTCATTGGTAGTGGCATCCATCTCTGAAGTAACTCATTAATATCTGTCATTAAGGCTTCATAGTTTGATTCTAGCTTAGGCAAAATTTGAATTCCTAAATATTTAAACTGATTTACAACATTGAATTGGTTTACCTCAAGATCTGGATGATTTCTCTGGGTCTCATTTAGCATTAATATTGATCCGCGTTGTTCAGCGCTTCTGGAATCCACTTTTCCAAAAAGGAACATGGGTCCTGTCTCTCCGCTCCCTCCGGGAGGCCCACCAGCCTCAAATTATTCCGTTGCGAGCGGGATTCCAAGTCCAGGACGTTATCTTCCAGATGTTTCCATTTTAATTCCAGTGTTTGCAACTTAGATTGTAGGCTGGTGACGTCATCTTCAACGCTTGAAATTCGGAGCTCTGCCTGCGATACTCGCTCCATACAATCGTTTATTTCCTTTCTCATTCCTTCTATCGCTGCTATAATCCCATCAAATTTAGACGAAAGCTCTGTTCTCATGGAGTTGATGGCAGTGAGCACTGCATTTGTCCCCTCTTCAGCAGTTCCCGCTCCGCCGCTGGCTCCCTCCTCCACCACTGTCTCTGGAGTTTTTCCTGCCTCGCCTCGAGCGTGGAAGTCTGTTAGCTTGGGTTGTTTTGTTGAGTTGCCTTTTCCTCCACCTAATTTCCCAACCTTGGTCTTTACCATATCCACACCAAAATGCTGGGATGGGTTTTTGTTCCAGTTAAGAGAGTTTTAGTAAACTTTTTATTTTTAGGAGCAGAGCAGTGTGAAACACGTCTTCCTACGTGGCCGCCATAACCAGAAGTCAGATCTGTTTTTCAATTCACATATTAAATTTGTTTCTTAGACTGCCTTCTATCATTTGTGTAATATTGCCAAGATTAGGAGCATCTTGTCTCAGAGTGATGCTGAGAAACTGATCCACGCTTTTGTTAGCTCTAGATTAGATTATTGTAACTCTTTATTATCAGGTTGTCCTAAAATCATCTTTAAAAAGTCTTCAGTTGATCCAAAATGCTGAAGCAAGAGTTTCAAGAGGTATGAGAAAGATCTCTTCGGTTCTGGCCTCCCTTCATTGGCTTCTCATTGAGTTTAGAATTAAGTTTAAAATCCTTCTTCTCACTTTCAAAGCTCTAAACAATCAGGCCCCTTTTTATTTAAAAGATCTGATATTACACCATTATCCTAACAGGGCACTACACTCCCAAAATGCTGGATTACTTGTAATACCTAGAATCTCCAAAAGTACAATGGGGGACAGAGCCTTCAGTTATCAAGCTTCCTCTCCTGTGGAACCAGCTGCCAATCTGGATTCGGGAGTCAGACTTAATCTCTGTTTTTCAGAATAGGGTTAAAACCTTCCTTTTTGATATAGCCTACAATTAGGGAGGGATCAATTAGGGAGATGTGTCTCTGAACCCTTCCTTACTTATGCAGCTGGGGGACCTCCAGTGATGCACTGGGCTTCACTCTTTTCTTCACTCTCAATGAAATATTCTTTTTGCTGGTCATTAACATCTGTTTGTTCTCTCCCATAGATTGAGTCTCCATCGTGCTGCTTGCTCTCTACATGTCTGTTCTGTTCATCTTCTCTATCCCCTCACCCCCCAGCCAGTTGTACCAGATGACTGCCCCTCCTTGAGCGTGGTTCTGCTGGAAGTTTCTTCCTGTTAAAAGGGAGTTTTTCCTCTCCACCGTCGCCAAGCACTTGCTCATAGGGGATCACCTGATTACTGGGGTCTTTCTGCAATTGTGGGGGTTCCCCCTACAGTTGAAAGTGCTATGAGATGACTGTTGTTGTGAATTGGCGCTATATAAATAAAGTTGAATTGAACTGAGTTGAATTAAAATCTACAAGGGAAGACTTGGTGATTGAACTATATCACAGTTTATTTAGGATACACAGGGGTGGTGGTGATGTTCAGTTTTGTTGGGTTCCTGCACATGAAGGGTTGAAAGGGAATGACTGCGGAGACAAATTAGCAAAAAGTTCACTTGGGAAAGAAATAACTATACCATTGTCACTTGGAAAAGGAGAAGGGAAAACAGGAATCAAGAAAAAAGGAATTGAGATATGGCAAAAAAGATGGGCTGAAGATCACAAAGGTAGATCATATTCCAAAATACAAAATTCTATTGCAATAAAGAATTATAAAAGAACAAACAGGAGGGAAGACATCATAATGGCAAGACTCAGACTGGATCACACAGGTTTAAACAGCACTTTATTCATCATGGGGAAAAGTGATAGTGACAAATGTAGAGAATGTGGAGTAAAAGAAAATGTAGAGCATGTAGGAGCATGCTCAAATAACAAGGCTGAGTTTCAGTCATAAACCAGCTTTATTTGACAGAACACAAGCTCCTAGCATTCTCAAAGCAGGAAAGAGAAAGAATCATATCCCCACACCCCTTATATACATTTCCAGCATCAGGATTCAAGTCACATGGTGTCTTCAGTAAACATACAGTTACAAAGCATCCCTTTGAAGCTTCACCCATTGTCTCTCATCTCCTGATGAACCGGAATTCCCTCCGGGGCATCTTCTGTGGGACAAAGAGACAAATCTCGCACTTCCTTGTCATCTACTGCAGATTCGAGTCTTCTTGTCCTTGCAGACGTGACACCCCACAATACACATACAGTCCTGTCTCTGTGGCAACGTGAGCCCACAATGTGTGTCGGCCACACTACCCCCCCCAAACGTCTAGTAAGGCAGAACCTGCATGGCATAAAAAAAGAAAAAAAGAAGGACACAAAGCACTCCATACATCGCTAATCAATCCACCAACTGCCTAGGTTTTAACCTTCTGCCGAAACGCGATGTCCCAAAAAATCAATCTGCGTCACCCCAAACTGGCATTTCGCTGGGTTCACTATTAACCTGTGCTCTGCCAACCTCTGGAAAACTGCTGTGAGGTGTTTTTCATGTTCGCCTTCGGACGTGCTGGCTACCAAAATATCGTCCAAATAAACGAACACGAAAGGCAGGTCGCGTAAAACTGCATCCATCATGCGTTGGAAAGTCTGCGCGGCCCCCTTGAGGCCAAAAGGCATGCGCAAGAACTCAAAAAGGCCGAAAGGAGTTATGACCGCTGTTTTGGGTACATCCTGCGCGCGCACTGGAACCTGGTGATAGCCGCGCACCAAGTCTATTTTAGAAAAAATGCGCGCCCCCGCCAAATGAACAGAAAAATCCTGAATGTGCGGAATCGGGTAGCGGTCATGAGCTGAAACGTTGTTCAACCTGCGGAAATCGCCGCAAGGCCGCCACGAGCCGTCACGAGCCGTCAGCCTTTGGGACCATGTGTAACGGCGAAGCCCAAGCGCTCTTGGAGCGTCTAACAATGCCTAGTTTTTCCAGATTAGTGAACTCCTCGCGCGCGATGGCCAGTTTAGCTGGGTCCAAGCGCCAAGCCTTTGCAAAAACGGGAGGGCCTGTGGTTGTTATGAAATGTTCTACCCCATGTTTGGCCACCGTTGCTGAAAAAGTGGGGACTGTGAGTGCTGGAAACTGAGCAAACAGAGTGTGAAACTTACCACCCGCGGCTGAGACGCTGGCATGTGCAGTTGGCGGGGCCACCCGAGCTGTGCAGGGAATAGAATGAAAAGACAGTGCATTAATCAGACGTCTATTAGCAAGATCAACCAATAAACCATGTGAGCACAAAAAATCAGCCCCTAACATGTTGAAACTGACTGCTGCTACAATAAATGTCCACTCAAATGAACGGCCTTGTAAGGACAGAAGCATGGTCCTCTCACCAAACGTTTTAATTGTGGAGCCGTTCGCTGCTGACACTGACACCCAGGGGGCTTTAGAAGGCGAGAGCCGTTCCGCGTAGGTGGGCGTGACGAAGCTCAGCTGCGAGCCCGTGTCCACGAGGAACTGTTTCCCCAAGCGTGCATCCGTCAGGTAAAGCAGCCTATTCTCATTGCCGAGAGTCGCGGCTGCTACCGGCCCTCGGTCCTGGCGTTTAAAATTGCACGGTGGGACGCACCTGTGCGCTCTCTCTGCAAAACGGCGGTGGTAGAAGCACGAGCCGTTCTCCGCTCTGCGTCGTCTGGCTCCGGTCGCCGCCGTTGTTGGTGCGTCTGGTGCCGCTGGACCCAAGCTGTCTCCGGACGCCGTTCCCGAACTAGCCGCCGCGGCCAAAACCGCGTTCTGCTTGTGGGCGTCGACCAACTTCTGCGCCTCCTTGCTCAACCCATGGTAGTCTCGCTTGGCCAATCGGGGTGACTCTGCCAGGGCCACTCTCACTGCTGGTGGTAGGGTTCGAAGGAATAGGTGGGCGAAAATGAATTCGCCATCCTCGGAGGCTTTGAGCTGCAGCATCTTCACCATCAGGTCCGCAGGTCTATCGTTTTCTGCCTCCGTCAGCGCCAGGAGCCCCTCTGCTCTTTGTTGGACTGAGGGGGTGAAATGGCTGATCAGCGCGTCTTTCAATGCGCTGTACTTGTCGCTGTCTGGTGGGTGATTAACCAAATCCTCCACTCTCTGGACCGTGTCGCTGTCCAGTTTCGCTACCACGTGGTAGAATCTTGTGTCGTCGTTGGAGATTCTCCGGAGGTTGAACTGCGCCTCGATTGCGCTAAACCATGAGCGTGGGCTGTGCTGCCAGAAATCGGGCAGCCGGAGCGTGGAGACGGCCATCAGGCTGGCTTCCACCGAGCCCGGTTCGGAAAAATTCTCATTGCTCATTCTCCGTCATAGGTCACCAGTGTAGGAGCATGCTCAAATAACGAGGCTGAGTTTCAGTCATAAACCAGCTTTATTTGACAGAACACAAGCTCCTAGCATTCTCAAAGCAGGAAAGAGAAAGAATCATATCCCCACACCCCTTATATACATTTCCAGCATCAGGATTCAAGTCACATGGTGTCTTCAGTAAACATACAGTTACAAAGCATCCCTTTGAAGCTTCACCCATTGTCTCTCATCTCCTGATGAACCGGAATTCCCTCCGGGGCATCTTCTGTGGGACAAAGAGACAAATCTCGCACTTCCTTGTCATCTACTGCAGATTCGAGTCTTCTTGTCCTTGCAGACGTGACACCCCACAATACACATACAGTCCTGTCTCTGTGGCAACGAGAGCCCACAATGTGTGTCGGCCACAAGCACATCTTATTACACTGTCACAAGTATGGAAATGAAAGAGAGAATGGAAAATAAAGTTAGAGAGGCAGGTAGGGAATAGGATTTAACTGGGATTCTGGGAACAGAAGGAGATGGAGAGGCAATAAGGATCACGAGAAGGGCTCTTTTTTCTTTTAAATAACAGGGTCTAGTCACAGAATTTAGGGGTCGGGCTCAAATAACAGAATGTTACACACTCTTGTACAGTAGGTGGCGGTATGCACCTTTCAGTTGCTTGTCATCCGCCAGTAACCGAGAGAAGAAGACGACGACGACGACGACGACGACGAAGAAGAAGACGACAGACGGACCGGATGTTGTTTATCCACGAACGTGCTCGCAACGTAAACGCCCATCTTGTGAAGTTTTGGTGGGAAAGAACTTTTTCAGGTGAGCCCCCGTCGGTTTACGTAAACCTAAGCATGATATTATTTTGGGGATTTCCACAGCAAGTTGAACACTGCTGCAGAAGTTATAAATTCGCCCCTTCCCGTTTGGTACGGAGTGGCAAGGGTACGTTGCGATTTGGGTACGGAGTGACTTGGAACAGTATCCTGATACCCCAAGAAGAAGCTGCTAGCAGCAACATGGTGGTGAACGTGTGTTTTCATCATGGTGAATCCCTCCACATGTATGAAAGTGATGCCGGATTATTCAGACTGTCTCTCTGACTTCTTCACATCATGACTCCGTGTGGCTGTTATTGAGATTCAAAGCGGTAACCGAAGAGAACCGTAAACCGTCTGATTCTTCAGTGGACTTTAATACAGTAGCATGTTAGCCTGTTAGCTCTGGCTGCTCCCTCCATGGAAGAAGGCTGCGGTTTTCCTCCTGAATGAGTCTCTTCATGGTCTTTGCAGGAGAAAATCAGCACAGACGGACCTATCTAGCTTCCATGTGGTCGGTGTGGGTGGTTCTGCTGCTGTTCTGCTCCTCATGGATGAATAGCTGATGTAGCTCCGTGGAGACCTGCCATTGATGGTCTGTGCTGAGTGCTGGAGAACAAAGCACCGACGTGGAAGTGTGAGGACGAAGAGAAACCATGACTTCAGCTTCCACTATAAAATCACACAGACTGGGTATTGTTGGTTTGTTTACTGCTCAGACAGAATGTAATTTTGACCAAAGATAAAATTCACAATTTGTGAGAAAAAGCTGTTATATTTAAGGTAGACAGTTTTAAATTTACAAAAAGTCTCAAATTCATTCATAACAGAAAACTTCACCAACTTGACAGCAAAGTTACTAATTTATGAATTTCAAATATCTTGGAAAAAAATCAACTTGAAGTGACAAAAGGTTAAAATTCAGCAGGAAATGTCTGTAAATTTCCAATAAAAGTCAGATCTACAGGGAAAGATTTCTTGTTGAGAGTAACAAGGCAGTCAGAGACAGCAGACTTTAGCCCCGATATAGTGTTTCTACTAGAGGAGCAGTGGGTCTCTGCTGCTGAAGACACTTTTATCTCAGAGGCTTCATAGGATGAACTTTCTCTCTTTGTGTCAGAACCATATTCCAGCACCTTTCTTGTGTCTCTTTGTCCCTCCAGATGTCCCACAGCAAAATGACTCAAACCAGGAGGAGGCTGTGGATGATCAGCAGCTTCTAAACCAGGAGAGAAACTTTATTGCTGTTGAGGTGGGAGCAGATTGTTCCCAGATTAAAGAGGAACAGGAGGACGTCTGCATCAGTCAGGAGGGAGAGCAGTTTGGACTGAAGCAGGAGACCCAAACCTTTGATGAAGGTTGGTGCAGGTCAAGGTTCCACTCAGTGATTGATGAGACAGAAGAAGTGAAGTGAAAAATGACATGAGGGCAGTCAGCCTGAGGAAAGACAAAGTAGTTGTAGATCAAAAAGTTCCCACAAAAAAGACAAAAAATGATGTGATGAAATGGAATTGACACTCTGTAGACTTAAAGTAAATGACGTGGATAATTAAATGATAAAAATGAATGTGTAATATATAGTGGATATAAAAAGTCTACACACACTAAATGGGCACATGCGCACGCAGTGACCGGCAGCGGGTGAAAAAAGTTTGACATCTCTGTCTCTGTTTTTATGCACTTTAATGTGTTTTAACGTAATTCTCTGTGCCATTTTTGTCCTTGAATGTTTGTGGACTATATAACGAAGAGCTCCCTGGTTCCATCAGTATGGATTTCATTCTTGTTTTTGCACTGTCGTTTCTTTCTTACCGGCTCTTTGTCTTGGAGGTTAGCGTGATCACGATCGTATACCTGCCAACTACTCCAGTTTTGCTGTAATGGTTACGGTTTTCAAGACCCCATTCCGGGTTACGGCTTTATTAATCAAAATTATGGTTTTTCACTAAAAATTCAGTCAAAAATTTTAAATCGTAAAAAAAAACACGAAAGCAATTCCAAACATGAGATCGCTAGGAATCGTATCTAAATTTAGAACAGAGCAACACGTGATGGCGGCCGGGATGGTCACACTTTTTCAGTGCTGAGACAAAGTTGCTGATTTTGCCACTAAAATAACTAACCAACAGCGAATATCGGATCAACATTTGTGACGCACAGGCTGAATTTCCACCTTGGTTGAACCAGCTTTTGAAGTAGAAATACCCCTTTATTCGCCTTTCACCGGGCTCTGTGAGTAAACTGAGTAGCGTTTCTTTTCGTGGTTCGCTGCTAGGCTTTACCTGAAGCGTTTGCTAAGCTAACGCTATCGCTATTGAGGGTATTGAGGTTTCTATTCTCGCGCGAAATCCCGGAGAGGCGTGCGTACATGGCGAGATGTAAACTGCTGCAGACGTTCGCACGACTGCACTTCAACCCTGGCAAATGGACCATGGATTCGACATCTAAAGAGAGAATACATTTTATATAATGCCTAAGATTCTGAAGAACATGTGCTGTGTAATTGCAAGCCTTGTCATGCTTGGTGTATCATGTAAACACATAAAATATCAGAGCGATTTTGCCGTCATTACGCACTTGTCATACAGTGCTAGTATACCCTGCTGATATTTCTAGTCTTCTAGTTACCTCCGCCGAGGAGGTTATGTGATCATCAGCGTTGGTTTGTCTGTTTCTTTGTTAGCAAGATAACTCAAAACGTTATGGACGGATTTTCATGAAATTTTCACAGATTGTCAGAAATGGGGTATCCTACAGATGATTAGATTTTGGTGGTGATCTGGATCACCGTCTGGATCCAGGAATTTTTTAAAGGATTCTTTTTTTTTTTATTTTTTTTTTTATTTTTTTGGGCAGCACGGTGGTGCAGTGGTTAGCACTGTTGCCTTACAGCTAGAAGGTTCCTGGTTCGAATCCCCGGGCTGGCAGGGGTTGGAACCTTTCTGTATGGAGTTTGCATGTTCTCCCTGTGCTGTGTGGGTTTACTCCGGGGGCTCCGGTTTCCTCCCACAATCCAAAGACATGCATGTTAGGTTAATTGGTTGTTCTAAATTGTCCCTAGATATCTGTTTCCTATAGGCCCTTAGAATAGAGGGTTAGCATTAGTGAAAGCGCTTTGAGTGGTCTTTGTGACTAGAAAAGCGCTATATAAGTGCAGGTTAGTTAGTTAGTAGTTAGTTTTTTAAGTTTTTGTAAAGGGTATACAGGTCATTACAGCATTGCATTGTTTACATTTTCATCACATGTTCCCTTATTTTTTGCTATTTGACAACATTGGTAGGATAGTTATTACAACACCCCCCTTTTTTTAAAGTGAAAGAAAAAGTGAAATTAAGGAGAATTAAATAAAAACAAAACAAACAAAAAAAACGAATAAACAAACAAACAGAACAGCAAAAAACAAACAAACAGAAAATTAAGTAAATAAAAGTAAAAGAGCATCTGAGTAGCGTTGGAACAAAGAGCGGAGCCATTATTGAAATGGTATTTGTCAAAGATTAGATCTAATGGAAGACACATATGCAATCCAGGGTTGCCAAAAGTTCATGAACCCATCCATGTCCTGTCTCAGTGCGAATGTCAACTTTTCCATCGAGTAAATGTCTTGAATCACGTTAATCCAATCTTCAGGTGTAGGACAGTCCTTCAGCATCCATTTTTTAGTTAGGGCTTTTTTACTTGCCAATATTAAAACATTGAATAAGTATTTATCTCCTCGTCTTTCCAGTGAGTCCGGTAGTAAACCCAAATACAAAGTTACAAAAGAAAAGGGAACTGTTATTTTGAATATTTTCCCCAATATTGTCTGTACATTAGTCCAATATTGGTGGATAATTGGGCATGACCAAAACACATGAAAATGATTTACAGTCTTTTCACCACACAAGCGCCAACAGTTCAACCCCTTATGGGTAAATTTGTTTTGTGCAGGTGTTCTGAAAAATCTTACCAAATTTTTCCATCCAAATTCTCTCCACTGCAGGGAAGAGGTACTTTTCCATTGCTGTTTATTTAGCTTTTCCCATATTTCCAATTGTAAAGTGAAATTCCCCTCTTTTTCCCATCTCTCTTTTATATATGATGTGTTGTCTCCTTTTAAGTCTTGAAGACCTTGATATATTTTAGAAATGTATCTGATTCCTGGGATCCCTTTATATGCCATTAAGAAGACCTTCAGAACACCTGACTGGGCCCTTTCCAAATCCTCCTTTTTAAGTATATTGTTTATGTGGTGTCTAAGCTGAAAGAACCTGTAAAGATCTTGATTTATTAGACCTTGTTTTTTCAAATCTTCAAAACTTCTTAAAGTTTGCCCCTTAAAAAAATCGTAATATTTTATCAGCCCTTTCTCTTTCCACTCTTTAAATCTAGTGTCTGTTTTATTAGGAGTAAAGTCTTGATCATAGGCAATCCATTGCAGAAGTCGATAGGGCTCTTTAGCTTGATTCTCTCTGACTATCTTAAACCAAATTTTTAGCGGGGTCTCTATCCACGGGTTGGTGTTATTCAAGAGTTTAGGTAAGGCATTGTTCCCTATTATTGCCTGTAGGGGGATGTCACTTGTTATTTGGCATTCCATCTCCTTCCATTGTGCCGTGTAGACTGGGTTACATATCTCTACTAAAGTTTTAATTTGTGCAGCTATAAAATAGTCCCTGATATTTGGCAGCGCGAGCCCACCTTTGTCTTTGTTTAGCTGTAGGGTTCTATATCTGATTCTAGGTCTCTTACCCTGCCATATGAATCTTGAGATCCTTCTGTCCAGCTCCTGCCATGTTTTTTTGGGAGGTTCTACCGGTATTGTTTGGAAAAGGTATAGAAGACGTGGAAGTATATTCATTTTGACTGCTTCAATTCTTTGTGCAGTACCTAAGAATGGTATCATATTCCATCTTGCTAGGTCAGATTTTATTTTAGTCACCAGTGGATCATAGTTTAGTGTTATAATTTTGTCGAGTTGTTTCGGGATATTGACCCCCAGATATTTCATAGATTCCAACTCCCAGTTAGTTTTGAGTTCATTTAGTGAAAAATGATTTGGGTCATAGTTGAATGTTAAGACTTGGGTTTTATGCATGTTTAATTTGTACCCCGATAAATCTCCATAGTCTGAAAAAACTGAGATTAGTTCTGGTAGAGAAGTGTCTGGCTGCCCTAGGTATATTAAAATGTCATCAGCAAAGAGTGCTATTTTATGTTCCTTCTGACCAAGTGTAATACCTTGAATTTCTTGATTTTGTCTTATCCATTGGCTCAGAGGTTCTATGAAGCTTGCAAAGAGCAGTGGAGACAGGGGGCAGCCCTGACGACATCCTCTTTCCAGCTCAAAAGATGATGATAAATTACCGTTAATCCTTATTTTAGCTGTTGGTTTTTTATATAATGCCTGTATAGTTCTAATGAAGTTGTTATGAAAATTGAAACTGGATAAGATTCTATATAGCAAAGACCAGTCAACCGAATCGAATGCTTTTTCAGCATCTAATCCCAATATGACTGCATTTAAGTTATATTTTTTTATATGATGAATTATGTGTTAAGTGCGTCGAATGTTGTCTTGTGTCTGTCTTTGTCTTATAAAACCTGTTTGGTCTAAGTGAACTAAGTCTGTCAGTATGTTTTCTAACCTTTTGGCAAGGATAGTGGTAAAAAGCTTATAGTCCTGATTTAATACACTGATTGGTCTGTAGTTGGAGCATTCTAGTTTGTCCTTTTCAGGTTTAGGTATAACTGCAATGACCCCTTCTCTCCAGGAGGGGGGGATTTCCCCTGTGTGGAGGACGTAGTTAAATGTTTTCAGGAGGAGAGGAGATAGTTGCTGTTTAAAGGTTTTGTACCATTCTGCTGTATAGCCATCTGCTCCTGGGGATTTGTTAGCTTTAAGTTTCATAATTGCTTTTTCCAATTCTTTAGGTTGTATTTCTGACAGTAGGGTTTTATTTTGTGAATCCGTAAGTTGGGGAAGGTTTAATGTGTTTAGTAATGTCTCGGATGCGTTTTTATGTTTTTTGTGGGAGTATAAGTTCTTGTAGTAATTCTCGAAGCTTTTAAGAATATCCTGAATTCTGAATTTTATTTCCTTTGATACTGGGTCTCTGATTTTGTAGATTGCTCTTTCCGTTTGTTGTTTCCTCAATTTATAGGCTAGTAATTTTGCCGATTTACTGCCTGCTTCATAGTGTTTTTGTTTCAGAAATGTAAGTTTCTTCTGGATTTCTATTGTGTAGATCTCATTTATTTGATTTTTAATTTCTTTAATCTTGAGCGAACCATTAGACTGAGTGTTGTCTTTGTGTTCTTTTTCTAGGTTCTTGAGTTCTGACTGTGATTAGTTTTTCTTGTCTCAGTTTCTTTTGGGTTGCCAGTTTTGCAATAATTTTTCCCCTTATTACAGCTTTGCACGCATCCCACAGTATTAAAGGAGATACTTCTCCATTATCGTTTTCTTCCAAATATCTGAGAATATCTGATTCCAATTCATCTTTCAGTGGTCCTTTCAGGACACTTGAATTCAACCTCCAGGAAAATGTATTATTTGTGTATTTTTGGATGTTTAAGTCCATATAGATCGGACTGTGGTCGGAGAGATCCATCAGTCCTATTTTACATGTTTTTACTCTTCCAATGTCTCTATTAAACATAAAAAAGTAATCAATCCTTGAGTAAGATGAATGTGGCGTTGAATAAAAAGTATAATCTTTTACATTGGGGTTGAATTCCCTCCATACGTCACAGATTCCCATTTCTTTTAGTAGCATCCGAGTATTCTTACTTTGGGTGTTATTTTGATGTGAAGAATTACCTGTCGCATCCCAGTATGGATTCAGTCTTAGATTGAAGTCTCCACCACATATCACTAAACCTTGGGCTTTAGTTATCATTAGGTCGAATACATTTTTATAAAATTTCCATTTAGCCCCTGGTGGTGCATATACATTCAGCAGGGTGATATCTTCTCCCTCTAGCCGCCCAGTTACCAAACTGTACCTCCCTTCTTTATCTTTGTGTTCTGATTTTTTTTCAAATGTAATTTTGGTTGATATCAATGTCGCTACTCCCCTCCTCCTCCCTGATTTATATGAAGATGAAGAGATCATTTTAAACCCTTGTCTATTGAGTTTAGTGTGTTCCACGTCTGTTAGGTGGGTTTCTTGTAAAAATATTACTTCTGCTTTGTCTTTTTTCATTTTGCGTAGAATCTTGGATCTTTTAACTGGATTCAGGATCCCTTTTACATTATATGAGGCTATTTTGGTTACACCCTGTTTCTCCATTGTATTTTCTTATTTAGTATAACAGTGTGGTGGCCCTCTTTTTTGCTACTCAGAAACTGAAAGAACATTAAGAACATAAAAAACATTAAGAACATAGTGTACGAAACTTTAAAACAAAAAACTGTCAAAAAAACTTCCTGAGCTGGGGTCTCTTTAAAGACCCTGTAAGAGCCCTGATGGAGTGTAGGCTCTGAGGGAAATTCCTCAAACTCTGTTACGTATTGAGGGCCCTCTCTTACCCCTGTAAGTTGTCCCATGTTTTTAACGTGAATTTCAGATCCCAATCCGAATTTGTAATGATTTTTTTTTTTTTTTTTATGCCTATAACCTATGAGATTGTGTGCACCCTCCCACCCCCATCACAGCAAACATTCACTCTAATACAGTATTTGTTAGTATGGAGAGAACATGTGGGTCATTGTTACATTTCTATTTTAACATGATTTTTTTTTTTTTTCCCCTTTAAATTAAGAAGACATTTGTTTCTAATGCTATAACTGCTCCATGAAAGGTTTTACCACATGCTGATTCTGCATCTCCTTTAATGTTTGTTACCTTGTAGGAGAGGGGTGGAAGTGCAGAGTGACTGAAAAGAAAAAAAAAAACAAACAAAAAGGTCGCTATTCCTTCCTGGAACTGGAAAGCTTATCTTTGTAGCTCTGGGGCTGGGTTTCCCGCTGCTGGCCCGTGGATTTTGAAGGTCTCTGAGTGGACCACGTTTGAGCTCTGATTTTCTCGCTCAGATCCGCTGCGGGTTTAAACACCGTTACGGGAGTCCTCTCCTTGCCATGTCAGTTGTTGCTTCTTCCGCTGAATTATAGAGACATGACTCTTCACCGTAAAAGACCCTTAGCTTCGCCGGAAATGGCGTCTGAAAGCGTAAATTCTGTTCCCGTAAAACCTTTTTGGCGTTGTTATATTCCCGTCGTTTTTTAAGAACCTCAGGGGCGTAATCGTGCTCCACGAAGACTTTTCTCTCATGATGCATAAATCCTTTTTTCTGCCAAGCCCGTCTTACAACCTCTTGTTTTATTTTGAAATTGGCGAATCTTACCACCACAGAACGTGGGGGCGCTTCCGGGACTGGCTTTGCGGCTAATGTACGATGGGCTTTTTCTATCTTCAAATCGGTGGTTTGTGGAATATCCAACTTCTCTCTCAATAAGGATTCCACGCATTCCGCCACTGTGTTGAAACCATCTTCAGCTCCTTCTTTCAGACCGTGAATTCTGATGTTATCTCGTCTCTGTCTTCCTTCTTGGTCGGTTAGCTTAGCCTCCAGCCATGACTGTTTTCTGTGTAAATCCAGCACAGAATCTTCAAGCACTTTTACTCTTTCTTCAGCTTCCAAGATTCGGTTTTCGGCCTGGTCCATTCTGCTGTTCGCCTTTTTTAGATCCTCTCTGAATTCAAGAAATTCGGCCCGAAATCGTCGTATTTCGTCAAATAGCGATTTCAAGCTAATCCTTTTGTTAGCTAGGCCCAGGTCCTCGTCTTCTGAACGGAGGTCCTCCGGTTCAGATTCTGCAGCCGCTGTGCGTCCTGACCTGGGGAATGTCAGTTTCCTCTGCTTGTGGTTAGGCATGGTGTTATTGTCTTTTGATTTTTAATCTTCCAAAAATCCGTTAGGTCTGATTTTGAGGATGTTTTCCTTGGATTGAGTCTGGGAGTTTCAGCGTTAGGTTGCTATCACCATGGCGTCCAGACCGGAAGTCCCTTTTTTTTTTTAATTAAACATTGCGAGATAGGGCCATTTTCAATATTTTATTTATGATGTTAAACACTGTATGGGGGGAACTGTGACACTTGGCGGAGGTCTGCACTCTCCGAGTGCTTTTCTAGTATTCATAATACATCACATCTGGCCTATTCGAAGTTCTATGCAGTGTTAAGATAGTATTTTGAATGCAAATTTAATGAATGAATGAATCTTTATTTCGGATAGATTAAAAGTAAAGATTAAAAAGAAACAGAATAATATAACAAAGGCGAAAAAATCCAACAAGGTCAAATTAAATAAACAATAACTCCTCTGATTATACAGTTCAACATAAGTTATCTGAAATGGGTGATGGCTGAAGCTGCAGCTTATATTGCCCACCCATATTCCATCCAAGAATTCAAAAGAAAAACAAAACAAGAGCGATTACAATTCAGAACAAAGCTAAGACAAAATGTGACAAAAAAAACTAAGTAACAACACAACACAGACTGGATATGACAATCCTTATGTGATTTTACATGTCATCTTGTATATATGTTTGGAGTATTTCTTCCTTTAGTTTTTGGTTAAATTGTCCAAGCGTTGTACATGATTTTAATTCAGGTCCAAAATCGTTCCATAATCTGACTCCTTGCACTGAAACACAGTGTTGCTTGGTGGTAGTTCTCACTGAAGGTTTTTGAAATATACATGCTCCTCTGAAATGATATTGTTTCTCCCTTATTTGGAACAACTTGTGGATATTTCCGGGCAGTGATAGATTCTTCACTTTAAACATTATTACTGCAGTTTTAAAGTCAACCAGATCTTTCAACTTGAGAGCTTTTAATTTAAGAAAAAGTGGGTTTGTTGGTTCCCTGTAAGCAGCTTTGTTTATTATTCTAATAGCTCTCTTCTGAAGCATAAAGACTGGATATATGTTTGTTTTATATGTATTTCCCCATACTTCAGTACAATATGTCATGTATGGGAGTATTAATGAATGATACAAAGTATATAATGTGGGTTGATTCAGCAAATATTTTGCTCTGTGTAGTATTGCAATTGATTTAGATATTTTACCTTTAATATAATTAATATGTGACTTCTATGTCAAATGCTAATGTTTGTTTGACACTGCGGCTCCTGGACCCCAGCTAGCTACTAGGCTTTTCAGGTTTGAAAGCTGAAGAAATATGAGGTTGTTAGCTACATTCTAACTTGATTTAATGCTAATATTTGTTTGGCGTCGGGGGGCTTCACCCCCCTGAACCCCCCACCAGGACTTTGTCCTGGACCTACCGGGGCCTGCGGCCCCTGGACCCCAGCTAGCTACTAGGCTTTTCAGGTTTGAAAGTTAAAGAAATATGAGGTTGTTAGCTACAGTTAACTAGATTTAATGCTAATATTTGTTTGGTAAATATTAGCATTATTATTATTAGCATTAGCATTATTAGCATTAGAATTAGCATCGGCCCCTGGACCCCAGCTTGCTACTAGGCTTTTCAGGTTTGAAAAGTTGGCAGGTATGCGATTGTGCCGGGAAGGACGCAGTATTCCAGAGACATGTTACTGCATTTAAACATGGATAATGCAGCATCTATGTTTGAGTCTGTGCCGCAACTGCCGGACTTTATTTTAAGAGATTTTCATGGACACAGCGATGAAAAGACAGACAAGAAGAGGAAACGCGGAAAGCGTGGAGGCGTAAGATTAAATCTGAGAAGGCGTCAGCCTAACTGCATTCCTCTTCCTTCCATTATTATGGGGAACGTACAATCCTTGAGAAATAAAGTGGATGAAATTCAAGGAAATGTCCGATATCAGAAGGATTTCAAGAACTGTTGTGTCATGGCTTACACAGAGACGTGGTTTACGGTGCATGACCAAGATGCAGACCTGAGTATTGATGGCTTTGGAGCCCCACTTTGCTCGGATCGGCAGGAAGAGGTAATAGAGAAATGTCAGGGGTGGCGTATGTTTGTATATTAATAAACAGTACTGTACATCTGTCACGGTCAGAGAGCACATCTGTACACCAGATGTGGAGCTTCTGTCCATGTCACTACACCCCTTTTGTCTGCCCCGCGAGTTCCCCCAACTTTTTATAACGACTGTGTACATTCACCCGAGGGCAGATGCTGACTCCCCCTCCAGCACCGTCTTTTATGTGGTACAGCGGTTGCAGTCGATATTCCCAGAAGCTCCAAATTTTATACTTGGGGATTTTAACCATGTGTCTCTAAAGAAGACACTTAAAAACTTTTATCAGTATGTCTCCTGCCCAACCAGGGGAGAAAAGACATTGGACCTGCGCTACGGATCCATAGAGAGGGCCTATAAATCTCTTTCCCTTCCTCCTTTAGGATCCTCAGATCACAACTGTGTACATTTGCTGCCCACATATAAAACTGCTCTCAAAAGAGGCGAGGCGAAGGCCAGAGACATAGACGTGTGGACAGATGATTCAGTGCACTGCCTCCAGGAATGCTTTAACTGTACGGACTGGGGGGTGTTCACGCTCGCCTGCGGAGAAGATTTGGACTCTTTAGTGGACGTGACATGCTCATACATGGCTTTGTGCAGAGACAAGATCGTTCCACGTAAAAGTGTCAAAATATATCCCAACAACAAGCCATGGGTTACTAAATCAGCTAACTGCTGCTTACAGAGGAAATCACTTGCCTTTAAACAGGGGGTTGTTTCTGAGCTGCAGGTTGCACAAAAGACCTGAAGGCCGAAATTTTAAGAGCAAAACAGAAGTCTAAATCTGAGTTGAGAAGCAAGATGGCAACAAAAAAGCTTGGTTCAGCCTGGGCCAGTATGAAAACTATTGCAGGCCTTCAGAGCACAGAGCGCAGTAATCGTGTGTTTTTAGATGGTTTTAGTAAGTCCTTACAGACACAACATGTGCCTAAGATCTGGAAAGATGCCGTGGTTGTCCCCGTTCCAAAATCCAGCTGTCCTAAAATGGTAAATGACTTTAAACCAGTTGCTTTGACTTTAATTTTAATGAAAATTTTTGAAAACTGGTCAGATTTGAGGTCCTAAAGCAGACTGAGAATGCATTGGATCCTATGCAGTTTGCCTATAGGCCCCACAGAGGAGTGGAGGATGCCACTGTCACTCTGTTTAACATGCTTTTTAAACATCTGGATTTTAATGGGACACACGCCAGGCTTTTATTTGTAGACTTTTCTTCCGCCTTTAATACAATCCAACCTCATATTTTAGTTGAAAGGCTCCTGCAACAATTTGATTTGAGTAATAATCTGGTGGGTTGGATTCTGGATTTTTTAACCAACAGGACACAGAGTAAGGGTCAATGGTACATTGTCTGACCGAAAGTGCTCTTCTACTGGCTCTCCGCAGGGGTGTGTGTTGTCACCACTGCTCTTCATCCTGTACACAAACATGTGTCGGGGCAGACATGACAACAGACACATTATAAAGTATGCTGATGATTCAGTTGTTGTCAGTCTCTCTCCAGGATGGTGAGAGTGGCCACGGCCCAGTAGTTGATGATTTTGTTCACTGGTGTGACGATTCCTACCTGCAGCTGAATACGACAAAAACTAAAGATATGATTACTGACTTTAGGAGGAAAACTCCCAGGCACAAAGTCACCATACTAAAAGGCCAGACCACCGAATGTGTACAATTCTACAAATATCTTGGGACGATTATTGATAGTAATTTAAACTTTGAAGAGAACTGTGAAAGGGTGTGCAAAAAGGGTCAGCAACATTTGCATTGTTTAAGGAAACTTGCACGCTTCCAAATTGACCGAACCATAATGACAATGTTTTATCGGGCTTTTATTGAGTCTGTTTTATCCTTTTCTTTAGTGTCATGGTTTGGTCAGATAAAACTGAAACAGAGGAAATCCTTGGATCAGGTAGTTAGATGGTCCAGTCGTTTGCTTGGTGAGTCACAGCTGAGCCTGACATCCCTGTACACCAGACAAGTACAGAGGATGGCTACCTCCATTTTAAATGATGACTCCCACCCTTTGCACTGCCACTTTTAGCTTCTTCCCTCCAGACGGAAGTTTGCTGTCCCAAAAAGTAAAACCCAGCGCTACAAAAACAGCTTTGTTCCTGCTGCTGTTAAAGAGTTGAACAAGATGTAGCAGTATATTGCACATAATTTAGTTATCTATTTATTAATTTTATTTTATATTTACTTATTTTTGTAGGTTTTTTATTTGGGTTCTAAATCTTTTATTGGGTTTTAGACTTGTGAGTTTTTAACCTCTTTGACTAGTCTTTAACTTTTTAATATGACCCTTCTCTCTTATCTCTTTGTTTTTTCTCTTAACTCATTGTCCTGTGTCCTGATTGGTGGAGCCTTGAATACTTTTATTATGTTTATAGTCAGCTTCATGTGTGCCTGTGTTTGTGTTCATCCATCCATCCATCCATCTTCTACCGCTTTTCCGGAGGTCCGGGTCGCGGAGGCAGCAGTTCAAGCAGAGAAGCCCAGACTTCCCTCTCCCCAGCCACCTGCTCCAGCTCTTCAGCTCACAAACACCTGAGCTGGAGCAGGTGTTTGTGTTCATGTTGACTGTAATTGTGGTTTGTAAATATGGATGTCACCTGACTGCAAAACAAATCTACCTACGGGTACAAATTAAAGGAACTTGAACCTGAACCCCTTTTCAAATGCCAGGTTTTTATGATGTAAAAAATGAGACCAAGATACATCACTTCAAAACTTTTTCCACCATTAATGTGACCAATAACCTGTACAACCCAATTGAAAAACAAACTGAAATCTTTGATGGGAAAAAATTAAAAAAATTAATAGCCTGGTTGCATAAATATGCACACCCTGTTATAACTGGGGATGTGGCTTTGTTCCGAATTTACCAATCACATTCAAACTCCAAGGATAGCAATTTTCCGCCGATCCGCGGATTTCCGCCGATTTATTTTCAAATTGATCATTTCTGTGAATCGTCTAAATCCGTTGAGAAAATTTTAGGGGGGGTAAGGTACCTTATTGCTACCGATTTTAGCGAAAATCAACACGATTACATAAGCGCTCGGCGCTTCCCCGGGTTAAGTCTCCCGCGATAACCCGGATGTGTTGTGTTCAAGCTACTGCTGTATTGTAAACAGCCCTGCGATTGGATAGTTGCAAACGATTGGACCAATCAAATGGCTTGTTGTATGCTTTGTCAAAAATTCATGGCGGTGTGTTCTCGGGGATGTGATTTTCTGCTAATTTGCAGAATTCCGCTTTGTTTTATCTTCCAGGAAGATAAAGTACGTTAGCAGCTTGTGGTCCACGAACGCAGTGAAGGTGCGCCCTTTCAGGCAGAACTGGAAGTGGCGTATGGCCAGGTGGAGAGCCATTAACTCTCTGTCGAACACGCTGTATTTACGCTCACTGTCGTGCAAAGACCTGCTAAAAAAAGGTGAGCAGCTGCCAAGAACCGGCAACGCATTGCTCCACGACGGCCGCTATGCCCATGTCCGAGGCGTCGGGTCCTGGTGCGCCAGTAGTGCAGCGTTTGCCAGAGCTGTTTTAACCTCAGAACGCCTACTCCTGCTCAGGAGTCTAGTCGACTCTGTCCGCCGGTTTCCGTTTCTTGAGTGCGGCGTACAACGGCTGTATGAGCTGGGCTGCGCGGGGGAGGAAACGGTAATAAAAGTTAACCATCCCCCAAAACTCCTGCAGCGCCCTGACATTGATGTTGAGGAGAAAAAATAGCAAAACAATTTAGTTAGATTACTTTTATGATTCCAAACAGTTTGAAATTGACAGTGCACAGTAGGCATTGACTCATAACTTTTGAATATTTCTAAGACTTGGCTACATCAGTGATTGTGCAAAATGAACTGCTCAAGACTCAGTGGAGATTGAAACTGGTGATCTGAAATGAATGCTTGCTGATGCCACCACACAGCCATCACTTTTGGAGTGGTCTGCTGGGGCAGTGGCATTACCGCAGCCGATAGGAAGAGACTGAACAAACTGATCAAGAAAGCTAGCTCTGTCCTGGGGCAGCGCCTTGACCTGGTGGAGGAGATAGGAGAGAGAAGGACGGTGGCTAAACTGTCATCTCTGCTGGAGTCCGAGCTCCACCCTATGCAGGACATACTGAATGCACTGAGGAGCTCATTTAGCAGCAGACTACATCATCCCAGGTGCACAACCGAGAGGTTTTGCACGTCCTTCCTACCAACGGCTGTCAGACTGTACAACCTAAGCAGGGCTGCTCGCAGAGATAGCAAAAAGATGTAACAACCTAATAGTTTTGAATGCAAAAGATGCAATAGACTTACACAATGGTCCCCTCCGGCATACAACTAGGAAAATACCGGTTGCTATGGAGGGTGAGAATATGTATGGGCACATAATCATACCATGTAGGATAACTAAGTAGATGGTTGAGCTGTTTCATCCCATCTAGCAACAATGCTCTGCACTGTGTGTGTTTATATATTTACATATTTATTCCATCTAGCTACAGTGCTCCGCACTGGGTGTGTTTATATTTATATATCTATATATTTATTCCATCTAGCTACAATGCTCCGCACTGTGTGTTTATATATCTACATATTATTCCATCTAGCTACAATGCTCCGCACTGTGTGTGTTTATATATTTACATATTTATTCCACCTAGCTGCAATGCTCCGTACTGTGGGTGTTTATATATCTACAAATTTATTCCATCTAGCTACAATGCTCCGCACTGTGTTTATATACTCATATATTTATTCCATCCAGCTACAATGCTCTGCACTGTGTGTCTGCGTATATATATATATATATATATATATATATATATATATATATACTGTATATATTTATAGTAATATGTACATATGTATACTAGCTGCTCTTGCTTTTTTTTCTTGCCTTCTGATTGTTGCTCTGAGTGTTGCTATCCCTGTGCTGTTGCAATCCTGGAATTTCCCCATTGTGGGACTAATAAAGGCTTACCTTATCTTATCTTATCTTAAATTATAAAAAGTAATGGTATGTTGGAATTTTATTTAGTCCGGCGCCACACGAGTTGGCTGCCTTTTGCAACAGCGGCTCAATTCTGAGTCTTTTTATCTTCCTTCTTCTTTCTGATCCGGTGATAACTTTCTGATCCGGCACACCTTTCACTCTATATATATCACGGACACACAGATCGCCCCAAAGGTCTCCCGAGTCGGCGGACGGAGCCTTTGTTTACAGCAGGAGACGATACAGCAGGGAAGAGCTAGCTAGCACTCAGCCGCCACCCGGTGCTAACGGAGAAACTCGACATACCGGGGAACTGAAACGAAAACGACGCGAGTGCCGGGCTGGAGTGTAGGCGGCGTGCAAGAAATATAAGACAGAATAATAAAGAGCGATGGCAAGAACCAAGCAGACCGCCCGTAAATCTACTGGAGGAAAAGCCCCCCAGGAAGCAGCTAGCCACCAAGGCTGCTCGGAAAAGCGCTCCGGCCACCGGCGGAGTGAAGAAGCCTCACTGTTACAGGCCTGGTACTGTGGCTCTGAGAGAGATCCGTTGCTACCAGAAATCCACGGAGCTGCTCATCCGTAAGCTGCCCTTCCAGCGCCTGGTGAGGGAGATCGCTCAGGACTTCAAGACCGACCTGCGCTTCCAGAGCTCCGCCGTAATGGCTCTGCAGGAGGCCAGCGAGGCCTACCTGATGGGTCTCTTTGAGGATACCAACCTGTGTGCCATCCACGCCAAGAGGGTCACCAGCATGCCCAAAGACATCCAGCTGGCCCGCCCCATCCGCGGAGAGAGAGAGCTTAGACTTTCTGCTGCACATCCACCAACCACAATGCTCCGCACTGTGTGTCTATATATAGATATATATACTGTATATATATATATATATATATATATATAGTAATATGTACATATGTATACTAGCTGCTCTCGTTTTTTCTTGCCTTTTGAGTGTTGCTCTGAGTGTTGCTATCCCTGTGCTGTTGCAATCCTGGAATTTCCCCATTGTGGGACAAATAAAGTCTTGTCTTGTCTTGTCTTGTCTTGTCTTGTCTTGTCTTGTCTTATCTTATCTTATCTTATCTTATCTTATCTTATCTTATCTTATCTTATCTTATCTTATCTTATCTTATCTTATCTTATCTTGTCTTGTCTTGTCTTGTCTTGTCTTGTCTTGTCTTGTCTTGTCTTGTCTTGTGTTATTTCTATTATGGAATAGATAAAATTGACTGATTTTGATTTGATCAAGTGTTAAAGCATATGATGGATAATGCTTGTTGGAATATTTTAGGAATGCTATCTTCTTGGAACATAAGTCAATATTATACAGTAATAAGTGGCATTCAGCTGTTTGTTTTATGTCATTTAAGCACAGTTCTGGTACTTAAAAATCATAAAAACCCAGGAGCTTCGGGGGGCGAAGCCCCCCTTGCCCCCCCCCACCAGGACTCTGCCCTGGACCCCAGACCCCCTGCTAAATTTTCAGATAATTTCCCCAACCCCAAATCACATCCCTGGTTCGTGTTGGAATTCTGAGCTTTCGGTATTGTTTTCAGCGGAATTATGAGATTTTTATTGAAGGATCAGGAGTCATCAGTGCTAGAAATAGACAAAAGTGTCAAAAATAAGTTCCGATGGAACTGGCTTGAGAGAAAAGTGACGGTAAAGGTGAAAATTGGCTCAAAGTTTGACGAGGTAACAGAAACACTCGGACAGTTTCTGAAGAAACCAGAAAAGGAGATGAAGTTCAAAGTTCAGAGACTGACACAACTTGCTGCCAAAAGGAAAAAAGTTTCACATTAGAAGTGACTTGGTGACCAGTGTAAATAGTGTAATAAACTCTTATAGAACTGTTAAATATGTTGGACTAAAGACAGTGAGACAACATTGAAGAACTAGAAAAGCACTCAGAGAGCGCAGACCTCCGCCAAGCGCCACAGTTCCCTCCATACAGTGTTTGTGTGTACGTTTTCAGATTCCTTGACCATGAAAACATATGACTAGCAATTGGATTCACAATGATAGGATTAGTGGTTCAGTAGTTATTCACGAAAATCGCATTTTCCGTAATGGCGGTTTTCTTCAGGACAGTGATCCGGATCACCACCAAAATCTAATCATCTGTAGGATACCCCATTTCTGACAATCTCTGAAAATTTCATGAAAATCCGTCCATAACTTTTTGAGTTATCTTGCTAACAAACAAACAGACAGACAAACCAACGCCGATGAAAACATAACCTCCTTGGCGGAGGTAAAAAGTAAGTTAACTTCTCATTAAATTTAATGACTTATCTAAGTCTAGTATTTCATTTTTTTTTTATCATTTTTTTCAGTTTAAATTACTTCTGTTTTACTGAAAACCTCCCAGCTTCAAGGGGGCTGTGCCCCCCCCCGGCCCCCCCATAAGTCAATCGACCAAATTAGATTTCAGCTGAAATCAGAATTTCCTGTTGCCATCCCTGAAACTCATGTTCTATGGGAGTCACCACACACCTGCCACCATTGCTTCTGATTAACCCCAAATAAAGTTCAGCTGTTCTAGTCGGCTTTTCCTGACATTTTTGTAGTCACATCTGACAGCACAAGCCATGGTCCACAGAGAGCTTCAAAGCATCAGAGGGATCTCATATTTCAAAGGTATCAGTCAGGAGAAGGGTACAACAGAATTTCCAAGGGATTAAATCTACCATGGAACACAGTGAAGACAGTCATCATCAAGTGGAGAAAATATGGCACAACAGTGACATTGCCAAGAACTGGACGTCCCTCCAAAATTGATGAAAATATGAGAGGGAAACTGGTCAGGGAGGCTGCCAAGAGGTCAACAGCAACATTGAAGGAGTTTCAGGAATTTCTGTCAAGTACTGGCTGTTTAGTACATGTGACAACAATCTTCCGTCTAGGGTGGCAAGACGGAAGCCTTGTCTTATGAAGATTAACATCCAAGCCTTGCTACATTTAGCAAAAACACATTTGAAATCTCACAAATGCATGTGGGAAAATGTATTGTGGTCCCATGAAACCAAGGTTGAAGCTTTTGGCCATAATTCCAAAAGGTACATTTGGCACAAACACAACACTGTTCATCACCAAAACAACACCATACCTACAGTGAAACATTCATTTAAAAACTGCATTTTGTATTTATTTGTTATCTTTGTCTAATTTTTAAATTTGTTTGATGATCTGAAACATTTAAGTGTGACAAACAGAAAAAAATGAGAAATCAGGAAGGGGGCAAACACTTTTTCACACCACTGTATAAGTCACACTTGATGATGACTGTCTTCACTGTATTCCATGGTAGATTTAATGCCTTGGAAATTCTTTTGTACGCTTCTCCTGACTGATACCTTTCAACAATGAGATCCCTCTGATGCTTTGAAGCTCTCTGCAGACCATGGCTTGTGCTGTAAGATGTGACTACAAAAATGGGACTTTAAACGGTAGCAGGTGTGTGCTGACTTCCATTGAACATGAGTTTGAATGTGATTGGTTAATTTTGAACACAGCCACATCCTCAGTTATAAGAGGGTGTGCATATTTATTCAACCAGGTTATTGTCTTTTTTTTTTAATTTTTCCCCTTCTAAGATTTGTTTGTTTTTCCATTGGGTTGTACAGGTTCTAGGTCACATTAATGATGGAAAAAGTTTTGAAATGATTTATCTTGGTATTGTTTCTTAGATCACAAAAACCTGGCATTTGAACAGGGGGGTGTAGAATTTTTATATCCACTGTATGTCATATTTACAGAAACGGGATCCAGTTTCCAGTGGTGCTGGTTTTGGAACATGAATGAGGCAGATTATATCTGAGGAAAATTAGGCTACGTTCACACTGCAGGTTTTAATGCTCAATTCTGATTTTTTTTTTTTTTTTATCACAGTCTGAAAAGCACACATCTGATTTTTTTTTTTTTTTCTCACCAGACCCAGGCCACTTTCATATGTGGTCCTAATTCAGATACACTGATATTTTCCAAAGCGACCTCAGTCTGAACGGTCATGTCACATTTCATCCGACCTTTTCCTCATTGAAGTGAGACGGATGCTACAACTCTGTGGTGGAGGGTGCAGCAAGCATGGCAGACACAGCTGATTAGTGCTGTCTTTTTTTTTTTTCCACAATATCTTTATTGAACCTTTTTTTTTTTTTTTAACAAACATGATACAAACAATCAAACACTAACACTAAAGTACTACAAAAAAAAATGCACTAAAAACACCAACAACCACCAACAAAATCAAGTCTTCAACAATGCTCCTCTGTTTAGTCTAGACAATCCAATACATAAGTATACATATTATGTTCACCAGTTTGGAATTTACAAGGTCCACACACATCATTCACCTTCTTCTTCAAGAGTTATGTTTAAATTTTTTACATAATCAATAAAAGGTCTCCATATATTCTCAAACACAGTTTCCTTTGATTTTAGTATATATGTTATTCTTTCTAATGGAAGGTTTGTTAACATCTGTCTTAACCACTGAGTCACATCTGGTCTATGAGTCTTTTTCCATAATAGTGCAATACATTTTTTGGCATTAAGCAAACTGAGGTCTATGAATGTTCTTTCACTTTTATTAAAATTATGCTTTTCTGGGTACAGACCCAACAAAAACAGTTTAGGATTCAATATGATTTGTTTTGAGATTATTTTTTCAATTGTTACCCTCACCTCTTCCCAAAACATTCTTATTAATCTACATTCCCATAAACAATGAAATAGGGTTCCTTTACTTTCCATGCATTTTGTGCATGTATCTGGTATATTTTTGTTATATCTATTTAACTCCTCCGGTGTAACATACATCCGCATTAACCATTTGAAATGTATCAATTTAAGGCGTGCATTTATTGATTTGGTTTGAGCTTCTGTACAAGCCAATTCCCATTGTTCCTCTGAAATTTCAATTTGCAGATCTTCTTTCCAGTAGTTTAATCTTTTCAGTGAATTTTCACTTGAAGATAGTGTCAGTGAGTTATAAAACTCTGAAATAATACCCTTTCTTTTACTATCTTTCATCATCATTTTTTCCAAGGATGAATAAATAGGTCGAGTGAGAGCTTTATTTTGATTTGATCGAATAAAGTTTCTAAGTTGAAGATATTTAAAAAAATGTGTTCTATTGAGATTAAATTTGATCCTCAGCTCTTCAAAAGACATTATGTTGTCTGCACATGGCAAATATAAATCCTGAATCTTTTGTATCCCTTTTAAATTCCATACTTTAAATACAGCGTCCGCTCTCCCTGGTTTAAAATATTGATTACCCCATATTGGACTAAATTGTGACAATAACTGTGGTTCTTTTAAATAGTTTTTAGTTTCACACCATATTTTGATCATATGCTTTACAAATGGATTTTTAACTTGTTTTTCTAATTTTTTTGCCGAATCTGAGTATATGAATATGGGAAGAGGTAAAGGTAAATTGTATGATTCCATTTCAGTCCAGTGAGGGAGATCATTTGATGAAAAATAATATGTCATAGACCTCAGTTGTGCCGACCAATAATACAACATAAAATTTGGACATTTCAGACCTCCACGATCAAATGGTAAATATAATAAAGACAAACGTAATCTAGCCCTCCTGTTGTTCCATATAAATTCCACTAACTTTTTTTTTATTCTTGAGAATAGATCTAAAGGTGGTGATAAGGGAATGTATTGAAATAAATAAAGTATTTTAGGTAAAATATTACTTTTAAGTATATTGATTCTCCCGATCATCGACATTGGTAGTGACATCCATCTCTGAGTTAACTCATTGATATCTGACATTAAGGCTTCATAGTTGACACTGGCGACTGATTCTAGCTTAGGCATAATTTGGATTCCTAAATATTTAAACTGATTTACAACATTGAATTGATTTACCTCAGGGGCTGGGTAATTTCTCTGGGTCTCATTTAGCATTAATATTGAAGATTTAGTTTTATTTATTTTATATCCTGATATTTCCCCAAAATTCTTTATTAAATTCAACAAGGTTGGAATTGATTTTTTTAGATTCGACATAAACAAAATTATGTCATCGGCGTACAGGGAGATTTTATGTTCTGTTGGTCCAACTTTAATTCCATATATTTGTGAATGTAAACGTATCGCTATCGCTAAAGGTTCAATTGCCATAGTAAACAGTAAAGGTGAAAGTGGACAGCCTTGTCGACATCCTCTATTGATTTTTATTGGTTTTGAAATATTGTTATTTGTTAGGATTTCTGCTGTAGCATTATTGTATATTATTTGAACCCATTTTATGAAATTATTTCCAAGTCCAAACCTTTGTAGGACTTCAAAAAGAAAGGGCCATTCAACTCTATCAAAGGCCTTTTCGGCGTCCAATGATAGGAGAGCTGTATCCGGTGCTTCTTTATTAAAATAAATAATATTAAATAGTCTTCTTACATTATGGAAGCCTTGTCTACCCTTTATAAAGCCATTCTGATCTCGATTAATAATATTTGGTAAAATTTCTTGTATTCGTCTTGCTAAAATTTTACAGATTATCTTAAGGTCGGCGTTTAATAGGCTTATTGGTCTCATATTTTCACATTTATTAGAGGGCTTACCTGGTTTTGGCAGCAGTATAATTAAGGCATTATTTATGTATGATGGTAAATTATTATTTTGAAATGCTTCTAAAACCATTTCCAAAAAAGGTTTTATTAATTTATTCTTAAATTTTTTATAAAGGTCAACTGGAAGACCATCTGGTCCTGCACTTTTTCCTGATTTCATATTATCAATGGCTAGCCCAACTTCTTCTTGACTAATTTTAGACTCCAATATCTCCCTGTTTTCATTTGGAATACACGGTATAGATAGTTCGTTCAAAAACCCATTTAGTTTTGTTAAATCAGGTTCATTTTTGGTATCATATAATTTTTCATAGTAATCTCTAAAGGCTCTATTAATTTCTAAAGGATCTATAACTACCTGTCCATTACTTATAATACTGGTAATTGGTGTTTTAATTTCCAATTGTTTAATCTGCCATGCTAATAATTTTCCTGATTTTTCACTTTGTTCATAAAAAGATTGTTTCAATCTTAGAAGACTCGAGGCAGCTCTATTCGCTGATTTTTTGTCGTATTCAGCTCTCAAAATCAGTAATTCATTCTCCAACCTTGGGTCACTTCCTGCATACACTTTTTCCTGAAGATTTTTTATTTTATGTTCCAATTTAGCTCTCTCCTCTCGAGTCTTCTTAGATTTTGATCCTGTATAACTAATAATATGTCCCCTAATAAAAGCTTTGAAAGCCTCCCACTTTACACATGCTGATGTTTGTGTAGTATTGATGTCAAAGAACTCGTCTATCTGTTTTTCTATATACTTGACAAATTCCTCATCCTGAAGCCATTTATGCTGAAATTGCCATCTACCTGATTCCTTTGTCAATTTTTTATCTACATATATTAGACAACAGGGTGCATGATCAGAGATCACGATGTTATCATAAAAGCAGTTTTGAATCTTGGACCTTAATTCTGTGGAAATCAAAAAATAATCAATACGTGAGAATGTCTTGTAGGTACTGGAATAACAAGAATAGGCTTTAACTTGTGGTTTCATTTCTCTCCATATATCTAACAATCTCAATTCTTTCATAAAATGATTAATAGTCATCCTACATCCAATGTGCGTACAATCCAGTCCTGTTGATCTATCCACACCTGGATTCAATGTACAATTAAAATCCCCTGCTATTATATGTTGCCCTGTAAGTGATGATAAGATGAGAAATAAATTAGCAAAGAACTTCTGATCATCTATATTGGGACCATATAAGTTCACAAGATTTATATTTTCTAATAGCAAAGAGCCTTGAATGATTACATATCTTCCAAATTTGTCTCCAATTACATTTTTCACTTGAAAAGGAACTGATTTATGTATGAGAGTCATAACTCCCCTGGCTCGGGATGAAAATGAAGAGGTGAATACACTTCCCTGCCATCTGCTCCTAATTCTTTTAACATCCTCCTCTATCAGATGAGTTTCTTGTAAAAACACAATTCTTGAACCCATGTCCTTTATTTTATTCATAACTTGTTTAAGTTTTTTTAAATTTTGTAGACCTCTGCAATTCCATGAAGTTAAATTAAGATTAACACTTTGGTCCATGATCAATAGAGAGTTTGGGATTACCTTGCAGTGTAAACATGCTCATACAGAGAAGCAAAAACATGAGTGGTTGAACATTCATCCTACAAACTACACACAAACAAATTTCCCCTTCCCACACTTGTGGCAAACCCCCCAAAATCAAAAGAAAAATTCTGTCTCCCGATATAGCCATCGACCGTTCCACACCCACGGGGAACAGCCTAAGCCACTCCTTCTTCATCCTCCCAATCACTCTAACTCTACTGCTTTTAATGACGTAACATTAACTCTCCTCTGTAGTTTTCCAACTTAACTCCAAAATTTTTAACAACTTTGTACATCATAGTTTTTTTTTTTTTTTGTTTTTGTTTTGTTTTTGTTTTGTTTTTTTAATATATAATACAATCTATATTTTGTAAACTTACTATTTACTTCAAGTCAGTCAGATGCCTGTGCAAATGCTTAATTATTCTACCTTATATTTTGTTCATGCTTAGCTCCCACCAGTCTCTTCTTCTTCTTTGATCTTCTTGATGAACTCCTGCGCCTCCTCTGGGGTCTTGAAGATGTGGGTTCTGCCCTCATACGTGGTCAGCAGTCTCGCAGGATAGATTACACCATGACGAATCCCAAGGTTGCGCAGCTCCTTACGTACGGGATCAAACTGCTTCCTCAATTGTTGGATTCCTGTGGCCAAATCTGGGTAGAACCGCACCTGCTGGTCCTGGTGTTTAATCTCTCCTTTAGCACGTGCAGCGTTGAAGATCTTCATCCTGTCTCTGTTGCTAAGAAACTTCATAATTAAGGTCCTCGGCGGTCCCTTATCTCTCCGTGGGCCAATACAATGCGCTTTTTCCAGAACCACTGCTGATTGCAACTCCTCGCTGCCCAGCACCTCCGGAATCCACTTTTCCAGAAAGGAACATACGTCCCGACCTTCTGATTCCTCTGGAAGACCCACCAGCCTCAAATTATTCTGTCTCGACCGAGATTCCAAATCCAAAATATTATCTTCCAGAGATTTATTTTTTTTTTCCAAAGTGCGCACCTTTAATTGAAGACGGGTGACGTCATCTTCAGCACTAGCGAGACGGAGCTCCATCTGCGCCGTTCGTTCTACACAGTCACCCAATTCCTTTCTTATTCCTTCCAGCGCTGTCATAATCCCATCAAATCTAGAGGAAAAGTCCGCTCTCATTGAACTCATGGCAGCCATCAGCGCACCTGCGCCATTCCCCGCAGAAATCGCAGCGTTGCCAGCCTCCTCCGCCATATATGGAGTTTTGTTTACTGCGTCACAGACCTGAAAGTCCGTTAATTTGGACTGTTTCGGCGGCTCGCTTTTTCCTTTTCCTGGTTTTCCAGCCTTAGGCTTCGCCGACATATCCTCGCCCAAATGCTGGGATACGTTCTGTCCCAAATGAGAGAGTTATTTGCCGATTTTTTTCTCCAGGAGCAGAGCAGAGCGAGACACGTCCGTCCTACGTGGCAGCCATAACCGGAAGTCAGTGCTGTCTTTTTAATCAATCTTCTTCCCTTTATCATTGGATCGTAATTTTGTCGACTCAGACTGCACAACAACTTCAAAATTTCCGGGGAGGGGTGGAGTTCCGGGCTGAAACCATCAGACAAGCAGGTGCACAGTAACGGCACATTTACTGGGTGTTGCAAATTGCTTTTTCCCTGTAAACAGCACACCATGAGTCCTGGCTGCTATAATATCTAAAATGTAAAGTTAATACTGACATGACTGGGCTGCACGGTGGCGCAGTGGTTAGCACTGCGACAGCACAGTTTACCCTTGGCCGGGGGATCGCGGGGATCATGAGATCGTGGGTTCGATCCCTGCCCCCGGCCAACAGTGATCTGTGTGGCGTTTGCATGTTTTCCCCGTGTTGCGTGGGTTTACTCCGGGATTTCTCCGGTTTCCTCCCACATGCCAAAAACATGCAGGTTAGGGATATGGGGCGCTTGCGCACGCAGTGACCGGCAGCTGGTGGCTTGTCACCGGACTGCAGAACAAATCTACCTATGGGTACAAAATAAGTCAAAAAAAAAAAAAAAAAATGACTGTGGAGCAGAATGGCCAGATACGGGGATATGGGAGAGGGGAGTCTTCGGCAGCTTCTCCTTCCTGTGCATGACCTGTGTAATGCCACTGGTACAAGCTTACTTCCGTAAACACAGCGCTGTGTCAGACGTTAGATTTTCTTCTGCGCATGTGGGTCACTTCATGGCTGTAGACCAGGGGTCACCAACTGGTGGACTCCAAGCCAGATCCGGACCGCGAGAGTCCTCTGTCCAGACCCCAAAGCCCTTTGATACAATTTGAGGAAAAGGGAGATTGTTTTATATTATGGCATGAGCCCTTGGACGCTCTCGTGCTGCAGACTGCCCTCTTGGCTGTCCGCTGACCGCTCCAGAGAGTCAGCGGGTTGCAAAATCAGGTTCGCTGTGCCCCCCCCCCCACACACACACACACACAAGGCCGACATCCACCCCGGATAGACCGGTCTGTACCCACAAAAAGAAGTGCTGTTGTGAGCCGAGAGTAGTCCATGCTGGGATGCAGAGGTGAGGTCGCTGGTTATCATGTTAAAAACTCAGTAAAAGCTCTGTGTTACTGAACTTAAAAAGTCCCACCTCCCCTCTCTCTGTAGCCATGGAGTTACAGCTCCATCCATGCTTTAACACAGTTTACTGTTGAGATAAAAAAAAATGTCGAGGAATTTTGTCCTGGAATTAGATTTTGTCCATTTTTTTTTGTGTGTCTTAGTTTGAAACTGTTTTTTTCCGCACTGAAAATATTGTATAGAGGTGGACTTTTTGAGAAATTTTGTTTTTTTTAGATATTAATCTTTTTTTTAATGCAATACAGTTTTGTTTGTGTTCTCCTGTAAATCATTGTTAGGATTTTAGTTGTAGATTTTAGAATTTTAGACCTTTTTATTTGGAGTCAACAAACACATTAGTGTTCTTCTGTATTATAAAATTTTATATTTTGTTTTGTTTGAAATTGAACAAAGAATTCATTTTAATATTTTTTTGTTAAAAATTAATATAGAGCCAAAAGCGGCTAAAACGTGAACTTAATAAAATAATGTGTGAGAGCAAGTTAACCCCTTGCACTCCGGTCAATTTCCCTAAAAACGCCAAAAAATAATGTGCCCAAAGTAAATCGAAAGCTGTTCTTCAACCCTTTGCAGCATCTTCATGGGGTTGGTCTCATTTAAAAGAAAACACTTAGAATTTTTTGGCAAAAAAAACATGATCTCTCTAAGTGCTCCGGCCACTGAGTTACAGTCATCTAAACATAGTGAACTTGTTTTTTTTGGATACAAATGCTTGCAAATAACACACAGCTTCAGATCTGGGCTGGAAAATGCAACAGAAATGTAGAACCAAGTGTTGTCCAGCTGAGGTCCAAATTTTGTAACAATACCACAAAAAATGAATATATTACACAGCTTTGTTCTCAGGCTGTTCCCAGGCGTTTTGGAACTGTGCCAAATTGTGCCAAATGGCACAGTTTGGAAAAACGTCTGTAACTTTTGAATGATTCAATGTAGAAGCTTCATTTAGGGCTCTAATGAAAGGTCACATTCAGGGCTGTGTCTGTGTGTGTGTGTGTGTGTGTGTGGGGGGGTTATCCACCCCCACCCCCCCCCGCTACAGAGGACGGAGATCCGCCCTCGCTACATGACAGATTACACTCGGATGTGGCATGCTTCCACAGCACCGCTGTCACCGCGGCTCCCCCCCCCCCGCCCGCTACAGAATCATAGCAGGGGGGGGGGGCTTCACTGTCCGGAGGCGGCGAACAACCGTGTAACGCAGCGCACGCACTTCGGACATCGTGCGCCACACAGTTGTAATTTACCGATCGGTCAAAAGTCATTTTGGATTACAATTTTCAGGGATAAAGAATTATTTAGTTTATAACAGCTTACCTCTTCACAGCAGCAGAGTCCTGGTGAACTTCTCTTCCTCACTGTCAGACGAACGCTGGTTCGCTCGTGGTTCTGGTCGCGCGACCTGATCAAAACATAATTCCATTATTGCGGTTTTGTGCTTCCATGATTGCGGTTTTTGGCGAACGATTTTTCAAAACAAATAACAGTAGTAATTAAAAAAAGACTGGCGAAGGCGTGTGTGTCACTCAGCCTTCGTCTTCAGCCTCCGTTGGTCTATGACCATGGAAGAAATCATAACGTCTACTCTGCTGGAACCAAAACAAATAAGCACCGCCTGTGGCCGAACATGCCGGTGCATGAATGGCACTCCCTGTCACACAGGTTGCATTTGTGGATGGTCTCCATGCTGCTGGGTCTGTGGGTTCTTCCTGCGGGTCCTTTTTTTCTCTGCAGCAGCAGTCTCTCTTCACCCAGCCTTAAAAAAAACAGCTCGCGAACTTCTCTGCTTCAACTGGCTCACTGCATTCACAGCATTGGGAGGCGGGTCCTTCTGGCTAGGTTTTCATTCATTGGTTCTTCAAGGTTTCAGAAACCCAATTCAAGGCTCTTATTAGTCGAATGACAGGTCAATCAGATGAACTAATCTGTTCGCGGCTGTGTCTGCAGCTTTTATTTTCAGTGCGCGCTTGGACGCCACACCACCTACATCACCACCATCAGGATCATGCGTCCGAGTCATGCGTCCTGCATCGTGCGCTCTCGTGCGCCCTCGTGCGCCCTAGGACGCAGAGACTTGCCCGTCCGCGGTACAACGGAGCGCAAGAGGTTAAATGATCCTGGCCTGTGTGGAGACAGCTGTGGTCTTCTGAAAGAATGTCAATGAAAGGATGACAGTTCTTAAAAGCACATTTTGAGATAAATTTGTCCATGTTTATTTTACTTTTTTATTGAACCTTTATTTATACAGGGTAGTTCCATTGAGAGGAAATCTCTCTTTTTCAAGGACGCCCTGTTCACATTCACACCAGGAAGCTGCCCAGTCCAACCACAGACTGACCTGTGGCCACTGAGCAGCTCCACTGGAGCAGTTGGGGTTAAGAGCCTTGCTCAAGGGCACCACAGTGGGGTTAACCCCTTGCACTCTGGTCAGTTTCCCTAAAAACGCCTAAAAATAACATACCCAAAGTAAATCAAAAGCTGTTCTTCAACCCTTTGCAGCATATTCATGGGGCTGGTCTCATTTAAAAGAAAACACTTTGAATTTTTTGGCAAAACAGTCATAATCTTTGTAAGTGCTCCTGCCACTGACTAACAGATCTAAACATACTGAACTTGAAGAAAATAAAGTTTGCCTGGGTGTTTTTTTTAGATACAAATGCTTGCAAATAACACACAGCTGTCAGATCCGGGCTGGAAAATGCAACAGAAATGTAGAACCAAGTGTTATCAAGCTGAGGTCAAAATTTTGTAACAATACCACAAAAAAATGAATATATTACACAGCTTTTTTCTCAGGTTGTTCCCAGGCATTTTTGAACTGTGCCAAATTGTGCCAAATGGCACAGTTTGGAAAAACGTCTATAACTTTTGAATGATTCAACATAGAAGCTTGATCTTGGGCTCTAATGAAAGGTGACACTCAGGGCTGTGTGTGTGTGTGTGTGTGGGAGGGGGGGTGGTTGAAACAAGCCCCCCCCACACACAAAGAAGCATGCCACGTAAAAAAATGTGTGGCCTTTTTTTACAAGAAAAAATAACCTACATTACAATAAAATTATACTAAAATATCTGCAATGTGAGGACTTCCGGTTATGGCGGCCATGTAGGAAGACGTGTTTCACACTGCTCTGCTTGTAAAACTAAAAATTTTACTAAAACTCTCTCAATTGGAACAAAAACCCATCTTAGCGTTTTGGCGTGGATATGGTAAAAACCAAGGTTGGAAAATTAGGTGGAGGAAAAGGCAACTTGACAAAACAATCCAATCTAACGGACTTCCACGCTCAAGGCGAGGCAGGGAAAACTCCAGAGGCAATGGCGGAGGATGGAGCCAGCGGCGGAGCGGGAACTGCTGGGGAGGGGACAAGCGTAGTGCTCGCTGCCATCACCTCCATGAGAACAGAGTTTTCGTCTAAATTTGATGGGATTATAGCAGCGATAGAAGGTATGAGGAAAGAAATAAACGACTGCATGGAGCGAATGTCGCAGGCGGAGCTCCGAATATCAAGCGCTGAGGATGACGTCACCAGCCTGCAAATTAAACTACAAACACTGGAATTAAAATGGAAACGTCTGGAAGATAACGTCCTAGACTTGGAATCCCGCTCGCAACGGAATAATTCGAGGCTGGTGGGCCTCCCGGAGGGAGCGGAGGGACGGGACTTATGTTCCTTTTTGGAAAAGTGGATTCCAGAAGCGCTGCACAATGCGGACCTGCAGTCATCGGTCGTTTTAGAGAGCGCTCACTGAATCGGCCCACCGAAAGATAATAAGACACCACCGAGGACGCTGATTATGAAGTTCCTCAACTACAGAGACAAGATGACAGTCACCAATGCGGCGCGAGCTAAAGGGGAAATTAAATACCAGGATCAACAGGTGCGGCTCTACCCAGATTTGGCCACAGGAATTCAACAATTAAGGAGGCAGTTCGACCCCGCCTGCAAAGAGCTGCGCAACCTCGGGATTCGTCACGGAGTGATTCATCCGGCAAGACTGCTGGTCACATATAAAGGGAGAACCCACACCTTCAAGACCCCTCAAGAGGCGCAGGAGCTCATCAAGCAGATCCAAAAGGAGACTGGTGGGAGCTAAGCATGAACATGACAAAGATAGAACAATTAAGCGTATGTACAGACATCTGATTGATCTGAAACATATAACAAGTCTACAAAATACAGACTGTATTTAAAAAAAAAAAAAAGCTATGATGTACAATGTTGCTATAAAACTTTGAAGTTATGCTGAAAAAACTACAGAAGAGAGTTAATGTTATAAGAATAGTAGTAGAGTCAGGGTGATTGAGAAGAGAAAGAGAGAGTGGTTTGACTGATCCTCGCAGGTGTGGAACAGTCACTAGCTATAACGGGAGACGGAATTTTTTTGATTTTGGGGGGTTACCACGAATGTGGGGAAAGGGAATCTGTTTTTGTTTAGTTTGTAGGATGAATGTTCCATCATCCATGTTTTTGCTTCTCTGTAAGAGTATGTTCATATTGCAAGGTAATCTCAAACTCTTTACTGATCATAGATCAAAGCGTTAATCTTAATTTAACTTCATGGAATTGCAGAGGTCTACAAAATCTTAAAAAACTTAAACAAGTTATGAATAAAGTAAAAGACATAGATTCAAAAATTGTATTTTTACAAGAAACTCATCTAATAGAGGAGGATGTAAAAAGAATTAGGAGAAGATGGCAAGGTAGCGTGTTCACCTCATCATTTTCATCCTGAGCCAGGGGAGTTATGACTCTCATACACAAAACAGTCCCATTTCAAGTGAAAAATGTAATTGGAGACAAATTTGGAAGATATCTAATCATCCAAGGATCTTCGTTATTAGAAAATATAAATCTGGTGAACTTATATGGCCCCAATATTGATGATCAAAACTTCTTTGTTAATTTATTCCTTACTTTATCATCACTTACAGGGCAACATATAATGGCAGGGGATTTTAATTGTACATTGAATCCCAGTATAGATAGATCAACAGGACTGGACTGTATACACAATGGATGTAGGATGACCATTAATCATTTTATGAAAGAATTGAGATTGCTAGATATATGGAGAGAAATGAAACCACAAGTCAAAGCCTATTCTTGTTATTCTAATACCTATAAGTCATTTTCACGTATAGACTACTTTTTGATCTCTACAGAATTAAGGTCCAAGATTCAAAACTGTTTCTATGATAACATTGTGATCTCTGATCATGCACCCTGCTGTCTAATATGTGTAGATAAGAAATTGACAAAGGATCCAGGTAGGTGGCATTTTCAGCATAAATGGCTTCAGGATGAGGAATTTGTTAAGTACATAGAAAAACAGATGAGTTCTTTGATATTAATACTACACAAGCATCAGCATGTACAGTGGGGCAAAAAAGTATTTAGTCAGCCACCAATTGTGCAAGTTCTCCCACTTTAAAGATGAGAGAGGTCTCCAATTTTCATCATAGGTATACCTCAACTATGAGAGACAAAATGAGAAAAAAAAATCCAGAAAATCACACTGAAGGATTTTTAATGAATTAATTGGTAAATTCCTCGGTAAAATAAGTATTTGGTCAATAAGAAAAGTTCATCTCAATACTTTGTTATACACCCTTTGTTGGCAATGACAGAGGTCAAATGCATACCTGCCATCTACTCCGGTTTTGCTGTAATGGTTACGGTTTTCAAGACCCCATTCCGGGTTAGGGCTTTATTAATCAAAATTACGTTTTTTCACTAAAAATTCAGTCAAAAATTTTAAATCGTAAAAAAAACCACGAAAGCAATTCCAAACAGATCGTTAGGAATCGTATCTAAATTTACCTGAAGCGTTTGCTAAGCTAATGCTATCGCTATAGCTAATGCCATAGCTAGTTGTACCACCTAACACTGATACAAAGAAGCGACTCCGTCTCCGGTGATTGGGGCTCACCGGAGGAACCAACCGAGGCAACAGTTGGACGGGAGCCGGATCGGAGTTCAAGTACAGTGGTGTTAGGAGACGGGGACCAGTGGAGGAGCAGCCGGGGCCCCAGCTGGATAAGTCGACTGTAGCTGGAGCCCAGCTACAGCGGCGTGGCTCGGCGGAGGATCTACCGGGACCCCAGCTGGATAGGAGCAGGATCGGAGCTCAATTACAGCGGCGGTGGGCGGCGGGACTCGGAGGAGCTGCCAGTACCCCGGCTGGACAGGAGCTCAATTGCAGCGGCGGTAAGCAGCGGGACTAGCAGCGGAGAGAGCTAACTGAGGCCCAGCTGGATTCGAGGTCAGTCGGATCGGATATCGGCGTCACCAGCAGAGATTGTTTTACTATCTACAGGTCAGTAAAAATGCCACCAAAGAAGGAGGAAATGGAAGCGATCAAAAAAATCTCTGAACTAAGTTCAGAGATTTTATCTTCTTGGAACATAAGTCAATATTATACAGTAATAAGTGGCATTCAGCTGTTTGTTTTATGTCATTTAAGCACAGTTCTGGTACTTAAAAATCATAAAAACCCAGGAGCTTCGGGGGGCTTCGCCCCCCCTTGCCCCCCCCCCCCCCCACCGGGTCTCTGCGGGACCCCCTGCTAAATTTTCAGATGATTTCCCCAACCCCAAATCACATCCCTGGGTAAAGAATGACATACTGAGGCAGGCCAGAAAGCTACAGGGAACAGAAGTTTACCTAAATGAACATCTAACAAAAACTAATGCTGAAATAGCACGGCAAGCACGGATGCTGAAAAGACAAAATAAGATACAGGCAACATGGACAAGAAAATTGTAGAGTTTGGATCAAACTAAGTGGAACACCTGAGGAAGCAAAAGAGTATAATAATCAGAGATCTTACTGACTTAAATAAATATAGATGAACACTGATTAAGAAAATTAAGAGACTGTGGAGATATGTGGAAGGACGAGGCTGAGTTTATTTCTCAAGACCAGCTTTATTTTCCATTCACATTCTCCAACATGCAAAAACAGTAAGAGAGAGGAATACCCCCACATTTGTCCCTTTAATACCTCGGCACATCAAAACACACAGTCACATGGTCTTTTAATCCCAAATCACAATACATCTCCCTCCAGGTCTTCTTGTCTTCCTCTAAAGTCCTGGTGGTCAGGAAATCCCTCAAGGCCGTCTCTCTGCATAAAAAAGGCCAGACTTCACATCCTCCTGTTACCCCTAGGAGGTTCAGACCTTTTGTTCCTCTGAGACGTGAAGCACACAATAAGCATACAGTCACACACAAGTGAAGCATATGGAACCCACATATGTGCACCACAAGACTACGATAATCCATATCCACACACATGGCAAGTCTTTTCGTGAGGAATACTCCAAAGCATTTCCAGGAATTATTACTGCGGACTGTGAGCGCATATTCAGCCATGTGAACAAGAACAAAACTGAGTTCAGGTCCAGTCTGTCAACTAAAGTTCTGGGCAACCTCATGACTAGGAAAATGATGATGACAGCTTTGGGTAACAAGTGCCACAGTGTGTTCCATTCAAAAGACCAACTGAAGAAAGCTAAGAGGTGCACCACGGAAAACAACAATGCTTGAGAGTTACCATAGAGTTTGTCCTTGATCTTTTCCATCAGCATATCTGCATTGACAATTTAAGGAAAATAGAAACATGATTGTTGAAGAAATATGAGGTTGTTAGCCACATTTTAATTTGATTTAATGCTAATATTTGCTTGCCGTCGGGGGGCTTCGCCCCCCTGAACCCCCCACCAGGACTTTGTCCTGGACCTAACGGGACCTACGGCCCCTGGACCCTGGCCAGCTACTAGGCTTTTCAGGTTTTAAAAGTTGGCAGGGATGCAAACGTTCTCTAAGTCTTCACAAGGTTTTCACACACTGTTGCTGGTATTTTGGCCCATTCTTCCATGCAGATCTCCTCTAGAGCAGTGATGTTTTGGGGCTGTCGCTGGGCAACACGGACTTTCAACTCCCTCCAAAGATTTTCTATGCGGTTGAGATCTGGAGACTGGCTAGGCCACTCCAGGACCTTGAAATGCTTCTTACGAAGCCACTCCTTCATTGCTCGGGTGGTGTGTTTGGGATCATTGTCATGCTGAAAGACCAGCCACGTTTCATCTTCAATGCCCTTGCTGATGGAAGGAGGTTTTCACTCAAACTCTCACGATACATGGCCCCATTCATTCTTTCCTTTACACGGATCAGTCGTCCTGGTCCCTTTGCAGAAAAACAGCCCCAAAGCATGATGTTTCCACCCCCATGCTTCACAGTAGGTATGGTGTTCTTTCTCCTCCAAACACAACAAGTTGAGTTTTTACCAAAAAGTTCTATTTTGGTTTCATCTGACCATATGACATTCTCCCAGTCCTCTTCTGGATCATCCAAATGAGCTCTAGCAAACTTCAGACGGGCCTGGACGTGTACTGGCTTAAGCAGGGGGACACGTCTGGCACTGCAGGATTTGAGTCCCTGGCGGCATATTGTGTTACTGATGGTAGCCTTTGTTACTTTGGTCCCAGCTCTCTGCAGGTCATTCACTAGGTCCCCCTGTGTGGTTCTGGGATTTTTGCTCAGCGTTCTCGTGATCATTTTGACCCTACAGGGTGAGATCTTGCATGGAGCCCCAGATCGAGGGAGATTATCAGTGGTCTTGTTTGTCTTCCATTTTCTAATAATTGCTCCCACAGTTGATTTCTTCACACCAAGCTGCTTACCTATTGCAGATTCAGTCTTCCCAGCCTGGTGCAGGTCTACAATTTTGTTTCTGGTGTCCTTTGACGGCTCTTTGGTCTTGGCCATAGTGGAGTTTGGAGTCTGTTTGAGGTTGTGGACAGGTGTCTTTTATACTGATAACGAGTTCAAACAGGTGCCATTAATACAGGTAACAAGTGGAGGACAGAGGAGCCTCTTAAAGAAGAAGTTACATGTCTGTGAGAGCCAGAAATCTTGCTTGTTTGTAGGTGACCAAATACTTATTTTACCGAGGAATTTACCAATTAATTCATTAAAAATCCTTCAATGTGATTTTCTGGATTTATTTTTTTTTTCCTCATTTTGTCTCTCATAGTTGAGGTATACCTATGATGAAAATTGGAGACCTCTCTCATCTTTTAAGTGGGAGAACTTGCACAACTGGTGGCTGACTAAATACTTTTTTACCCCACTGTATAAAGTGGGAGGCTTTCAAAGCTTTTATTAGGGGGCATATTATTAGTTATACAGGTTCAAAATCTAAGAAGACCCGAGAGGAGAGAGTCCAATTGGAACGTAAAATAAAAATTCTTCAAGAAAAGGTGTATGCAGGAAGTAACCCACAGTTGGAGAACGAATTACTGATTCTGAGAGATGAATATGACAAAAAATCAGCGAATAGAGCTGCCTCGGGTCTAATAAGATTGAAGCAAACTTTTTATGAACAAGGTGAAAAATCAGGAAAATTATTGGCATGGCAGATTAAACAATTAGAATTTAAAACACCAATTACCAGTATTATAAGTAACGGACAGGTAGTTATAGATCCTTTAGATATTAATAGTGCCTTTAGAGATTATTATGAAAAACTATATGATACAAAAATAAAACTGACTTAACAAAACTAAATGGGTTTTTGGGTGGATTATTATTATTATTACCATGTATTGTAAATGAAAACAGGGAGATACTGGAGTCTAAAATTAGTCAAGAAGAAGTTGGGCAAGCCATTGATAATATGAAATCAGGAAAAAGAGCAGGACCAGATGGTCTTCCAGTTGACCTCTATAAAAAAATTTAAGAATAAATTAATAAAACCACTTTTGGAAATGGTTTTAGAAGCATTTCAAGATGATAATTTACCACCATACATGAATAATGCCTTAATTATACTGTTGCCAAAACCAGGTAAACCCCCTAATAAATGTGAAAACATGAGACCAATAAGCCTATTAAATGCTAATCTTAAAATAATCTGTAAAATTTTAGCAAAATGACTACAAGAAATATTACCAAATATTATTAACAAAGATCAGAATGGCTTTATAATGGGAAGACGAGGCTTCCATAATGTAAGAAGACTATTTAATATTATTTATTCCAATAAAGAAGCACCAGATACAGCTTTCCTATCATTGGACGCCGAAAAGGCCTTTGATAGGGTCGAATGGCCCTTTCTTTTTGAAGTCCTACAAAGGTTTGGACTTGGAAATAATTTCATAAAATGGGTCCAGATAATATACAATAATGCTACAGCAGAAATCCTAACAAACAGCAATATCTCAAAATCAATAAAAATCAACAGAGAATGTCAACAAGGCTGTCCACTTTCACCCTTATTGTTTACTATGGCAATTGAACCTTTAACGATGGCAGTACGTTTACATCCACAAATATATGGAATTAATGTAGGACCAACAGAACATAAAATCTCCCTGTATGCCAATGACATAATTTTGTGTTTGTCGAATTTTAAAAAATCTATTCCGACCTTGTTAAATTTAATAAAGAACTTTGGGGAAATATCAGGATATAAAATAAATAAAACAAAATCTTCAATATTAATGCTAAATGAGACCCAGAGAAATCACCCACCTTCTGAGGTAAATCAATTCAGTGTTGTAAATCCATCCATCCATCCATCTTCTACCGCTTAATCCTTTCGGGTTGCGGGGGGGGCTGGAGCCTATCCCAGCGTCTTTTGGGCGAGAGGCAGGGTACACCCTGGACAGATCGCCAGTCCATCACAGGGCCAACACAGAGAGACAGACAACCATTCACTCTCGCATCCATACCTAAGGACAATTTAGAATCCCCAGTTTTGATGCCAATTAACCTAACTTGCATGTTTTTGGCATGTGGGAGGAAACCGGAGTGCCCGGAGTAAACCCACGCAAACACGGGGAGAACATGCAAACTCCACACAGAAGGGTCACCGATGGTCTGGGGGTGGGATCGAACCCACGATGGTCAAGGGTGGAATCGATCCCATGACCTTCTTGCTGTGCTGCCACTGTGCTAACCACTGCGCCACCGTGCTGCCCCGTGTTGTAAATCAGTTTAAATATTTAGGAATTCAAATTTTGCCTAAGCTAGAATCAGTCGCCAGTGCCAACTATGAAGCCTTAATGACAGATATTAATGAGTTACTTCAGAGATGGATGTCACTACCAATGTCGATGATCGGGAGAATTAATATACTTAAAAGTAATATCTTACCAAAAATACTTTATTTATTTCAAAACATTCCTTTACCACCACCTTCAGATCTATTCTCAAGAATTAAAAAAAAGTTAGTGGAATTTACACTACCTTTCAAAAGTTTGGGGTCACCCAGACAATTATTTTGTGTTTTCCATGAGAAGTCACACTTATTTACTGCCATGAGTTGTAAAATGAATAGAAAATATAGTCAAGACATTGACAAGGTTAGAAATAATGACTTGTATTTGAAATAATAATTTTTTCCTTCAAACTTTGCTTTCGTCAAAGAATCCTCCATTTGCAGCAATTACAGCATTGCAGACCTAACATGATTGCACAAGGGTTTTCTAATCATCCATTAGCCTTCTGACGCAATGAGCAAACACATTGTTCCATTAGAACACTGGAGTGATAGTTGCTGGAAATGGGCCTCTATACGCCTATGTAGATATTGCACCAAAAACCAGACATTTGCAGCTAGAATAGTCATTTGCGACATTAGCAATGTATAGAGTATATTTCTGGTTAGTTTAAAGTTATCTTCATTGAAAAAAACTGCTTTTCTTTCAAAAATAAGGAAATTTCTAAGTGACCCCAAACTTTTGAACGGTAGTGTATATGGAACAATAGGAAGGCTAGATTACGTTTGCCCTTACTATATTTACCATTTGATCGTGGAGGTCTGAAATGTCCAAATTTTATTTTGTATTACTGGTCAGCACAACTGAGGTCTATGACATATTATTTTTCATCAAATGATCTCTCTCACTGGACCGAAATGGAATCATACAATTTACCTTTACCTCTTCCCTTATTCATATACTCAGACTCGGCTAAAAAAATACAGAAACAAGTTAAAAATCCAATTGTAAAGCACATGATCAAAATATGGTGTGAAACCAAAAAAATATTTAAAAGAACCACACTTACTGTCACAATTTAGCCCAATATGGGGTAATCAATACATTACACCAGGGAGAGCGGATGCTGTATTTAAAGTATGGAATTTAAAAGGGATTCAAAAGATTCAAGACTTATATTTGTCACGTTCAGATAACATAATGTCTTTTGAAGAACTGAGGATTAAATTCAATCTTAATAGAACACATTTTTTTAAATATCTTCAGCTTAGAAATTTTATTTGATCAAATCAAAATAATGCTCTCACCCGACCTACTGACGAAAGATAGTAAGAGAAAGGGTATTATTTAAGAGTTTTATAACTCATTGACACTATTCTCAAGTGAAAACTCACAGAACAGACTGAATTATTGGAAAGAAGACCTGCAAATTGAAATTTCAGAGGAACAATGGGAAATGGCTTGTGCAAGAGCTCAAACCAAATCAATAAATGTACGTTTTAAACTGATACATTTTAAATGGTTAATGCGGATGTATGTTACACCAGTGGAATTAAATAGATAACATACCAGATACGTACCATATAGATATATACCATATACATACCATATAGATAACAACAAAAACATACCAGATACATGCACAAAATGTATGGAAAGTAAAGGAACCCTATTTCACTGTTTATGGGAATGTAGAAAAATCAGAATGTTTTGGGAAGCGGTGAGGGTAACAATTGAAAAAATAATTTCAAAACAATTCACATTGAACCCTAAACTGTTTTTGTTGGGTCTGTATCCAGAACAACATACTTTAATAAGAGTGAAAGGGTTGAGCAGTCAATGGAGTAGGACGCAGATTTGGTGGCTCCTGCCAACTTCGTATAATTTTGTTATTCAGCTGCGCAGTTTTCCAAAAACCCAGTGTTTTTTCTTGGTTCTTTTTTGCTGTGTACCTCAAGAGATACTTTTGAATTGTTTTGCAATGTCGGGGAGAGGAAAAACCCACACTATTCAGACGCACCTGAGGCCTTGACCACAGGCCCCAACTTCCGAGCTGCTAGCTCAAGATGTCGAACCAGCCCCTTTTTTGGACGCTGAAGCCTTGAAATTTGAGCTGCTTTCCTCCCTAAAAGAAGACATTGCTGGTATTATTAAGAAGGAGCTACAAGAGATTGTCGGAGACGCTTTGACACCTCTTAAGCTTGAGCTGCAGTCCATGAAATCACAGTTAGTGAGCGACAATGCTGCTATCGATGCTAAGTTGGCTAAGCTAACGGGTACTATGGGGGATATGGAAGAAACGTTCACAGGTTGTACGGATGACATGGCTGACATGAAAACAAGCGTTGAGCGCCTCACTGCCAAGGTTGCTATGCTGGAAGACAAATGTGAAGACCTAGAATCAAGATCGCGACGCAATAATATAAGGATCATTGGCGTTGAAGAGGGCCCTGGCTCTTTCTCTCCTACAGCTGTGGCTGCATTGCTGAAAGATGCTTTTTCTTTGGATAAGGAACCACTAGTGGGTCGGTCTCATCGCACTCTTCAGCCTAAACCTAAACCAGGTGACCGACTACGAGCCATTGTGTGCAGGCTTCACTACCACAGTGACTGTGTTGATATATTACGGCGTGCGCGAGATCTCCAGCGGATTAAAGTCGGAGGTATGACTTTGTCGGTCTTTCCGGACTACACTGCCAAGATAGCACTTGCTTGGGCTGCATTCAACGAGGTCAAGCGGCTACTCCGTGGCATCGATGGAGTCAAATACGGACTTTTCCATCCGGCGCAGCTACGCATTACTTACCAGGGGACTGAAAAGAAGTTTACTTCGCCGGAAGACGCGAAGGAATACGTCAAGACTCTGATTTCTGGGTGAGCTGTGAACCTTTCATTACAATCCTTATATCTGTACGGACTCTAGATTTGTTGCTATTACCTGGACATTTGTGCTTATTTGCTTTATTTTGAGAGTGATCATTAGAATCTCTTGAGTTTAACTTTATCATTACCTTTTCTTACTTTATTGTTCAGATTATAATACTGGTATAAAATAGTATGTAACTTAATCACTGCACATATTATAATTCAATTTCTGGAAGTTGGCAGGAGTCATGTTTTCCACTGGTACTTCTTCCTCTGTTTGCTCGGCTTTGCCTCCGAGTTGCTCCTATTTTACTGAGAACACCTTCTTCACTTCTGCCCTCCCAAGAGAGCAGACGCTTTTTTCTTCTCTCCTGCTGATTTTTTCCTCCCCTCCTACTGGATCCCAGCTTGCTGTTGTCTGTCTGCGTCTGACTGCGACCGCCGAAAAGAAATTATGGAGTTAATAAGCTGGGCTTTGAACACAATTGACACTATTTTTTCAACAAGGAAAAGTGCTCCGGGGGAAGCTGTTTGCCCCGCTGGAACGGCTCCAGTGGGCTATCTATGTGACACAGGTATTTGGAAAATGCTGTGTCTCTCTAATCTCTCTATCGAAGATATTGAAGATTTGTTTATCTTCGTAATCTTGGTGATTGGGATAATTCTGATTGGGACGGGAATTGTCTTGGTTTACCGCAAATTGCTGAAGATGGATTCAACCTATCAAAATGCTGGCCAGGCGAGGTGCATCCAACAAATTGAGAAACTGGAGAAGACCCTGATAGCGACTACTGGAGAACTGTCTCATAAGGTGGATTACATCATGGGTTCGCTCAGGTCTTTCCACGACGAGTTCAAAGCTGCGCAATGAAGGATTAATGTACTGAATCTACAGAAGAAATACAAGTCTTCTCTGTGATCAGTCCTATTTGGCATTATTATTCCCCATGAAAATTCCTCCTGGCTGTCTGCAGACTGTGTTTTTTTTTTTCAAAATCATGAGCACAAGGCCTTGGACAGCCAGCTGCAGCGCCAGATAAGACTGGGCGCCAGACAGACAAAACATCTTCTGCCAAGGGTCCTTGGGTCTCTCTTATTATCATCAACACTGCTCAACACCGCACACACATTGATTCATGAACTGATTAAAGATATACTGTACACTGCTCTCTTGTGTCTCGTGAATTCTGAGTTGTTGCTCTGTGCTATTGAGAGATTTTTTTTCATTGTAATCACAATCTGCTTAAAAATAAGCTGTATTTTGATAACGAAGTTTTTTTTCTCCTCCCCCCTTGTGTCGTTCCCTCCCTTCCCCTCCCTTTCTTATCTATCTCTGTTTGATGAGGCGCCTTTATGGCTGCCGTGTCGTTGTGTCGCGCGCATGCGCACCAATGTCAAGTCAAGTTCCTCGTGTGTTTTTTTACATGCTTGGCAATAAAGTTTATTCTGATTCTGAACATCTTTTTTTTGTTTTGTGTGTGACACTACTGTCTCCATTGGTTTTTGGGTGTTTTTTTTTTGTTACATGGAGACTGGGCGTATTTGTTTTGGGGTTTTCTTGAGTGGGTGGTGTTTTACCTCAGCTCATGGCAATAGTTCTTGTGTTGTTTTTTTTTTTGTTTTGTTTTGTTTTCCTACATGTAAATGGCTAGTACCATTATAGGCCATGGTACAGCTTTGCTAGGCACATCTTTGCGATTCATTAGCTGGAATATTAAGGGCATGGGTCATCCTGTCAAAAGATCAAAAGTTTTTAATCACTTAAAACAATTAAAATCCTCAATAGTGTTCCTGCAGGAGACCCATCTTCGAATAAAAGATCATCATCGGTTGCACTGCTCATGGGTGAGCCAAGTTTTTCATTCAGAGTTTAACTCTAAATCAAGGGGGGTTGCTATTCTTATAAATAAAAATGTACAATTCTCAGCAAAAGACATGCATAACAAAGGCTGACATCCCTCGTTATCTTAATCCCCCCATTGTCTTGGTATTTCCTCTCCTCGCCTTAGGGGGTGAGGGTGGCTCTTCCGGTCTCCTCCGCCGCGTCCGGGAATGTCTTTGTTCTTCACTCGGCGGGTGAGGGCCCTTTGTCCTTTCAGAGGTGTGAAGTCCTTTACATATGTAATTACCAAACATTTCCACATGCTTCAACATATGTAGGTTATGGAATATATGGTTAATATAGACCACAGGCCCCCCAAACAACTAAGAAAGGACAACAGAAAGGTTCACAGTCTAAGATAGTTATTATGACATACTAAGTGTTACATCTGTTGCCACGGAAGAAACTTCCCAGCAGCCATGCTCCCAAGAGAGTTCAGTGGTAATTATAACAGCATAGTAAAATCATAAGTCAGTCCTAAACTGTTGCAGCACAATTAGTGAACAATTGTGGAGTGGTTTGTATCAGTCCCTGTGCTGTCTGGGTTTTAACCTTCTCCCGAAACTGCTGTAGGTTGGTTTAGGCGCCCTGCTGGGACCTTCTTGTAAGGAATCTGCAGTGTGGGAAGGAGAGAGGTTATTTGTTCCCTGCCTGGGGGCTGAGTCTTTTCTCTTGGGGGGTCTACCCCGCCGAGGTGCTCTCGCCAACTGTGCAGGCTCGTCTTTCAACAAGAAGGCAGGTTTAAGTCTGTCAATGCTGACTGTTTCTTTTCTGTCCCCAAAATCAAGCACAAAGTGTTTATCACCATGTTCCAGCACTCTGTATGGCCCATCGTATGCTGGGCGAAAGGTAGGTTTTAAAGCTTCATGCTTAACAAAAATGAACTCAGCGTTTTTTAAAGCCCGAGGGACAAAAACCCGTGGGAAGGAGTGATGAGCTGGACCGGGGAGAGAGTTCGGTCCGTTGTTGCCTAAAAACCTTGAGACTGGAAGGCGCCCTGGCTCTGGGTTCTCTGGTAAAAATTCACCTGGGAGCCTGAGAGGTTGTGCAAAGACTAATTCTGCGGGAGAGGCGTCTAGATCCTCTTTAGGTGCAGCACGCAACCCCAATAAAACCCAGGGAAGTTTATTTACTCAATTTGTGTCCGTTAGTGAGGCTCTGAGGGCAGCCTTTAAAGACCTGTGAAAACGCTCGCATAACCCATTAGCCTGAGGGTGATAAGCGGTGGTGCGATGAATTGTTGCCCCTAAGCTGTTGGACATGGCTGACCAGAGCTCTTGAGACAAATTGAGGCCCCCTATCGGACGTGATGTCCGATGGGACGCCGAAACGTGCCACCCAGTTTGTCAAAAAAACGCGAGCGACTTCCTCCGCTGTGGTTGCTGCTAGAGGGACTGCCTCTGGCCAGCGTGTGGTGCGGTCTATCATTGTTAACAGGTGTGTGAAACCTTGGGAGGAAGGTAGTGGCCCCACGAGGTCGACATGAACGTGGTCGAACCTTCTAGCAGGGATTGGAAAAGGCTCCAGAGGGGCTTTTGTGTGTCTGTGTATTTTGGCGCGTTGACAAGAAATGCAAGTTTTTGCCCATTCTTTTACGTTTTTGCGCAGGCCCTGCCACACAAACTTTTCGGCGACCATTTTAACTGAGGCGCGCACACCTGGGTGCGCGAGGGAGTGAATTGCGTCGAAAATACGGCGGCGCCATGTAGCTGGTACTAACGGGCGAGGTCGGCCGGTTGAAACATCGCATATTAGGGGGGGGGGCACGCCGTCGCGTAAACCCTTTTTCTCCAGCCTTAACCCTGTTGGTCCAGACAGGAGTGCGCGCACGTCCGCGTCACTGCTTTGTTCCTCCGCCATGGCTGCATAATCTATCCCTGCATGGATAGGTGCTGCGTATGTGTCTGCGTTAGTGAAGAGTTCTGCTGCTGAGACAGTATAATCTGTCTCCCCGCGCTCTGGTGGTGTCACAGTGCGAGAGAGACAGTCCGCTACTACGTTAAGTTTGCCTGCCACGTGTCGAATGTCTGTGGTGAACTCTGAAATCGCAGCTAGCTGTCTTTGTTGCCTGCCTGACCATGGTTCTGAAATTTTAGCCATAGCAAAGGTGAGCGGTTTATGGTCTACAAAAGCCGTGAAACTCCGCCCTTCTAACCAGAACTGGAAGTGGCGGATGGATAAATGAAGCGCCAGCAGCTCTCTGTCAAAAGTGCTGTATTTACGTTCAGTTTGGTTTAGCGATTTGCTAAAGAATGCTAAAGGTTGCCAGACCCCGCTGACAAGTTGTTCTACAACTGCCCCTATAGCTAGGTCTGAAGCATCTGTGGTTAGTGTGATGCGGGCCAAGGGATCTGGGTGAACTAACAATGTGGCGTTAGCTAGGGCGCTTTTTACTTCCGCGAAAGCGCGTTCGCGCTCCGGGGTCCATTCGACCGCGTTGGAAGCTTTCTTTTTTTTGAGCGCGTCATATAGGGGCTGCATGAGCTGAGCTGCGTGGGGGAGGAAGCGGTTGTAAAAATTGACCATCCCTAAAAATTCCTGTAGCGATTTGACCGTTTGTGGCCGTGGAAAACTTTCTATCGCGTGAACTTTGTCTGGAAGTGGAACTGCCCCCTTCGGAGAGACTTTGTGTCCTAAAAAATCAATTTGTGACACGCCGAATTTGCATTTGGCTGGATTGATTATTAGCCCGTGCTCTTCCAGCCTCTGAAAAACCGTAGTGAGGTGCTACTCGTGTTCTTCCTCAGACGAGCTGGCTACCAGCATGTCGTCGAGGTAGACGAAGACAAAAGGAAGGTCGCGTAGGACCGTGTCCCATCATTCGTTGAAAAGTTTGAGCAGCGCCTTTGAGGCCGAAAGGCATTCGCAGGAATTCAAAAAGGCCGAAAGGGGTTATTACCGCTGTTTTAGGAACGTCTTCTGCTCGGACCGGGACTTGGTGATAACCGCGGACTAAGTCTATTTTTGAAAAAATGCACGCACCCGCTAGATGTAGTGAAAAATCTTGAATGTGAGGAATTGGGTAACGGTCATGCGCTGTAGCATTGTTTAATCTGCGGTAATCTCCGCACGGTCTTCAAGAACCGTCGGATTTCGGAACCATGTGAAGTGGTGAGGCCCAGGGGCTCTTCGAGCGTCTAACAATGCCCAATTTTTCAAGAGTTGTAAACTCGTCCCGTGCTATGTTGAGCTTGGCCGCGTCTAAGCGGCGCGCTTTGGCAAAAACGGGAGGTCCCGTTGTGGGAATGAAGTGTTCAACCCCATGTTTAGCCACGGTGGCTGAGAATTTGGGAATTGTGAGTGCTGGAAATTGGGTGAGGAGTTGCTCAAACTTACCTCCTGCCGTGGTGACGTTGGCCTGCACAAGTGGTGGAGAAACTCGGGCTGAGCATGGGATAGAAGCAAAGGACAGTGCATTAACCAGGCGCCTATTTGCTAGATCCACTAATAACCCATGTGCACACAAAAAATCTGCGCCTAATAAGTTAAAACTCACCGCCACTACAACAAATGTCCATCTGTAGCTGCGGCCGTGGATGAGGAGGTGCAGGCTCTTTTCGCCGAACGTGTCGATGCTAGAGCCGTTGGCTGCCACGGCTCCGTTGCCCCGGGTGCCCGTGGCTCGATCTGCGTGGGAGGGCATGACGAAACTCAGCTGGGCTCCTGTGTCGATGAGGAACTGCTTGCCTGTGTGTCCATCCGTCACGTACAACAGCTTGTTTTTCTCCCCGAGAACCGCTGCTGTTAACGGCTCTCGGCTTTGGCGTTTCGCAAATTTGCAGGGGGGAACGCATTTGCGGGTCTTCTCAGCGAAGCGGTGGTGATAATAACAGACGTCGCTCTGTCTGTTACGTCTTGGCCGTGTCGCTGTCACCGTGGGCTGGGTCTGCTCCGTGGGTTGTGGCTCCTCGTGGCTCGGGGCGTCAGCTTTGAGGTCTGCGGATGCTGCTGTGGGTGTCAGCTCCTTGCAGGCGTTGACGAGCCGATGAGCTTCATTGGCCAGCACGCGGAAGTCTTGGTGGTTGTTGCACTTCATGCCGGCGAGTGTCCCTCTCATGTGTGGCGGCAGCGTGCTGAGGAAAATAAACTGGAAGAGGAAGTTATCATTGTCCTCTTCTTTGAGCTGTAGCAAATCCTCCATGAGGGCCTTCGGTTTGCACCCTCGGTGGCCGTAGACCGCCAGGATCTTCTCGGCTCTCTCTTCTGCTGATGGGACGTAGTTCGCCACGGTGGTTGCTTTGAGCGTCTCGTATTTGTCCCGGGCCGGTGGTCGCCGGATCATGCTCTGCACACACTTCGAAGTGGCGGCGTCGAGTTTGGAGACGATAGGATAAAATTTGGTGTCATCAGCCGTGATGCCCGCCAGTGCAAACTGGGCTTCAGCCTGCTGGAACCAAGAGGCGGGGTCTTCTTGCCAGAAGTCTGGCAGCTTGACAGCGACGGCATTCGTGCACACCATCACTGCTGTGCCCGCCGGGTGAGAGTGCCCTGCCTCGGCTCTCACGGCGGTGCTGGTGCTCGGCTGAGCTCTCTCAATCTCTTCTGCCGGGGGGAACAGTTGTCCATCTGTTCCCTTGTCTGCGTGGCCGCTGGCGTCTGCCTGGGTCGCCACGGGTGAGTCGATTGCGGGGGAACGCCTCCGGTCCATACTCGCGTCAAGGTCACCAGTGTAGAGGAGCTTGGAAATGAAGAGGCGATTTGGTTTATAAGCAAAGTTTAATATTCAGCTCTTCTAACAAGTCTCATCTGGTGCAGAGAGTGGCAGAAGGGAAAAGAGGCAGAATGTCTCCAGCTCACTGACTTTATACTGGCACACAACAAAAGACATGCATAACAAAGGCTGACATCCCTCGTTATCTTAAGCCCCCCATTGTCTTGGTATTTCCTCTCCTCGCCTTAGGGGGTGAGGGTGGCTCCTCCGGTCTCCTCCGCCGCGTCCGGGAACGTCTTTGTTCTTCACTCGGCGGGTGAGGGCCCTTTGTCCTTTCAGAGGTGTGAAGTCCTTTACATATGTAATTACCAAACATTTCCACATGCTTCAACATATGTAGGTTATGGAATATATGGTTAATATAGACCACAATGAACATATTTCTTCATGACCTCTCGAATCCTGTAATTGACTCGGATACAGCAAAAAGCCTGGATTCCCCACTCTGCCTGGTCGAAATAATTAATTCAATTAAAGCAATGCAATCAAACAAAGCACCTGGCCCTGATGGGTTTCCCATCGAATTTTATAAAAAGTTTATAGAAAAATTAGCACCATTACTTTTAGCTACATTTCATGAATCATTAGAACGAGGTATCCTTCCTCCAACTCTAACACAAGCTTCTATTGTTTTACTTCATAAAAAGGACAAAGACCCAACTCCATGTAGCTCTTATAGACCACTATCATTGCTTAATGCTGACGTGAAAGTGTTAGCCAAAGTAATTTCTTCCTGTTTGGAGAAGGTTCTCCCTTTGATTATATCTGAAGAACAGAACAGTTTTGTTAAGGGACGACAATTATTTTTTAATATACGTACTCTCTTCAATATAATTTATGCAAAGCGGTCATCTGATTCACCAGAAATAGTCATATCGCTAGACGCTGAAAAAGCGTTCGACAGGGTAGAGTGGGAATATTTGTTTGTGGTTTTGAGGAAATTTGGATTCAATGAGAAATTTGTTTCTTGGATTCGTCTCCTATATACATCCCCGAAGGCAAGGGTTCAAACTAATGATATGTTTTCCGATTATTTTCCTCTTGGACGTGGCACACGGCAAGGCTGTCCATTATCGCCCTTGCTTTTCACTATTGCCATTGAGCCTCTGTCCATTGCGTTGCGGTCTTCCAATTTATTTAGAGGGATTTTCCGAAATGGAACTGAACACAAGTTGTTGTTATATGCGGATGATTTGTTGTTACATGTGTCAAATCCAGTTAGTTCTATCCCCAATGTCTTCAGTATCTTAAATAATTTCAGTTCCTTTTCCGGTTATAAATTGAATTTGGAAAAAAGCAAATGCTTTCCCATCAATACAACTGCCTGTGATCTTCAGCAGTCTGACATACCCTTCAAACTTAGTCACACAGGATTCAGGTATCTTGGTATAAATGTGACACGCTCTTTCTCTGGCCTAGCTTCAGCCAATTTTTCTCCCCTTATTGCCAAAATAACCTCTGACGTCCAGCATTGGCGAAATCTCCCTCTTTCACTCTTGGGTAGAATTAATGTTGTCAAGATGAATATCTTACCAAAATTTCTTTTTTATTTCAATCAATTCCTCTTTTTCTGCCTAAAAACTTTTTTGATTCTCTGGATAAGATAATTTGTGGCTTTATCTGGAATGGTAAACCGCCTAGAGTTCGTAAAAAATTATTGCAAAGATGTAGACTTAGCGGGGGACTTGCATTACCTGATTTTCAATCATATTATTGGGCGGCACATGTAAATAAAATTTGCTATTGGTTAAAGTCTTTTTGCTCCCCATGGTGTAGAATGGAATTATCATCCTGTCGTGGGTCGTCAATACCTGCATTAATTTTTTCCTCTTTGCCTACAAAACCCTCTTTGTATACAGACAAAGTGGTTGTCAACACATTAAAAATCTGGTTTCAGTTTAGGCGGCGTTTTGGTTTTGTAGCTCCTCCTCTTTGTGTCCTTTAACTAAAAATCATTTGTTTCCCTAATCTCTCTCAGATTCGTCATTCTCCGATTAACATGACAGGGGTATTGAACATATAAGGAATTTATATACATCCGGGCTTTTTGATAGTTTTACCAATTTATCTTCCAACTATAACTTACCCGGCACCCATTTGTTTTATTTTCAAATTCGTAACTTTGTTTCTAAGTGTTTCTCCATGTTTCCTTCTATCCCTCCTGAGCAGCCCTGGGAAAGTATAGTTTCACATGGTCCACAACATAAAGGGCTGATATCTAAGCTTTATAATTCCATTTTCTTCGGCTTCACTTTCGCTTCTGAGAGAGAGCAGACGCTTTTCTTCCCTCTCCCTCCTAATCCTCTCCCTTCTGATCCCAGCTTGCAATGTCACTCTTCTCCTGGCTGAATCTTAATCCAAATGGAAATTATGGATCTGGAAAGCGGCTTATATGCGATTGTCACCTTTAAAAGAAGAAGATTGGGTCAGGGGGAACCCAAGGGAGACTCATGGCATTGGAATTCATGTGTCTGTGTGATTCGACTGAGATTGAACTGATCACAGGATCTTCTGTTTGGCCCCTGGAGTTTTCCTAGTGTATCGAAATTATCTGGGTGAGCTAATCAAATGCGGACCCCGGCGTAGCTCCCTTAACAAATTCAACAATTCGTCCAGCTGGGGGGAGCACTGACTGTCAGCGGCAGGATTAACATGGAATTTACTATCTGGCATGCATTGAAGAGAGAACGAACTCTCTGGACATGTTTTACCTATGTTTCGGTAGGTGGATAACATCTGTGGATCGCTGAGTGCTCTCCAGAGAATGATCTAAAGTATGATTCAAGCCTGTATGAAATTGAAGCACAGAATCGAAGAGAGAGAAATTTTCTATTCTCTGAGTGCACTGTGCAGATTTGACCTTGTGTTTTGGTGCCCTTGTTTACATTCCTCCTCGATGAAGATAACGCCGGAGAAGTGGCTTATGTCTACCCATACATCAACAATCAGTTGTTGTCGTCAGCGGATTGGTCTCTCAGGGACATTGCCCATGTGCCTTCTGCAAGGAAGAGGAAAAGAGAGACAGACTCTGATCTCTGGACTTGTTTATAAGTCACATGATTATAACATCTATCCACTGCCAGGAGGCGCCCTCTGCTGCTCACTAACAACTGTTACACTCACACTACACAATGACATGCAAATATACACACACTGCTCTCCCTCCCTCTGCTGTGTGATTGTATCTATTGTCTGCTAATGTGCATAGAGGGTTTTTTTCTGTGCAATCAAAATTTGGCTCATGAGCTTATATGAGCTTATACGAGCGTGATTCTGATAACTATGTTTTTTCTCTCTGCCTATTGTGTTCCCCCCCCCCTTCCCCCTTTACCCCCACTGCAGACAGGCGCCTTTATGGCTGCCGTGTCATTGGATGCACCTAACGTGCGCGCCCAATGTCAAGTCAAATTCCTTGTGTGTTTACTTGTAAATATACTTGGCAATAAAGCTGATTCTGATTCTGATTCTGATTAACATTAAACGATGAATCAAGTGTCAAAATAAAAAATTTGTGGGAGAAAGAATTGGGTATACAGATGACTGAAGAGCTTTGGGAGGATGCTATTAACAGAATTAGAACGTCTTCCTCATGTGCTTGTCTTAGCTTGATTCAGTTTAAGGTACTATATAGAGTCCATTTCTCAAAATCGAGACTCTCTGAGATTTACCCAGAAGTTGATGGTAGTTGTGATAAATGTAAGGGATCTCCCTGTCACCTTGGCCACATGTTTTTTCTTTGTCCGGAATTATACAGTTTTTGGTCTAGTTACTTTACAATTATCTCCACGGTTCAAGTGACTCTGCTGCCTTCTCCATTTATTGCCATATTTGGGATTCCCGACTCCTCTGTAGTTTTGAATTCGGCACAAAGGGATATTGTGGCCTTTACATCCTTAATAGCAAGGCATACTTTATTGCTGCATTGGAAATCTGTCAGATATCCCTCAATTTCCCTATGGCTCAAGGATATGATGTATTTTCTAAAACTTGAGAAAATAAAATATACGATAAGAGGATGCACAGAAAGGTTTTACCAGAAATGGCAATGTTTTATGTCTCACTTTTCTAATCTAAAAGTCTTGCCCATCTAATTATGTCAGCATGTGCCTTGTTATATATATATATATACAGTATATACTGTATATATATACATATATATATATATATATATATATATTATTTTTTTTTTGTACTTTTTTTTTCTCCTACTTTATTATGTGTATTTGTTTCATATTATACACCTGTTGAGGTACTTCCTCTACTGATTTTGTGAGCTGGGGTGGGAGGGTTGTTCTAGGGGATATAAAGAAAAAAAAATATCTGGTGCTTAAGTGTGAAGTACTTGTTGATGCACTATTAGATCTTATATACATATACACTACCGTTCAAAAGTTTGGGGTCACTTAGAAATTTCCTTATTTTTGAAAGAAAAGCACTTTTTTCAATGAAGATAACTTTAAACTAATCAGAAATACACTCTATACATTGCTAATGTGGTAAATGACTATTACAACTGCAAATGTCTGGTTTTTGGTGCACTATCTACATAGGTGTATAGAGGCCCATTTCCAGCAACTATCACTCCAGTGTTCTAATGATACAATGTGTTTGCTCATTGCGTCAGAAGGCTAATGGATGGTTAGAAAACCCTTGTGCAATCATGTTAGGTCTGCAATGCTGTAATTGCTGCAAATGGAGGATTCTTTGACGAAAGCAAAGTTTGAAGGAAAAAATTATTATTTCAAATACAAATCATTATTTCTAACCTTGTTAATGTCTTGACTATATTTTCTATTCATTTTACAACTCATGGTGGTAAATAAGTGTGACTTTTCATGGAAAACACAAAATAATTGTCTGGGTGACCCCAAACTTTTGAACGGTAGTGTATGTATATGTGCTTAATAAGTGTATCTTTATTTCTTGTTTCAAGAAGTATTATGCAAACTTCTCTGTAATTTCTGAAACTGATTTTAATAAAAATATATTGGGAAAAAAAAAGAGTAAAAGAGCATTCATAGACCTTGGTTTGCTTAATGCCAAAAAATGTATTGCACTACTGTGGAAAAAGACTCATAGACCAGATGTGACTCAGTGGTTAAGACAGATGTTAACAAACCTTCCACTAGAAAGAATAACAAATATACTGAAATTAAAGGAAAATGTGTTTGAGAATATATGGAGACCTTTCATTGATTATGTAAAGACATTAAACATAACTTGTGAAGAAGAAGGTGAATGATATGTGTGGACCTTGCAAATTTCAAACTGGTGAATGTATATTATGTATTCTTACGTAATAGATTACCTAGACTAAACAGAGGAGCATTGTTGTTGACTTGCTTTTGTTAACTTTTTGCTCACATACACACTACTGCACCTATGGACATTTTGTATATTATAGTTAGTTATTCTTTTTCCCCAAGTATGTCTCAGGGATGTGTGAATGGATGGGGGGGTGGGAGCTATGTGGGAGTGTGTCTTAATCATGCTGCTTCTTATATGGATGTCGAGAGAAACACAATTTCATCTTGCCTGCACTACAGTTGTATGTACAGCAATATGACAATAAAGTTTGATTTGATTTGATTTGATTTTGATTTAATGGCTGTTGTTGTTTTTAGTACATTTTTTGTTGTTGTTGTTGTTGTTGTTAGTGGGTTTTTTTATTTTTAAATTACTTTAGTGTTAGTGTCTGACTGTTTGTGCCATGTTTGTAAAAAAGGTTCAATAAAAATATTGTGGAAAAAAAAAATATCTGCAATGTAGAGGATAACAACCCCCCCCCCCCCCCCCGCACTACAGAGGAGCTCGACGCACAAAAAACGGTCCGTAATGTGGTGATGACGCACCATTGTAACTGCCGATCAGTCAAAAGTCATTTTTATTACTATTTTCAGAAATAAAGAATAATTTAGCTTATAATACTTACCTGTCCACAACAGCAGTGTCGTTGGCGAACATCTGTTCCTCATTGTCAGACGAACATGAAGCTGGTCCGCTTGTTACGACTCGTGGTTCTGGTCACGCGACCCGGTCAAACCATGATTCCATGATTGCGGTTTTGGCGAACGATTTTTCAAAACAAATAAGAACAGTAGTAATAAAAAAAGACTGGCGAACGCTACCGTTACACACAGCGGCTTACACAAAACAGATTTTACGCACGGGACGCACGCTTTCAGTCGTCGAACTTCTCTGCTTCAATTGGCTCGTTGTATTCGCAGTCGTTGGTAGGCGGGCTCTTCTTGCTAGGTTTTCAGTCACTGGTTCTTCAAGGTTCCAGAAACCCAATTCAAGGCTCTTATTAGTCGAATGAGAGGTCAATCAAATCTAAACCAATCAAAACACTCCTTTGGCTTTCTGTTCGTGGCTGTGTCTGTACCAGAAGAACGGAAATGCAGCTTTTTTTTTTTCAGTGCGCACTGAGACGCACTAGGACGCAGAGACGTGACCGCCCGCGGTATCCCGGAGTGCAAGAGGTTATTAAGGAGGGTGAGGCAAACACTGCTATGTTATCTGTCCTACCCACATCTAATCCTGCTGGTCCAGGGCTCGAACCCGCGACCCTCCACTCACCAGTCCACATCCCTAACCATTAGGCCACCACTGCCCTCCATGTGCCAGATTTCTCTTCAGTTTGTTTTAATAAAAGATGTTGGAAGTAAATTCATGGGTCATTGCAAACACTTTGCTTTAAAAGGGCCAAGTTGTCACACAGTGGGAGGGAAAAATCTTGAATAGAAAAGAAATGCATCAAGATGCATTGAGAATTGTTTTAGAATCAAGTCAGAGTTCTGAATCATAATGGAATCATGAGGTGCCTAAAGATTCCCACACCTAGTTGAGACATCGGCTGGGGAGGAGGACCGACTTACCGGGCCTTTTGCAGTTTTAGTTTGTGACCCCTGCTGTAGACCGTTCACACTGGAGTCTGATGGGGGTCACATTTAAATCATAATGTCAACGCCCACACAAAAAAATTGGACCTCGGCAAAAAATCAGATTTGAGCATCAAGACCTGCAGTGTGACCGTAGCCTTAGTTCTTATTCATTGGGGTTTCACTGCACTCAGTAAGCCAAGTTGTGGAGATAAATCACATCATAATAATAATAATGATGTTTTTCAACCACCAATTCTTAGACAAATCATTTTAGCTGAAGTAGAAACGTTACATTAACAGATTCTGTGAGTTTCAGCTGTTTTGTAGTTTAGTTTAACAGACCCACCTGATGGAGTCAAACAGAATTTTGCGGAGAGCCCACAACTTCTCACAGCAGGTGAAAACTTTGCGGGTCGGTGCACAGATTCTTACATCACATTTGTTTTAATACATCTCACTGTATGCGTGAAAATCAGCGTATGCCGTGTTTTTGTGCGTGTGCACCATTTGTCAGTCCCTCCAGGATTTCATGGGATGTTTTTATCATTGTGGCCCAAAAAGTCTGAATTCTCGGGAGCTTTTTGAAAAAGTTGCAATAAAAGTTGCGATGATTTAGTGTTGTTTGCACTAAAAGTTTTGGGAAGAATTACAAATTTTAAAGCAGATGGGGTTTTTTTTTCCAGTTTTCTGCAGTGATATTAAATTAAATCACCCTTTATTGTCATTCAACTGTACAACCAATCATGTACAGTAGAACGAGATTGTGCTTTACCTATCTACTGTGTTAATCACACACACCCCAAGTGTAGAATCAGAGGGCTGCTGCCATGCAAAGCGCCGCCACAAAATTCCCTCCTCCATTCCATTATTGCTGAGCACCAAGCTGGATGGCAGGAAGTTCCACTTTTATATGGTCTTCGGCATGACCCGGCCGGGATTTGAACCCCTGCCTCCCGGGTGTGGGGCGGATGCTCTACCAACTGAGCCACCACTCCGCTATATAACAATACAAAAAAAGCACAGGATTGTCAAAAATTTCCTGTTGTAGTCATTTGTAAATTAAGCAGAAACTTCTGCTATACAGAAAAACTCTTTTGTGCAACAGCAAATACAGACTTTAACACAATATCCATTCCAACAGCTAAATTGCATTGAATGCATGTTAAAGAGTAGAGATTTGAAAATTATTAGCAGCATCTCCACTTGAAAACCCCCGATCTATTTGCTGTGATCCAAAGAAATTCAGGAACAAATGAGAAACAAAGTAATTGAGATCTATCAGTCTGGAAAAGGTTATAAAGCCATTTCTAAAGCTTTGGGACTCCAGCGAACCCCAGTGAGAGCCATTATCCACAAATGGCAAAAACATGGAACAGTGGTGAACCTTCCCAGGAGTGGCCGGCCGACCAATATTATCCCAAGAGCGCAGCGACGACTCATCCAAGAGGTCACAAAAGACCCCACAACAACATCCAAAGAACTGTAGGCCTCACTTGCCTCAGTTAAGGTCAGTGTTCATGAGTCCAACACAAGAAAGAGACTGGGCAAAAATGGCCTGCATGGCAGAGTTCCAAGACGAAAACCACTGCTGAGCAAAAAGGACATAAAGGCTCGTTTCAGTTTTGCCATGAAACATCTTGATGATCCCCAAGAATTTTGGGAAAATACTCTGTGGACTGACGAGACAAAGCCTCAACATTCTGGAAGATGTGTGTCCCATTACATCCGGCATGAAAGTAACACAGCATTTCTCTAAATCATGAGGTGCTCTGGACTATTTTGCAGATGATTGCAGTGTTTCCTCTGGCTTCAAGACCTTGCAGGGATAAGAATCCTCCGTGGATCCGTGGAATTCCTCGGATTTGATCATGTCTAGGGTCATTCTCGTGAATCGTCTAAATTCGAGGAGAAAATTTTAGGGAGGGGAGGAGGTATGTTAAGAGCAGCGAGTCGTATTTTCGATTGGCTGCTAAAATCCACCACGCAGAACGCGCTACCCAGCAAGATCAGTAATGTAATGTAACAAGGCCACTGATTGGCTGATACTTATTGCAGCAGCCAATTGACGATTTTGTTATTCCTTTGTCATATCCAACACGCGGAGCGAAATGCAAATGGCGGACAGTTCAATCAACCGAGTTTTCCCGATTTCGTGAAAATGGTGAACCTAAAACTCACAAGAGACAACAAAGCAAGAATTTTAGAAATCGACAAAGGGATAAGGAACAAGTTTCGCTGGGAATGGCTCAAAAAAACTGTGTCAATGACTGTAAAGATCGGTAAAAATACCGAAGTTGTGGTTGAAAAAATGGCCGACTTCCAACTTCAAAGTTCAAAGATCAAACTTCCGACTTCGAAGTACCAGGGAAAGCCCAGTGTGTTTATTGTAACAATTTCTTGAGTTATGGATCTCGTGGTTGTGTTGCCTTAGTTGAACACTGTTCAAAACAGAAACATCTCAAAATTGTGGCTACAAGGAGATCGAACTACTCGCTCGTGCTGCATTCAAAACGATCGATGGACACGGTCAAATTCAGATGCCAGTGAAAGTTCATCACAGTTGGCCCCGATTACAGCAATTAGTGATCGGAAGACACATTCCGAGGTAAGATTTTTTTCTCGTTATAAGTGATGTACTTGAGAATTTTTGCGTAATGAATTTGTTATGAAATAGCATGTGTAAGTTGTGACATCATGCCTGTTTTGAAACACTAATTGCATTTGATTGCTGATTATCGATTGTTAATAGATAAATGTTATTACATATTTTCTCACAATTTGAAATGCAATCTAAGAATTTTGAATATAATTTATCATTTTTTGTTTCACTAGGGGTGTTACATAATGCATGTGTAAGTTTTTTTTGTCATGGGTGGTGATGGGTTGCCTTTCCTAAGATATCTTTGCTTTTATTAGTAAACATAATTTCTTTATGGTCATTGCATAAAAATATTAAACATCTTTTAGGTTTTACTTACTTTCTTGGATTATCTTTCAAATATTAAAATATACTAATGTGCAACTTTTTTTATATTCCTAGTAACACTAACAAATGCACACATTAATAAATCAAAATGTTTGCAGAATGTCAGTATATTTTTATAGATGGGTGACAGACTTGGTGATGGAATTTTGTTAATATTTATAATTTATTTTACTTGGTTAAATTACTTTGTCTGTTCTAGAACTATGTAAATGTAATTTTGTGTCAGTTCTAAACATATTAAATAGTAGTAAAATATATTTTAATATTATTACATCAACATACCATTCAGATATCATAAATTTACACGTGATACAGCAGCAGATTAAAAAGGTAAACTATAAGTGCATTTGTACTTACTTCTAACTTTAAATATAAGACCACATTTGAGCATTTTTTTTTTTTTTTAGAAATCTCCTCACCACCCAGACAGCAGGAAAAACCTCCCTTATTTTGAAATCAGATGTTGGCACGTTTAGTTTGTCTGAAGGCTGCTGAGAGATTAAAGTCATCGACTTGAATTTCTTGAATTTCAGTCATCTTAACCTTCCAGGTACATATTAGGGAACTGTAGCGACTCTAAAGACATAATTCACCACAATATGTGTTCATATACAGAATGATCTTCTTAGGCAGTTACAGTTGTGCTCTCAGGCTTTCTCATCAGGCACCTCCAGGCAGCCGCTGAAGGACTTCAGTTTAGAGTGAAAAGAGAGCTAGCTTTTTTTAGCTGTTGCTTTTTGTCGCTGCCGCTGGAGAATAAAAAAGGCACGCCTGCTCATGCGAGAAAAGAGAGAAATTGCAGTCTCTTCATTCCTGCAATTCCTACAGAACATAACTTAATTTTGCAGTGGCTGGTGAAATATATCCTCAGCAATTCATCAGTCTGCCTCGCCTTTCCCTTCATATGAAGCCGGCTGCATATGAATTCTAACCACGTCTCTTAGCTATGCGACTCTTCCATTATTATTACCTCCGCCAGGCCGGAGGCCAGGAGGAGGTAATGTTTTTGCCAGCGTTTGTCTGTCTGTTTGTCTGTTTGTTTGTCTGTTGGTTAGCAAGATAACTCAAAAAGTTTTGGACGGATTTCCATGAAACTTTCAGGCGTTGTTGGAAATGGTACAAGGAAGAACTGATTAAATTTTGGAGATGATCCGGATCACCGTCTGGATACAGGAATTTTTTAAAGGATTCTTTAACATTGTGAGATACGGCCATTTTCAACATGTGTGCAGGCCCAATGGAGGGCGCTGGTACTCGTTTCTGACGAACACAAACTTCGCCTTCTTAAAAGTTTTAGGCACAAAAGCACACGGAAAACAGTCGTGGGCCGGGCCCGCAAGCGTGCCTGTGTTTGTGTAACGCTGCAAAAGCTGAGACAGGCAGCTGTCCGGCGCCGGATTATTTGGCAGAAATTCCCCGGGCAGCCATAGTGGCTGCGCAAAAACCAGCTCTCTGCCGGGGAAGATTCCAAATCCTCTTTTGCCGCGGAGCGCAACCCCAATAAAGCCCACCGCAACCTGTCCACCCAATTTGCATCCGTCAGTGAAGCCCTGAGTGCTGTTTTCAGTGATCTATGAAAACGCTCACATAACCCATTGGCCTGTGGGTTGTATGCAGTTGTGCGATGAATTGCAACGCTCGCAGCCTGGGAGTTTGGAGAGGGAGGAGATGGACACAACACCAACACTTCAGTTTATTACCTCCGCCAAGGAGGTAATGCTTTTACTACTGAACCACTAATCCTATCATTGTCAATCCAATTGCTAGTCATATGTTTTCATGGTCAGGGAATCTGAAAACGTACACACAAACACTGTATGGGGGGAACTGTGGCGCTTGGCGGAGGTCTGCGCTCTCCGAGTGCTTTTCTAGTTGCTCCTGTTAACAGCGGGTTAAAAACCACGATAAACGCCTCCAGTGCTTACATACAGACGTGGACAGAATTGTTGGTACCCCTCTGTTCATGAGAAAAAACCCCACAATGGTCACAGAAATAACTTGAATCTGACAAAAGTGGTAATAAATAAAAATTTTATGAAAATTAACCAATGAAAATCACACAATGCTTTTGAATTATAGTTTAACAGAATTATTTTAAAAAACAAACTCATGAAACAGGCCTGGACAAAAATGATGGTACCCCTAGAAAAGATTGAAAATAATGTGACCATAGGGACATGTTCAACCAAGATGTGTCCTCTAATTAACATCATAGGTGTCTACAAATTTGTAATCAGTCAGTCGTCCTATTTAAAGGGTGACAAGTAGACATTGTGCTGTATGTTGACATGGTGTGTACCACACTGAACATGGACCAGAGGAAGCAAAGGAGAGAGTTGTCTCAGGAGATTAGAAAGAAAATTATAGACAAGCATGTTAAAGGTAAAGGCTATAAGACCATCTCCAAGCAGCTTGATGTTCCTGTGACTACAGTTGCACATATTATTCAGAAATTTAGGATCCACGGGACTGTAGCCAACCTCCCTGGACGTGGCCGCAGGAGGAGACGAATAATACGAATGGTAACAAAAGAGCCCAGAACAACCTCTAAACACATTCATGGTGAACTCCAAGGTCAAGGTACATCAGTGTCAGATCGCACCATCCGTCGTTGTTTGAGCCAAAGTGGACTTCATGGGAGACAACCAAGGAGGACACCACTGTTGAAAACAAATCATAAAAAAGCCAGACTGGAATTTGCCAAACTGCATGTTGACAAGCCACAAAGCTTCTGGGAGAATGTCCTATGAACAGACGAGACAAAACTGGAACTTTTTTGCAAGGCACATCAGCTCTATGTTCACAGACGCAAAAATGAAGCATACCAAGAAAAGAACACTGCCCCTACTGTGAAACATGGAGTAGGTTCTGTTATGTTGTGGGGCTGCTTTGCTGCATCTGGCACAGGGTGTCTTGAATCTGTGCAGGGTACAATGAAATCTCAAGACTATCAAGGTATTCTAGAGAGAAATGTGCTGCCCAGTGTCAGACAGCTTGTTCTCAGTCGCAAGTCATGGGTCTTGCAACGAGATAATGGTCCAAAACACACAGCTAAAAACACCCAAGAATGGCTAAGAGCGAAACATTGGACTATTCTAAAGTGGCCTTCTATGAGCCCTGATCTAACTCCTATTGAACATCTGTGGAAGGAGCTGAAACATGCCGTCTGGAAAAGGCATCCTTCAAACCTGAGACAACTGGAGCAGTTTGCTGATGAGGAGTGGGCCAAAATACCTGCTGAGAGGTGCAGAAGTCTCATTGACAGTTACAGAAATCGTTTGATTGCAGTGATTGCCTCAAAAGGTTGTGCTGTGGAAATGTGAAAATGACTAGGCAGAGTTTATCTCACGAGTCAGGTTTATTCACATCTTCCAACATCAGCAAAGCAGAAAGAGGAAAAAAAATGCAGACATTCGTCCTTTATATATCCAGGACCTTCAAAGCTCACAGTCACATTGCCTTTAATCACAAGTAACAATGCATCTTCTCTGAGATCCCATATCCCCCTCATAGTCTCTGGCAGACCAGGAAATCCCCCAAGGCCGTCTTCGTCTCTTGCATACCAAAAACTAAATTTTCACATCCTCCTGTTATCTCCAAGGAGACCCAGTTCTTTGTTCTCTCTGAGATGTGAAGCTTAAAGTGATACACATGTGTCCCACATGACCCCCCCCCCCAAACATCTAAGATGGAACAACAGAATAACAGTTTGCATGTCATGATAAAATCATTACACATTAACCCACGTGCTGCTTGGGCCTCAGTCTCCTCCCGTATCTGCTGTAAACGGGCTTCGCCACTTCTGCTGCGCCATCCCGCTGGGGCGCTGCTGTCTTGGGGTGAGAACTGTTTGTCACTCCCTGTGGGTGTTCTGGGGAATGTCCCTGGGGGGGGTCTGCCGCGCCGAGGAGCCCTGGCCAACAGCACATCCTCGTCCGCCACCACAAAGGCGGGTTTGAGCCTGTTTATGCCAATCTTTTCCTTCCTGCCCCCCAAATATAGCAAAAAATGTTTGTCCCCTGTTTCCAGCACTCTAAATGGTCCATCATAAGGTGGTTGCAGCGATGGGTGATGGGCATCATGTCTGACAAAAACAAATTCCGCGTTTTTCAAAGCCTTAGGCACAAAAACGTGCGGAAAACTGTGGTGAACAGGGCCAGGCAGCGTGCCCGATTCCGTGACACGCTGCAACCGCTGAGATGGGGAGCTATCTGGCGCAGGATTATCTGGGAGAAACTCCCCGGGCAGTTGAAGTGGTTGCGCAAAAACTAGCTCAGCCGGGGAGGCTTCTAAGTCCTCTTTAGGTGCAGAACACAACCCTAATAAAACCCACGGTAGCCTGTCCACCCAATTTGCATCCGTCAGCGACGCTCTGAGAGCCGCTTTCAATGACCTATGAAAATGTTCGCATAACCCATTAGCCTGCGGATTGTACGCGGTTGTGCGGTGGATTGTTACCCCCAGGCTGCGGGCCATTGCTGACCAAAGTTCGGAAACAAATTGAGGACCTCTGTCCGACGTAATGTCCGACGGGACTCCAAAGCGCGCTACCCATGCTGTTAAAAATGCGCGCGCCACCTCCTCGGCTGTGGTTGACGCCAGTGGGACCACTTCTGGCCAGTGCGTGGTGTGGTCCACCATTGTCAGGAGGTGTGTGCACCCCTGTGACGGTGGGAGGGGGCCTACGAGGTCCACGTGAACATGATCGAACCTCTTAGCCGGGATGTGAAACGGCTCCAAGGGAGCTCTCGTGTGTTTGTGTACCTTGGCTCGTTGACAAGCCATGCAGGCTGCCCACTCCTTAACTTGTTTGCGCAGGCTCGGCCATACAAATTTCTCTCCTACCATTTTTTGACCGACGCGCGCACTCCCGGGTGCGCCAGAGAATGAATCGAGTCAAAGACGCGGCAGCGCCACGCGGCCGCTAACACAGGACGCGGTCGCCCAGTGGAGACATCGCAGATTTGGGGGGGGTGTACCGTCTTGCAGCACCCTGTTCTCCAGCCTTAACCCTGTTGGTCCAGACTGGAGCGCGCGCATGTCCATGTCGCTAACCTGATCCGAGGCCATGGCTGCATAATCTATCCCTACGCGGACTGGGGCCGCCACGGCGCGAGAGACAGTCTGCCACTACATTCAGTTTACTCGCCACATGCTGAATATCGGTAGTAAACTCTGAGATAGCGGCCAGCTGTCTTTGCTGCCGGCCTGACCACAGTTCTGAAACCTTGGCCATCGCGAATGTCAGCGGCTTGTGGTCAACCAACGCAGTGAAACGGCGTCCCTCCAGCCAGAACTGGAAGTGGCGAATGGCCAAGTGGAGAGCTAACAACTCCCTGTCGAATGCGCTGTATTTTCATTCACTATCGGGCAAAGTCCTGCTGAAAAAGGCGAGCGGCTGCCAAGCCCCGGCTACATGCTGCTCCACGACCGCCCCTATGGCCACATCTGACGCGTCAGTAGTGAGCGCTATGCGGGCCGTTGGGTCTGGATGTGCTAATAACGCAGCGTTTGCCAGGGCTGTTTTGACCTCCGAGAATGCTCACTCTCGCTCCGGAGACCATTCGATCTTATTTGTGGGTTTTTGTTTTTTGAGTGCGGCATACAATGGTTGCATGAGCTGCGCTGCGCGGGGGAGGAAACAGTTATAAAAATTCACCATTCCCAAAAACTCCTGTAACGCCTTGACTGTTTGTGGCTGGGGGAAATTTGCTACCATGCGCACTTTCTCAGGCAGCGGAACCGCTCCTTCTGGAGAGACGCGATGCCCCAAAAAATCAATCTGCGTCACCCCGAACTGACACTTCGCTGGGTTGATTATTAAACCATGCTCTCCCAACCTCCGGAAAAGTGCCGTGAGGTGTTTTTCGTGTTCGTCTTCGGACGCGCTGGCTACCAAGATGTCGTCCAGGTAGACAAATACGAAGGGGAGATCGTGCAACACCGCATCCATCATGCGTTGGAACGTCTGCGCAGCGCCTTTAAGCCCAAATGGCATGCACAAAAACTCGAATAGCCCAAACGGAGTTATTACCGCTGTTTTGGGTATGTCCTCAGTGCGCACTGGGACTTGGTGGTAACCGCGGACCAAGTCTATCTTAGAAAAAACGCGCGCCCCGGCCAAATGAACAGAAAAATCTTGGATATGCGGGATTGGGTAGCGGTCGTGCGCTGTAGCATTGTTCAACCTGCGGAAATCTCCGCAAGGTCGCCACGAGCCGTCAGCTTTCGGGACCATGTGAAGCGGGGAAGCCCATGGGCTGTTCGAACGCCTGATGATGCCCAACCTTTCCAGGTTGGCGAGCTCCTCGTGCGCTATGGTCAGTTTAGCTGAATCCAAGCGCCGAGCTTTTGCAAAAACGGGCGGTCCGGTGGTAGTAATAAAATGTTCCACCCCGTGTTTAGCGACGGCTGCTGAAAATGTGGGAACCGTGAGTGCTGGGAACTGAGTGAGCAGTGTGTGGAACTTACCGCTTGCAGCTGTGACGTTGGCTTGTGCTGTTGGCGGGGCCACTCGGGCTGTACAGGGAATAGAATAAAAAGTGCATTAACCAGGCGCCTGTTAGCAAGATCAACCAACAAACCATGTGAGCACAGAAAATCAGCCCCCAACATATTGAAATTCACTGCAGCTATGACAAAAGTCCACTCAAATGTACGGCCGTGTAGGGACAGAAGCAGAGTCTTCTCACCAAAGGTCTTAATCTCCGAGCCGTTCGCTGCTGACACCCCGGGACCTCTGGAAACCGCCAGCCGGTCAGCGGAGGAAGGTGTGATGAAACTCAACTGGGAGCCTGTGTCCACGAGGAAATGCCTCCCTGAGCGCGCATCCTTCAAGTAGAGCAGCTTGTTCTCCTCCCCAAGGGCCGCAGCTGCTACCGACCCCCGGTCTTGGCGTTTCCCGAGCGCTTGAACTGGCACGGGGGTATACATTTGCGTGCCTTCTCTGCAAAGCGGCGATGGTAGAAACAGAGGATGTCTCCTCCGCGATCCTTGGCCCCCGCCCCCGCCGTCGTCGGTGGTTCTGCTACCGCCGTCTCTGTCCCCCGCCGTCTCCGGCCTTCGCGCCAAACTCCGTCGCTGCTGCGGTGGCCGCGCGCTGTTTGCTGGCGTTGAGAATCCGGTGCGCCTCCTGGGCCAGCACGCGGAAGTCCCGCTGGGCCTCGGGACCCTACCGTCAGCCACGAGCGTGACCCTAGGGTCCTGAGGAAAATGTGGGTGAAGATGAAGTCGTCGTTGTCTGAGCACCTCAACCTCAGCATGTTCTCCATCAGGTCAATGGGCATGCCATCTTCCAAGTCGTTCAGAGCCAGGAGCCTCTCCGCTCTCTCCTCGACTGAGAGAGTGAAACGCTGGATAAGTGCAGCCTTCAACCCGCTGTATTTGTCGTTGGCCGGTGGCCGCTCCAATATGCTCTGCACATGTCGAGCCGTGCGGTTGTCGAGCTTTGCAATCACATGGTAGAACTTCGTGTCATCTACCGTTATCCCCCGGAGGGCGAACTGTGCTTCGAACAAGTGGAACCAGGAGCACGGGTTGTCTTGCCAAAAGTCCGGTAGCTGGACGGTAGCGGCATATGCTTGGCTGGGAGCTCCTGACTCGGCTGGCCCGGGGGACTTTCTTTCGTCCATGATACGTCTTAGGGTCACCAGTGTGGAAATGTGAAAATGACGAGGCAGAGTTTATCTCATGAGTCAGGTTTATTCACATCTTCCAACATCAGCAAAGCAGAAAGAGAAAAAAACGCAGACATTCGTCCTTTATATATCCAGGACCTTCAAAGCTCACAGTCACATTGCCCTTAATCACAAGTAACAATGCATCTTCTCTGAGATCCCATAACCCCCCTCATAGTCTCTGGCAGACCAGGAAATCCCCCAAGGCCGTCTTCGTCTCTTGCATACCAAAGACTAAATTTTCACATCCTCCTGTTATCTCCAAGGAGACCCAGTTCTTTGTTCTCTCTGAGATGTGAAGCTTAAAGTGATGCACGTGTCCCACAGTGCAACAAAATATTAAGTTAAGGGTACCATCATTTTTGTCCAGGCCTGTTTCATGAGTTTGTTTTTTAAAATAATTCTGTTGAACCACAATTCAAAAGCATTGTCTTATTTTCATTGGTTAATTTTCATAGAATTTTTATTTTTTTACCTCTTTTGTCAGATTCAAGTTATTTCTGTGACCATTGTGGGTTTTTCTTTCATTAACAGAGGGGTACCAACAATTTTGTCCATGTCTTTCCATACCTCTTCTGATTTTTTTTTTTCCCACGTTTAAAGTAATTGAACAAACTCATGTTTTTGTCGACAGTCACGCTTAGCGAGACACTGCTTGCTGACTAACTCGAAAACTCGCGTGAGCGGGGCTTATTAAAGTCATTGACTTCATGAATTTCGCTAGTTTTAACTTGTCAGGTACATAATAGGGAACATAACTTAATATTGTAGTAGCTGGTGAATATCAGTCCACCTCGCCTTTCCCTTCATATGAAGCCGGCTGCATGTGAATTCTACCCATGTCTCTTAGCTAAGCGACTCTTCCATTATTGCTCCTGTTAACAGCAGGTTAAAACCATGATAAACGCCTCCAGTGTGTGCGTACATCCATACCTCTTCTGATTTTTTTTTTTCCATGTTTAAAGTACTTAAACAAACTCAGGTTTTTGTTGACAGTTGCACTTAGCGAGACACTGCCTGCTGACTGAGTCGAGAACTCGCATGGGCAGGGCACTTCTAAACTCCGCGCGGATGACGGCCACGCGCGTTGTTCGTGTGCGTGCTTGCGGAAAGTCATTGCTTCATAGATTTTTCTTAATAAAATCATATCGGCTTGGCTTGGCGGTACCGTTGCTGGTGCGGCGGGCTGCCACGGAGAAATGTTATCAGAGGAAACCCTGAATTGGTGTTCCACAAAGTTCAGGAGCATTTCCAATTCCAATCGGAGTTAAACAAGGCTGTGTGATTGCTCCATGTTTGTTCAACATCCATCTCACTGCCTTACTGTTACTTATCCCAAATAGAGTTGATCTTCACTATCAAATGGATGGCAGCGTGTTCAATCTTCACAGACTCAAATCCAAATTGAAAGTCACCCAGTTCAGTGTCCTCGAGCTTCAGTATGCTGATGATAGCATGCTGTGTACACACAACTTCCATGACATGCAAAGGTCAATGAGTGTCTTCAACATCGGCTTCAAGAAACTTGGTCTTAATCTTAGCATCTCTAAAACAAAGGTCCTTGTTTAACCTCAGCCAGGGAAAAACATTTCCTCCCTGACTGCAAATCCAGTCACTGTAGATGGAGAACCACTTGAATTTGTTGATGTATTATGTTTCCTGGGAAGTCACCTGACCCAGGTCAGTAACACTGATAAGGAAATCCAAAGTAGAATCTCCAATTCAGGACCAGCCTTTGCCAAATTACAAAAGAGAATGTTCCAAAACAGAACTCACTAGAAAAACAAAGCTTGATGTTTACAATGCAGTTATCATACCTGTCCTACTCCATGGTTCTGAAACATGGACAGCGTATTGTAAACAACTAAGAAGTCTCAAATGATTCCATCAAGGATGTCTTTGAAGAATATCGAACATTTCTTTGTAAAATTATCACACTAACCTAAGCATTTTAGAAGAAGCAAGTGACACTAGAAGCACATAGAAGCTCACATCATTAAGCATCAACTCCGATGGGTTGGCCACCATCTTTGTATGGTGACACAAGACTCCCGAAACAGGTTGTCTTTCCTGAACTACATCACAGTCAGAAAAACTGTGGAGGACAGGCCAAACAATGGAAGGACTCGTTGAAGTCGTACATGAAACAAGGAAACTTGAACTTCAGGACATGGAAAACACAAGAAACTGACTTAAAGCAGTGGAAAAACATTATCCATACTGCTGTGGAAACCTTTGAAACACCAGGAAGAGATAATTGAAATTAAAAAAAAGGAACAGGAGTAACCAGAAGCTCCACAGATTAAAGAGGAACAGGGGGAACCAGAATTTCCACAGGTTAAAGATGAAGAGGAGAAATTCTGCGTCAGTCAGGAGGGAGAACATCTGGTAGTGATGCTGAGATCCAAAATGATGAAGGAAGCCAGCTTGTAGACTCAGGATCAACTAAAAAAGAAGAACCCAAACCAATGAAGAGACGACTGAAACAGGAAGTCACAGTAACAGTGATGACGACTCTCTGACTTCAACGACTCTCTGTGAGAATGAAACAGGTAAAAAGTCAGAAAATGTTCAGGTTGAGTCTTTGAGAAACTGTCCTAAAATAAAATAATAATATTAAAATAATATTTCCAGTAACTGTATAAATCTGACGTACTTGTACTGGTCTCAGTTTGTGTTTGACTTTGACTGATCTAACCCAATGGAAAAACAATTTAATCTCTTTGACTATACAGTTATAGTTTGCTCTTCAAATGAGTTTTTCTTTTGGTTCAATGTACCAGGTGGAGGAATTGTCTGCTCTAGCCAGTTAGCCATTAGCCTCTGCTAGCATCTCCAACAGGAAACAATGCAGCATGTGGTACAAAAGAAGAGGAAAACAGCAACCTTGTGTGTAGCAGAATGGAATGTACGCACTCTGTTGGACAGAACAACATCACAGCGCCCAGAAAGACAGACCGCGCTTGTGGCCCTGGAAATGAACAGGTGCAATGTAGACATAGCTGCACTTAGTGAAACAAGATTGCCTGGATATGACAGCTTGGAAGAACGTGGGTACATCTTCTTTTGGAGTGGGAGATCAACTCAAGAAAGGAGAGAAGCAGGAGTGGGCTTTGCAGTTAGAAAGGAGATGGCAGCAATACTTGATGAGGAACCGGTGCCAATCAACGACAGGATAATGATTATGAGACTCCCACTACAGCGGAAGATGTATGCCACACTCATCAGTGTATATGCCCCAACAATGACCAACACAGAGGAGGTGAAGAAAGAGTTCTACAGTGATTTACGTGAGACTCATCAAGCGTGTACCGACTGATGACAGGCTGATACTCGTTGGAGATTTTAATGCCAGAGTTGGTTCGGACACCGAGAAATGGAAAGGAGTGCTAGGCAGTCATGGAGTAGGCAAGTGCAATGCTAATGGAGAACTTCTATTGCACTATGTTCAGAGTACAACCTTGTGATAACCAACACTCTATTTAAGCACAAGGACACACACAAGAAGACATGGATGCACCCAAGATCCAAGCACTGGCACGTATTAGACTACATCATAGTCAGGCAGAGAGACAGAAGGGATGTATTGGACACCAGAGCAATGAGAGGCACGGACTGTGGCACTGATCATGTTATGCTGAGATCTAGATTAAGAATTTGGAGACGAAAACAGCACTGCAGGACGGGTGCAAAGCCACCACGGAAGCTAAACACTAGTGCACTGAAAGGCCAAAAGAAGCAGGAAGGACTTACACAGGAAATGGATGAAAACTTGAAAGAGTGGGACAGCAACAACCCAGAGAATGACATAGAAGAGAAATGGGCAACACTGAAGGATACGGTGTATCAGACTGCGAGTGATGTATTAGGCTACCCTGAGAGGAACCATCAAGATTGGTTTGATGAGCATGATGAACACCTGAAGAAACTACTAGAAGCGAAGAATACAGTGAGGCAGAAAAACCTACAGTGTAACACAAGGTCGAAGAAGAAGAAATACTCAAAGGCTCAGAGTGAGCTACAGAAGTACACCAGAGAGATGAAGTCCAACTGGTGGGATGAAAAAGTGGAGAAACTTCAAACTGCAGCAGACAGGAAGGACATGAAAACATTCTACACAGGTTTGAGAGAAATCTACGGCCCTAAACCAAGAGGATTGATCCATCTAAAGGCTATGGATGGTGAAACGGTTTTGCAGGAGAAAGACAAGATCCTGGACAGATTTGCAGACCACTTTGACCAACTACTAAACAACCCTGGAGATCTCACTGAAGAAGCTAAAGAAGCTCTAGTGCAGCGACCAGCTGTATTGAGTCTGGATGAACCACCAAATTTTGATGAACTAATGGCAGCTATCAGGACAACACAGGACGGTAAAGCTCCAGGAAGGGATGGAATTCCAGCAGAAGTGTGGAAATTTGGTGGTGTTCAGCTGACCAACTGCCTGCACAAGCTCATCCAAGAGATATGGGATGCCCAGAAAGTACTTCAAGACTGGAAGGATGCAAGTATTGTGCCTTTGTTCAAGAAAGGTGACAGGAAGGATTGTGGAAATTACCGAGGTATATCACTGCTAGCCACTGTTGGTAAGATTCTCTCACGTGTACTACTTAACAGACTCAGTGAACACATCTCGCAGAATGTACTACCGGAAACCCAGTGCGGCTTTAGAAGTGGAAGAAGCACAATGGACATGATTTTCTGCTTGAAACAGGTTCAAGAAAAGTGTATCGAACAGAACATGCCGCTTTATGTAGTCTTCATAGATTTCAGTAAAGCCTTCGATACTGTTTCGCGACAAGGACTTTGGCAGGTACTCAAGAAATATGGTTGTACAGAGAAGTTTGTCAGCCTGATCAAGGCACTCTATACAAGTATGCAAGCAAACGTGGCAATGAGTGGTTCAGTATCTAAAGACTTTTCAGTAAGCAATGGGGTGAAACAAGGGTGTGTGCTGGCACCTACACTCTTCTCGCTATATCTGGTAGCCATGCTTGAGGTGGCCTTCAAAGACACTTCAGAAGGAGTATGCATTCAAACAAGGAAAGAAGCAGACTTGTTCAGTGTGGCACAGTTTAAAGCCAAGAGTAAGACATCGATAAAGTTAGTCAGAGAAATGCTCTTTGCCGACGACAGTGCTCTAGTTGCACACAGCGTGGAAGATATGCAATCTTGAGTGGAGAAATTTGCAAGAGCAGCTAGCCAATTCAGCCTCCAAATCAACATCAAGAAGACAGAGTGCCTTTATCAACCACCAAAGTTCCGGTTATCAACGTCACTACCAGAAGAGATCAGCATTGGTACAGAGCCACTAGTCAAGTGCAAGACTTTCAAGTACCTAGGTGGTACTGTTTCAGAGAATGCTAGGCTGGAGGATGAACTATCTCTCAGAATGGGAAGAGCGAGTGCTGTGTTTGGAAACTTGAGGGAGAGACTGTGGAACAATCGACATGTGTCTATCCGTGTGAAATGCAAAGTGTACAGAGTGACAGTACTGGCTACTCTATTGTACAGTGCTGAAACTTGGACTGTCTACAGAGTGCAGGTGAAGAAACTCCACGTGTACGTGATGAGACACCTTCGAGCCATAATGAACATCTCATGGAAAGACAAGATAACCAACATAGAAGTGTTGAAACGAGCTGGTCTACCATCAGTGGAGGACATGCTAATACAGATGAACCTGAGATGGCTCGGACATGTTGAGAGGATGGACCACCAGCGTCTCCCTCAGCAGTTACTCTACTCACAGTTATGCGAGGGCAAACGCAATCAGGGTAGACCAAGGCTCAGATTTAAAGACACTGTAAAAAGAAACTTGAAGAAGTTGGACATAGACAGGAGTTCCTGGCAGCGGAAGGCTCAGGACAGAGCTGTGTGGAGGAATCTGATCAGACCTAAATGAAACAGTCATTGTCGCCCACGACAGACTGCTATGATGATGATGATGATGATGATGATGATGACCAGGTGGAGGAATTGTCTCCTCTAGCCAGTTAGCCATTAGCCTCTGCTAGCATCTCCAACAGGAAACAATGCAGCATGTGGTAATTTGTGTATAAAAACACCATTGTGACATGTTCAGAAATAGAAGTTGGACAGTGCTGTGTGTACGACAGACTAGAAGAGACGTCTAAAACAGAATTAATAATAAATAGTACATTTTATACTACTATTGATGTGCTGAGCACGGGCTCACCATCACATCACAACCGGTGACGAATCAGAAATGTTCACTGAATGAGAAATAGTGAGATCATGGTGGACCCTAAAGGTGCCTTCACACCAAATGCGAATGGGCGGTGCGAATCCATACAAAGTCAATGAAAGAGGTGAACACACGTGAAATCACACATTCTCGTGTTCACGTCTGAGGGATAGCGTCAGCATCTGAGTAAAGGTATCAACATTGGCGAGTACACTAGTTTGACAATGAGACTGCCACTCACCTGGAGACAAAAAGACAGGGATTCCTGCCGTGGACGTGCTAACAAGGCTAGCAAGCTAGCAATGGAAACACCCATCTTGTGAAGTTTTGGAGGTAGGGACAACTTTTTCAGGTGAGCCCCAGGGCTTTAAGTTTTCTGGCACTGCCGGATTTCCAGCGTTTGCTGTTTTTTTGTTTGTTTGTTTGTTTTTTTGGCTGTGGGGAAATTTACTTCCGATTTGTGAAGCAGAAACACTTTTTGCCCAACCAATCTGCAATGGTGGATGAATAATGCTCAAAATAAAAAGTCAGTTCTGCATAGTTTGGTGTTATTTTAAGATATTTAAAGCAGTGAATATAGTATTTGGGATGGCGGAATGTATTAAGCTTGCACCCTCCACTGATCTCATCAACTACCATCAACCTCATTGTCCCTCCTGCACGCCTGAGCACCATGGGCCTCCGCTCATTCAGCTGCACCGCCCCCCGCCTCTGGAAGTCCCTCCCACCGGACCTCAGGAACTTAAACTCACTTTCTACCTTCAAATCCCACCTCAAGACGTTTCTGTTCACTAAGGCCTATTCTTTGTGATCCTTGTACTTGTGATGTGTTTTTAAATGTGTTTTATTGATTGTTTTATTTTTGTACGGCGTCCTTGAGTGCCTTGAAAGGCGCCTTAAATAAAATGTATTATTATTATTATTATTATTATTATAGCTCACGCCCCATTAGCGAATACAGAGCCGAGTGAAGCCACCTGGCCGCCATATTAGGGAGGGAATCGAGTTGGCATGTTTAGCGGCCGTCGATTTCTATAGTTCACCAGTTGCACAAGATTATAAGTTGTGTCTCCATGTCAGGAAGTTCAAAATCTGTTATTTTTTGGGAAGTTATTGAGGTACAAGTGGCACCGTTTACTACTAAACCCTTTTGGTAGTACTAATATGGTGGCCCGGTGGCTTCACTTCTAGCAGCCAATGATCCATCTAGTTTTTCTCTAGATATAAGTGGTGCGCTTCTGATCGTAGTGACAGTGAGAGTGAGTCACTGGAAACGCGAGTGTTTCATCCTTCAGCATGCAGAAAACCTTTGATACATTCTGTAGGATGGAGAGTAAGTTTCTGAGGCCTGGGGAAGATGACTTTCCAGATGAACTGTGTATCTATATAAATATACAGTGGGGTAAAAAAAGTATTTAGTCAACCACCAATTGTGCAAGTTCTCCCACTTATAAGATGAGAGAGGTCTCCAATTTTCATCATAGGTATACCTCAACTATGAGAGAAAAAATGAGGAAAAAAAAATCCAGACAATCACATTGAAGGATTTTTAATGAATTAATTGGTAAATTCCTGGGTAAAATAAGTATTTGGTCACCTACAAACAAGCAAGATTTCTGGCTCTCATAGACCTGTAACTTCTTCTTTAAGAGGCTCCTCCGTCCTCCACTCGTTACCTGTATTAATGTGTTAATTACCTGTTTGAACTCGTTATCAGTATAAAAGACACCTGTCCACAACCTCAAACAGTCAGACTCCAAACTCCACTATGGCCAAGACCAAAGAGCCGTCAAAGGACACCAGAAACAAAACTGTAGACCTGCACCAGGCTGGGAAGACTGAATCTGCAATAGGTAAGCAGCTTGGTGCGAAGAAATCAACTGTGGGAGCAATTATTAGAAAATGGAAGACATGCAAGACCACTGATAATCTCCCTCGATCTAGGGCTCCACGCAAGATCTCACCCCGTGAGGTCAAAATGATCACAAGAACGGTGAGCAAAAATCCCAGAACCACATGGGGGGACCTAGTGAATGACCTGCAGAGAGCTGGGACCAAAGTAACAAAGGCTACATCAGTAACACACTACGCCGCCAGGGACTCAAACCCTGCAGTGCCAGACGTGTCCCCCTGCTTAAGCCAGTACATGTCCAGGCCCGTCTGAAGTTTGCTAGAGAGGATTTGGATGATCCAGAAGAGGATTGGGAGAATGTCATATGGTCAGATGAAACCAAAATAGAACTTTATTGTAAAAACTGAACTTGTCGTGTTTGGAGGAGAAAGAACACCATACCTACTGTGAAGCATGGGGGTGAAAACATTATACTTTGGGGCTGTTTTTCTGCAAAGGGACCAGGACGACTGATCCGCGTAAAGGAAAGAATGAATGGGGCCATGTATCGTGAGATTTTGAGTGAAAACCTCCTTCCACCAGCAAGGGCATTGAAGATGAAACGTGGCTGGGTCTTTCAGCATGACAGTGATCCCAAACACACTGCCCGGGCAACGAAGGAGTGGCTTCGTAAGAAGCATTTCAAGGTCCTGGAGTGGCCTAGCCAGTCTCCAGATCTCGACCCCATAGAAAATCTTTGGAGGGAGTTGAAAGTCTGTGTTGCCCAGCGACAGCCCCAAAACATCACTGCTCTAGAGGAGATCTGCATGGAGGAATGGGCCAAAATACCAGCAACAGTGTGTGAAAACTTTGTGAAGACTTACAGAAAACGTTTGACCTCTGTCATTGCCAACAAAGGGTATATAACAAAGTACTGAGATGAACTTTTGTTATTGACCAAATACTTATTTTACCAAGGAAATTACCAATTAATTCATTAAAAATCCTTCAATGTGATTTTCTGGATTTTTTTTTCTCATTTTGTCTCATAGTTGAGGTATATCCTGTAGGCGACGAGTCCGCCTACAGGAGAGAGGTGGCCCAGCTGGCGTCCTGGTGCAGCAATAACAACCTGCAGCTGAACGCTCTGAAGACAGTGGAGATGATTGTAGACTTCAGGAAAGTCACTACTCCTCTGCCCCCCCTCACCCTCTCAGGCTCTCCCATCACCACTGCTGATTCCTTCCGCTTCCTAGGCACTACCATCACCAGGGACCTCAAATGGGAGCTGACCATCAGCTCACTCATCAAAAAAGCCCAGCAGAGGATGTTCTTCCTGCGGCAGCTGAGGAAGCTCAAGCTACCCACCAAGATGTTAGTGCAGTTCTACACAGCCATCATCGAGTCCATCCTCACCACCTCCATAACCGTGTGGTACGCAGGAGCCACTGCCAGGGACAGACTAAGGCTGCAGCGCGTCGTGCGCACTGCTGAGAAGGTGATCGGCTGCAAGCTCCCATCTCTCCAGGATCTGTACATCTCCAGGACCCGGAGGCGTGCTGGCCGGATCATAGCCGATCCCTCACACCCTGGTCACGTACTGTTTGCCCCCCTCCCCTCTGGTAGAAGACTTCGGTCCATCCAGACTAAAACCTCCCGTCACATGAACAGCTTCTTCCCCTCTGCCATTAGACTGCTGAACACTAAGTGACTTATTGACTCTCGTGCACCATGTACAGCAGCTCAACCAGACTCATGTCAATCATCACTGTTTTCTTCCTGCATTACCGACTGCACTATATAGTTCTCCACAGTATCTGCTGCTGGCTAATATATATTTTAACTGTTGACCAGTATCACTTAATCTTATCCTACACTTTATTACATGTATAGTTTATTTCTCTTATCTTATCATGTTTAATGTTGCAGCATTGTACCGAGACAAATTCCTAGTTTGTGTACTACATGAACAATGGCAATAAACCTGATTCTGATTCTGATTCTGATACCTATGATGAAAATTGGAGACCTCTCTCATCTTTTAAGTGGGAGAACTTGCACAATTGGTGGCTGACTAAATACTTTTTTCCCCCACTGTATATAAAGGATATGTGTGTGTGTGTGTGTGTCTCCACCCCTGTGACTCTGCTCCCCGAAAAAAGTTCAGGCTGAGGATTTTTTTTGCTTTAACTCCTTGAGCCTCCGTCTGATAATGTAAACCTTGTTATTTTGGGGATTTCCACAGCAGGTTGAACACAGCTGCAGAAGTTATAAAGGCAGCTTCACCTGTCTGCATCTCACTCAGACGGTGAATTCATGTCGTGTGTTTACATTGAGTTATAATGTATTCATGCTGTGTGAAAAGTTTGCCCGTTGACGTTTGGTGTGATGGCACCTTAACAAAGCAACAGGATTGTGGGTATTTTTAGTGTTTTTATTGATAGCCACTCCAGACAGACAAGTTCATGTGTAAAATCACTGAAAAAGTCCAATTTTCATCCTGTGTCCTTTTAGACCTCAGGGATCCATGTTAGCTTGTGGAAAAATAGTTTTGTCCCCTTGAAATAACTTGTTGAATCTGAAACAGATTCATCACTGCTGTAATTATCACATGCAAGGATCAGAACTGGGCAGCTCGGTGGAGCAGCGGTTAGTACTGTGGCGGCACAGTAAGAAGGTCACGGGTTTGATTCCACCCCTGACCATTGGTGACCCTTCTGTGTGGAGTTTGCATGTCCTCCCCGTGTCTGCATGGGTTTTCTCCAGGTACTCCGGTTTCCTCCTACAGACCAAAGACATGCATGTCAGGTTAATTGGCATCAACTGGGGATTCTAAATTGTCCTGAGGCATGAATGTGAGAGTGAATGGTCGTCTGTCTCTCTGTGTTGGCCCTGTGATGGACTGGTGATCTGTCCAGGGTGACCCCGCCTCTCACCCAAAGATGCTGGGATAGGTTGTGTCTTAAATGATAAGATAAGCCTTTTTTAGTCCCACAATGGGGAAATTCCGGGACTGCAACAGCACAGGGATAGCAACACTCAGAGCAATGATTTAGAAGATAAGAAAATAAGAGCAGTGAATATACATATGTACACAAATATATAAATATATATACACAGTGCGGAGCATTGTAGCTAGATGCAATAAACAGCATAACCGTCTACTTAGTTATCCTACATAGTATGAATATGTACCCATACATATTGTCACCCTCCGTAGCAACTGATAGTGTCCTAGTTGTATACTGGAGGGGACCATTTGTGTAAGTCTGTTGCGTCTTTTTGCATTCAGTACTATTAGGTCGTCATGTTTTTGTTTTTTGTTTTTGTTTTTTTTTTTTTTTGCTATCTCTGCGAGCAGCCCTGCTTAGGTTATACAGTCTGACAGCCGTAGGTAGGAAGGACGTGCAAAACCTCTCGGTCGTGCACCTAGGATGATGTAGCCTCCTGCTAAATGAGCTCCTCAGTACATTCAGTGTGCCCTGCATAGGGTGGGATTCGGACTCCAGCAGAGATGACAGTTTAGCCACCATCCTCCTCTCTCCCATCTCCTCCACTGGGTCAAGGCGCTGCCCCAAGACAGATCTAGCTTTCTTGATCAGTTTGTTCAGTCTCTTCCTATCGGCTGCTGTGATGCCACTGCCCCAGCAGACCACTCCAAAAGTGATGGCTGATGCCACCACTGTGTCGTACAATGTCTTCAGGAGCACGTGCAAATTTCTAAATTTTCTTTGAAATTTTCTTTTTAAATCATAAATTTCATACATTTTTAAAAATAAATTTGTAAAGTGAAACTCTCTTTTTTTCTCTCCTTTTGTCTTTGTTCCTCCAGATTTCCGACAGCAACCTGAATGTAAAGAGGAGGAAGTTCTGACTGAGCAGCAACTCTGGAACCAGGAGAGGAACTCTGTTCAGGACCAGGAGGAAGCAGAACCTCCACAATTTAAAGATGAAGAGGAGGAAGCAGAACCTCCACAAGTTAAAGATGAAGAGGAGGAAGCAGAACCTCCACAGGTTAAAGATGAAGAGGAGGAACTCCTCATCAGTCAGGAGGGAGAACAGCTGGTCATGAAGCTGGAGGCTGAGACCTTCATGGTGACTCTTATTTCTGAGGAAACGCAGCAGAGTGAAGCAGAACCAAACAGTGAGCAGCTCCTCTGTCACAACTCTGCTGGAACTGAGATCCAAGATGAGGAAGGAAGCCAGCTTGTAGACTCAGGATCAGCTAAAGAAGAAGAACCCAAACCAAAGAAGAGACGACTGGAAACAGGAAGTCACAGTAACAGTGATGACGACTCTCGGACTTCAACGACTCTCTGTGAGAATGAAACAGGTAAAAAGTTAGAAAATGTTCAGGTTGAGTCTTTGAGAAACTGTCCTAAAATAAAATAATAATATTAAAGTAATATTTCCAGTAACTGCATAAATCTGACGTACTTGTACTGGTCTCAGTTTGTGTTTGACTTTGACTGACCTAACCAATCAATATAACCATCCGGTTATTGGACAGGTTGCCCAATAACTGGATGGTTGGCGGTTCGAATCTCGCTCTCCCCAGATATCCTGCCGTTGTGTCCCTGGGCAAGACACTTTACCCACCTTGCCTCCTGTGTCCATAACACAGGGTATGAATGTGTATAAATGTTTGGTGGTGGCCGGAGAGGCCGTTGGCACGGATTGGCAGCCACGTTTCCGTCAGCCTTCCCCAGGGCAGCTGTGGCTACAGTAGTAACTTGCCACTACCGTTGTCTGTCTGGAGTGAATGAATAATGTGTCTATTTGTAAAGCGTCTTTGAGTGTCTATGATAAAGCACTATATAAATCTGATGCATTATTATTATTTATTATTCACCCAGTGGAAAAACAATTTCATCTCTTTGACTATACAGTTATAATTTGCTCTTCAAATGAGTTTTTCTTTTGGTTCAGTGGACCAGGTGGAGGAATTGTCTGCTCTAGCCAGTTAGCCATTAGCCCCTGCTAGCATTTCCAACAGGAAACAATGCAGTATGTGGTTATTTGTGTATCAAAACACCATCGTGACATGTTCAGAAATATCAGAAATAGAAGTTGGACAGTGCTGTGTGTACGACTGACTAGAAGAGACGTCTAAAACAGAATTACTAATAAATAGTACATTTTATACTACTGTTGATGTGCTGAGCACAGGCTCACCATCACGTGACAGCCGGTGACAAATCAGAAATGTTCAGTGAAGGAGACCTAGTGACATCATGGTGGACCCTAAAGGGCCTTTTCCACTAGCACGCTTTAGCGCGACACGGGACGGCTCAGCACGCTTTGTACGCTTTTCCACAAGCTCCAACACGGTTTAACAGCCGCGATTCTCAGCCCCGCTGAAGGGCAGGGTACAGCAGTGCTGAGCTGTGCCGTGTTGTGACGTTAACAGACTGGTCGCCGCTGATTGGTCAGGTCGTAACCGGCGCTGATTGGTCAGGTTGTAACCGCCCCTCTCCTCCTCCTCATCTACCAAATCTTCACAACCTTCTCAATAAAGTTTTTGAAAAAAAAAAGAATCTTCACGACCGCCTTTACTCAGCACGCAACCACTGTTGGCGGTTTCTTTTCAGTGTATTGCTGTGCTATTTTCATTTATTCTCTATCAAAAATGGCTTCGCGTAATAAGGGTGTTCCATGGACCAATAAGGAGCTGCAGTGTCTGCTCACTGCATTGTCAGACGAACGTATGCAGCGCGAGTTATACGGAGCCGCCCGGAATGAAAAAATATACCGGGAGGTCTCGACATCGGAGTCCTTTAACGGTGAGTTTTAATTTTTTTTTATTGTGCGTTTTTTCGCAAATATATTCGGTAAGACGCTCAGTTTATTTATGCAATAAAAAAGCTGTTCATTTGTGGATGGATCGCTGCTTTATTGCAGCACACTGCGGACTAAAGCTTTTATTTTAATTATTCATGTGAACAATACGCTGAAATAAGCTTATGTATTCTTGTTAAAAACTATTGTCTTTTCTGTATATATTGCACTTTCGTGCTGTATTTTATTGTGTGCATTTTCCTTGTAGAATCATCCCACGCGTCCGCCGCGACAGCCCGCACGGATTATTCAACCGAGCCATCCTGACCCACAGCTGGCAGAGACGGATTAATTCAACCGAGTCTCAGCACTCAGTGGTCGGCGTGTATAAAATGTCGATTAACCTTCATGTTGTGTTGCAAAGTTTTTTTTTTCTTTTAATATTTTGTATATAATAAAAGGGAATTGTTTTGGAAAGTGTGGTTTGTCTGTTATAACACTGAATTATAAAACAGTATAATTACATAGAAATTCCATTGCCTAATCTGATCAAAATGATGCTGATCTTCCTGTCAGGGGTCAACCATTGTAAAGGTAATGTAATTTTTAACTAGACCAAAAAACAAATGTTTTTGTAAGCTTTCTGTTCTTTTTATTGAAATATCATAAAAAATTAGCCCCACATGATCCAGTTCTAAACTTTGGGTACATTTTTTATGTTAACTTATAAGAAGTTGCACAGTTGGACTTTAAAATGCAGCAGGAGAGACTGATCAAGCTTACAAGTCAAAGTAGGTAAAAAAGTAAGTATATGTAAATTGAATGTTCTATCGGCATTCCAAATTCAGAGAATTACAATACTTTAGAAGGAGTGTAGCATCATCTAAACGAAAAATAATAATACTGTTGTTCCAAACGTTGGCCTGAAGGTGAAAAACATGAATTTTTTTTAATTCAGTACATCCAAAATGCCCTAGGATGTAAAAAATAATAATTTGGTGTTGGGCAGTGTGCCACCGTCTCATTATTTAATACGAATAAAAACAAGTTTCAGCTCATTATTTCTAGGTCATTTGGCAGTCAATTCAAAACAAAAGTGACTTGTGTTGTTGCAGCTTAATTATGAGATAAAATTAATTGTGAGATAAATCCACAGAGCGAGCAAGGCAATAATCCTTGGATCCTTTTTTGTCTCGTGTAAATAAGGACTCAGTCGGGTGCCTAACGTCACGGGAGTGTGGCCCCGCCTCGCTGAGAATCTGCTGCTGCCCCGCTTCTAAAACCTCCTAACACAAACCATCACAGCACAAGCACAACACCGTGCTAATGGAGACAGAAGCATTCCGAGCCGTACTGAAGTGAATCGAGCCGTACCGAGGTGTGCTGGGCTAGTGGAAAACAGGCTTAACAAAGCAACAGGGTTGTGGGTATTTTTAGTGTTTTTACCGATAGCCACTCCAGACAGACAAGTTCATGTGTAAAATCACTGAAAAAGTCAAATTTCATCCTGTGTCCTTTTAGACCTCATGGATCCATGTTAGCATGTGGAAGAATAATTTTGTCCCCTTGAAATAACTTGTTGAATCTGAAACAGATTCATCACTGCTGTAATTATCACATGCAAGGATCAGAACTGGGCAGCTCTGTGGAGCAGTGGTTAGCACTGTGGCAGCACAGTAAGAAGGTCGCAGGTTTGATTCCATCCCTGACCATTGCTGACCCTTCTGTGAAGAGTTTGCATGTTCCCCCTGTTTCTGCGTGGGTTTACTCCGGTTTTCTCCCACATGCCAAAGACATGCATGTCAGGTTAATTGGCATCAACTGGGGATTCTAAATTGTCCTGAGGCATGAATGTGAGAGTGAATGGTTGTCTCTCTCTCTGTGTTGACCTTGTGATGGACTGGTGATCTGTCCAGGGTGACCCCGCCTCTCACTCAAAGATGCTGGGATAGGCTCCCGACACCCCCCGGTGACCCCAAAAGGATTAAGTGGTAGAGGACGGATGGATGGATGGATGGATGGGCGGATCAGAACTATTTGTTACCAGGTGGTGACTTTTTGGCCAGTCAGTCTGTTTATTCTTTCTGGTTCTTCTATTACTAGCATGTTCTGTGTCTCTTTGTCCCTCCAGATGCTCCACAGCTGCATGACTGTAAGGAGGAGGAGGTTCTCACTGTCCAGCAGCTCTGTAACCAGGAGAGGAACTCCAGTCTGGACCAGGAGGAACAATATGCTGCACAGGTTAAAGAGGAAGAAGAAGAACTCTGTAGCAGCCAGGTGGAAGAAGACTTTGGACTGAAACAAGAGACTGATACCTTCATGGTGACTCCTACTGATGAGGACAATGACAAGAATGAAACTGAACCAAACAGTGAGCAGCTCCTCTCTCACAACTCTCCTGACACCGAGAGCCAAGACCAGGGAGCAGGTAAGAATGTAAACCCAGGACCAAGTAAACATGAAGAGCCACAGCCAAAGAAGAGACTTCACAGAAAGAGAAGTGACCGTAACAATGTGGACACCTCCTCCATGTCAGAGAATCAGTGTGATACTGACACAGGTGACAAGTCTGTAAAATGTTCTGATAATGACAAAGACTGTAAAAATGAGTCCCAGAAGAAGAAACATCACACAGTTAAGTCACATGTTTGCAATATGTGTGGGAAAAGATTCAGTCAGAAGTCTCATTTATTAGTTCATGAGAGAATCCACACAGGTGAGAAACCATTTTCTTGTGAAACATGTGGACAAAGATTTAATCGGCATGAAGCTTTGAAACCTCACATGAGAAGTCACACAGGTGAGAAACCATTTTCTTGTGAAACATGTGGACACAGATTTAATCACCATGGTGATTTGAAAACTCACATGAGAATTCACACAGGAGAAAAGCCATTTTCTTGTGAAATATGTGGGCGGAGTTTTACTACATGTGGTAATTTGAAAAGTCACACAAGAATTCACACAGGTGAGAAGCCATTTTCTTGTGAAACATGTGGGAAAAGATTTAGTCATCATGGTCTTTTGAAAACTCATATGAGAATCCACACAGGTGAGAAGCCATTTTCTTGTGAAACATGTGGGCAAAGATTTAGTCAACGTAGTCATTTCAAAACTCACATGAGAATTCACACAGGTGAGAAGCCATTTTCTTGTGAAACATGTGGGCAAAGCTTTAGTCGTAATAGTAATTTGAAGCGACACATGAGAATTCACACAGGTGGTGGCCTTTTCCCTCAGGCTAGCTGGTGGCCTTTTCCCTCAGGCTAGCCAGCGCGTCCCCCGGGTCGCGGATGGGGGCACCCCCTCACTATGAGTAATCATGGCGAGGGTAGCTTTGAATAACCAATAAGAAGCCGTGGACGATGAGGAACCCAATATGAAAAATGAATAATACAGGAAAAAGATGCTGGAAAGGTACTGACCACGATAAAACGGTCCCCTCAGCTCGTTTCTGCACTAGGCGGACTGTTGAGAGCGATGGTGCAGCTTCGTCTTCGAGTGTCACAAACACTCAACCGGGATCCCCATCAGACCAGCACAGATCTGGTCCTGGGCCCCAACAAGATCAAAAAGGGACTAAACGGTATACAAGAAAAGAAGAAACTGTAAAATGGTCCCTTGATGAGAAGAAAATTATTCTGTCCTGCTACGCCTATTCAAGGTATGAGAAGTGGGGCAGAAGGAAAAAGCACATATTTGAGGAGAAGATCACAGAATCCGAGCTACCACCAGAAAAGAAAGCAGCCACCATCGCCTCCAAATTAACATCTATAGTCTCTCAGGTCTCACAATACTTAGGACAAGAAGAAATAGAAAAGATCAAATATGAAGCCCAAGCAATAAAAGATTATCAAGATGCCAACCTATTTGAACAACAAGAATACAAACAAAGTCAGTGGAGCATGAAGGAAAGATGGGTTTTAATATGGGCAACCGAGTACGCCAAGATGAAATACAGCAACCAGTGGGAACAATGCAGTGAGTGGCAGCGAATCTTTTTCCATCACTGCCCGGATAAAACTGGCGTACCCCGAGCCAAACTCACAACCCAGAGACACAACTTCCTCACCCAAAGGTACTTCACAGAGCAACAATTGGAGTACATGCATACCAAAATAGAAAAAATGGCACAGAATAACATCTGCCCAGTTGAGTGTCCACTACCACTACCACTAATTGAAAAACCTCTGGAACAACCTTGTCAAACACACCCTACAGAGGTGCCACCAGGCCACCCAGGTGAATCCCCTACAACTTCTGGCTCAGAATCAGAACATCCTGATGAAGCAACAAGGGGGAGTGTAGACCAGGATCCAATAAGGAAACAGATCAACCCCCAAATAGAAATGAGCCAAGATCAACTAGAAATGGAAGAGGAACTTGCCAACAAAATAGAAGAAACAAAAAAAACGACAATGAAAGAACGTCCTAAATTAATTAAGCTTAAAGAGAATAAAGAATTCAAATTACTACTGCCAAAGGTTAACAGAGGCCTATGTGAACTTGTACCTCAGGGGGTCAGTCTGACAGAGCTTAACTGCATAAACTTTGGTGCAGCGTGGTATGTGCAGAGTAAGCTAGCTCCACAACATAAAGAAAAAACTGAACGTCGAACCAAAACAAAAATCTCCACACCCATTTGGAAAAATAAACTTCAAGGAAAAATTAATCGATTTAGGGCAGAAATTTCTCAAATGACTTATTACATACAGAACCAAAACTGCACTACTAAATTACTGAGAGTAATCAACAGAATCCAAGAAAAATATAACATTAGGAAAGAGCAAATAATAGGAAAAATAGCAGAGCACCAGGCGCAAGTCAAAGCCCTAGCAGCTCAAATCAGAAACAGGCAACGGAGAGAGAACTCAAAACTGATCAATAAATTATTTGCACAGAACCCAAAACAAGTCTACAGGAGGTTTATAGATGAAACTATCGAAGTAGAGGTACCTCCTGAAAAAACCCAACTGGAAACGTTCTGGAGAAATCTGTTTGAGAACCCGGTTCAACATAAAAATAATAATTGGATTCAAACCATTGCTGAGAAAAATAAAGGAAAACAACAGATGTCCTCATTAAAAATCACAGAAGAAACAGCTCAAGAAAAAATCAGGAAATACCTTAACTTCAAATCCCCTGGAATAGATAAAATACCAAACTTCTGGCTCAAAAAGATAACAGCACTACACAAACACTACGCAGAGGCATTTAACCGACTTGTTAGGGGAGAGGAAGAAGCACCAGAGTGGCTCACATATGGAAACACCATACTCCTGCCCAAGAGTCCTGAAACCCAACAAGTCAATAAATACAGACCCATCTGTTGCCTCCCGACCACATACAAATGGCTGACAGGAATCATTACTGAGGCCATTTATGAACATCTGGACGCAGAAAACTACTTGCAACCACAGCAAAAAGGCTGTATAAGAAATAAGCTGGGAGCCAAAGAACAACTGCTCATTAATAAAACCATCCTGGAAGACTGCAAGAGGCGTGAGAGAAATTTAAGCATGGCGTGGATCGACTACAAAAAGGCATTCAACAGCATCCCCCACTCCTGGATAATACGCTGTCTGGAGCTGTATAACATCAGCCCAGAGATTAAAACTTTTCTGGAGGTCCAGATGACTAAGTGGAAAACCACAATTACGCTTAACCACAAAGAAGGACAAATAACAATCCCAGACATCAGGACCCAGCGAGGAATATTCCAGGGGGACAGCCTCTCGCCACTGCTCTTCTGTCTGTGTATTGACCCCTTAAGCAAAATCTTATCAGACCTTGACATCGGGTATGACTTAAGCAAAGGCAGAACAAGAAAAGGGAGCAAGAGAGTGAATCATCTGCTCTACATGGACGACCTCAAGCTCTACGCAGAATCTGAACAGAAACTGAATCAACTTGTCAGTACCGTTCACATGTTTTCAAAAGACATCTGCATGGAATTTGGACTTGACAAGTGTGCAAAATGTACAATAAAAAAAGGAAAGAAAACAGCATCAGAAAACATCCAAATAGAAGACAATACGCATATCAAAGACCTGGCAGGGGAATCAGCATATAATTATCTGGGCATAGAAGAAAACACAACTATTGAACACAGAAAAATGAGGGAAATGGTCAAAAAAGAATACCAACATCGCCTAAAGAAAATCTGTAAATTAAATTTAACACCTAAAAATAAGATCACTGCAATAAACCAGTTGGCAGTACCAGTTGCCACATATGGATTTGGGGTGATAGACTGGCCACAGGGGGAACTGGACAAGTTGGATGTTCGGACCAGGAAGACCCTAACCCTTCATAAGGTAACATACAGAAACCAATGCCTAGATAGGATATATATGCCACGTAAAGAGGGAGGGCTGGGCCTAATTGAAATAAACCAGGCCTACAGGGCAACAGTAATAAGCATTGGTCAATATCTAAAAAGCGCCAATGATGAGACGGTGGAAAAGGTCATCCAACATCATGAAACTCTCAGTATTAACACATCCATAACTAAACAAGCCGAGACCTTTGCAGGAGATTTATTAGATAACCTGAAAGCCAGTCAACAAAACCCAGCAACAAAAATAGCTAGAAAGACGAGGGAAAAATACAGCAAAAGGACACAGGAGGAAAGAAAAGAAAGATGGAAACAATATAAGCGAGCAGGACGTTTCCAGGAGGAACTCAACAGGGAGTACATCGATAGGGAAGAGACAGTGCGCTGGATCAGGAATGGAGATCTGGGGTACGACAAGGAGAGACTAGTGGTTGGAGCACAAGACCAGGGACTTCTAACCAATGGCTTTAAAAAAATGGCAGGATTGTCACAGAGTGACAAATGTCGATTCTGTCATGTAGCGGTGGAGAGTGCAAGCCACCTTCTCTCCGGTTGCCAGGTCCTTATGGCCGATGGACACTACACTGCTCGCCACAACAAGATCTGCTGTTACATACACTGGAAAATATGCAAAGAGTTAAAAATAGAAGTAAAAGGACCAGTATGGGAACACGATCCAGAGCCAGTCAGTGCCAACGGAGATACCACCATCTATTATGACAAGGAAATCCCAACTGGAAGACACATTGAAGGAGGAGCAATAAAACCGGACATAGTTATCTTGAACAAAAAGGACAAAACTGCCAAAATAATAGATGTAACCATACCGAACGACTACGGCCTCAAAAGAGCAGAAAGAGAAAAAATAAAATATCAAGACCTCAAAAATGACCTAAGTAGCACCTGGAATCTGCAGGAAACAGACATAATACCTGTGGTGGTGGGAGCAACTGGGATGGTGAAGAAAAACCTAAAAAAATATCTACAGGCGATACCCGGCTGCCCTAGTATCTGTGAAATACAGATCTCGGCATTAAGAGAAACAGTCTCTATCTTGAAGAGAGCCCTCGTATATAAAGCTTTGTGATTTAAAGTGTAACCATAGACCCCTGGTTGGGGCCCATTGCACTTGTAATGAAATGAGATATAAATAAATAAAACAGTGAGAAAGGAAAGGGAGTAAGAAAAGGGAGAAAAGGGAGCAAGAGAGTGAATCATCTGCTCTACATGGACGACCTCAAGCTCTACGCAGAATCTGGACAGAAACTAAATCAACTTGTCAGTACCGTTCACATGTTTTCAAAAGACATCTGCATGGAATTTGGACTTGACAAATGCGTAAAATGTACAATAAAAAAAGGAAAGAAAACAGCATCAGAAAACATCCAAATAGAAGACAATAAGCACATCAAAGACCTGGCAGGGGAATCGGCGTATAAATATCTGGGCATAGAAGAAAACACAACTATTGAACACAGAAAAATGAGGGAAATGGTCAAAAAAGAATACCAACATCGCCTAAAGAAAATCTGTAAATCAAATTTAACACCTAAAAATAAATCACTGCAATAAACCAGTTGGCAGTACCAGCTGTCACATATGGATTTGGGGTGATAGACTGGCCACAGGGGGAACTGGACAAATTAGATGTTTGGACCAGGAAGACCCTAACCCTTCATAAGGTAACATACAGAAACCAATGCCTAGATAGGATATATATGCCACGTAAAGAGGGAGGACTGGGCCTAATTGAAATAAACCAGGCCTACAGGGCAACAATAATAAGCATTGGTCAATATCTAAAAAGCGCCAACGATGAGATGGTGGAAAAGGTCACCCAACATCATGAAACCCTCAGTCATAACACATCCATAACTAAACAAGCCGAGACCTTTGCAGGAGATTTATTAGATAACATGAAAGCCAGTCAACAAAACCCAGCAACAAAAATAGCTAGAAAGACGAGGGAAAAATACAGCAAAAGGACACAGGAGGAAAGAAAAGAAAGATGGAAACAACATAAGCGAGCAGGACGTTTCCAGGAGGAACTCAACAGGGAGTACATCGATAGGGAAGAGACAGTGCGCTGGATCAGGAACGGAGATCTGGGGTACGAATGGGAGAGACTTATGGTTGGAGCACAAGACCAGGGACTTCTAACCAATGGCTTTAAAAAAATGGCAGGATTGTCACAGAGTGACAAATGTCGATTCTGTCATGTAGCGGTGGAGAGTGCAAGCCATCTACTCTCCGGTTGCCAGGTCCTCATGGCCGATGGACACTACACTGCTCGCCACAACAAGATTTGCCGTAACATACACTGGAAAATATGCAGAGTTAAAAATAGAAGTAAAAGGACCAGTATGGGAACACGATTCAGAGCTACTACTATCTATTATGACAAGGAAATCCCAACTGGAAGACACATTGAAGGAGGAGCAATAAAACCGGACATAGTTATCTTGAACAAAAAGGACAAAACTGCCAAACCCGGCTGTCCTAGCATCTGTGAAATACAGATCTCAGCAATCAGAGGAACAGTCTCTATCTTGAAGAGAGCCCTCGGATATAAAGCTTTTTAATTTAAAGTGTAACCATAGACCCCTGGTTGGGGCCCATTGCACTTGTAATGAAGTGAGATATAAATAAATAGTGAGAAAAAAAAAAGATGACAGCATTGCACAATAATACATACATATATATATATTTTCTTTCTAATCTCCTGAGACAATTCTCTCCTTTGCTTCCTCTGGTCCATGTTCAGTGTGGTACACACCATGTCAACAAACAGCACAGTGACTACTTGTCACCCTTTAAATTGGCCGACTGACTGATTACAAGTTTGTAGACACCTGTGAAGTTAATTAGAGGACACATCTTGGTTGAACATGTCCCTATGGTCACATTATTTTCAGTCTTTTCTATGGGTACCATCATTTTTGTCCAGGCCTGTTTCATGAGTTTGTTTTTTAAAATAATTCTGTTAAACCACAATTCAAAAGCACTATGGCGCATATTTAGGGCGCATATATGGCATGCTTGTATGGTACGCATTTTCTCCCACATGTATTTAGTAGGCATGACGGTGCATACTCTACAGACTTCAAACGTCCAGAAGGACATGCCCCGGCAGAGACCTCAGCAGGTGTGAAGTGGTTTCTGGGGAGACGGGAAGTCAGAGACAATGTCCCAGCAGGAGTCCCCGAAGCGGAGGAGACAACAGAGACGCCAACGAGCCTCGGAGGCTATATGTTACTGAAGGACTGTGGGTTCACATGTTTACTGAAGGACTGTGGGTTGAAGGTGTGATATATTTGATGTGGGGGGTTTTGTGTCTCTGGGGGTATAAGAGCTGTGAGGAAAGATTGTCCAGTCTCTTTTGTTGAGATACTTGCTGTTAGAGGATGAGACTCCAAATAAACCTTTCCTGAGAAATAAACTTAGTCTCGTTTGTGAAGGCATCCTCTACACTGGTGACCTACGACAAACCATGGCCGGTGACGGCGAGCTTTCCGCACCGGACTCTTCAGGACCCAACCGGGTTAACGCAGCTACCACACTACAGCTGCCCGATTTCTGGCAACATAACCCGCGCTCCTGGTTTACCACTGTGGAGGCGCAGTTCCACCTTCGGGGAATCTCAGCGGACGCAACGAGGTTCTACCATGTCGTCGCGAAGCTGGACAGCCTCACAGTGCAGCGGGTGGAGAGCCTGACCAACCACCCGCCCCAAGACAACAAGTATGGCGCACTGAAAGCCGCCCTCATTCGAGCCTTCACTCCCTCACTGGGAGAGCGAGCAGAGAAGCTCCTGGCGCTGACAGAAGGGGAAGCAGACAGGCCGGCAGATCTGATGGCGAAGATGATGAGCCTGAGAGGCGAGGATGACGACAGCTTTATCTTCGCCCACCTCTTCCTCAGAACGCTCCCGCCAGCAGTGAGAGTCACCCTGGCCAGCTCGCAGCCACTCAACAACCGTGACTACCACGAGCTGGGCCAGGAGGCGCAGCAGAACTGAACACCCCCCCGCGAGACGAGGGGAGACCAGAGGCTGCGGCACTGGATCCACTGACGGCAGCAGCGGCAGAGGCCAGGAGAGGCGGGGTGGACAACGCCCTCTGTTTCTACCATCGGCGCTTCGCCGAGAAGGCGCGCAGATGCGTTCCACCGTGCCGGTACCAGCGCCAGGGAAACGCCAAGACCGGGAGCCGGTAGCAGCTGCGACTCTCGGCACGAAGAACAAGCTGCTTTTCGTGACGGACGCGAATTCAGGGAAGGAATTCCTGGTGGACACAGGCTCCCAGCTAAGTTTTGTCAAGCCTACCTACGCGGACACGCTGGCGCCTGCCAGCGGACCCCTGGTGTTAGCGGCGAACGGCTCCACGATCAAAACCTATGGGGAGAAGACGCTTCTCCTGTCCCTCCACGGGCGCACCTTCGAGTGGACCTTCGTTGTAGCTGCAGTTAACAACAACATGCTAGGTGCTGACTTTTTATGCTCAAACAGTTTGTTAGTTGATCTTGTTAATAGACGTATTGTAAATGCACTGTCTTTCTACTCTATCTCCTGCACAGCTCGGGTGGCCCTGCCTTCTGCACATCCCAATGTCACAGCTGCGGGTGGTAAGTTTCATGCATTACTCAACCAGATCCCGACACTCACGGTCCCAACATTTTCAGCGTCAGATGCCAAACACGGGGTCGAGCATTTCATAACTACCCCCCTGTTTTTGCAAAAGCTCGGCGTTTGGATCCAGCTAAACTGGCCATCGCGCGCGAGGAATTCGCCAACTTGGAAAAACTGGGCATTGTTAGGCGCTCGAACAGCTCTTGGTCGTCACCCCTGCACATGGTGCCCAAGGCTGACGGCTCGTGGCGCCCTTGCGGTGATTTCCGCAGATTAAATAATGCTTCAGCACACGACCGCTATCCGATTCCGCACATCCAGGATTTTTCCGCACATTTGGCGGGGGCGCGCATCTTTTCCAAAATAGATTTGGTGCGCGGTTATCACCAAGTGACATAACGTTCGGCTCAGGAGACGCACACACACAGGCTCAGAGTAGTTCAAATAGTTTATTTGCAACAGGAGTGACTGGATGTGTGTCTGCTGGATGTTAATGTATTGGTGGTGGCGTCTGCTTCTGGCACAGGGGCAGGAGACCGTACAGCCGGCAACCCTATGGGAGAAAGCACAGAGACACAGGGTGACGAGCACACACCAACACAGGAGGAGAATAGGCGAGGGAGAAGCTTACTTGCTGAGAACAGATGACTGGCACTACAAGGCTGGAACCCGGGAGACAGCCACCTGCAGGGCTTGGTGCAGCAGTGAGGAATGACGAGGGGACGGAGTGTCCGTCGCCGAGGAATCCACCTGTGCACAGGGGAGCAGACTGAGAGAGATGAGGTAAGGCGTTCTTACCACGCTGAGTCGTGCTGAAGGATTGCTTGCTTCTCATGGAAGGGAGATGAAGTCTAACGGCTTCAGGCCGAGGCTCAGGGCGAGGCGGCTTTTATCCCTCGCCGCTGATGACGAACAGGTGCGCGAGCAGGTGGCGCCGCTGATGAACGGCGCGGCGTGACAGTACTCCCCCCTCTAGCAGCGCCTCCTGGCGATAGCTTATCTGGGTGCGCTCGGTGGAAGTCCGCGATGAGCGATGGGTCCAACACAAACGACGAGGGTACCCACTGTCGATGCTCGGGCCCATAGCCCTCCCAGTCCACCAAGTACTGCAACCCACGACCCCGGCGTCGAGAGTCCAGGATGGAGGTGACGGACCAGGCCGGATGGCCATCAATCATCCGGGGCGCGGGTTGCGCAGCAGGAGGGGGGCAAAGGGGGTCGGTGACTGCCAGCTTCACCTTTGACACGTGGAAGGTGGGATGGATGCGGAGGGAGGGGGGAATAGCCACGCGCACAGCCACCGGGTTGATGATCCGGGTGATGGGATAGGGACCCATGAAGCGCTGTGCCAGCTTTCTCCTTTCGCCTTTTAGGGTGACGTCCTGGGTGGAAACGTAGACACGTTGCCCAACTCTGTACGTCGGGGCAGGTCTTCTATGCCGGTCCGCCACAGTTCTATTGCGCTCCGCTGTGCGTAAAAGCGCATTACGCGCGGCAGTCCAGATGGAGCGGAACTGCCTGAGATGTGCTTTAACTGAGGGGACAGTTACCTCACTCTCCTGCTCTGGAAACAGCGGGGGGTCGTAACCCAGGGACGCCTTGAAGAGGGACATCCCTGCAGCAGAAGAGCGAGCGGTATTATGAGCATACTCAACCCAGGCGAGATGGTTGCTCCAGGACGTTGGTTTGGATGAGGTCACACAGCGGAGCGCAGCCTCCAGCTCCTGGTTGGTCCGCTCACACTGCCCGTTGGACTGGGGGTGATGGCCGGAGGAGAGGCTCACCTTGGCTCCGATGGCGTTACAGAACGACCTCCAAACCTCGGATGAAAATTGGGGGCCCCGGTCCGAGACCACGTCCACCGGAATCCCGTGCAGCCTGACCACGTGTTGGACGAGGAGATCCGCCGTCTCCAGGGCAGTAGGGAGACCTCGCAGGGGGACGAAGTGCGCCGCCTTGGAGAAACGGTCCACGATGGTCAGGATGGTGTCAAAGGAGTTGGAAACGGGGAGTCCGGTGACGAAATCCAACGCGATGTGTGACCAGGACCTGCCAGGAACGGGCAGGGGCTGGAGCAGACCCGCTGGAGGGGCATTTCCCAACTTGCAGGTGGCACAGATTGGGCAAGCCCGGGCGTAGCGGGCTGCATCCCTCCGCAGGCCTGGCCACCAAAAGGACCGTTGGAGGAGGTTGATCATCCGGGAGGTGCCGGGATGACAGGTGAGCCGGGAGGTGTGGAGCCAGTGGATGACCTCTCCTCGGACCGCAGATGGCACGAACAGTCTTCCTTCCGGTCCGCCGCCAGGATCAGGTTCCACCTCCTGCGCCTTCCGGATCTTGCTCCTGATGTCCCAAGAGATGGCACCCACGACGCACGACCTGGGCAGGATGGTGTGGGGCGTCTCCTCAGCCTCCACGGGGGTAAACTGCCTAGAGAGGGCGTCAGGCAGGCCGTTCTTGGAGCCTGGCCTGAAGGTGATGGTAAAATGGAACCTGGCAAAGAACAAAGACCAGCGCACCTGGCGGGCGTTCAGGCGCTTGGCAGATCGTAAATATTCTAAGTTCTTGTGGTCCGTCAGGACCACGAACGGCAGGTCCGCCCCCTCTAGCCAGTGGCGCCACTCCTGTAAGGCGAGTTTGATGGCCAGGAGCTCTCTGTCCCCCACATCGTAGTTCCTCTCCGCCGGGGACAAGCGCCGGGAGAAGAAGGCACAAGGTCGTTTGGCGCCATCGTCCGGTGACCGCTGGGATAAAACTGCTCCCACTCCCGTGTCCGAGGCATCCACCTCCACGATGCACTGTAGCGCGGGGTCGACCTGGCGAAGAACCCGGGAGGAGGAGAATTCCGCCTTCAGCGCCTTAAAGGCAGCAGCGACCTCTTCTGTCCACTGGAAAGGGACCTTCGGGGACGTGAGGCGGGTCAGCGGTCCGACGATCGAGCTGAAGTTGGGCACAAAGCGGCGGTAGAAATTGGCGAAGCCAACAAATTGTTGCACCTGCTTCCGGGATGCGGGAGTAGGCTACTCCACCATCGCCTTCACCTTCTCTGGGTCTGGGAGCACCTGGTCTTGAGAGATGATGAATCCCAAGAAGGATGTGGTCCTAGCGTAGAATTCGCACTTTTCAGCCTTCACGTAGAGCCGATTCTCCAGCAGTCTTTGGAGGACCCGCCTCACGTGGACCTGGTGCTCGTCCCTGGACCTGGAGAAGATTAGGATGTCGTCCAGGTAGACGAACACGAAGAGGCCGATGAAATCCCGGAGGACATCGTTAATGAGGCGCTGAAAGACGGCAGGAGCGTTGGTTAACCCGAACGGCATGACTAGGTATTCAAAGTGGCCGTTCGGGGTACGGAAGGCTGTCTTCCATTCATCTCCCTCCCGGATCCTGACGAGGTGGTAAGCGCTGCGTAGATCCAGCTTGGTAAACCAGGTCGCCCCCTGGAGGGAGTGGAAGGCAGTGTCCATGAGGGGCAGGGTGTAACGGTCCCTCTCAGTGATGTCGTTGAGCGCACGGTAGTCTATGCAGGGGCGGAGGGACCCATCCTTTTTTCCCACGAAGAAGAACCCTGCCCCCACGGGTGACGATGATGGGCGAATTATCCCAGCACTCAGTGATTCCTTCAGGTAGGTGTTCATTGTCTCCTTCTCCGGCGCTGACAGGCTATAGAGTCGACCAGAAGGTAAGGGAGCCCCCTGGCGGAGGTTGATGGCACAGTCATAGGGCCGATGAGGGGGGAGAGACATAGCTTTCACCTTACTGAACACCATACCCAGGTTGTGAAATTCTGGGGGCACCAGAGACAGGTCCGGGGGTGCAGCGTCCGTCGCAGGGGGAGAAGCGGACGGAGAGCAGGCAGTGGACTGAAGGCAGGTGCCCATACAGAATGTGCTCCATGCCGATACCCCAGCTGACTTCCAATCCAGGACAGGGTTGTGAAGGCGTAGCCAGGGATACCCCAGGATGACGGGCGACACAGAGTTGGGAAGGACATAAAAGGTCATCTCCTCCCGGTGGTTTCCCGAGATGATGACCGGAACGGGGATGGTCTGGTGTGATACTCTCCCAAGGGAGGCACGGGAGAGGTTGACAAGGGAGATGGGATTTTTCAGTGCCTGACAGCGGATGCCCAAACGGGTTGCCAGACTCTGTGAAATGAAGCTGCCTTCTGCGCCCGAATCCACCAGCGCGTGGGTGAGATGCCCAGTGGGGTTGTGGCAGAAACGGATGGGCAGCTTCAATTGGGTAAGTGGATTTAACCGGTTGACATCCGCAAGGCCCCCTACAGTGACTCGCGGACCCCGCCGACTGGCTTTCCGTGGACAAAGCTTCACCGTGTGTTGGTCATCTCCGCAATACATGCAGAGATTCCACTCACGGCGGCGTTGTCTCTCCGCAGGGGAAAGCTTTGTCCAGCCCGTCACCATCGGCTCCGACTCCTCGGGGCACGATGGTGGCGGCGCCGCCAGGGGGCGAGCTTGGAACAGGCGCGGCGAGGCTTCGCGAGGGCGAGAAGAAGACAACTTCCGCCCCAAGGAGCGCTCGCGCAGCCTGTTATCCAAACTGATCGCTAGAGATGTTAGCTCTGCTAGCGTCTCAGGGATATCCCGCCCAGCTAGTTCATCCCATCATTGAGACTGCGGAGGAAAAGGCCGCAGAGGGAGCGTTCCTCCCAGCCTAACTCCTCCGCCGCTACCCGGAAGTCGACCGCATAGTCCGCTGCCGACCGGCTTTCCTGCTGGAGAGCGAGAAGCCGATCGACCTGGACCGTCTCGGTAAGAGCATGGTCAAAGACCTCCAGGAAGCGTCTCACGAACTGGTCATACGTGAGGGTGGCATAACTGGGCTTCGCCATTACGGCGTAGGTCCAAGTTAATAAGTTAATGCTCGCCCCTCCAGGAGATTCCCGATATAACCAATTCGGCTATGATCTGAGGGAAAGTCCCCGGGTACCCGGTGGAAAACGGACTCACACTGCATAATAAACCCCCGCGCTCCGCCGAGCTTACCGCTAAAGCGGGCGGGGGTTGGAATGGGCGTGAGCCGAACCGGTACACCCGGAACCTGCTGGACGGCCACTGGAGCAGCAGGAGCTGCGCCACCCTGACGAGCCGGGGGGAACGGCTGCTGAGGGTCCAAACGGTCCAACCGGTTAGTTATAGAACTCAACTGATTAAAAATCACCTGTTGCTGATAGACTAATTGATCCACTCGAGCCTCGAGAGTGGAAAACCGGTGTGCGAGCCCGCCGTCTGCCGAGCCGCTCTGCTGAAGCCGTACTGACATAACGTTCGGCTCAGGAGACGCACACACACAGGCTCAGAGTAGTTCAAATAGTTTATTTGCAACAGGAGTGACTGGATGTGTGTCTGCTGGATGTTAATGTATTGGTGGTGGCGTCTGCTTCTGGCACAGGGGCAGGAGACCGTACAGCCGGCAACCCTATGGGAGAAAGCACAGAGACACAGGGTGACGAGCACACACCAACACAGGAGGAGAATAGGCGAGGGAGAAGCTTACTTGCTGGGAACAGATGACTGGCACTACAAGGCTGGAACCCGGGAGACAGCCACCTGCAGGGCTCGGTGCAGCAGCGAGGAATGACGAGGGGACGGAGTGTCCGCCGCCGAGGAATCCACCTGTGCACAGGGGAGCAGACTGAGAGAGATGAGGTAAGGCGTTCTTACCACGCTGAGTCGTGCTGAAGGATTGCTTGCTTCTCATGGAAGGGAGATGAAGTCTAACGGCTTCAGGCCGAGGCTCAGGGCGAGGCGGCTTTTATCCCTCGCCGCTGATGACGAACAGGTGCGCGAGCAGGTGGCGCCGCTGATGAACGGCGCGGCGTGACACCAAGTTCCAGTCCGCGCGCAGGACATACCCAAAACGGCAGTTGTAACCCCTTTCGGGCTTTTCGAGTTTTTGCGCATGCCTTTCGGCCTCAAAGGCGCTGCGCAGACGTTCCAACGCATGATGGATGCAGTGCTACGCGGCCTCCCTTTCGTGTTCGCTTATTTGGATGATATTTTGGTAGCCAGTGCATCCGAAGCCGAGCACGAATGCCACCTCACAGCCGTTTTTCAGAGGCTGACAGAGCACGGGCTGATCATTAACCCAGCGAAGTGCCAATTCGGGGTAGCGCAAATTGATTTTTTGGGACACCGTGTGTCTCCAGAGGGTGCGGTCCCGCTGCCGGATAAAGTGCGCGCGATAACGGATTTCCCCCAACCGCTGCAAGAATTTTTGGGGATGGTCAATTTTTATAACCGTTTCCTCCCCAACGCGGCACGGCTCATGCACCCATTGTACGCGGCATTAAAGAAGCAAAAACCTGCATCTAAGGTTGAGTGGTCCCCGGACCGGGAGCGCGCTTTCTCACAGGTCAAATCGGCCCTCGCGAACGCTGCGTTATTGGCACACCCGGTGCCAGCAGCTCGCATGGCGCTAACCACGGACGCCTCCGACGTGGCAGTGGGAGCGGTTGTCGAGCAACTGGTAGCGGGGAGCTGGCAACCACTTGCGTTTTTCAGCAAAACATTGCACGATAACGAGCGTAAATACAGCGCGTTTGATAGGGAGCTTTTAGCCCTGCATTTGGCCATCCGCCACTTCCAGTTCTGGTTGGAAGGGCGCCATTTCACCGTGTTTGTGGACCATAAACCATTAACTTTTGCAATGGCTAAGATTTCAGAGCCTTGGTCGGGCCGACAACAGAGACAGCTGGCCGCAATTTCGGAGTTTACCACCGACATTCAACACGTGGCGGGTAAACACAATGTAGTGGCAGATTGTCTCTCGCGTGCAGTTGCAATGCCAGGCCCCCAGGGGGCAGACGCGGCGGCTGTAGACTCGGGCCAGGCTTGCGGCGCGGAAGCGCTCACAGCCCCGGTCTGCGTTGGGTTAGATTATGCAGCCATGGCCGCTGACGATGCGGACGTGCGCGCGCTCCAGTCTGGGCCAACAGGGCTAAGGCTGGAGCACAGGGTGCATCAAAGAGGTATGCCCCCCACTAATCTGCGATATCTCCACGGGGCGCCCCCGCCCCGTGGTCCCGGCTGCATGGCATCGCCGTGTTTTTGACTTAATACATTTGCTGGCACACCCGGGCGTTCGCGCGTCGATCAAAATGGTGGGAGAGAAGTTTGTTTGGCCGGGGCTGCGTAAACAGGTCAAAGAATGGGCTGCAGCCTGCTCAGTGTGTCAAAGAGCAAAGGTACACAAGCACACGCGAGCCCCTCTAGAACCTTTTCACATCCCAGCCAAACGCTTCGACCATGTGCATATCGACTTGGTGGGACCCCTCCCGCTGTCACAGGGGTTCACACACCTTCTAACTATGGTGGACCGCACTACGCGCTTGCCAGAGGCGATTCCCCTGGCGTCAACCACAGCAGCAGACGTTGCGCGTGCTTTTTTAACGGCTTGGGTCGCGCGCTTTGGAGTCCCGTCAGACATAACGTCTGACAGAGGACCCCAGTTTGTTTCCGAGCTCTGGTCGTCCATGGCACTCAGCCTGGGGGTGAAAATTCATCGCACAACTGCGTATAACCCCCAGGCCAACGGTTTGTGCGAACGCTTTCACCGGTCATTAAAAGCAGCCCTCAGAGCGGCTCTCACGGACACAAATTGGGTTGATAAGCTTCCATGGGTTTTATTAGGGTTGCGTTCAGCACCTAAAGAAGATTTGCAAGCCTCTCCGGCCGAACTTGTCTTCGCCCAACCTCTCCGGTTACCGGGAGAATTCCTTCCTGAGAACCCCGCACCAGATCGCCCCCCCGCTCAGCTGCTGCAGGGCGGCGCGGGGTCACACACCCTCCCCGGTCCAGTTCATCACAGTTTTCCACGCGTTTTTGTGCCTAAAGCCTTAAAGATGCAGAATTTGTCTTTGTTAGACACGACGCACAGAGGTTAGGTTTAAGACCACCTTACGATGGACCGTTCAGAGTGTTAGAAACCGGGGAAAAGCATTTTTTGCTCGATTTGGGAGACAGGAGGGAATTAGTCTGCATTAACAGACTCAAACCTGCTTTTGTGTTAGCTGATGAACAGGTACAGTTGGCCAGGGCCCCCCGCCACGGCAGGCCGCCGGGGAGACACTCTGCTAAGCTTTCACAATGATGTGCTAATGACTCTGATCCACAGATGCAAGAGACAGCCACAGGCAGAGCGAGACCTGCTCACAGCAGATATGGCAGGGAGTTGAAGCCCAGGCAGTTGGATGTATGATCTGTTGTGCCAATTTTTTTCTCGTTCTGTGTGATATGTCATGATTCTATGCATTTGAGGTGTAACTTGTCCTTATTTAGACGTTTGGGGGGGGGGTTATATGGCGCATATTTAGGGCGCATATATGGCATGCTTGTATGGTACGCATTTTCTCCCACATGTATTTAGTAGGCATGACGGTGCATACTCTACAGACTTCAAACGTCCAGAAGGACATGCCCCGGCAGAGACCTCGGCAGGTGTGAAGTGGTTTCTGGGGAGACGGGAAGTCAGAGACAATGTCCCAGCAGGAGCCCCCGAGGCGGAGGAGACAACAGAGACGCCAACGAGCCTCGGAGGCTATATGTTACTGAAGGACTGTGGGTTCATATGTTTACTGAAGGACTGTGGGTTGAAGGTGTGATATATTTGATGTGGGGGGTTTTGTGTCTCTGGGGGTATAAGAGCTGTGAGGAAAGATTGTCCAGTCTCTTTTGTTGAGATACTTGCTGTTAGAGGATGAGACTCCAAATAAACCTTTCCTGAGAAATAAACTCAGTCTCGTTTGTGAAGGCATCCTCTACAGCACTGTCTTATTTTAGATAGATAGGTAGATAGATACTTTATTTCAAACAAAAAAGTAAAAAAAACAAAACAAATGACAAGTGTGATAAAGTGACAGTATACAGTGCTCGAAAGGGAGAAGGAAGAAGTGAACACTTAACTCCAACTCCTTTTTTCCATAAATACAACCCATGTGAAATATATACAAATTACCACATTTAAGACCCCAAATAAACAATTAACTATATTTTGTACATATCAACATTAACACCCATCCATCCCAACATACATACAGTCCATACATCAAAACCAGCCCCAAACAACACAGATATACACAGCACTGTCCCACCCACCATTTCAGAGTGTCCCAGAGTGAGCATAGTGAATCGTACATATAAATACTATCCTTCTAACATATATTCTTTCAGCAAATAATGTTTATACCTATTTTTGAATTGATTTCTCTTTGCACATAGTTTCAGTTCCAGCACCAGACTGTTCCACAAATCCACCCCCACAGACAGATATGCACAGACTGTTCTGAGTTGTTCATATCTTAGGTTTTGGAAAGTTCAAGTCTCCTCTCAAATTATAATCATTGTCCGTTTTTTGAATATTTTTTGTATATTAGTTGGGAGTTGATTATTAATTGCCCTGTACATGACTTGTGCTGTCTTAAATTTAACTAAATCCATGAACTTTATGACATGTGACTTTAAAAACAATGAATTGGTATTGCTTTTCATCGGTTAATTTTCATAGAATTTTTATTTATTACCACTTTTGTCAGATTCAAGTTATTTCTGTGACCATTGTGGGTTTTTCTTTCATTAACAGAGGGGTACCAACAATTTTTTTCCACGTTTGTAGATAAGATCCCTCTCAAGCTGTCTAACTTCCATAAACAGGCTCCATTGTCATGGTTAATTGTTTTAAACACATTTTGTCTCCACATAAATGTTTAATTTGGAACAACAAAGATATTAAATATAAGAACAAAGCACTAAATATTGACAATTGGGTTAAAAATGACATTCTGTTGGTGAAACAATTATTGAATGAAAATGGATTTTTATGTACTTACACAGAGTTTTTGAATAAATTCAAAATTCCAGTCACACCTAAAGATTATGTCTTTGATTCAATTCCGTCTGGCTTTTTAAAATTATTTCAAGGAAATTACATGGTTTCAAACCTCCAATTTAACTATAAAATTACATTAAATGACATATCTAGCACAGACAAAAATGTACAAATAACTATATTGGAAAACTCTGTTATGAGTCCACCACTGTTCTTCTAAACTTTATTGGAATGTCAAATTTGACTATTTGAATTTGAATTTAACTTGGACATATAATAAAAAAATACTACATTACCAACAAAATTAGAGAAATTTCTTTTAAAATAACTCATTTAAAATACCCTGTTAAGCAAGTTATTTCAAAATTTAAGAAAAACCCTGACTTTATATGGGTATTTTGTCAAAATGATATTGAAACTATGTCATTTATTTTGTGAATGTTTGTATGTAAGACACTCTTGGCCGGGGGATCCTGGGTTCGATCCCAGCCTCTGACCATCAGTGATCTGTGTGGAGTTTGCATGTTCTCCCTGTTTCTGCGTGGGTTTACTCTGGGATTTCTCCAGTTTTCTCCCACATGCCAAAAACATGCAAGTTAGGTTAATTGGCATTAAAACTGGTGATTCTAAATTGTCCTTAGGTATGACTGTGAGAGTGAATGGGTTTCTGTCTCTCTGTGTTGGCCCTGCGATGGACTGGCGATCTGTCCAGGGTGGACCCTGCCTCTCGCCCAAAGATGCTGGGATAGGCTGCAGCGCCCCCGCGACCTAAAAAGGATTAAGCGGAAGAAGATGGATGGATGGATGAATGTATTAAGACAGCTTGTGGGGAGACTTGAATAACGAAACCGAATTGTCTTTCATTTCAGTTTATTCAAGAAATCATTCCACTGTCTGCTCTTATTCTTGAGCAGCGAACAAAGAGAGTGAACACACCAAAGTTCTCTCATTTAAACCTTCTCACATCAAACCATTTCCCTCGCGGGGGAAATCACACATCTATATCAAAGTCTCTTTATTCACATTCATTAGCCTTTTATTTACATAACTCCCCCTTCTCTCTTCCCGAGCCTCAGTGGTCAGGAAGTCTTCTGTCCCCTGTCCTCCGCAGGGGGTCCAGGCTCTGTGGCTCCGCACCGCAGGGGGCTGGCTCTCCTTCATCGTGGTTAAATCACATATGCAGTGTCCAACATATACATGTCTCACAACACAGCCATATAACCCCCCCCCCAAACGATGAAGAACAGACTAATTCCCAAAATTTAATAGCACCTTACTCACTACTGAATAATCAACACCAACATTCAGTCTGTGCGCCGCTTGGGCTTCAGCCGTCTGCCGAATCTGCTGTGCGTTGGCCCCGCCTTGCCTGCGGTGCTGTTCTGCTCCGGGTCTGTTGACTGAGGAAGAGAGTGGTTAATTGCCCTCTGCGGGGGCCTGCCTCGTCGAGGCGCCACCGCGACCGGTACAGACACGTCCTTCATGACAAAAGCAGGTTTTAGTCTGTCAATACTGACTGCCTCTTTTCTGTCCCCAAAATCTAGCACAAATTGCTTATCACCTGCCTCCAGCACTCGAAATGGCCCTTCGTAAGGTGGTTTGAGCGTTGCTTTAAGGGCTTCGCGCCTGACAAAAACGAAATCGGCATTTTTCAAAGCCTTGGGGACGAAAACTCGTGGAAAAGCGTGATGAACCGGACCCGGGAGCGTGTCTGCCCCCGTGCCAACTAACGGTCCCAGAGCAGAGAGAGGTGGGGGCTCTGGGTGCTCTGGTAAAAACTCGCCCGGCAGCCTCAGAGTTTGTGCGAATACCAGCTCCGCTGGGGAGGCGTCTAGGTCCTCTTTAGGCGCAGAACGCAACCCTAATAAAACCCAAGGGAGTTTATTTACCCAATCTGCATCCGTGAGCGACGCTCTGAGTGCTGCCTTCAAAGACCTATGAAAACGCTCGCATAAACCATTAGCCTGAGGGTGGTAAGCCGTAGTGCGGTGAATTTTGGCTCCTAAGCCGTTGGCCATCGCTGACCACAGCTCAGAGATGAATTGCGGTCCTCTATCGGACGTAATGTCCGACGGAACCCCGAAGCGCGCCACCCAAGCCGTTAAAAAAACGCGAGCCACCTCCGCGGCCGTGGTCGTCGCAAGTGGGACCACTTCCGGCCAACGTGTGGTGCGGTCCACCATTGTCAAAAGATACGTGAACCCCTGTGATGCCGGTAGGGGGCCCACAAGGTCGACGTGCACATGGTCGAACCTTCTGGCCGGAATGCGGAACGGTTCTAACGGGGCTCTTGTGTGCCTGTGAATTTTGGCCCGTTGACAGGAAATGCAGGTTTTTGCCCATTCCTTCACGTGCTTGCGCAGGCACGGCCAAACAAACTTCTCCGCCACTAGTTTCACCGACGCGCGCACCCCCGGGTGCGCCAGTGAGTGGACCGAGTCAAAAACACGGCGGCGCCACGTGGCCGGAACCACCGGACGCGGGCGCCCCGTCGACATGTCGCAGATCAGGGGGGGCATACCGGTTTGTAAACACTTGCTCTCCAGCCTCAACCCTGTTGGTCCAGACTGGAGCGCGCGCACGTCTGCGTCCGCCCCCTGGTCCGCTGCCATGGCTGCGTAATCTATACCCACGTGCACCGGGGCTGCGCGCGCCACCGTGCCGCTCTCCTGCGGCGCGGTCACGGTGGCCCGTTCTGCCTCTGCGCGTGTCGGGGTCGTGAACGCGCGTGAGAGACAATCCGCTACTACATTGAATTTGCCCGCGACGTGCCTAATGTCAGTGGTAAATTCCGAGATTGCGGCCAGCTGCCTCTGCTGCCTGCCGGACCACGGATCTGAAATTTTGGCCATGGCGTATGTGAGCGGCTTGTGGTCCACATAAGCGGTGAAGCACCGTCCTTCCAGCCAGAACTGGAAATGACGAATAGCCAAATGCAGCGCCAACAGTTCTCTGTCAAACGCGCTGTATTTTCGCTCAGCCGCGCTTAAAGATTTGCTAAAGAAAGCCAAAGGCTGCCAAACTCCGGCTACCTGTTGCTCAATAACGGCCCCTATGGCTAAATCTGAAGCGTCTGTCGTCAGCGCGATACGTGCTGCAGGGTCTGGGTGGGCCAGGAGCGCAGCGTCAGCCAAGGCTTTTTTAACCTCTGTGAACGCGCGCTCCCGCTCCGGGGACCATTCGACCGCCTGGGTCGGCTTTTGTTTTTTGAGCGCGGCATATAACGGTTGCATGATTTGAGCTGCGTGGGGCAGGAACCGGTTATAAAAATTCACCATCCCCAAGAATTCCTGTAGTGATTTGACCGTTTGTGGACGGGGAAAATCCGCTACCGCGCGTACTTTCTCTGGTAACGGAACCGCTCCCTCCGGGGAGACGCGGTGACCCAAAAAATCAATCCGCTCAACGCCGAACTGGCACTTGGCTGGGTTAACTATTAAGCCGTGCTCTCCCAGCCTCCTAAAAACTGCTGTGAGGTGCATTTCGTGTTCGTCCTCTGAAGTACTCGCGACCAAAATGTCGTCGAGGTACACAAACACGAAAGGGAGATCGCGTAACACGGCATCCATCATCCGCTGAAATGTTTGCGCCGCCCCTTTGAGACCAAACGGCATGCGTAAAAATTCGAAAAGTCCGAACGGGGTTATTACCGCTGTTTTAGGAATGTCCTCCGGTTGGACCGGGACTTGGTGATAGCCGCGAACTAGATCAATCTTTGAAAAAATGCGCGCCCCCGCCAGGTGCACCGAAAAATCCTGAATGTGCGGGATGGGATAACGATCGTGTGCCGTAGCGTTGTTTAGCCTGCGGTAATCCCCGCACGGTCTCCAGGAGCCATCGGCTTTCGGTACCATGTGCAGCGGCGAAGCCCACGGGCTCTTCGACCTACGAACGATGCCCAGCCTCTCCAGGCTGGCGAACTCCTCGCGCGCAATGGCGAGCTTAACTGCATCCAAGCGCCGAGCTTTTGCAAACACGGGAGGACCAGAAGTGGGGATGAAGTGTTTCACCCCGTGCTTCGCGACCGTCGCTGAAAAAGTGGGCACAGTGAGCGCTGGAAATTGGGTGAGGAGTGTGTGAAACTTACCACCTGCTGTAGCGACGTGGGTCTGTACTGGTGGCGGGGACACTCGAGCTGAACAGGGGAGAGAGTAAAAAGAGAGTGCATTTACCAGCCGTCTATTAGCAAGATCAACTAACAGATTGTGTGAACACAAAAAATCCGCGCCCAACATGTTGAAACTCACCGCCGCTACTACAAAAGTCCATTCATATGTGCGGCCATGTAAGCATAAAGGCAAGGTCCTTCTCCCGTAGGTGTTGATGTTCGAGCCATTTGCCGCTGTAGCTCCGTCACCGTGGGGTCCAGCTACCCGGTCCGCGTATGTTGGGGTGATGAAGCTCACTTGTGCTCCGGTGTCAATGAGGAACACTCGTCCGGAGCGCGCATCTGTGATGTAGAGCAGCTTGTTGCGTTCTCCGAGGGTCGAAGCTGCTAGCGACCCCCGGTCTTGCCGTTTCCCGAACTCCTGAAGATGCAGGGCGGCACACACCTGCGTGCCTTCTCTGCGAACCTCCGATGGTAAAAGCAGAGATCTTCTCCTCCGCTGTGTCGTGCCCGCGCCTCTGCCGCCGGGCTATTGGCTCCCCCTCGTCGCGGCCGTGTTGCCGCCATCGTCGGCCAGTCTGGTTCTGCCGCCTCTGGCTCCCCGCTGTCTCGGGTCGCTGCTGTGGTTGCTTGCCCGCCGCAGGCGTCCAGGATCCCGTCTGCCTCCTGGGCCAGCTCCCGGAACTCCTCCAGGGTGTGACACTTTTTGCCGGCCAGCTTGCTTCTCGCATGCGCCGGGAGGTTGGAGAGGAAGATGAACTGAAAAATGAAATCATCGTTGTCCAACCCTCTCAGCTGTATCATCTCCTCCATCAGGGCGCTCGGCCTGTGTCCACCTTGGTCTAGCAAAGACAGGATCCTCCTCGCCCTCACTTCAGCCGAGGGGGTGAAAAACTTGATGAGGGTGGATTTCAGCTTGCTGTACCTGTCGGTCGCGGGTGGCTGCTCCACCAAGCTTTGCACGCACCGAGCTGTGCTGTTGTCCAGTTTAGCGATGACATGGTGGAACTTAGTGTCATCCACCGTTACTCCTGCGAGCGCGAACTGCGACTCTGCTTGCAGAAACCACGACCGTGGGTTATCCTGCCAGAAATCAGGCAGCCTAACGGCCACTGCGCTCGCCAGCTCTGAGCGCTGTGAGTCCGGGACCCTGAGAATTTCTTCGTTCATTCTCAACGTCGTCAGTCACCAATGTGGGGAGACTTGAATAACGAAACCGAATTGTCTTTCATTTCAGTTTATTCAAGAAATCATTCCACTGTCTGCTCTTATTCTTGAGCAGCGAACAAAGAGAGTGAACACACCAAAGTTCTCTCATTTAAACCTTCTCACATCAAACCATTTCCCTCGCGGGGGAAATCACACATCTATATCAAAGTCTCTTTATTCACATTCATTAGCCTTTTATTTACATAACTCCCCCTTCTCTCTTCCCGAGCCTCAGTGGTCAGGAAGTCTTCTGTCCCCTGTCCTCCGCAGGGGGTCCAGGCTCTGTGGCTCCGCACCGCAGGGGGCTGGCTCTCCTTCATCGTGGTTAAATCACATATGCAGTGTCCAACATATACATGTCTCACAACACAGCCATACAGCTGTGTTTTATATTAAACTATTTTCCTTCTTGCAATACTCTTAACTTTAGTGTGTGTTTTAAACTTGCTCGTTTGCAATTACTCGAGCCATACGTTTCAAAGTGAAATGCCGGTTCCACGTTGTCGAAGCCATGCGGGGCTTAAATGACACTAACAGCAGGTTTAACCTCTGGATTATCTGAACAACTTTGAGCCTTTTGTGGTATACTGACTTGGCCGTTTTATACAAAGGTGGACTCTCCAACACTTGAGACTTTTAACTGGAACAACAACTCCTTAAAGACGAAGCCAAAGTAAAATTTTTAACTTTTTGTATGGAATCTGGTCCGTCCCATGAGTGGTAATTGGAATGTTTGAGTGCAGGTGATCTGCAGGCAGAACTTCATTAAGGAATCCAAAGATTTTTATTCTTAAACGCTCCCAGCTGTATTCAGATTGTTTTTGTTCAAGTCTTAATTAAGTTGGTTGCAAATACTCTGCTTGTTTGAATTAAGATCTAAATGCGATCAAATGAAATTGTATGTTAAATGGCATATTGTATGATAGAGTGTAGTTAGAAATGTACTTTAAGTCAGTAAACATTATTCTTAAAATGATGTTTTAAAAACAAAGCAATCAGCAAGTGGCCATAAGGACTGGAAGAGAAGCGGGGGGGGGAAAAGAAAAATCAGCAAAATTTAAAACAATGTGGCATGGGTTTAAGTTTCGCCTGAAGTTTGTTTCCTGAAATTGTGACTTAGATTAACCATTATAATTTAGTGACTCCGTGAAACACTCATGGCTGCTCTGTTCATTCACAGACCAGAAAATTCACGCTGTTATCCTGTTAAATCAAAGGGAATCTTTGTTCTTTTGCATGTCCTTTTGTTGTTAAAATTGTGTTAACAGGCCTGTGGAGTTGTTAGTTCCTGGCCAGCAGGTCAGTTGGGGGGTTATCAGTGCTGCTGATAAAGCCACGTCACCCTTTAACCCTTTGGTTTCCATCTCAGCAGCTGCTCTGTTTGAATTGTCCTCAGAAGGGACCATGTAAATCGACAGAGGTGTGAAGTTTGGCCCAGCTGTTCCCACTGATGTCATGGGGGGTGATCTGTTGGGTTTCATGGGGTGTCATGTGTTTACTCTTACTGGGTAAACTGGATTATTTCTGCAGCTGGGGATCACCTATTCCTCTCCTTCTCCTTTTCCCTGCTGATTAACGCAGATCTGCAGGATTTAACACCTCTGAACATCACCGCTTAGTTCCTCCTCACGGCTGTCATTTAAAAAAATGGCCAACAAACGCCAGTTTATCACATCCTTATTCATGTAAATTAGAAACATTCTTTTGTACATGTGAGGATTTTTCTCATAAATTTGCAGGATTTTCCTGCAGAGTTAGAGCCATTTTACTCAGAAATGTGCAGCTTCTTACTTGAAAATTTGCAGCTTTTTATTATTCATAATTTTGCAGTTTTTTCCTCATGAATTTAGAACTTTGGCAGCGTGGTGGCGGAGTGGTTAGCACTGTGGCAGCACAGCAACTCACTCTTGGCCGGGGGATCCTGGGTTCGATCCCAGCCCCCGACCAACAGTGATATGTGTGGAGTTTGCATGTTTTCCCCGTGTCTGCGTGGGTTTACTCCAGGATTTCTCCGGTTTCCTCCCACATGCCAAAAACATGCAAGTTAGGTTAATTGGCATCAAAACTGGGGATTCTAAATTGTCCTTAGGTATGAATGTGAGAGTGAATGGTTGTCTGTCTCTCTGTGTGGGCCCTGTGATGGGCTGGCAATCTGTCCAGGGTGAACCCTGCCTCTCGCCCAAAGATGCTGGGATAGGCTCCAGCCCCCCCGCGACCCAAAAAGGATTAAGCGGTAGAAGATGAATGAATTTAGAACTTTATTTTTAGGAATTTAGGACTTTGAAACAAGCGTGGCAACTGAGGAGCAGGAGGCCAGTGGATTGGACAAGCTGGGGGAACTGGCGAGCTTGGTGAGGTCCCTGGTGCGTTCACTGACAGTCAGAGACCGTCAGGTGGAGGAAGAAGCCTCTCTTCAAGAACAAAGGTGGCAGACTATGCAGCATCAATTTCGCCAGATGCAGTCACAGGTGACAGAGTTGATAGAGGAGTATGGGAGCCAGACTGAACGCAGCAGTGATGTCGACGTTTTGGGGGAAGACCCCAGGGTGACGGCCAGTCAGGTCGGCCCGCAGGAAGAGCTACCGCTGCAGGTGCAGCCGAGAACAACGCAGATGCACCGCGAGCTCAGGCTGAATCCGCTCTCTCCTGATGACAATATCGAGCATTATCTGGCGACGTTTGAGAGGATTGCTACGGTCTGCTGCTGGCGTAAAGAAGAGTGGGCTATTCAGTTAATTCCTCTGCTCACAGGTAAAGCACGTAGTGCGTATGTGCTTATGGACATCGCAGACACAGAAGACTATGATAAAGTGAAAGAAGCAGTTTTAACTAAATATGAAATAACGCCTGACACCTATAGGAGAAGGTTTCGCGTCCTGGACATTCATCAGGACGAAACCCCCTGTGAACTTTATGTATGATTAAAAGACCTGTTTTGTAAATGGATTAAACCAGAGACCTCAACAGTAAAAGACATTGCGGAACTGATGATCTTGGAGCAGTTTCTGCGGATGGTGGACCCAGAACTGGGAATCTGGATACGAGAGTGGGACCCGAAGACTGCAGAGGGCGCTGCTTGTCTTGCGAAAGTCTTCCTGTCAGCCAGATCCGGGAGCAGGAGACCTACTCTCAGCTGTGACGGCTCTTTCACCACACGGAGTAAGTTTGATGGGGGTGAAAGGGGTGGTCAAGCGCAAAATAGACTGTATTCCAGCTCCAGTCAGGTCACTAATAGCAAGTATAATGGGAGTAAAAAGTCACGCTTTGTCTCTAATCAAGATATACACTGTTATCAGTGTAATAAAATCGGTCACACACAGTATTCATGTCCTACCACAAAGAATAGTAAGCCGTCATAGTTATGCTCAGTTCCTAGACCCACTCTTTCAGCCCCAGTGCACAGTGAAATGTATAAAACGATGGTGTTGCTTAATGGTCAGTGTGAAGAGGCCCTTTTAGACTCAGGTTGTTTTCAAACTATTGTTCTGCCCAGTTTGGTCCCTAGGGATTCGTGGAGTGAGTCTACAATAAATATCAGTTGTGTCCATGGGGATAAAAAGCTGTACCCGACCGCTGAGGTTTATTTAACAGTGGGGGGGTCAGACTTGAATGAATGAATGAATGAATGAATTTATTTCGGATAATACAGTACAGGTTGAAGAAACTGTATAATATAACAACAAGGTCAAATTAGACAAAGACTCCTTCTACTAAACAATTCCACGTGAGTTATCCGAAATGGGTGATGGCTGAAGCCGCAGCTTATATTGCCCACCCATATTCCATCCAAGAATTCAAAGAAAAAAGAGTAAACAAGACAAGAGTGATTACAATTTAGAACAAAGCTAAGACAAAGTGTGACTGAGAGAAAAAAAAAAAGAAAAGAAAACTAAGCTAAGTTAAGCAGTTACTATTCGAGACAAATCTAAGACAGAATGTCACAGAGAGAAAAAAAAAAAAAAACTAAGCTATAACACAACACAGGCTGGAAATGTCAATCCTTATGTGAGTTTACATGTCGTCTTGTAAATATGTTTGGAGTATTTCTTCCTTTAGTTTTTGTTTAAATTGTCCAAGCGTTGTACATGATTTTAATTCAGGTCCAAAATCGTTCCATAATCTGACTCGTTGCACTGAAATACAGTGTTGCTTGGTGGTTGTTCTCACTGTAGGCTTTTGAAATATACATGTTCCTCTGAAGTGATATCGTTTCTCCCTTGTTTGGAACAACTTTTGGATATTTACAGGCAGTGATAAATTCTTCACTTTGAACATTATTATTGCGGTTTTAAAGTCAACCAGATCTTTCAACTTGAGAGTTTTTTGTTTAAGAAAAAGTGGGTTTGTTGATTCTCTGTAAGCTGCTTTGTTTATTATTCTAATAGCTCTCTTTTGAAGCATAAAGACTGGATATATGTTTGTTTTATATGTATTTCCCCATACTTCATTACAATATGTCATGTATGGGAGTATTAATGAATGATACAAGGTGTATAGTGTGGGTTGATTCAGCAAATATTTCACTCTGTGTAATATTGCAATTGATTTGGAGACTTTACCTTTAATATAATTAATATGTGACTTCCAACACAGTTTGTTATCAATTATTACTCCAAGGAATTTGGTTTCAGATACCCTTTCAATCTCTACACCATTTACACTGAGTTTGGGTACTGGATTGTTGTGATGGTTGTTAAAGACTATAAATTTTGTCTTACTTAAATTGAGCGTTAATTTGTTTGAATCAAACCACAGTTTAAGCTTTCCTAATTCCTTCCCGAGTGTATCCAGAAGTTGTTCCAAATTGTTTCCACTGCATAGCAGATTAGTGTCATCGGCAAACAATATTAAGTCCATTTTTTCTGAGACTTTACATATATCGTTTATATACATATTGAATAATAATGGTCCCAAAACTGAACCCTGTGGGACTCCACAGGTGACCTTCAGCAACTCTGAGTTTTTGTTGCTAACACATACATACTGATATCTATTCTTTAAGTAACTACTTAACCAGGACAGTGCTACACCTCTAATACCAGAAATTTGTAGTTTCTTTAATAATAAATTATGATCTACTGTATCAAATGCTTTTTTAAGATCTAGGAATACTCCAACTGAATACTCTTTATTTTCAATGGCTGTTGATATTTTTTCTGTAAATTCCATTAGGGCATATGCAGTTGTCCTCTTGTGTCTGAACCCATATTGCTGCTCACATAATAAATCATTCTTCAGTATGAAGTTGTCAATTCTCTCATAGAATATTTTTTCAAGTATCTTGGAAAATTGTGGTAATAGTGAAATTGGTCTATAGTTTGAGAGTTCCCCTCTATCGCCCGTCTTGTATATTGGAATTACTTTAGCTATTTTCATTGCATTGGGAAATATACCTGATTGGAGAGACAGGTTGCAGATATACGTCAGTGGTTTTACTATGCATTCGATAACAGTTTTGACTAGTAGCATGTCGATACCATCACAGTCAGTAGATGTTTTACTTTTGAACGATTTAACAATTTCAATGACCTCTCTTTCGTCTGTGTTCTTTATGAAGATGGAGTCTTTTACAGCAGTGTTATTGCATATTGTATCACCTGTTGGCACCGTAGTGGGTATTTCTCGGGCCAGTTTAGGTCCAATGTTAACAAAAAAATTATTAAATTCATCTGCAGGTGAAGCGATATTCACACTCTGAGTCGTTTTATTATTTTTTGGAATATTAGTTGGGTAGCTTGTATTTCTGCTTTTATTTCCAAGGATACTTATCTTAGACTTATCTCCTTCCTGTAGCTCTTGTGCCTGATTTCCCATATCCAGTTATTCTTGGCAATGATGTCCAACTTGGACATCATCCTCTCTCTTTTGATCACTTTTTTTTTCACCCCACTTATATCACGGACACACAGATCGTCCCAAATGTCTCCTGAGCCGGTGGACGGAGCCACTGTTTATAGCAGGATACGATACAACAGGGAAGAGCTGCTAGCATTTAACCGCCACCCGGTCCCACTGGAAAAACCCGACATACCGAGAGAATTGAGGCGAAAGCGTCGCGGCTGCCGGGCTGGAGTAAGGCGGAGGACAAAAAATATAAGGTACAGACCCTCCCTTCCATCTGTTGTCATGGGAAATGTACGGTCGATACTGGGAAAGTTAGATGAGCTAGCGGCTATCTCCCGTTATGATAGCACTTACCGGGAGTGCTCTCTCCTTTTGTTTACTGAGACGTGGCTAACTGAACTAGCAGCAGATGCTAACATTGAGCTGGAGGGTTTTCACATGATACGAGCTGACCGAACACCAGAGAGTGGCAAAACTAGGGGCGGTGGAGTGATAATGTATGTTAACAACAACTGGTGCAGACCGGGACATATCACTGTTAAACAACGACACTGCAGCAAAGACATTGAGTTGCTAGCTGTTAGCATGAGGCCTACATATCTCCCGAGAGAACACTCACACGTGATCTGCATTGTTGTTTATGCAAATTCGACGGCGAACGCTGGGACAGCGCGTGACGTCATCCATTCAGTAACCAGCAGGCTGCAGACAGAACACCCAGATGCTCTTCTCCTCATCTCAGGCGATTTCAACCACGTTTCACTGTCTCCCATTCTGCCCACTTTCACCCAGTATGTCACATGCCACACTAGAGACAATAAAACACTGGATTTATTCTACGCAAACACTAAGGAGGCGTACACCTCATCACAACTCCCCCCACTTGGGAGATCGGATCACAACTTGGTTCATCTCCGACCGGTGTACAAACCCCTAGTGCACAGACAACCACCGGCCATGCACACTGTGGAGTTATGGTCTGAGGAGACAATGGACACTCTAAAGGACTGTTTTGAAGCCACTGCCTGGAAGCAGCTCTGCGATCCACATGGTGAGGACATCGATGGCCTCATTCACACCTTCACGGGCTACCTCAGCTTCTGTGTGGACAAATCCGTTCCCACCAAGACCATACGGCGTCACTCAAACAACAAACCCTGGATCAACCCTGAGATAAAAACACTTCTGAGAGAGAAGAAGAGGATCTTCAGGTCGGGGAACAGGGAGATGCTGAAGTCCGTACAGAGGGAGCTGAGGAGAAAGATCAGAGAAGGCAAGGACAGCTTCAGGAAGAAGATGGAGGACAAGCTGCAACAGAGCGACATCAGCGGGGTCTGGAGAAACCTCAAAACCATCTCGGGGCTCCAGAATACCTCCCCCCAGGCCACGGGGGGCAGGGAGTGGGCGAACAACCTGAATCTGTTTTTCAATAGGTTTGACCAACCGCCCTCCCCCCTGTCTGCACAACAACCACTGCTGCCTCTAAGAAATCAAGTCCTGCTGCCCACTCCCCACTCCACCGACACCCCCCCCACTCCCAACACACAGCCCCCCATCCTGACCCTGACCAAGACCCAGGTGAGGACGGAGCTGAGGAAGATCAAGGCGAGGAAGGCGTCGGGACCGGACGGCATCAGCGCAAAGCTCCTCAAGTCCTGTGCAGACCAGCTGTGTGGGATTGTGACGTATATCTTCAACATGAGCCTGAAACTGGGGAGGGTACCACAGCTGTGGAAAACATCTTGTGTGGTACCTGTACCAAAAACTTCCCACCCCAAAGACCTGAACAGCTACAGACCGGTGGCCTTGACGTCCCACTTGATGAAGACCCTGGAGAGACTGCTCCTTGCTCATCTCCGCCCCCTGGTGGAACCAGCGATGGATCCACTCCAGTTCGCCTACCAGCATGGCATTGGGGTGGAGGATGCGGTGATCTTCCTCCTTCACCGTTCTCTGTCCCACCTGGAGAAGCCCGGGAATATGGTGAGGATCATGTTCTTTGACTTCTCCAGTGCTTTCAACACCATCCAACCGATGATCCTGAAGGACAAGCTGCTGCGCGCAGGGGTGGACCAGCACCTGTCATCATGGATCCTGGACTACCTCACGAACCGGCCTCAGTTTGTGAGAACCCGGGACTGTGTTTCCGACACGATCATCAGTAGCACGGGGGCCCCCCAGGGAACGGTGCTGGCTTCCTTCCTGTTCACTCTTTATACTGCGGACTTCTCACACAACACAACACATTGCCATCTACAGAAGTTCTCTGATGACTCTGCGATCGTTGGTCTCATCTCCAACGGAGATGAAGCTGAGTACAGAGGGCTTATCCAGGACTTTGTGGACTGGTGCCATCGGAACTGCCTCCAGATCAACGCGAGGAAAACTAAGGAGCTGGTGGTGGACTGCCGCAGGCATGGGCAGCCCCTCACAGCACCAGTAAATATACAGGGAACAGACATCGAGATGGTGACATCCTATAAGTACCTGGGTATTCATCTGAACAATAAACTAGACTGGTCACACAATACTGACGCACTCTACAAGAAGGGACAGCGCAGGCTGTTCCTACTGAGGAGACTCAGGTCTTTTGGTGTACAAGGGGCGCTGCTGAAGTCATTCTATGACACGGTGGTGGCATCAGCCATCACTTTTGGAGTGGTCTGCTGGGGCAGTGGCATTACTGCAGCCGATAGGAAGAGACTGAACAAACTGATTAAGAAAGCTAGCTCTGTCCTGGGGCAGCGCCTTGATCCGATGGAGGAGATAGGAGAGAGAAGGACGGTGGCTAAACTGTCATCTCTGCTGGAGTCCGAGTTCCACCCTATGCAGGACATACTGGATGCACTGAGGAGCTCATTTAGCAGCAGACTACATCATCCCAGGTGCACAACCGAGAGGTTTCGTAGGTCCTTCCTACCAACGGCTGTCAGACTGTACAACCTAAGCAGGGCTGCTCGCAGAGATAGCAAAAAGACGTAACAAACTAATAGTTTTTTTGAATGCAAAAGATGCAATAGACTTACACAATGGTCCTCTCCGGCATACAACTAGGAACATACCGGTCGCTATGGAGGGTGAGAATATGTATGGGCACATAATCATACCATGTAGGATAACTAAATAGACGGTTATGCTGTTTCATCCCACCTAGCAACAATGCTCTGCACTGTGTGTGTTTATATATTTACATATTTATTCCATCTAGCTACAATGCTCAGCACTGGGTGTGTTTATATTTATATATCTATATATTTATTCCATCTAGCTACAATGCTCCACACTGTGTTTTTATATATCTACATATTATTCCATCTAGCTACATTGCTCCGCACTGTGTGTGTTTATATACTTGCATATTTATTCCACCTAGCTGCAATGCTCCGTACTGTGGGTGTTTATATATTTACATATTTATTCCATCTAGCTACAATGCTCTGCACTGTGTGTTCATATATTCATATATTTATTCCATCCAGCTACAATGCTCTGTACTGTGTGTCTGTGTGTGTGTGTGTATATATATATTTTATAGTAATATGTACATATGTATATTAGCTGCTCTTGCTTGCTTGTTTTTTTTTTCTTGCCTTCTGATTGTTGCTCTGAGTGTTGCTATCCCTGTGCTGTTGCAATCCTGGAATTTCCCCGTTGTGGGACTAATAAAGGCTTATCTTATTCAACAGGTTAGGGACGAACACCAAACTGAGGAGAGACAGGCAGGTGGCGCTGTTGAGTGGAGGGTAAATGCACCCGTGGGGAAAAATTGTAATATGGTCACAACTAGAGCTCAGAGGGCTGCCAATGTTCTCCAGGAGTTGCCTTTTTATGATTCTGGGATAGAGGCAGTCCCAATTAAGCAGCTAAAATCCAGGGCTCAGAGAAGAAGAGACAAGGTTTTAGCTGCATTTAAGAACTTGGGGGAAGAAACACCACAGCTAAGCCAGTCAGTAGATTTTAACATTCCTTCTGACATAGCTGCGCTGCAGAAAGCTGACCCATTGCTAAAACTTTGGTTTGAAAAGGTCTCTGAGATTGAAGGTGTGAAACAGGGCAGAGTGGATTGTTTGGCTGAGGCCGTGTATGACATTAAAGAGGGCATTTTGTACCAACAGCAAGGTGAAGTTAGGGCCATAGCTTTGCCACAAGGCCTCACAAAAAGTTATGGAACTGGGACATGTTATCCCATGGGCAGGTCATCTAGTATTCTAGAAAACGTTACAAAGAATTGCTAGAAGGTTTGTGTGGCCGGGAATGTATAAGGAGTTTTGTGCAACATGTGAAACTTGTCAGATTACATCACCTAGGGGAGTAGCCCGTGCCCAACTGCATCCATTACCAGTCATTGGAACACCGTTTGACAGAATAGGGATGGGTATACAGTAGTTGGCCCCCTAGAGAGAAGCTCCTCGTTTAATAGATACATTCTAGTAATTTGTGACTATGCTACTCGGTATCCAGAAGCCTTCCCATTGAAATCTATCAAGGCTAGGCAGGTTGCCAACTGCCTCATTCAGTTATTTTCGAGGGTAGGCATACCCAGAGAGGTCCTGACAGACTGTGGGACAAATTTTCTATCAAAACTGTTGCAGCAGGTTTATAAGCTGTTGGGTATTAAGGGAATTAAGACCACCCCATATCACCCTTAGACAGATGGACTGGTAGAACAGTTTAACCAGACTTTAAAGAACATGTTGCAGAAATTTGTTTCTAATACGGGCTCGGATTGGGATCAGTGAGTACCATACTTGTTGTTTGCTTATCGGGAGGTTCCCCAGGCTTCAACAGGGTTCTCACCTTTTGAACTACTTTATAGTCGTCAGGTGAGGGGCCCATTGGATTTATTAAAGGAGCACTGGGAGAGGCCACCGAGTGATCAAGACAATGTGGTCTCATATGTCATTAAAATGAAACAAAAGCTGGATCAGATGACTGCTTTGGCTCAGGAGCACATGAGGATGGCGCAGACTAAACAAAAGACATGGTATGACGAGAAGGCCAGGAAGAGGGTTTTTCACCCAGGTCAGCAGGTGTTGTTACTGCTGCCCTCTTGTGACAGTAAGCTGTTGGCTCGATGGCAGGGGCCTTACAAAATTTCTAAGAAATTAAGCTCAATGACATATGAACTACAGTGGGGCAAAAAAGTATTTAGTCAGCCACCAATTGTGCAAGTTCTCCCACTTAAAAGATGAGAGAGGTCTCCAATTTTCATCATAGGTATACCTCAACTATGAGAGACAAAATAAGAAAAAAAAAATCCAGAAAATCACATTGAAGGATTTTTAATGAATTAATTGGTAAATTCCTTGGTAAAGTAAGTATTTGGTCACCTACAAACGAGCAAGATTTCTGGCTCTCACAGACCTGTAACTTCTTTAAGAGGCTCCTCTGTCCTCCACTCGTTACCTGTATTAATGGCACCTGTTTGAACTCATTATCAGTATAAAAGACACCTGTCCACAACCTCAAACAGTCAGACTCCAAACTCCACTATGGCCAAGACCAAAGAGCTGTTAAAGGACACCAGAAACAAAATTGTAGACCTGCACCAGGCTGGGAAGACTGAATCTGCAATAGGTAAGCAGCTTGGTGTGAAGAAATCAACTGTGAGAGCAATTATTAGAAAATGGAAGACATACAAGACCACTGATAATCTCCCTCCATCTGGGGCTCCACCCAAGATCTCACCCCGTGAGGTCAAAATGATGATGAGAACGGTGAGCAAAAATCCCAGAACCACACAGGGGGACCTAGTGAATGACCTGCAGAGAGCTGGGACCAAAGTAACAAAGGCTACCATCAGTAACACACTACGCCGCCAGGGACTCAAATCCTGCAGTGCCAGACGTGTCCCCCTGCTTAAGCCAGTACATGTCCAGGCCCATCTGAAGTTGGCTAGAGAGCATTTGGATGATCCAGAAGAGGATTGGGAGAATATCATATGGTCAGATGAAACCAAAATAGAACTTTTTGGTAAAAACTCAACTTGTCGTGTTAGGAGGAGAAAGAACACCATGCCTACTGTGAAGCATGGGGGTGAAAACATTATACTTTGGGGCTGTTTTTCTGCAAAGGGACCAGGACGACTGAGCCGTGTAAAGGAAAGAATGAATGGGGCCATGTATCGTGAGATTTTGAGTGAAAACCTCCTTCCATCAGCAAGGGCATTGAAGATGAAACGTGGCTGGGTCTTTCAGCATGACAATGATCCCAAACACACCGCCCGGGCAATGAAGGAGTGGCTTTGTAAGAAGCATTTCAAGGTCCTGGAGTGGCCTAGCCAGTCTCCAGATCTCAACCCCATAGAAAATCTTTGGAGGGAGTTGAAAGTCCGTGTTGCCCAGCGACAGCCCCAAAACATCACTGCTCTAGAGGAGATCTGCATGGAGGAATGGGCCAAAATACCAGCAACAGTGTGTGAAAACCTTGTGAAGACTTACAGAAAACGTTTGACCTCTGTCATTGCCAACAAAGGGTATATAACAAAGTAGTGAGATGAACTTTTGTTATTGACCAAATACTTATTTTACTGAGGAATTTACCAATTAATTCATTAAAAATCCTTCAATGTGATTTCCTGGATTTTTTTTCTCATTTTGTCTCTCATAGTTGAAATATACCTATGATGAAAAGTGGAGACCTCTCTCATCTTTTAAGTGGGAGAATCTGCACAATTGGTGCCTGACTAAATACTTTTTTGCCCCACTGTATATATGCTTGACAGAAAGATAAAACATCAGTGCTTTCATATTAACTTGTTAAAGGAGTTTCAGCAGCCTGTGCATCATCAGCAGCAGCCTGGTCATCAGGAGAAGCGTCATCAGCTTCTTATCTGTGCGACGGAAGTGGATGAGGACAGAGAACAGTCCTTTCCCACAAACGTGACAGAGCTTTGTTCATTTCATGTGTCTCATTAGTGGGATAATCAGCAGAGACAATTAGAGGCACTAATAGATCCAGATTTGTTTCAGGAGAGACCTGGTTTCACCACATTATTTCACCATAGAGTTTAAAGAAAGAGGCTGTTCCCCGTCGGAAGTCTTATAGGATTCCTGAACGGTTCGTCCCAAAACTGAAGCAGGAGATTGACTTGATGTTACAGCTGCGAGTGATTGAGGAGTCGGTCAGTGAATGGTGCAGCCCGATTGTGTTGGTCCCCAAAAAGGATGGTTCTTTGAGGTTCTGCATTGACTTTAGGTACCTGAATGCAGTCTTTAAGTTGGAGTCGTACCCCATGCCCCGTATTGATGAGTTGTTGGAGAAAGTGGGCAGGGCTACGTTTATTTCCACGCTAGACCTAAGCAAGGGGTATTGGCAGGTGGCCTTGGCACCTGAAACGAAGGAATTGACAGCCTTTAAAACACCTTATGGCACTTTTCAGTTCAAGGTCATGCCATTTGGCCTCCAGGGGGTGCCTGCAACTTTCCAGCGGCTCATGGACCAGGTATTAGGAGGAGTATCAGACTTTGCAGTTGCCTATCTGGATGACGTAGTTATCTATAGTCAGACCTGGGAGGATCATGTGTTACATCTTCGGCAGGTCCTGCATTTAATTAAGGAGGCAGGTCTGACTATTAACCCACGCAAGTGCGCATTTGGACAGCAGCAGGTGGAGAACCTGGGACATGTGGTTGGTCAGGGGGTCATTAGACCACGAGTGGGGAAGGTGGATGCTATTCAGGCCTATCCTGTCCCTACTACCAAGAAGAAGGTACGGTCGTTTTTGGGTCTGGTAGGTTGGTATAGTAAATTCATCCTAGTTAAAGTGGTTGCCATATAAATAGTCTGCGAACTTCTCCATTACTGCCACTTAAGAGCTAAAAATTCTAATTTATGGGTGGGGTAACGGGACTCACTTCTAGACAACCCCCGGCTTGCATAAGCTATGACCGTAGTCTGGCCCTCCTGCTCTTGATAGAGGGCAGCGCCAAGCCCTGTAGTGCTGGCGTCAGTATGGAGTGTATATGGCAACTGAGGGTCAGCGAAACCCAGGACAGGCGCAGTACTGAGCTTTTCAATGATGGTTTTGAATGCAAGATCACAGGAAGAAGTCCATCGCTCACCAAACGGTGTCTTTGGGTCGTGGTACTGGGCAGGCTTAGCTTTGGGCTTTGTGCTTTTGCGCAAAGGAGGTTAGCCTGATGTTAAGTCAGTGAGGGGCTTAACGATGATGGAATAGTTACCTCCGCCAAAGGAGGACATTATGTGATCATCAGTGTTGGTTTGTCTGTCTGTTTGTCTGTTAGCAAGATAACTCAAAAAGTTATGGACGGATTTTCATGAAATTTTCACAGATTGTCAGAAATGGGGTATCCTACAGATGATTAGATTTTGGTGGTGATCCGGATCACCGTCCACAAGAAAACCGCCATTACGCAAAATGCCATTTTCGTGAATAACTACTAAACTACTAATCCTATCATTGTCAATCCAATTGTTGTGAATCCAATTGCTAGTCATATGTTTTCACGGTCAAGGAATCTGAAAACGTACACACAAACACTGTATGGGGGGAACTGTGGCGCTAAACCGCCATTACGGAAAATGCCATTTTCGTCAATAACTACTGAACCACTAATCCTATCATTGTGAATCCAATTGCTTGTCATATGTTTTCATGGTCAAGGAATCTGAAAACGTACACACAAACACTGTATGGGGGGAACTGTGGCCGCCATTACGGAAAATGCCATTTTCGTGAATAACTACTGAACCACTAATCCTATCATTGTCAATCCAATTGCTAGTCATATGTTTTCATGGTCAAGGAATCTGAAAACGTACACACAAACACTGTATGGGGGGAACTGTGGCCGCCACTACGGAAAATGCCATTTTCGTGAATAACTACTGAACCACTGCTTGTCATATGTTTTCATGGTCAAGGAATCTGAAGACTGTATGGGGGAAACTGTGGCGCTTGGCAGAGGTCTGCGCTCTCCGAGTGCTTTTCTAGTTCTTAATGAACCGCCTATAGTACCCTGAAAAACCTAAGAACGAGTGGAGCTGTTTGAGATCATGGGGCGCAGGCCAGGTACTTAGGGCTTTCACTTTTTCGGGGTCGGTCTCAACTCCCTTACTGGACACAATGTGACCGAGGTATCTGACAGAAGGTTTAAAAAATCTGCATTTCTCAAGGGAGAGTTTAAGCCCGTACTCTTTTAGGTGATTAAGAACTTTCATTAAGCGAGCCTCATGTTCTTCCGGCGTCTTGGAGAATACAATGATATCATCGAGGAACACAATCACCTCATGCAGATTCATGTCGCCCATACATTTCTCCATGAGGCGCTGGAACGTGCTAGGGGCATCTGTAATGCCTTGCGGCATTCTATTGAATTCCCAAAAGCCGATGGGACATACGAACGCCGTCTTTGGTTTGTCCAGCTCCTCTACCTCAATTTGGTAGTACCCCAACTTTAAATCGAGGACGGAGAACCACTGCGAACCGGTCAAGGTGGAAAACGTTTCCTCCAAGTTGGGGAGGGCGTAAGCATCTTTTACAGTCTGCATGTTAAGCTTCCTGTAATCAATACAAAGGTGGACATTGCCATTTTTCTTTCGCACCACTACAGTAGGCGAAGAAAACGGGGAAGTGGACTCTCTTATCACGCCTGCTTGTTGGAGTTCTTTGAGATGCTTACGGACCGCTTCCAGGTCATTTAGATGTATAGGACGTGCTCTGTGTTTGAACGGTGTTTCATCTGATAATTTGATTGTGTGTTTCACTTGATCTGTTTTGCCAAAGTCAAGATCGTTTTGTGCAAATACTTCGGGCATTTGACTGAGTTTTTCTGTTAGGCGCTCTTTCCATTCAGCGCTAATGGGGGAAGAGTCAAAGTTGAACTTCAGAGTGGACTTTTGTTCAGTTTTGGACTTTGTAACTTTCACGGAGTGTTCTTGCGATAGGACTCATTGATATGCGCAGATTTCTCCAATGACACACTTCTGAGGGATTGTCACGTCATGTTCTGATTCATTGGTAAGTATAACTGGAACAAGGTAAGGTACTCTTTCAGGTAAGTCTATGAGACATGGTTTTACTAGGATATCACCAGGTAAGACTGACATTAACAGGTGTTCTAACAAGACAGATTTTTCACTGTTTCCGGCTGACACAGCTACAGCGCCATCTAGAACAACTGTTTGGCCTGCAGGAACTAACTGTGGCTCTTTGTTGTGCATGGTCACTAAACCAAGGCTAGTGTCTTTTGACTGTCTGTGCTGTAGCTCAAGGACTTTTAACACTGCCTTATAACCAAGTGACATAGTTGGCTGCAGTTCAGAACATGCATTAGAGTACAGCTCGTAAAGTACATCTTATGTGTTTGTCCCTATTAACACTAAGGACTGATCAGTTGCACGTACATCGGGAACCACTAAGGCAAGTGTTGGCATTTCGGCTTCAACACCGAGAAAGTCTTTTGGGAAAGTGACATGCATTTCAATGTAGCCTAAGTAAGGTACACTCTGACCGTTAGCTCCCTCCACTTCTAACAGCTCAAAAAGTGGCTTAATCTCATGGTTGGATAAGTACTGTCTGTAATAGGACTCAGGGACAGTAGTCACCTGGGAGCCTGTATCTAACAAACAGCTCACAGTACAGCCATTCACTTTCACTTGTGCTGTACTTTTGGTACCAATTAGACCACTAGGAAAGTTAAAGGGGTCTGTTTTGGAGTGTGACTTCAGTTTAGCACGTGTCTTGGATGGAGCTTTTGGTTTGGGACAGGTCATCTCTGAACTAGCCTCTGTTTGTCCCGCAACAGGGCAGACTTCAGTTTCAAGAGGATTGGGGGTTCTGACTGTCCCAAATCTGTCTTTTTACTCTTAATTCTTTGCGTTTTGCAGCTACAAGTGCAGGGTTTTGGCTCTGACTCACAAGTGGCTACAATATGTCCATCTTCACCACAGCGGAAGCAGCACCATGGTTTGGGCCTAGTACTGGGACGGCTGGACGAAGGTAAGTTTTCGGGTTTGTCATGGTCAGGTTTTTTATTTTCAGATTTCTTAGTTGGGTCTTTCTTCGGTGGTGCTTGTTTCTTTTGTTTCATGACAGCAGCTAATTGTTTTTTTAGATCAGCAACTTGCTTTTTCAGTTCTTTCAGATGGTCAGACTGCTTCCCTATTTGTATTTGTTTTGGTGACTGTTTGTTCGTAGGAGGCTGCTTTTGGTTTTGAGGCGCCCAAGTGTTTTTTCATGTGTGTGTTTTTAACTTCTTGTCTGTTTTCAGCAGTGCAAAGGTGAAGCAATAACTCTGCATACGCAGGTGGATTTTTATCTTTTAGTTCCAGCTGTAGCTCTTTTAGCAGATTATCATCCCAACAGCCTCTGTTAAACTCCTTGAGAAGCTGTTTGTTCACTTCCTGTGGCTCTAGACCGCCTCTACGCACTGTGAGATTGAGCGCCACCTGCAAACGATGCAGATATGCAGAGGGTTTTTCTCCCATAATCTTGGAGGGTGTTCATGAATCGCACAAGCAGTTTCTCACCGTCTTCAACAGTCCCAAAATCTGAGTCCAAAAGCTTAAGATAGTCAGCAGAGGTGGCCTCAGGCCCAAGAGGGCGAATAACATTAGACACAGGAACAAGAAGACTTTCAAGGATCTTGCGAGATTTCTCCAAGTCAGACAAAGAAGTATCTTCCATCATCAGGTCAACATGTGAACGCCACGTATGCCATTGTTGCCGGTTTCCTTGCCAGTGGCCAAGCTATCAATGGCCTTGCTGAGTTCGTCGATGGTAGGCAGTCGATGGCATCAAGGGCTGACGGTGTCATGGTGTTCTGTCTGGAGTAGAGGTCAGAGTAGTGTTCCACCCATCTCTCCATCTGCATGTTCATTTCTGTGATCATCTCCCCAGTGGAGGATTTGAGGGGGGCCGTCTTGCTCTGAGCCGGACCAAGTGCTTTCTTGATGCCATCGTACATACCACAGATGTTCCCTGTTATGGCAGCGGTTTGAATGTCTTGGCTGAGCTGAGTCCAGTACTCGTTGGCACAGCGCCGAGCAGTCTGCTGAACTTTGCTACTCTCAGCCCTGAGAATCTGGAGATTCTTCTCGTTTGGGTACTTCTTGTACTCAGCAAGGGCTGAGCGCTTTGCTTCAATGACGGGGGTCATCTCGGTCAACTTGGCATCAAACCAGGTCTGTAACTTCGAGGTCTTCCTCCCAAAGGTAGCCAAGGCTGTGCGGTGGATGGTGTTTCGCAGCTCTTCCCACTTCTGCTTTGCAGATTCTCCTTCTTGTTGTACACCAAGTTCCTTCTCAAAGGTGGAGGCAAACTGCTCAACAAGTTCTGGTTGGGCCATCTTGCTGGTGTCAATCCGTGCCTTTCCAGGCTGTCTAGCACGATGGAATTTCTTCAGCTGCAGCTTGACCTTGCAACACACCAATGAATGGTCTGTCGCAATCTGCACTCTGGAACGAACAGTTGATTAGCACGTTCTTCAGTGAGGTGCACCTGGTCAGGATCAGGATGCTTTGAGCGTGGATGTCGCCAGGAAACCTTGTGTTGGGACTTGGTCTTGAAGAACGAGTTTGTGATGCACAGATCGTGATATGTGCAGAACTCGAACAGCCGCTGTCCGTTGTCGTTCATTCTGCCCACGCCAAAAGGTCCAAGACAGGAGGGCCAGGAGTCGTGGTCAGCACCCACTCTGGCATTGAAGTCTCCAAGGAGAATGAGTTGTTCAGAGTTGGGGATAATCCTGACAGTTGTTGCGAGATTCTCGTAGAACTCGTCTTTTGCCTCTGGTGTGGTTGTCAGTGTTGGGGCACACACACTGACGAGGGTGACTGGGCCTTGAGTGGTGTTGAGGCGGAGGGTGAGGAGTCATGCCGAGCCATTGCTGCCCGGTTCCACCATCTTCAGCAAGGTGTTCTTCACTGCGATGCCCACTCTGTGTTCCCTGTGTTCGTCACTGCCCTTTCCCTTCCAGTAGAACGTGTAGTCCTTCTCTTTCAGTGTGCCTGCGTCAGTCAACCGTGTTTCCTGGAGAGTGGCGATATCCACTGCCAGTCTCTTCGGCTCATTATTGATGATGGCAGTCTTCCTGGTGTCGTTGATGTCCTTGAGCTTAGCAGCGAGTCCTGTCATCATGCGGACGTTCCAAGTTCCCAGTTTTAGAGTTGGTCTCTTTTGGGTTTTTTTTTGTTTTTTTATTTTGTCTTGCCTGATGCGAAGGTTCTCAGCCTGCTCTTCGGACTTCTCCTCATCCCCATGCACCCAATGAGGAAAGCAGGCTGTGGCGGGGCAACACCTTATTGGCTGGGGGCTGCCCAGCTTGAGGCGGGCGGTAGCTGTCCAGTGAGATCCGATGATCCCTCCCACCGTCGGGAACAACCCCTGGCACCGCACTCTACGCCAATTGAATGGTGGCTTATAACCAGTAACTGTCATTCCCCGTGTTTTGTCTACGCCAAAGGTGAAGCTGGAGTGTCCTCTCCAGTGATTCGGTGTTCTACCTTCCAGCATTGGGCGTTGGTAGGATTCAAGCCTGGGCAGGAAGATATGGAGGGCAAGATGTTGCCCATGCAGCATGTCCCCCCTCTCCACATCACTGACGAATCCAAAGGAACAGCAGGGCTGCTACAGTTTGGCACCGGCGCCGTCGCAGGAGCTGCCAGAACGATGTTGAGCACAACAGAGAACTGCCTTAGGGGCTCCGACTCCGGATTTCTCCTCAGGGTTGACTCCCGAAGCCTTTCCCATGACCGGGTGTGCCGCAAGGCAGCGGAGGTTTGAAATCAGGGTTTACCTTCCCCTAGATGGGCTGCCTTCCCAGGTTGGCGAGCCACCATCTAAGATAAGATAAGATAAGATAAGCCTTTATTAGTCCCACAATGGGGAAATTCCAGGATTGCAACAGCACAGGGACAGCAACACTCAGAGCAACAATCAGAAGGCAAGAAAAAACAACATCTAGCAAACATATGTCCATATTACTATAAATGTATATATATAGACACACAGTGCAGAGCATTATGGCTGGTGGATGTGCAGCAGAAAGTCTAAGCTCTCTCTCCGCGGATGCAGCGGGCCAGCTGGAAGTCTTTGGGCATGATGGTGACCCCCTTAGCGAAGAAGAGACCACCAGGTGGGTCTCGCTGGTCTCCTGCAGAGCCATGACGGCGAAACTCAGGAAACGCAGGACGGTCTTGAAGTCCTGAGCGATCTCCCTCACCAGGCGCTGGACGGGCAGCTTACGGATGAGCAGCTCCGTGGATTTCTGGTAGCGATGGATCTCTCTCAGAGCCACGGACCTGTGACGGCGAGGCCTCTTCACTCTGCCGGTGGCCAGAGCGCCTCTCCGAGCAGCCCTGGTGGCTAGCTGTCTCCTTGGGGGCTTCTTCCTCCAGTAGATTTTACGGGCGGTCTGCTTGGTTCTTGCCATCGCTCTTTATTATTCTGTCTTATATTTCTTTCACGCCGCCTAAACTCCAGCCCGGCACCCGCTTCGTTTTCGCTACAGCTCCCGGTATGTCGAGTTTCCCATTAGCACCGGGCGGCGGCCAAGTGCTAGCTAGCACTAGCTCCTCCCCGCTGTAACGTCTCCCGCTGCAAACCGTGGCTCCGTCCGCCGACCCGGGAGACCCCCGGGGCGATCCGTGCGTCCGTGATATATATACAGAGTGAAAGGTGTAGAAAGAAGAAGGAAGATAAAAAAAGGCTGTTGCAACAGGCAGCCGACTCGTGTGGCGCCGCCGGTCCGGCAGAGCCGGAACCGGAAAAAAAAAAAAATCTACCCGAAGCATCTGGTTTTAAGGTGCCAGAGATCCGCCGTCGCCCCTTCTCCTATTAGTAAAAGCAGTTCCGCCGGGCTTAGAGACTAAACCACACAGGCAGGCTAGGAGTTGGACTTGGACTTGGTTGTCAGAGGCTTTTCGAGACGCACGCCATAAGGAGCATTTTATGAGCACTGGGAGCTTAACCCCAGTGCCGCTCCTGGCTATGACAACCTTGGAACCAAAGATGCTATTTGTGTGCACAAAGATTTATACAGATGCATCTAAATCAACAAAGAATATTGTGGGAATAGCATTCATCATTCCAGAATTAGATGTCATGAAGAAGGAAAGGGTTAATGATGACTTAGCTGTGTATACTGGTGAGCTTTTGGCAATCTGTTTGGCACTGGGTTGGGTGGAAGTAAAGCCCAGAAAGGTTTTGATAGGGTCTGACCCTAGCAGCGCAATGGAGAGTATTGGGCAAATGCATTCAGAATCAAGACAGGATTTTGTAATGGAATCATACAGTACATTCAGTAATGAGAATTTCAAAGGCAGGTGTGGACATTAGATTCATTTGGATCCCGGCACACATTGGAGTGGAGGGGAATGAGCTAGCAGATAAATATGCAAAAAGTGCACCTAGGAAGAGTTAAGTTAGTAGGAATGTGAAATATAGCAAGACAGAGGTCAAGAGCGTTATTAAAACACAAATTAAAAAAAAGTGGCAGGAAGAGTGGGATAGAGGAAGTAAAGGACGGAGCCTGTATGGCATTCAAAAGAAAGTAGGGGAAGCTAGAGAAGTTCACAGGAGTAGAAAGGAGGAGGACATCATATCCAGGTTAAGATTAGGTCACACAGGGCTGAATAGTACATTAGTTATAATGAAAAAACACCCAAATGGAAAATGTGATGACTGTGGAAACGACGAAACAGTTGAACACATATTTATGCACTGTCCAAAGTATCAGTTTGCACGGTTAGCATTGGTGGACAGTCTATACAGGAACAAAACCCAGCTCAATATTAAAGAGATTTTACAGAGAAGTTCAGGGGATGTGGTTGACTCTCGTGCACTATGTACAGCAGCTCAACCAGACTCATGTCAATCATCACTGTTTCTGTTGCATTACCGACTGCACTATGTGGTACTCCACAATATCTGCTGCTCACTAATATATTTAAAAACTGCTTTGACTAGTATTACTCATTCTTATTCTACACTTATTGCATGTATAGTTTTTTTATTTCTTTTATCTTATCATGTTTAATGTTGCAGCATTGCACCGAGACAAATTCCTAGTTTGTGTACTACATGAACAATGGCAATAAATCTGATTCTGATTATAAGGCAGTAGTTTTAGGTTCATGCGGACAACAGGTCTAATTTCAAGGATATACAGACGTGGGCAAAATTGTTGGTACTCCTCTGTTAATGAAAGGAAAACCCACAATGGTCACAGAAATAACTTGAATCTGACAAAAGTGGTCCATCCATCCATCCATCTTCTACCGCTTTTCCGGAGGTCCGGGTCGCGGAGGCAGCAGTTCAAGCAGAGAAGCCCAGACTTCCCTCTCCCCAGCCACGTCCTCCAGCTCTTCAGAGGGGATACCAAGGCGTTCCCAGACTAGCTGGGAGACATAGTCTCTCCACCGAGTCCTGGGTCTGCCCCGGGGTCTCCTCCCAGTGGGACGTGCCTGAAACACCTCAAGTGGGAGACGTCCAGGAGGCATCCTAATCAGATGCCCATACCACCTCAACTGACTCCTTTCAATGTGGAGGAGCAGCGGTTCTACTCTGAGCCTCTCCCGGATGACTGAGCTCCTCACCCTATCTCTGAGGGTGAGTCCAGCAATCCTACGGAGAAAGCTCATTTCAGCCGCTTGTATCCGCGATCTCGTTCTTTCGGTCATTACCCAAAGCTCGTGACCATAGGTGAGAGTAGGAACGTAGATTGACTGGTAAATCGACAGCTTTGCCTTAGAACTAAGCTCCCTCTTCACCACAACAGACCGGTACAACGTCCGCATCACTGCAGATGCTGCTCCAATCCGTCTGTCGATCTCTCGCTCCATTTTCCCCTCACTCGTGAACAAGACCCCAAGATACTTAAACTCCTCCACTTGGGGCAGGAGCCTGTCCCCAACCCGGAGAGGACAATCCACCTTTTTCCGGCTGAGGACCATGGACTCGGACTTGGAGGTGCTGATTCTCATCCCAGCCGCTTCACACTCAGCGGCAAACCGTCCCAGCAAGAGCTGTAGGTCATTGCTGGATGAAGCCAACAGGACAACATCATCTGCAAACAACAGAGATGAGATCCTGTGGTCACCAAGCACGACACCCTCCATTCCCTGGCTGCGCCTAGAAATCCTGTCCATAAAAATTATGAACAGGACCGGTGACAAAGGGCAGCCCTGGCGGAGTCCAACTCTCACTGGGAATGACTCCGACAAAAGTGACAAAAGTGACAAAAGTGGTAATAAATAAAAATTATATGAAAATCAGAAAATGCTTTTGAATTGTGGTTCAACAGAGTTACTTTAAAAAAACAAACTCATGAAACAGACCTGGACAAAAATGATGATACCCCCAGAAAAGATTGAAAATAAAGTGACCATAGGGACATGTTTGACCAAGATGTGTCCTCTAATTAACATCACAGGTGTCTACAAATTTGTAATCAGTCAGTCGGCCTATTTAAAGGGTGACAAGTAGTCACTGTGCTGTTTGTTGACATGGTGTGTACAACACTAAACATGGACCAGAGGAAGCAAATGTAGCACTTTAGGTGCAGTCTTGTACCCTTTTTGTAGTACTGAGTTATGGCAGTGTAGTTACCTTTAACTTTACTACCTGGACAGAAGGGACAGTTGGGCCAGATCAGACAGATTCTAGATTCGTAGGAGCCTGGAGGGCGCAACAACAGATGACACATACACAGGAAGTATGAAAAGCTTGCAAGTATGTGTATTTTTTAGTTGTGCACACTTGAAACAATAAGAGAGCGCTTGTAAAAACAATAAAAAAAAAAATACCCCCAAATATAGTTGTAGTTTGTTCAGTCCTTTAGTATTCGTTTCAGTCTTTGAATGTTTGTTTTGGTCTTTCAGTGTTCGATCAGTGTGATAGTGACCAGTTGGATCACCTCTACCAGTTAGTTAGGTTCGGGCTTCGGCTCGCCATCCAGATCTGGAGATCCACGTTCTTCTCAATCCAGGCCAACAAACCTGACCATGCCGAGCAACACGTGCTTCAAGGGGATTTCCGAGCTCACGCGAGTTCACAGCCTTTGGATTCAAAGTCAATCTCAAGAGTTTTATCCAGGAAAAGGCTGCTACTAGCACGTTAGCATCACCACCTCAGCAAGGGATCTCTCTCAGTCTGTGTCTCTGCTGTGTCTGAGCAGCACGGAGGTCACACCAAGGCCGAGAGAGAGGGCACTTGACCCCATTGGCTGATGCTGAGCTTTTTAGAAAATGTTTTTAACTATTTATGAATATATTTTATAAACTTATATTTATTTACAGGGATGAGAATGGGGTTTGGGAAAAAAAGAGGAAACTAAGCCGGGGGTCTTGGGGGATGCAGGCCCCCAAGCCGGATCCAAGGCGGAGCCTTGGTGGGGGAACGAAATCTGGTGTTTTAGAATGCTCAAATGTGGTCTTATATTAAAGTTATAAGTAAGTACAAATGCATTTATAGTTTACCTTTTTAATCTGCTGCTGCATCACTTGTAAATTTATGATATCTGAATGGTATGTTGATGTAATACTAAATTATATTTTACTACTATTTAATATGTTTAGAACTGACAGAGAATTACATTTACATAGTTCTAGAACAGACAAAATAATTTAACCAAGTAAAATAAATTATAAATATTAACAAAATTCCATCACCAAGTCCATCACCCATTTATTAAAATATACTGACATTCTGCAAACATTTTGATTTATTAATGTGTGCATTTGTTAGTGTTACTAGGAATATAAAAAAAAGTTGCATATTAGTATATTTTAATATTTGAAAGATAATCTAAGAAAGTAAGTAAAACCTAAAAGATGTTTTGTGGGCGACCCCCACAGCCTACGGACAAGCAGAGCGCTCAGCTGGAGCAAATAGCAGAACAGTGAGATGTATGGACTGATATGAGATATCAATAGGCAGCCTCTCTTTGTCTAATCCTGGCGCCAGTAATCTTGCTATTGATATGTGTGACTCTAATGCAAATGTCCATGCCTTCCTGCAGTTTACTGTGATGCTAATGTGCCATGCATACATTGTCTAGCTGGGTATATAAGTCAGCCATATCGCTAGCTCTGGCTCTCTTTTTGATCACATGCATTGCCTGTTTGCTGACTAGAGACACATGGCTCGCTCCAGCGCGCCCCCACAGCGCTGGGGTGAACCCTCGTGCTGGAGGATGAAATAAACACCCTTTTAAACTTCAGTTCGCCATGTCCTGCCTGCACTTATTCCGTGCCTCCACACTGGGTTCCCTTATTTTATCCGCCACACTGGTGACCCCGTCCGAAGACAAGAACACGCTGACGACGAACGAACGCAGCCCCCGGCGGTGACTCCGACGACGAGTGAACGCAGCTGCCTGACGCAAATGGACTGCCCTTCCTTCTGCCACGTGGGAGACCTCGACGCTGAGCCAACACCAGGCGAACTCTCTGGAGATCATCCACGACCGGGAAAGCTGCAGAAAGCGTCATGGTGCGACCCTGGCCTGAGATTGGGACATCCACGCTGGACCGGCCGAGGGACACAGAACGTCTACTCCCTCTCACCGCTCCTCCGCATCCACACGAGCCCGAGGGACAAAGAACATCTGCTCCCTCTCACCGCTCCTCCGCATCCACACGAGCGCGCACGCATCATGACCCGGCACGAGCGAACGACAGCAACAGCCCGAACAGGGTAGACCATCGGCGCCGACGACGCTGATCTCCATCAAGCTCCCTGACCCTGACTTGCCTCACGACAACAGACCTGCCATGCACCGAACCCCCGCACGCACACCGGGGGGTTACGAGGACAGCGCACCACGCACGGGACAATACCGGCTCCACAGACCGCCATCGTCCTCCGCCGCTGCACACGCCCGAGAAACACGGCCGACCGCCACCCTCGGAACCTTCAGGGCTACTCACACACCTGAAGCACACACGCAGCCCGCACACAGGATTTTGAATGGGTCTCAGCCACAGCGCACAATGGGAATCCAGCCGTCAGCTGTCCCCGAGGGCTTTAGGGCTGCGCGCGCACCTAAAGCCAACACGCCAAGTCCCTCACACAGCTTCAGCTCCTGTTTGTTCTTCATGGCTGCTACGCGTCCTCGCAGTACTGAACCGCGAGAGGAGTCAGAGACAGATTTTTCTTCTCACAGCCGCTGTGGATCTCCGCCACGTTCAACGGGACAGCCCCTCAACATCGTGGATCCACATGCAATTTTTGCACGGCCCAGACAATTTTGCCGTCCCGGGCCGGCACTTGCTACCCCCACCCCCCCTCCCTCCACCTCCGTCTGCACAGAGCTTTTCCCGCAGCTCGCTACCAAAGCCGGACGATCGAGGCCTCAGCTCCCTGCTGAGCCCTCTGGGGGGGAGTGGTGTGGGCGACCCCCACAGCCTACGGACAAGCAGAGCGCTCAGCTGGAGCAATTAGCAGAACAGTGTGATGTATGGACTGATATCAATAGGCAGCCTCTCTTTGTCTAATCCCGGCGCCAGTAATCTTGCTATTGATATGTGTGACTCTTAATGCAAATGTCCATGCCTTCCTGCAGTTTACTGTGATGCTAATGTGCCATGCATGCATTGTCTAGCTGGGTATATAAGTCAGCCATATCGCTAGCTCTGGCTCTCTTTTTGATCACACGCATTGCCTGTTTGCTGACTAGAGACACAGGGCTTGCTCCAGCGCGCTCCCACAGTGCTGGGGTGAACCCTCGTGCTGGAGGATGAAATAAACACCCTTTTAAACTTCAGTTCGCCGTGTCCTGCCTGCACTTATTCCATGCATCCACACTGGGTTCCCTTATTTTATCCGCCACAGTTTAATATTTTTATGCAATGACCATGAAGAAATTATGTTTACTAATAAAAGCAAAGATATCTTAGGAAAGGCAACCCATCACCACCCATGACAAAAAAACTTACACATGCATTATGTAACTCCTCCTAGTGAAACAAAAAATGATAAATTATATTCAAAATTCTTAGATTGCATTTCAAATTGTGAGAAAATATGTAACTACAAAAGCACTCGGAGAGCGCAGACCTCAGCCAAGCGCCACAGTTCCCCCCATACAGTGTTTGTGTGTACGTTTTCAGATTCCTTGACCATGAAAACATATGACTAGCAATTGGATTCACAATGATAGGATTAGTGGTTCAGTAGTTATTCACGAAAATCGCATTTTGGGTAATGGTGGTTTTCTTGTGGACAGTGATCCGGATCACCACCAAAATCTAATCATCTGTAGGATACCCCATTTCTGACAATCTCTGAAAATTTCATGAAAATCCGTCCATAACTTTTTGAGTTATCTTGCTAACAAACAAACAGACAGACAGACAGACAAACCAACGCTGATGAAAACATAACCTCCTTGGCGGAGGTAATAATAACATTTATCTATTAACAATAGATAATCAGCATTCAAATGCAATTAGTGTTTCAAAACAGGCATGACGTCACAACTTACACATGCTATTTCATAACAAATTCATTACGCGAAAATTCTCAAGTACATTACTTATAACGAGAAAAAAATCTTACCTCGGAATGTGTCTTCCGATCACTAATTGCTGTAATCGAGGCCGATTGTGATGAACTTTGATTGACTGGCATCTGAATTTGACCGTGTCCATCGATTGTTTTGAATGCAGCACGAGCAAGTAGTTCGATCTCTTGTACGCACAATTTTGAGATGTTTCTATTTTGAACAGTGCTCAACTAAGATTGAGATTGAGATTCAACTTTATTGTCATTACACATGTATGAATACAAGGTAACGAAACGTGACTTGGCATTTGGGCACGCTCTGCAGAGCGCATCCAAGGCCGGGGCAGCCGCTAGGCGCCAGTCACTAACTAACTAAGGCAACACAACCACGAGATCCATAACTCAAGAAATCGTTACAATAAACACACTGGGCTTTCCCTGGTACTTCACATTTCGCTATGAAGTCGGCCATTTTTTCAACCACAACTTCGGTATTTTTACCGATCTTTACAGTCATTGACACAGTTTTTTCAAGCCATTCCCAATGAAACTTGTTCCTTATCCCTTTGTCGATTTCTAAAATTCTTGCTTTGTTGTCTTTTGTGAGTTTTAGGTTCACCATTTTCACGAAATCGGGAAAACTCAGTTGATTGAACTGTCCACCATTTGCATTACGCGCCGCCTGTTGGATATGACAAAGGAATAACAAAATCATCGATTGGTTGCTTCAATAAGTATCAGCCAATCAGTGGCCTTGTTGCATTACATTACTGATCTCGCTGGGTAGCGCGTTCTGCGCGGTGGATTTTAGCAGCCGATCGAAAATACGACTCGCCGCTCATAACATACCTCCAACCCCCCCAACCCCCCTAAAATTTTCTCCTCGAATTTAGACAATTCACAAGAATGACCCTAGACATGATCAAATCCGAGGAATTCCGCAGATCCGAGAAGGATTCTCATCCCTGTATTTATATATTTATCTTCAAAATATTTATTCCCATTGTGAAATGAGTGTTTTTTGAAAGCAGTATCAATATTTATGATTTTATTCACGTTTTTAACACTGGGTTACACTATCCCCCCTTAGAATCATGCAAGTCCCTTTGCATGGGATCAGCTAGATAGTAATGACGGGAGAACCAGTGTTCATGGGAATAATCTTAGGATCTGGCTCTATTAAGGCTCTGGTAAAAGCCAGGCTTAGTCCTTGAAACAGGGACTGGGCAACAGTTATGAGAGGATTTCCCAACTGACTATACTGTAGTCTTTCTGGTTGGGAGGTTGTCCTCTTGGAGCGTCTCACAGTCTTTGGGATTTCCTTTTCAGATTCTTTTTCTTCCACAGGTTCATCACAGGTACTTTTATCAGGTAAGTTGGTTTCACTTTCAGTTCCATTCTCATTGTTTGATTGTTCCAGAGTTGTTTCAGTTTCCTCCAGGTTTCCATCATTTGGTAAGTTGTCACATCCAGATAAATCGTCATTTCCAGGTAAATTGTTACATCCAGTTTAATTGTCATTTTCTATTTGGTTGCCATTCTCAGGTAAATGAGTTTCAGCAGAAATGTCTTCTTTAAAGAATGTCTTTGGATGGGGAATTTCATAAACTTGAGTGAGCTTTATGGGTGTTTGGATTGGTTCTTCTCTGTACCAATAGACATCTTCATTTTCCGGTTCTGAATTCTCACATTCCTCATTTTGTTCAGGTGATTGTCTTGTCTTAGGTTTGCGGACACGTTTTGGTTGGACAGGTTCTTCTTCCAACAGGGGCAAGAAAACCACAGGGAAGCAAGAGGTCGCAGTGAACGGTGCGAACAGGACCATCTTTTTTCTCAGGTTTTATAGTGTAAACAAGCAAGTCACCTGCTTGGTTCACCACAATGTGAATTTCAGCTTCCCACCTGTCTGCTAGTCTGTGCTTGCCTCTGAGGCGGACTGCATGTACCAAAACTCTGTCGCCTGGTTCTAGTTCGAGGGTTTCACTTGCATATCAAACCTTGTTTTGTTTCTTTCAGCCATCTTGTTAGCATTTTCTGTTGCTAGTTTGTAGCTTTCTTGTAGAGTTGTCTTCAGTTTTTCAATGTACTGGGAATGTGACTTGAAACTTTTGTTGTGAAACGGGAGACCAAATGCAAGGTCGATGGGCAATCTCGGCTGATGACCGAACATTAACTTGTACGGGGCAAAACCAGTAGTGTCATTTTTTGTACAATTGTACGCATGTACAAGTGGTTTTACATAGTTGTGCCAATGAGATTTGTTCTTTTCCTCCAGAGTACCCAGCATACTCAATAATGTTCTATTGAAACGTTCTACCGGGTTACCTCTGGGGTGATAGGGTGTCGTCCAGATTTTGCGAATGCCCATGATTTTGCAAAGTTCTTTTATAATATGGGACTCAAAATCAGGACCCTGATCACTATGTAACTGTTCGGGTATCCCGTAGTGGACTATAAAGTTGTCCCAAATTGCCTTTGCAACGGTCTGAGCTTTCTGATTGCTGGTAGGGATGGCTATAATGTATTTTGTGAAATTATCAGTTAACACAAGCACATCCTTTGTGTTACTTTGATCGGGCTCAATGGACAGGAAGTCCATACAGACAAGTTCGAGCGGTCGGGTGTACTTGATATTGACAAGCGGAGCAGCTCGTTCTGGAGCGGTTTTACGTCTTACGCAGCGATTACATGTCTTGATCTTATTTTCAATATCTGCTGCCATGTGAGGCCAATAGAACCTTGTTCTGGCGAGTTCTAAAGTACGCTCTGTGCCTAAATGGCCCATGTCACAGTGGAGGCTTTGAAAGACTGAATCGTGATGCTGTTCAGGTAAGACGAGCTGGTAAGTAACATTTCCTCCATCTTGGCGAGTGCAGTAGAGGATGTTATCGCACATTTCAAGTCGACTGAGCTCTCGGAGTAACAAGTTGATGTCAGGAAGTTCAGTTCGTACAGTTGGTGGAACTCTTTGCCCAGTTTCAATTTGTGCAATCACTTCTCTTAAACAGAGGTCAGTTCTTTGTTCGTTTTTGATCTGATCAGGAGTCATGTGGGGTACAACTGGAAGACCACCACAGTCATCTTCATCAGCATAGCCATCTGGAATGGCGGCTACAGAGATGGCTAATGAGTGAACCAAAGGGAAGGTGTTACCTGGAGAGCTACAGACGAGGTGTTTTTCACATATAGCAGACACTACCTCGGAACTTAAACTGCTTTCAGGCAGAGACAAGTGAGTTTGAGTGAACTGCTGTATGCGGTCGAGCTCCTTTTGGGACACTGTGTCATTAATTAACTTGCCATGTGGCCGTCTAGAGAGACCGTCTGCATCGGAGTTAAACTTGCCTGCCCTGTATTGGAGCTTAAAGCTAAACGTCGACAGAGCAGCTAGCCACCTATAACTCATGGCATCCATCTTAGCAGTAGTTAAAATATACGTCAGGGGGTTACTATCTGTCACGACAGTAAAGTGGTTGCCATATAAATAGTCTGCGAACTTCTCCGGTACTGCCACTTAAGAGCTAAAAATTCTAATTTATGGGTGGGGTAACGGGACTCACTTCTAGACAACCCCCGGCTTGCATAAGCTATGACCCTAGTCTGGCCCTCCTGCTCTTGATAGAGGGCGGTGCCAAGCCCTGTAGTGCTGGCATCAGTATGGAGTGTATATGGCAACTGAGGGTCAGCGAAACCCAGGACAGGCGCAGTACTGAGCTTTTCAATGATGGTTTTGAATGCAAGATCACAGGAAGAAGTCCATCGCTCGCCAAACGGTGTCTTTGGGTCATGGTACTGGGCAGGCTTAGCTTTGGGCTTTGTGCTTTTGCGCAAAGGAGGGTAGCCTGATGTTAAGTCAGTGAGGGGCTTAACGATGCTGGAATAGTTACCTTCACCAAAGAGGGAGGTTATGTGATCATCGGCGTTGGTTTGTCTGTCTGTCTGTTTGTTTGTTTGTTTGTTAGCAAGATAACTCAAAAAGTTATGGACGGATTTTTGTGAAGTTTTCACAGATAGTCAGAAATGGGGTATCCTACAGATGATTAGATTTTGGTGGTGATCCGGATCACCGTCCACAAGAAAATCGCCATTACGCAAAATGCCATTTTCGTGAATAACTACTAAACCACTAATCCTATCATTGTCAATCCAATTGTTGTGAATCCAATTGCTAGTCATATGTTTTCACGATCAAGGAATCTGAAAACGTACACACAAACACTGTATGGGGGGAACTGTGGCGCTAAACCGCCATTACAGAAAATGCCATTTTCGTCAATAACTACTGAACCACTAATCCTATCATTGTGAATCCAATTACTTGTCGTATGTTTTCATGGTCAAGGAATCTGAAAACGTACACACAAACACTGTATGGGGGGAACTGTGGCCGCCATTACGGAAAATGCCATTTTCGTGAATAACTACTGAACCACTAATCCTATCATTGTCAATCCAATTGCTAGTCATATGATTTCATGGTCAAGGAATCTGAAAACGTACACACAAACACTGTATGGGGGGAACTGTGGCCGCCATTACGGAAAATGCCATTTTCGTGAATAACTACTGAACCACTAATCCTATCATTGTGAATCCAATTGCTAGTCATATGTTTTCATGGTCAAGGAATCTGAAAATGTACACACAAACACTGTATGGGGGGAACTGTGGCGCTAAACCGCCATTACGGAAAATGCCATTTTCGTCAATAACTACTGAACCACTAATCCTATCATTGTGAATCCAATTGCTTGTCATATGTTTTCATGGTCAAGGAATCTGAAAACGTACACACAGACACTGTATGTGTGGCTTATGTATCCATACCTGCATATTATACTGTATAAGCCAGTGGAAAGTTTGAGACTACATTGGTGCTGACCTCATGCCGGAGAAGAGGACAATGGAGCTGGACCGCCTGGTGGGAAACATCTGGATATGGAGAGACGGCGGTAGAAGAGTGAAAGGACTTCCTGACCCCCTGGGGCCAGGTGGAGGACGAAGGACACTGGAGGGGGTTTAGTGTCTAGAGTGAAATGTGGATAAGATGTGTATGTATTATACCTTTTGTTGTCACTGGTATAAATACAGAGGACCTGACTGTGCTCGGCCTCTTATTTCTACTGAGAGATTCGATGGGGATGTGACTGTGAAATAAATCTTGACTGATGAAACTATTCAGCGTCTTCATTTCACGTTCCCCACACTGGTGACCAAGTTACGTGAAGTTATGGACGAGAGGGAGAGCCTGGAGGCAGACTCGTCAGGGACGGCCCGAGTGAGCGCCGTCACCATCAAACTGCCGGAGTTTTGGCAGAATGACCTGAACTTGTGGTTCCTCCATGCCGAAGCGCAGTTCGTGCTTGCAGGGATAACGGCAGATAACACTAAGTTTTACCACGTTGTCGCCAAGCTCGACCCCAGCACGACGGGATGCGTGCGGAGCGTGGTACAGCAGCCGCCCGCAGACGACAAGTACGGCGAGTTGAAGGCTGCCCTCATCGAGTGTTTCGCGCCCGCAGCCGAGGAGAGGGCCAAGAGGCTCATCACTATTTATGGCCAAGAAGGGCGCAGACCGATAGCCCTAATGGAGGACATGCTTCATCTGAGGGAGTCAGACAACAACAACTTCCTATTTAAACAAATCTTCCTCAGCACCCTCCCGACGCACATGAGAGGGACCCTGGCCAACATGAAGGGTGAGACGCAGCAGGATTTCCGTGCGATGGCCCGGGAGGCACAGCGACTCCTCAACTCCTGCGGCGAGCAGAAGATCACAGCAGCAGCGGCAGACCTCAGCGCAGCGGCCCCTGACAACGAGGAGCTGGAGACGGCAGGGCTGTATTCGCCCACCATGGCAGCGACACGCCCGCGACGCAAAGGAGGAGATGGCCTCTGTTTCTTTCACCGGCGTTTCGCAGAGAAGGCACACAGGTGCGTCCCGCCGTGTGGTTTCAAGGGCTCGGGAAACCGCAAAGCCGAGACCCGATAGCAGCTTCGGCTCTCGGCGAAGCGAATAAGCTGCTGTACATCAAGGATGAGAACTCGGGGCGGGACTTCCTTATAGACACCGGAGCTCAGGTGAGCTTCATCACCCCGACCTACGCAGACCGGGTGGCTGGCCCCCGCGGCAACGGGGCAGCAGCCGTGAACGGATCGAGAATCAAGACCTACGGAGAGAGGACATTGTCTCTGTCCTTACATGGCCGCACTTATGAGTGGACCTTCATCATAGCGGCGCTGAGCTTCAATATATTAGGTGCTGATTTTCTGTGTTCACATGGTTTGTTAGTTGACCTTGCCAACAGACGCTTAGTAAATGCACTGTCTTTTGATTCTGTTCCCTGTGCAGCTCGGGTGTCTCCACCACTGGTGCAGGCCAGCGTCGCGACAGCAGGTGGTAAGTTTGACACACTCCTCACCCAGTTTCCAATGCTCACCATCCCTACTTTTTCAGCAGCAGTTGTGAAACACGGGGTGGAGCATTTCATCACTACAGTGGGCCCCCCCATTTTCGCCAAAGCTCGGCGTTTAGATGAGGCTAAACTCTCCATCGCGCGCGAAGAGTTCGCCAACCTGAAGAAACTGGGCATTATTCGCAGGTCGAAGAGCCCATGGGCGTCGCTATTGTATATGGTCCCTAAGGCCGACGGCTCCTGGAGACCGTGCAGCGACTACCGCAGGCTAAATAACGCCACGGCGCACGACCGCTACCCAATTCCGCACATCCAAGATTTTTCAGTGCATCTGGTGGGGGCGCGCATTTTTTCTAAGATAGACCTGGTCCGCGGCTACCATCAGGTTCCGGTCCGGCCCGAAGATATCCCAAAAACTGCCGTAATAACTCCTTTTGGACTTTTTGAATTTGTACGAATGCCTTTTGGCCTCAAAGGCGCCGCACAGACATTCCAACGCATGATGGATGCTGTGCTGCGCGGCCTCGATTTCGTGTTCGTCTACCTCGACGATATTTTAATTGCTAGCGCTTCAGAGGAGGAACACGAAGAACACCTTGCTACCGTTTTTCGGAGGTTGGGGGAACATGGGTTAATTGTTAATCCAGCCAAGTGCCAGCTCGGTGTGGCACAGATTGATTTTTTTAGGGCACCGGGTCTCCCCAGAGGGGGCGATCCCGTTACCAGACAAGGTGCACGCAGTGGCTGATTTTCCCCACCCACAAACGGTCAAATCGTTACAGGAGTTTTTGGGGATGGTAAATTTTTACAACCGTTTCCTACCCCGCGCGGTGCAGCTCATGCAACCTTTATATACCGCGCTCAAAAAGCAAAAATCCTCCAATCCGGTCGAGTGGTCCCCTGAGCGGGAACGCGAATTCGCGGAGGTAAAAAAAGCCTTGGCTGATGCCGCGCTACTCGCGCATCCAGACTTTTCGGCCCGCAAAGCTATTACCACGGACGCATCAGATGTCGCTATAGGGGTGGTCGTGGAACAGCACGTCACCGGGGTCTGGCAACCACTGGCGTTTTTTAGCAAATCTTTAAATGACACCGAGTGCAAATACAGCACGTTTGACAGAGAGCTGCTAGCGCTGCATTTGGCCACACGCCATTTCAAGTTCTTGCTAGAAGTTCGGAGTTTCACTGCGTTTGTCGATCATAAGCCGGTCACTTTTGCGATGTCTAAAGTGTCAGAGCCTTGGTCGGGTCGGCAGCAGAGGCAGCTGGCCGCGATCTCAGAGTTTACCACTGATATACAACACGTAGCAGGTAAACTCAATCTGGTAGCAGACTGCCTCTCTCGCACGTTCACGGCACTGGTGCATGCGGGTGGGGAGCAGCCCCCCACGACCGCGGAGCAAAATGACAGCACGGGAACGCGCGCGGCCCCAGTTCACGTGGGGATCGATTACGCAGCGATGGCGGCACAGCAGAGTACAGACGCGGATGTGCGCGCGCTCCAGTCTGGACCAACAGGGTTAAAGCTGGAGAACAGGTGTTTGCAAGCCGGTATGCCCTCCTTAACCACTTGCGCTCCGTTGTTCCGCGGGCAGGCAAGTCTCTGCGTCTTATGACGCACGAGGGCGCGCGAGAGCGCGCTCGTGCGCCCTCGTGCGCATGACGCATGATAAGGATATTGATGGTGATGGTGTAGGTGGTGTGCCCTCTAAGCGCCACTGAAAAAAAAAATCTGCAAACACAGCCGCGAACAGATTAGTTCATCTGATTGACCTCTCATTCGACTAATAAGAGCCTTGAATTGGGTTTCTGAAACCTTGAGGAGCCAATGAATGAAAATCTAGGAAGGAGGACCCGCCTACTGTGAACGCAGGAGCCAATTGAAGCATAGAAATTCTGGCTGGGTGAAGCGATATTTACTGCTGCAGAAGGACTCTGTACAAATCTACTACAGACCCAGGCTCACCCAGCAGCATGGAAAACACCCACAAGTGGGACCTGCACTCATTCCAGCAGAATAGACGGAGGCCGACGACAAAAGTCGTAAATCATTCGCCAAAACGGCAATAATGGAATTATGTTGATTGGGATCCACGAGCGGAGCAGCGTCACGTTCGTCTGACGCGTGGGAAGAGCTGTTCGCCACGACTCTGCTGCTTTGAAGAGGTAAGGTGTTATAAGCTAAATTATTATTTATCCCTGAAAACTGTAATCCAAAAATGACTTTTGACCGATCGGTAAATTACAACTGTACTGCGCACGAAGTGCGTGCGCCGCGATAAACGGTTCATTTGCCGTGTTCGGACCGTGAACGCCCTTCCCCCCCCGCTGCAGAAGAGGAGCGGGGGGGGGGGGCACGGTCCGAACGCTCCCCGGTCCGCGGGAGGAAGCATATCAGTCTATTCCATCATGTAGCGATGGCCCTCTTCTGTAGCGAGGAGGGGGGGCGTTCACGGTCCGTTCACGGTTCCCCCCCCCCCCACACACACACACACAGTAGCGAGGGGGGGGAGCTGCTGTGAAAACATGCAAGGAAAAAAAAAAAAAAAGAAAAAAGAGTGTATTCCGTCATGTAGCGAGGGCCGAATTTGGTCCTCGGTAGCGGGGGGGGGGGGGGGGAACGACCCCCCGCCCACACACACACACACACAGACACAGCCCTGAGTGTGACCTTTCATTAGAGCCTAAAATGAAGATTCTACATTGAATTATTCAAAAGTTACAGACGTTTTTCCAAACTGTGCCATTTGGCACAATTTGGCACAGTTCCATAACGCCTGGGAACTACCTGAGAACAAAGCTGTGTAAAATATTCATTTTTTGTGGTATTGTTACCAAATTTGGATCTCAGCTGGATAACACTTGGTTCTACATTTCTGTTGCATTTTCCAGCCGGATCGGACAGCTGTGTGTTATTTACAAGCATTTGTATCCAAAAAAACACTGTGTCCAAATTTTTTTTCTTCAAGTTCAGTATGTTTAGATGACTGTAACTCAGTGGCCGGAGCACGTAGAGAGATTGTTTTTTTTGCCCAAAAATTCAAAGTGTTTTTTTTTAAATGAGACCAACCCCATGAAGATGCTGCAAGTGGTTGAATAACAGCTTTCGATTTACTTTGGGCACGTTTTTTTTTGGCATTTTTAGGAAAATTGCCCGGAGTGCAAGTGGTTAATCTGCGATGTATCAACCGGGCGGCCACGCCCGGTAGTCCCCGCCGCGTGGCGCCGCCGCGTTTTTGACTCGGTTCACTCGCTTGCGCATCCGGGAGCACGCGCGTCTGTGAAAATGGTCGCGGAAAAGTTTGTTTGGCCGGGCCTGCGCAAGCACGTGAAAGAATGGGCTAAGACCTGCATGGCCTGTCAGCGGGCCAAAATCCATAAACACACGAAAGCTCCATTAGAACCGTTCCTAATTCCGGCCAGGAGGTTCGACCACGTGCACATCGACCTCGTGGGCCCCCTACCGTCGTCGTACGGGTTCACGCATCTTTTGACAATGGTAGATCAAACCACGCGTTGGCCGGAAGCGGTCCCTTTAACTACAACCACGGCTGCAGAGGTGACTCGAGTTTTTTTGACTACTTGGGTGGCACGTTTCGGGGTTCCATCAGACATTACGTTGGACAGAGGCCCCTAGTTTGTCTCCGAGCTGTGGTCGGCGATGGCCAGCAGTTTAGGGACAACAATCCATCACACCACCGCGTATCACCCACAGGCTAATGGTCTATGCAAGCGTTTTCACAGGTCTTTAAAGGCAGCCTTCAGGGCGTCGCTTACGGATGGAAATTGAGTAAACAAACTACCTTGGGTTTTATTGGGGTTGCGTTCGGCACCTAAGGAGGATCTGAATGCCTTCCCAGCAGAATTAGTGTTTGCACAACCGCTCAGGCTGCCCGGCGAGTTTTTACCAGAGCATCCAGGGCCGCAGCGCCTCCCAGCGCTGAGGCCGCTAAGCAACACGGAAGCAGACATGCTCCCCGCCCCCGTTCATCACAGTTTTCCGCGGGTTTTTGTCCCTCAGGCTTTACAGAATGCTGAGTTCGTTTTTGTTAGACACGATGCTGTAAAACCAACTCTGCGTCCACTATATGATGGACCATTTAGAGTGCTGGAAACTGGTGATAAGCAGTTTGTGCTAGATTTGTGGGATAGGAAGGAGACAGTCAGTATTGACAGACTTAAGCCTGCTTTTGTGATGGACGATGAATCTGTACCGGTGGCGAGGGCACCTCGGCGGGGCAGACCCCCCAAGGGCCAAGGCTCACCCCCCGCCGCGAGGGTCAAATAACCATTCTCTTCCTCAGACTGCAGATTCCTCACAGGACAGTGCCACAGACACGGCGAAACCTGCATTCAGCAGATTCGGAAGACGGTTGAAACCTAGACGACGTGCAGACTGATATGTGATGGTTTAATGTGGTGTAAACTATGCTGTTGGTGTCATCATTAAGCTTTTACTCAAGGGTACAGACTATGCTGTGAGAGTTTATCACTGAAGTGTTAATTTGATCATGCTGTGTAGGCTGTACTGTTGATGGGAGCCGGAATTTTCCTTCTAATGTGAGCATGTAGCACAGTTATGCCATTAAGACCAACCTGTATTCACTTTTTTTGGAAACCCGAATGTATGATCCATTCTTCAAGGTTTGGGGGGGCTGTGGCTTATGTATCCATACCTGCATATTATATAAGCCAGTGGAAAGTTTGAGACTACATTGGTGCTGACCTCATGCCGGAGAAGAGGACAATGGAGCTGGACCGCCTGGTGGGAAACATCTGGATATGCAGAGACGGCGGCAGAAGAGTGACAGGACTTCCTGACCCCCTGGGGCCAGGTGGAGGACGAAGGACACTGAAGGGGGTTTAGTGTCTAGAGTGAAATGTAGATAAGATGTGTATGTATTATGCCTTTTGTTGTCACTGGTATAAATACAGAGGACCTGACTGTGCTCGGCCTCTTATTTCTACTGAGAGATTCGATGGGGGTGTGACTGTGAAATAAATCTTGACTGATGAAACTATTCAGCGTCTTCATTTCACGTTCCCCACATATGGGGGGAACTGAGGCCGCCATTACGGAAAATGCCATTTTCATGAATAACTACTGAACCACTAATCCTATCATTGTCAATCCAATTGCTAGTCATATGTTTTCATGGTCAAGGAATCTGAAAATGTACACACAAACACTGTATGGGGGGAACTGTGGCCACCATTACGGAAAATGCCATTTTCGTGAATAACTACTGAACCACTGCTTGTCATATGTTTTCATGGTCAAGGAATCTGAAGACTGTATGGGGGAAACTGTGGCGCTTGGCGGAGGTCTGCGCTCTCCGAGTGCTTTTCTAGTTCTTAATGAACCGCCTATAGTACCCTGAAAAGCCTAAGAACGAGTGGAGCTGTTTGAGATCACGGGGCACAGGCCAGGTACTTAGGGCTTTCACTTTTTCGGGGTCGGTCTCAACTCCCTTACTGGACACAATGTGACCGAGGTATCTGACAGAAGGTTTAAAAAAATCTGCATTTCTCAAGGGAGAGTTTAAGCCCGTACTCTTTTAGGTGATTAAGAACTTTCATTAAACGAGCCTCATGTTCTTCCGGCGTCTTGGAGAATACAACGATATCATCGAGGAACACAATCACCTCATGCAGATTCATGTCGCCCATACATTTCTCCATGAGGCGCTGGAACGTGCTAGGGGCATTCTATTGAATTCCCAAAAGCCGATGGGACATACGAACGCCGTCTTTGGTTTGTCCAGCTCCTCTACCTCAATTTGGTAGTACCCCGACTTTAAATCGAGGACGGAGAACCACTGCGAACCGGTCAAGGTGGAAAACGTTTCCTCCAAGTTGGGGAGGGCGTAAGCATCTTTTACAGTCTGCATGTTAAGCTTCCTGTAATCAATACAAAGGTGGACATTGCCATTTTTCTTTCGCACCACTACAATAGGCGAAGAAAACGGGGAAGTGGACTCTCTTATCACGCCTGCTTGTTGGAGTTCTTTGAGATGCTTACGGACCGCTTCCAGGTCATTTGGATGTATAGGACATGCTCTGTGTTTGAATGGTGTTTCATCTGATAATTTGATTGTGTGTTTCACTTGATCTGTTTTGCCAAAGTCAAAATCGTTTTGTGCAAATACTTCGGGCATTTGACTGAGTTTTTCTGTTAGGCGCTCTTTTCATTCAGCGCTAATGGGGGAAGAGTCAAAGTTGAACTTCAGAGTGGACTTTTGTTCAGTTTTGGACTTTGTAACTTTCACGGAGTGTTCTTGCGATAGGACTCATTGATATGCACAGATTTCTCCAATGACACACTTCTGAGGGATTGTCACGTCATGTTCTGATTCATTGGTAAGTATAACTGGAACAAGGTAAGGTGCTCTTTCAGGTAAGTCTATGAGACATGGTTTTACTAGGATACCACCAGGTAAGGCTGACATTAACAGGTGTTCTAACAAGACAGATTTTTCACTGTTTCCGGCTGACACAGCTACAGCGCCATCTAGAACAACTGTTTGGCCTACAGGAACTAACTGTGGCTCTTTGTTGTGCATGGTCACTAAACCAAGGCTAGTGTCTTTGGACTGTCTGTGCCATAGCTCAAGGACTTTTAACACTGCCTTATAACCAAGTGACATAGTTGGCTGCAGTTCAGAACATGCATCAGAGTACAGCTCGTAAAGTACATCTAATGTGTTTGTTCCTATTAACACTAAGGACTGATCAGTTGCACGTACATCGGGAACCACTAAGGCAAGTGTTGGCACTTCGGCTTCAACACCGAGAAAGTCTTTTGGGAAAGTGACATGCATTTCAATGTAGCCCAAGTAAGGTACACTCTGACCGTTAGCTCCCTCCACTTCTAACAGCTCAAAAAGTGGCTTAATCTCATGGTTGGATAAGTACTGTCTGTAATAGGACTCAGGGACAGTAGTCACCTGGGAGCCTGTATCTAACAAACAGCTCACAGTACAGCCATTCACTTTCACTTGTGCTGTACTTTTGGTACCAATTAGACCACTAGGAAAGTTAAAGGGGTCTGTTTTGGAGTGTGACTTCAGTTTAGCACGTGTCTTGGATGGAGCTTTTGGTTTGGGACAGGTCATCTCTGAACTAGCCTCTGTTTGTCCCGCAACAGGGCAGACTTCAGTTTCAAGAGGATTGGGGGTTCTGACTGTCCCAAATCTGTCTTTTTACTCTTAATTCTTTGCGTTTTGCAGCTACAAGTGCAGGGTTTTGGCTCTGACTCACAAGTGGCTACAATATGTCCATCTTCACCACAGCGGAAGCAGTACCATGGTTTGGGCCTAGTACTGGGACGGCTGGACGAAGGTAAGTTTTCAGGTTTGTCATAGTCAGGTTTTTTATTTTCAGATTTCTTAGTTGGGTCTTTCTTCGGTGGTGCTTGTTTCTTTTGTTTCATGATAGCAGCTAATTGGTTTTTTAGATCAGCAACTTGCTTTTTCAGTTCTTTCAGACTGTCAGACTCTACTTCACTATTTGTATTTGTTTCCGCGACTGTTTGTTCGTAGGAGGCTGCTTTTGGTTTTGTGGCGCCCAAGTGTTTTTTCATGTGTGTGTTTTTTTTTTTTTTTTGTAACTTAGATTTTTATTCATTTTTCATCATATATAATGCATTCAGATCACATTCTACATTTAAAAAACAAAGGGGTTAGGGTAGGGAAAAATAAAAAAAAATAAACAAAATAAAATAAAAAATAAAAAATAAAAGGGGGGGGGACAAATGTTGGAGCATCAAGTTTTTAGTTTCCATCTCTTAATTCTTCTGGTTTTTTCAGTGTCTTTGGTTATTCTTTCAATTTCTGCCTCGTTGTTGCACTTTGTAGTGTGTCCATTTCCGCCATTTTTTCTCCCATATTCCTTCTTGCATTCTTCGTCGATATGTTAGTTTTTCCATCATACGTATGTCCTCAACAATGTCAGTCCATTGTTCTTGGTCAGGAAGAACTTCTGATCGCCATTTTTTTGTGATAGTTTTTTTACATGCAATCAACAAGATTTTAACTAGATATCTGTCCTCAGCCTGTATAACACTGTCTTTTTTAAGATCACATAAGTACATCAGGTTACAGTTCATTGGTATATTATATCCTAATATCCTCTGTATTGTCACATGCATAGATTTCCAAAATGATGATATTTTGTAGCATTTCCAAAACATATGTGAGTGGTCTGCATTTTGAGCCCCACATCCCCTCCAGCATAAAGATTGGGTATTTGAATATTTTCCTTGAATCTGTGGTGTAATGAAAAGCGAATCAGGTTTTTCCATCCAAATTCCCTCCATGCCCTTGAATTGTTGATGTGTGTTGTGTTTTCCATATTTCCTGCCAGCTTTCTTCTGTTATGTTTAAATTGAGCTCTTTCTCCCATTTCTCCTTTATATAGTTACTTGTATGATTGTTTGTCATAAGTTTCTGATATAGTTTTGAATAATTCTTATTTTATTTCCTGCATATGAGCTTAAAATAAGTTGTATAACCTCGTTACATCTGTTTGGAGGTTATGCCTAATCTTCTTCATATAGTAATCTCTCATCTGCAGATATCTGAAAAATTCCGATCTTTCTAATTTAAATTTTCTCCTGATATTTACAAAGCTCCCGAGATCTTTTTTTCCGATATTGCCCCATGCTGTGATTCCCTTGTTCACCAGATTTTTGTATCCCCTATCTTGTTTTGCCGGTTCAAACTGACTGTCAAATGCTACCCATTTCAATAGTTTTATGTCTTCCCTTATATTATATTTTTGTACTATTTTATACCACAGTTCTAAAGTAAATTTAGTGATTGGGTCTATTTGTTTGATTTGCTTATATGCATCTTTATCCCCTATTATGCTTTGTACTGGGAATCCCTCAATTTCCTTTTCCATTTCTTTCCATTTTGCCTCATATCCCTCGTCGCACCAACATATGATATATCTTATTTGTGCTGAGTAGTAATATTCCTTTAGACTCGGTAGGCCCATGCCTCCTTTCTCTTTTGGTAATTGGAGGGTTTTATATTTCACTCTTGGTTTTTTACCCCCCAAACAAATCTCGATATCATCCTGTCCCACTTTGAGAATTGGGCATCTGGAATCTCTGTTGGTATAGCCTGGAAGAGGTAAAGTAATCTAGGTTGTATGCTGATTTTGACTGTCTCAATTTTTGAATTCAGATCCATATTTAAGATTGACCATCTATCAATATCTTTTTTTATTTCTTGTTCCAACCTATCATAGTTTGCTTTATATATTTTGCTTAGGTCTTTAGGTATGTTCACTCCAAGGTATTTTATTTCTTTTTGCTTCCAGTTTAGTTTGATCTTATCAGTTATCTGGTTTAGAGGGTTATAGTGGAATGTCAGTATTTGTGTTTTTGTTATGTTTATCTTGTATCCTGATAATTTTCCAAAATTTTCTATCAAGTTCATCATTTCCATTATTGATTTATCTGGTTGTTCAAGGTAAACTATAATATCGTCTGCAAATAGCCCAATCTTGTGTTCCGCCCCCTTTATTGTTACACCTTTTAATTTCTTATTTTGTCGTATCGCTTGAGCCAATGGTTCTATGAACAGAGCAAACAAGGTGGGCGATAAGCAGCATCCCTGCCTAGTTGATCTTTGTATATTTACTTTGTCTGTTAAGCTACCGTTTATCTTGATTCTTGCCACAGGTTCTTGATATAGCGTCCTTATGCATTGTACTGATTTTTCGTTAAATCCAAAGCGCTCCAGTACACTATATAGGAATTTCCAGTTAACCCTGTCAAATGCTTTTTCTGCGTCTAAACTCATTATTACTGCGCTTTTCTTTTCTTTATGTATTTGGTTAATTATATGTATTGTTCTCCTGATATTGTCATGTGTTTGGCGTCCCTCTATGAATCCAGTTTGATCATCTTCTATCAATTCCGTCAAGAATGTCTTTATTCGTTTACATATAATTGTTGTGTATATTTTATAATCTACATTTAATAAAGAGATTGGTCTATAGTTTCCGCATTGTTCTTTATCTTTCCCTGGTTTTAAAATAACTGAAATGATTGCTTCGTTCCATGTTGGAGGTATTTTGTTGTTGTTCAGCGTCCAATTAAATGACTTTAGGAGTTGTGGCGTGAGTTCTTCTATAAACAGTTTATAAAACTCAGAGGGGTATCCATCACTACCTGGTGATTTACCGTTTTTAAGTGACTTAATCACATCTCTGATCTCTTGTGTTGTTATTTCTGCTGTTAGTTTTTCATTTTGTTGATTTCCTATTGATGGCAAGTCCAATGTGTCTAGAAATTTTTTGATATCTTTAGTATTTGTTTCTTCAGGTTGCGAGTATAGTTCTTGGTAGAAATTATGGAAAATTTCTTCGATGTTTTCTGGGTTAACTGTGGTTTTATTTGTGGTGGGGTCTTTAATCTTGTATACATTATTCATTGTTTGTTGTTTTCTTAACCGTTTTGCCAGCAGTTTTGTGGCTTTTGGCCCCGTTTCATAATATTTTTGCTTTAGATATCTATTTTTCCTTTCAATTTCATCCATTTGTGTTTCTTTTATCTTTGTTTTTTCTTCTTTAATTTCTTGATATATTTTTGGATCATTTGTGCTTTGATGTTTACGTTCTAATTCCCTCAGTCTCTCACATCTTTGTTCATACGCTTCCAGTTTAGTCTTATTTGCTTTTCCTGTTTCAACAATTAATTTACCCCTTAACACGGCTTTTAGTGCGTCCCATAGTATTGTTGGGTCCACTTCTTCATTGTCATTCTCTTGGATATATTCGTTTATGTTTATTTTTATTCTTTCTTTCATTTTCTCATCATTTAACAGTCCTACGTTAAGTTTCCATGTTGTTTGTCGTTTTCTATTGTTTAAATATATTTCCATGTATATAGGATTATGATCTGATATTTCTGCCCCTCCAATCCAACAATTTCTCACCCTGTGTCTGTCACCTTCATTCATAAGGAAGTAATCTATTCTAGAGTGTACTTTATGGGCTGCTGAATAATGTGTATAGTCTTTTTCGAGTGGGTGTAGGTCCCTCCATATGTCTACCATACCCATTTCTGCCAGTGAGGTTCTTATGAACTTTGTTACATGTTTTTTTGTCTTCTTAACACTTGTTGTGTCAACTTCATGATCCATGACAGCATTTAAGTCTCCTCCACAAATTAGGACTCCTTCACTGTGTGTTGCTATGAGATCAAACAGATGTTGAAAAAAAAACCCTTGTCACTTTCTGGTGGGGCATAGATGTTCACTAATGTGATCTGCATACCATCTATTCTTCCCTTTATTATTACATACCTGCCTTCTTTATCCTGGATTTCCTGATCACTTTCAAATTGTATTTTGTTTGAGATTAGTATCATAACCCCCCTTTTTGCTCCTCCCTTAAATGAACTGTAGTAGGAGTTCTTATAGCCAAATCTCTTTAGTTTCACATGTTCTGCTTTGCTCAAATGTGTCTCTTGCATAAATATAATTTCAGCTTTTTCCTTCTTGAATTTTCTTATTATTCTTTCCCTTTTAACAGGTGAGTTCAGACCATTCACGTTTAGTGTCATTATCTTAAGATTTTTACCCATATTCATGTTTTTCCATTTTTTTAACTTGTGCTCCTAGCCCCTTTAACAACAAAAATAACACATATTTATATAAAAACACATTAAAAAAACTCGACCTCCGTACTTTGGGCCTTTCTTCTGCCCACTGGTCCCTGTTGGTGGGTGGGGGGTTTGTCTTCACAGAGTGAAGGGCCCTCCCTAGACTTCTAATTACTATCAAAGTAATAGTCATAAGTCTAGAAATGTCCAACAAATATCACTTAAACCTCTCCTAGCCGTCTGTTTCTCTTTTACCTTGTCTTCTTGGCCTTCATTTCTTCTGTGCCTTTCTTAATCTTTGTTATGATCTAGGCTTTCAGTTGAAAGCCTTGTAGCTTGTCCTGGGCCCGCTGCTCTACGTCTCTCCCCCTTCTCCCGCCGTTCACTCGTCTCCACTCCGTCTGTCGTGGTGCGTTCAGGGCCGCCGCTGCTCCAGCCGTCTCCTTCGGCACGCTCACCTCAAGGCCCCGCTCCATCATATCCCGCGCTGCCTCTTCGGCCGTGTTGTAGGTTCTTGTGCCTTCCTCCCAATGAATCCTCATTTTCGTTAGCGGCGTTTGGAATCTAATTTTTTTCTCTTTCAGCGTTTTTTTAATATTGGCATATTTCTTCCGCTGCTGCACGATTTCTGTCGGGTAGTCATGGTCAAAAAATACCTGTTTGTCGCCGATTCGTATCTTTTTTTTCCATGCTTGCGTCAGGATTCTTTCCTTTATGTCATATTTCACAAAGTTTACCACAACTGACCTGGGTGGAGAGTTTGTTTTCGGGTTCTGTGCTGGTGTTCTGTGCGCCCGTTGAATCTGCAGATCCGTTTCTCCGGGTATTTCCAGTTCTTTTTTTAAGAACTGATCCATGAATTTTGTCATCGAGTTGCCTTCAATGCCCTCCGGAATTCCAAAGATGCGCATATTGCTTCGTCGGGATCTGCTCTCCAAGTCGTTTATTTTCTCCTGCATCCTCTGCGTTTGCGTCGTCAGGGTCTGTAGTTGTTCGTTTGCCTCGCTTTTCCAATCTTCTAGTTCCGAAATTCGGGTCTGCGCTTCTGTCATACACGCCCACTGGGAGCGCAGCTCCTCCATGTTTTCCGTTAATTTACGCTCCATTTCTCTTCGGAGGTCCATGATTTCCTCCTTAATTTCTTTTTTCAGTTCCTCCTTAAGAGCCGCTAAATCCTGTTGTAGCTGTCGCTTGAATTCTCTCAACTCTTCACCCAAACTGGCGATGCCAGCGTTCATGTTGTCGAGTCTGGTGTCCTCCATTTTCTCTGCTGTGGACATCTCGTTTTTTTGGGCTTTGCGTACAGCGGTTTTTCCTGCGTTGTTGGAGAGGAATTCTTCAATTTTACCCTGTTTTTGTCCTTGTGCCCGGTTCCTTCGTGTTTTCATCCCTTAGTTTATTGATTCGTTTATGTCGAGTTGGCCATTTACCGATGATTTTTAATCCGGCTAGGGAGAGCTCTTTGTTTAAGTGTTATGTCTCTCCGCCATCTTCCCGGAAGTCTTCATGTGTGTGTTTTTAACTTCTTGTCTGTTTTCAGCAGTGCAAAGGTGAAGCAGTAACTCTGTATACGCAGGTGGATGTTTATCTTTTAGTTCCAGCTGTAGCTCTTTTAGCAGATTATCATCCCAACAGCCTCTGTTAAACTGCTTGAGAAGCTGTTTGTTCACTTCCTGTGGCTCTAGACCGCCTCTACGTACTGTGAGATTGAACGCCACCTGCAAACGATGCAGATATGCAGAGGGTTTTTCTCCCATAATCTTGGAGAGTGTTCATGAATCGCACAAGCAGTTTCTCACCGTCTTCAACAGTCCAAAAGCTTAAGATAGTCAGCAGAGGTGGTCTCAGGCCCAAGAGGGCGTATAACATCAGACGCAGGAACAAGAAGACTTTCAAGGATCTTGCAAGATTTCTCCAAGTCAGACAAAGAAGTATCTTCCATCATCAGGTCAACATGTGAACGCCACGTTTCATAATCAGCTTCAGTATATGGTCTTGGCGTTTTGCCAGAGAAAGCTCTGATTCTCAAAGAGGAATGGGCATTTGACGGCTTCTCTGGATTTTTAACGACATGCTCGACTATGATTTTCTGAACCTTGGGTGGGTTAAAATCAGCTGGACTCAACATTTGAGGTGTCAAGTTTGGTCTAAGAGGGCTTTGGAAGAGTGCTTGAGTGGTTTTAGGGGTGTGAGGCACTTCAACTTGGAGTGGAGGAGAGACTCCTCTTTGTGTGGGTTCTTCAGTAGGGGAAGCAGGATCAACATCAGCAGAGACCGTTTCAGCTGTCTCAGCAGCTTCAATAGACTTCCCTATTGTGGACATAACCTCCCACAACACCTCTTCAAAACCTTTTCCACTTAACTTAGCTAAACCCTTCAGGTTGCTAAGATAAGCCTCAGTAACACTGCCCCCTACAGTTTTAGTGTACACATCAGTTAAGGCCTGAATGCAGTACTTAACATCAGGATTGTCAGTGGATGGAAAGAAGTACGGCAACGCAGGTGCTAAAGTTTCAACAGCTAATCCAGACTCGAACTCTACAATGTGACTTTTGTCAAATTCAGACGAGTTATCATCAATGCTAAGTACCCTACAAATAGTGTCATGTTGCTCTAGGAACTCAAAAACGTCTTTGTCTTTTTCTTTGTCAACAGCACTACTGACAATGACTGCAGTTGGAACTTTGACACCATATTTTTCAACAAAATCCATTCTGACAGTATATGAACTGTTTGGTCAGGGGTCAAAACAGAGTCCACTACTGTTGCGCAACGCTCTAGGCTCCTGGCTGGTTCGCCAAGAGTTTTTTTGTAGCACTTTAGGTGCAGTCTTGTACCCTTTTTGTAGTACTGAGTTATGGCAGTGTAGTTACCTTTAACTTTACTACCTGGACAGAAGGGACAATTGGGCCAGATCAGACAGATTCTAGATTCGTAGGAGCCTGGAGGGCGCAACAACAGATGACACATACACAAGAAGTATGAAAAGCTTGCAAGTATGTGCATTTTTTAGTTGTGCACACTTGAAACAAAAAGAGAGCGCTTATAAAAACAATAAAAAAATAAAAATAAAATACCCCCAAATATAGTTGTAGTTTGTTCAGTCCTTTAGTATTCGTTTCAGTCTTTGAATGTTCGTTTTGGTCTTTCAGTGTTCGATCAGTGTGATAGTGACCAGTTGGATCACCTCTACCAGTTAGTTAGGTTCGGGCTTCGGCTCGCCATCCAGATCTGGAGATCCACGTTCTTCTCAATCCTGGCCAAAAAACCTGACCATGCCGAGCAACACGTGCTTCAAGGGGATTTCCGAGCTCACGTTAGTTCACAGCCTTTGGATTCAAAGTCAGTCTCAAGAGTTTTATCCAGGAAAAGGCTGCTACTAGCACGTTAGCATCACCACCTCAGCAAGGGATCGCTCTCGGTCTGTGTCTCTGCCGTGTCTGAGCAGCACGCAGGTCACACCAAGGCCGAGAGAGAGGGCACTTGACCCCATTGGCTGATGCTGCTATCAAACGATGCAGCTATTGGGTGCTCAATATACCAAATAAAAATATTGGGAACTTTATCAGAGCTTTTTAGAAAATGTTTTTAACTATTTATGAATATATTTTATGAACTTATATTTATTTATATATTTATCTTCAAAATATTTATTCCCATTGTGAAATGAGTGTTTTTTAAAGCGGTATCAATATTTATGATTTTATTCACGTTTTTAACACTGGGTTACACAAAGGAGAGAGTTGTCTCAGGAGATTAGAAAGAAAATTATAGACAAGCATGTTAAAGGTAAAGGTTATAAGACCATCTCCAAGCAGCTTGATGTTCCTGTGACTACAGTTGCACATATTATTCAGAAATTTAAGATCCACAGGACTGTAGCCAACCTCCCTGGACATGGCTGCATGAAGAGACGGATAATACGAATGGTAACAAAAGAGCCCAGAACAACCTCTAAACACATTCATGGTGAACTCCAAGGTCAAGGTACATTAGTGTCAGATCGCACCATCCGTCGTTGTTTGAGCCAAAGTGGACTTCATGGGAGAGGACCAAGGAGGACACCACTGTTGAAAACAAATCATAAAAAAGCCAGACTGGAGTTTGCCAAACTGCATGTTGACAAGCCACAAAGCTTCTGGGAGAATGTCCTATGGACAGACGAGACAAAACTGCAACTTTTTGGCAAGGCACGTCAGCTCTATGTTCACAGACTTAAAAATGAAGCATACCAAGAAAAGAACACTGTCCCTACTGTGAAACATGGAGGAGGTTCTTTTATGTTGTGGGGCTACTTTGCTGCATCTGGCACAGGGTGTCTTGAATCTGTGCAGGGTACAATGAAATCTCAAGACTATCAAGGTATTCTAGAGAGAAATGTGCTGCCCAGTGTCAGACAGCTTGGTCTCAGTCGCAGGTCATGGGTCTTGCAACAGGATAATGACCCAAATACACAGCTAAAAACACCCAAGAATGGCTAAGAGCGAAACATTGGACTATTCTAAAGTGGCCTTCTATGAGCCCTGATCTAAATCCTATTGAACATCTGTTGAAGGAGCTGAAACATGCCGTCTGGAGAAGGCACCCTTCAAACTTGAGACAACTGGAGCAGTTTGCTGATGAGGAGTGGGCCAGAATACCTGCTGAGAGGTGCAGAAGTCTCATTGACAGTTACAGAAATTGTTTGATTGCAGTGATTGCCGCAAAAGGTTGTGCAACAAAATATTAAGTTAAGGGTACCATCATTTTTGTCCAGGCCTGTTTCATTAGTTTGTTTTTTAAAATAATTCTGTTGAACCACAATTCAAAAGCATTGTGTGATTTTCATTGGTTAATTTTCATAAAATTTTTATTTATTACCACTTTTGTCAGACTCATGTTATTTCTGTGACCACTGTGGGTTTTTCTTTCATTAACAGAGGGGTACCAACAATTTTGTCCATGGCTGTAGGAGGGTAATGCTATTCTGAATCACACTCCGTTCCAGAAGGTGGCGGTAATGCACGTATAAGCTGCTTGCCAACCGCCATAAAACATCAGAATAAGAGGAAGAAGACGAAGACGACGGAGAACCGGAAGTCGTTGCATGATCCACGGACGTGCTCGCAACGTAAACGCCCATCTTGTGGTTTTTGCGGGAAAGACAACTTTTTCAGGTGAGCCCTCGTCGCTTCACGTAAACCTAAGCATGATATTATTTTGGGGATTTCCTCAGCAAGTTGAACACTGCTGTAGAAGTTGTAACTTCGCACGTTCGCGTTTGGTACGGAGTGGCTAGGGTACGTTGCGATTTGGGTACGGAGTGAGTTGGAACGGAGTGTCGTGATACCCCAAGAAGAAGCTGCTAGCAACAACATGGTGAACGTGTGTTTTCATCATGGTGAATCCCTCCACATGTATGAAAGTGATGCCGGATTATCCAGACTGTCTCTCTGACTTCTTCACATCATGACTCCGTGTGGCTGTTATTGAGATTCAAAGCGGTAACCGAAGAGAACCGTAAACCGTCTGATTCTTCAGTGGACTTTAATACAGTAGCATGTTAGCCTGTTAGCTCTGGCTGCTCCCTCCATGGAAGAAGGCTGCGGTTTTCCTCCTGAATGAGTCTCTTCATGGTCTTTGCAGGAGAAAATCAGCACAGACGGACCTATCTAGCTTCCATGTGGTCGGTGTGGGTGGTTCTGCTGCTGTTCTGCTCCTCATGGATGAATAGCTGATGTAGCTCCGTGGAGACCTGCCATTGATGGTCTGTGCTGAGTGCTGGAGAACAAAGCACCGACGTGGAAGTGTGAGGACGAAGAGAAACCATGACTTCAGTTTCCACTATAAAATCACACAGACTGGGTATGTAGAACTAACGAGGCTTTGACAAGATTGTTGGTTTGTTTACTGCTCAGACAGAATGTGACTTTGACCAAAGATAAAATTCACAATTTGTGAGAAAAAGCTGTTATATTTAAAGTAGACAGTTTTAAATTGACAAAAAGTCTCAAATTCATAACAGAAAACTTCACCAACTTGACTGCAAAGTTACTAATTTATGGATTTCAAATATCTTGGGAAAAAAAAATCAACTTTAAGTGACAAAAGGTTAAAATTCAGCAGCAAATGTCTGTAAATTTCCAATAAAAGTCAGATCTACAGGGAAAGATTTCTTGTTGAGAGTAACAGGGCAATCAGAGACAGCAGACTTTAGCCCCGATATAGTGTTTCCACTAGAGGAGCAGTGGGTCTCCGCTGCTGAAGACACTTTTATCTCAGAGGCTTCATAGGGTGAACTTTCTCTTTGTGTCAGAACCATATTCTAGCACCTTTGTTGTGTCTCTTTGTCCCTCCAGATGTCCCACAGCAAAATGACTTTAACCAGGAGGAGGTTGTGGATGAGCAGCAGCTTCTAAACCAGGAGAGAAACTTTATTGCTTTTCAGGTGGGAGCAGATTGTTCCCAGATGAAAGAGGAACAGGAGGACGTCTGCATCAGTCAGGAGGGAGAGCAGTTTGGACTGAAGCAGGAGACCCAAACCTTTGATGAAGGTTGGTGCAGGTCAAGGTTCCACTCAGTGATTGATGAGACAGAAGTGAAGTGAAAAATGACATGAGGGCAGTCAGCCTGAGGAAAGACAAAGTAGTTGTAGATCAAAAAGTTCTCTCAAAAAAGAAAAAAATGATGTGGTAAAATAGAATTGAAACTCTGTAGACTTAAAGTAAATGACGTGGATAGTTAAATGATAAAAATGAAAAAGTAATGTATAGTGGAAATGGTGCGGGCACCAGCACAGCAACTCACCCTTGGCCATGGGATCCCTGGTTCGATCCCAGCCCCTGACCAACAGTGATCTGTGTGGAGTTTTGCCTGTTCTCCCCGTATCTGCGTGGGTTGACTGCGGGATTTCTCCGGTTTCCTCCCACAGGCCCAAAACATGCAGGTTAGGTTAATTGGAGACTCTAAAGTGGCCCTAGGTGTGAATGTGTGTGTGAATGGTAAAGGGATAGCGCTGTACCGTGGCTGCTTCATCCATCCAGGTGGATGCCCTCAATTTCCCCTCTGGGGATCAATAAAGTATTAGGGATGTGATTTTTCTGCTAATTCGCGGAATTCCGCTTTTTTTATCTTCCAAAAATTTTCAGACCAGATGGCGGCGCTTGCACAACGCGAGGCTCAGCATCTCTTCAGATTTTGTGGATTAGCAGCGATATTTCTGCTCATTTCGGGTCTGTTCGTTCAGAACAGCTTCGCTTTTACATCCTACACCCGAAATGAACTTTTGGACATTGGATTACAAAATAACGACCTTTTTATCAGCAACCTACGTTTCATCCCTGAGTTCTGGAGAACACCCGATGCTAGGTAAGCTACCCGGCCGACCGGAAGTGCTCGCAGGCAGCGTAGACACCGTAAACAAAGGCGGGGGAAGCGCGGAGGTCTAAGAGCTAAGCTAAAGCTAACACGGCACTGGCTTTCTCTACCCAGCATTTTCTTCGCTAATGTACGGTCAGTGGCGAACAGAATGGATGAGCTATGGCTTCGGATCACCAATAATAAGAAACTTATGAACTGCAATATCATGATTTTCACGGAAACATGGCTACATAGTGGAGTACTTGTGTGGCACCACGAGACGGCTTTTGTTGTGATGTGGCGCATTATAAATAAAGCTGAATTGAATTGAATTACTTGACGGTGCTGTTGAGCTGGCCAGACGGCACACCCTCCGGGCAGACAGAGCAGCTGATGACTCCGGTAAGACCAGAGGTGGGAGAGTATGCATTTATATTAACAAGGCTTGGTGCACGAACTCTGTCACTGTTGGGAGACACTGCTCAGCTAACCTGGAGTTTCTCATGGTTAAATGTAGACCTTTATATCAATCAATCAATCAATCAAAGACTTTATTCCAGACTCATGGTCCATCAAAAATAAAATAAATAAATAAAACAAGACAAGACAGTTGAAAACAGATAATAAGAAAAACAATCAAAAAGTTACAAAACAATAAGACACAACTACTAAAAGTACAAAGACAGTACAGACTTTAAAAAGACTACTGTACCAGTGCCTTCTAAACTGTGACTGACAGCGAATAGAACTGAGCTTAATGCTAGACATGACTTGAATGATTTCATTTCTAGATACATCAAGCCGACAGATGAATTTATACATAAGATTCCTTATTACTGCATGCAGTGTATTTACACGTGATGAGACAAATAACTCAGAAGCACTGCACCATCGAGGCTTTAAGTAAAATTCTTAAAGCATCATTGTAAGCAACCTGTAATTTCTGCATACTTTGTTTCCTATAATTTATCCATAAATGAGCAGTGTATAAAGGTGTACAATAGGTTTTAAAAAGAACCAGTTTCACCTCATCTGAACAAAAACCAAACCTGCGTGCAAGAATATTTGCTTGCATGTAGATTTTGCAGCGTTGTCTGAAAATATCATCATCATCAGTCATTCTATCATTAATAAAATGTCCCAGATATTTAATTTTATCCCTGACAATTAATTCCCTGCCTGCCAATTCAAAGACAGGGAATTTCATTAACAAATCTTCTTTATTGTGGCAAATCAGCACACAACTCTTATTTGTATTATATTTTATGTCATTTTCTTCTCCATAAGCAGTACACACTCTTAATAACTCCTGAAGACCAGCACTACTTGGACTGAGAATAACTAGATCATCAGCATACATAAAATGATTCACTAACTTATTCCCTATTAAACACCCAGTTTTACAGGCATTCAGTTGTTTTGACAAATCATCCATATAAAGATTAAATAGAATGGGGGACAATACACTGCCCTGTCTGACACCACTGCTCACACTAAATGGGGATGAATGACTCTTCCCCCATTTCACCAGCATCTTCTGATGTGCAAACCAGTAAATCAGGATACGTATTAAGTACTTGGGAACCCCCCTGTCAATCATTTTCCTAAACAATATCCTGTGATTAACACAATCAAACGCCTTGGAGGCGATCAGACGCCTTATATCTGCCACAGGAGTTCACTTTTCACTTTTCTTCATCTTGCCTGCTGAAGATGTTTTGGACTTTATTTAAAAAATATTTTTAACGCCACACATGTGATGGATAATGCTTGTTGGAATATTTTAGGAATGCTATCTTCTTGGGACATAAGTCAATATTATACAGTAATAAGTGACATTCAGCTGTTTGTTTTATGTCATTTAAAAGGAACTCTGATTATATTGGCATGTTAGCTCTATATGCTTTATTTTTATGTTAGTAACATAACTATAATATAATTTTTTTGAAAATAATTCCCAGTTTTATATATTTTTAAAAAACTATTACGATGTAAATCGCCATTTTTGTTTACATCACAATGCATTCTGGGTAGTGACGTAGAATGGTTGCAGCCGTTTTTTCTGTCTTATACAAGCCAAGAAGCGAAGCTACGAACTACTGCCATTTGTCAGTGAAAATGCCACATTGCGCGGCTTTTGGATGTAATTTCCAATCAAAGGGAAATGAAGAGAGCGGGGTAAGCCTCCATAGCTTTCCTAAAGAGGGAAAGTTGAGGAAAAAGTGGGGCGGCAGCGGCTCAGCAGGTAGAGCAGGTCGTCTAATAACCTGATGGTTGGCAGTTCGCATCACGCTCTCCCCAGATATCCTGCCGTTGTGTCCCTGGGCAAGACACTTCACCTGCATTGCCTCCAGTGCCCATAACACCGGGTATGAATGTGTAAAAATGTTTAAATGCTCGGTGGTGGCCGGAGAGGCCGTTGGCGCCGATTGGCAGCCACATTTCCCTCACTCTGAGTGTCTGTGATCACGCGCTATAGCGCACACTTGATAGAGCTGACATATATATATATATTTTTTAATTTTTTTTTTTCCGGTTCCGCCGGACCGGCGGCGCCACATGAGTCGGCTGCCCGTTGCAACAGCCTTTTCTTATCTTCCTTCTTCTTTCTACACCTTTCACTATATATATATATATCAGACACACAGATCGCCCCAGGGGTCTCCCAAGTCGGTGGACGGAGCCACTGTTTACAGCGGGAGATGTTTACAGCGGGAGATGTTACAGCAGGGAGGAGCTGGTGCTAGCTAGCACTCGGCCGCCGCCCGGCACTAATGGGGAAACTCGACATACCAGGAGCTGTAGTGAAAACAACGCGGGTGCTGGGCTTGAGTTTAGGCGGCGTGCAAGAAATATAAGACAGAATAATAAAGAGCGATGGCAAGAACCAAGCAGACCGCCCGTAAAATGTACTGGAGAAAAAGTCCCCCAGGAAGCAGCTGGCCACCAAGGCTGCTCGGAAAAGTGCTCCGGCCACTGGCGGAGTGAAGAAGCCTCACCGTTACAGGCCCGTGGCTCTGAGAGAGATCCGTCGCTACCAGAAATCCACGGAGCTGCTCATCCGTAAGCTGCCCATCCAGCGCCTGGTGAGGGAGATCGCTCAGGACTTCAAGATCGACCTGCGCTTCCTGAGCTTCGCCGTCATGGCTCTGCAGGAGGCCAGCGAGGCCTACCTGGTGGGTCTCTTCTTCGCTAAGAGGGTCACCATCATGGCCAAAGACTTCCAGCTGGCCTGCCGCATCCGCGGAGAGAGAGCTTAGACTTTCTGCTCCACATTCACCAATCATAATGCTCCGCACTGCGTGTCTATATATATATATATATATATATATATATATAGTAATATGTACATATGTTTACTAGATGTTCTTGTTTTTTTCTTGCCTTCTGATTGTTGCTCTGAGTGTTGCTATCCCTGTGCTGTTGCAATCCTGGAATTTCCCCATTGTGGGACTAATAAAGGCTTATCTTATCTTATATGTATTAATCATGCTATGATAAAGCACGATATCGCTCAAAGCGCGCGCATGAGACATGTCTATGATCACGCGCTATAGCACACACCTGATAAAGCTGACATATATATTAATCACGCTATGATAAAGCACGATATCGCTCAAAGCACGCTCAAGTGAATCACGGTTTGAATTTTGTCACGCATACCTGTCAAGTGATACGGTTTCGCCGTATTTTAATACCGGGAAAACGCAATTTTAGCAAATACAGGCATATTGCCATTTCTGTACGCCAAAAAGAAAAATATACGGGAAAAAAAATTATTGAGAGTGTGGAGGAACACCTCGTGTGTGACCCCCACAGCGTACGGGGCTGGCAGAGTGCTCAGCGTGAGCAATTATCAGAACAGTGATGGACTGTATGGACTGATCATTATGCAGATGCGCCCCGCATCCTCTTCTGTCCTGCACCTCCGGAACAGAGAGGAATTTTTTTTTTTTTTTTTCCCGGCGCCAGTAATGCTGCGGCTGATATGTGTGACTCTAATGCAAATGTCCATGCTTTCCTGCTGTATACTGTGATGCTAATGTGCCATGCATGCATGAGCTGGGTATATAAGTTGACTGCATATCTCTTGCTCGCTCTCTTTCTGATCACTCGCATTGTTTGTTGCTGACTTGAGACGCAGGGCTCGCTCCAGCACACAGCGCTGAGCGAGCCTCGTGGAGGATGAATAAAGCACCCTTTTAAACTTCAGTTCGCCGTGTCCGCCTGCACTTATTTTGTTCCTCCACAAGAGAACCTAAAATCAACTGAACAGTAATTTGATGCCTGGCGAAATTGAGCGCACCTAACCAAGTTCATCCAAGTGCATTAGTGTAATGAAGCTGACAATTAAAAACTCTTTAATTCCAAGTGTATATATCTAGCTGACAATTGAGAACTATATTCAGAATTATTCTTATTGTGTACTTTCAAATTAAGCAATCTACCTTGTGCTAATGTAAATTTGAAAAATATTGTTTTTTTTATTTAGCACGATATCGCTCAAAGCGCGCGCATGAGACATGTCTATGATCACGTGCTATAGCTCACGCCTGATAAAGCTGACATATGTATTAATCATGCTATGATAAAGCACGATATCGCTCCAGCGTGTGGCACCGGGAGTCCTCTCTGTTCCGGAGGTGCAGGACAGAAGAGGATGCGAGGCGCATCTGCATAATGATCAGTCCATACCTCTCACGCTGAGCGCTCTGCCAGCCCCGTACGCTGTGGGGGTCACACACGAGGTGTTCCTCCACACTCTCAATAATTTTTTTCCCGTATATTTTTCTTTTTGGCATACAGAAATGGCAATACGCCCGTATTTGCTAAGATTGCATTTTCCCCGTATTAAAATACGGCGAAACCGTATCACTTGACAGGTATGCACGGTGACAAAATTCGAACCGTGATTCGCTTGAGCGTGCTTTGAGCGATATTGTGCTTTATCATAGCGTGATTAATACATATGTCAGCTTTATCAGGCGTGCGCTATAGCGCATGATCAGACATGTCTCATGCGCGCGCTTTGAGCGATATCGTGCTTTATCATAGCGTGATTAATACATATGTCAGCTTTATCAAGCGTGCGCTATAGCGCGTGATCACAGACACTCAGAGTGAGGGAAATGTGGCTGCCAATCGGCGCCAACAGCCTCTCCGGCCACCACCGAGCATTTAAACATTTTTACACATTCATACCCATTGTTATGGGCACTGGAGGCAATGCGGGTGAAGTGTCTTGCCCAGGGACACAACGGCAGGATATCTGGGGAGAGCGTGATGCGAACCGCCAACCATCGGGTTATTAGACGACCTGCTCTACCTGCTGAGCCGCTGCCGCCCCACTTTTTCCTCAACTTTCCCTCTTTAGGAAAGCTATGGAGGCTTACCCCGCTCTCTTTATTTCCCTTTGATTGGAAATTACATCCAAAAGCCGCGCAATGTGGCATTTTCACTGACAAATGGCAGTAGTTCGTAGCTTCGCTTCTTGGCTTGTATAAGACAGAAAAAACGGCTGCAACCATTCTACGTCACTACCCAGAATGCATTGCGACGTAAACAAAAATGGCGATTTACATCGTAATAAAGTTTTTTAAAAATATATAAAACTGGGAATTATTTTCAAAAAAATTATATTATAGTTATGTTACTAACATAAAAATAAAGCATATAGAGCTAACATGCCAATATAATCGGGGTTCCTTTTAAGCACAGTTCTGGTACTCAAAAATCCCCCAGACCCCCTGCTAAATTTTCAGATAATTTCCCCAACCCCAAATCACATCCCTATGTCATGTTCAGGGTCATTCACCCCATCCATGACTTGTGGCTGTAGGTTTTGGTTATTGCTTATTAATTCCAGCTGTCAGATTCAGCCTTGCTCTCTGACAGTCCTACGGCCACGTTTCCTCCTCTTACCATACATTCACCGGAGGTATCTTGTCACCACATGCTCTCACTCACTCACACTCTCTCACTCTCTCTCTCTCTCTCTCTCTCTCTCTCTCTCTCTCTCTCTCTCTCTCTCTCACACTCACACACACACACACACACACACACACACACACACACTTTTTCAATTACTCCCGCACCTGCTCACCACATGGCTGTGTCCAATTGCTGTTGTTAAGGGTTTGTGTATTAATAGAGAGGATGGTTTATGCTGTTACCTTGAGCCTTTACACTCCAACATGTGTAAGTCCTTATTTTTGTGCCTTTTCCCTCCGCTCTTGACTGTTTGGAGTGCGTGAGGCATTCCCCTCTAGCCTACGAGGGTTGTAGCGGGTTGTCTACCCTTATTCACTGTCACCATTATTTGGACATGTTGTACATTGTTTCCAGTGTAAATAAACACGATACTTCCACTGTGTTTTGGGCTCGCTGCCAATCTCTATTTTCACTGCGAAATTACGCAGCGGACATGACAGTAAGCTGCCACCAAAAAGAGCCCAAGCAGCAAGTAGCGTGTTACTCATTTTTTGTGTTTTTTCACAAACCTTTTCAGAGCATGATGTCCTGGTCAAGCCGTTTGCACACTGGCAGAAGTGGACGGGCAACGGGACATCCCAGCATGGAAGAGGAATGGGCAGCCGCGTCTGTCCGGGGGTTCCTGTACGTCACTAAAGACGTCTATAGCCCCGGAGAACAGTGGGACTGCCTCAACGAGGCTCAGGATATTTGAGCAGCTCACCCAGGCCTCTGGAGTTAGCCCCCGTATGCCGAATTATTGTCCTCCATCTGCATGCTCGAGCAGGCTTTTCCCGACCTGAAGAGAAGGGCTTTCCGGACGAAACCGAAGCAGAAATGCTCTTCTCTGCCGGCGGCCATCTTCTCCTCTCCTCCATCCACCGCTCCAAGATGGCAGCCACCAGGTCGGCATCGTCAGCGTCACCCGGAATCCCGGAAGAACGATCCAGCCCCACGATCTGCTCCTGCTCAGACACCAAGCCCTGTTACCCCCGCAGTGGATTATCAGTTCCAAGCAGTTCCGTCTACAGAATCTCCCTCCTTATCCGCTGCGAGGTCTTCTTTCTCGGTTTGTTTTCCCGCAGCAGTGGGGCTCTTGTTTTCCTCACCGGAGTCTCCCGTTCCTGTGACGAGAGGGGCGGCTCCCATATCTCCTACAGAGGAGCCCAACACCGCCTTTCCCGGACGGACGGGTGATGACGTCCAAGCGGCAGCAACCAACACCATAATCCAGGAGAACAGGCAAGTTTGTTTTCATTTGACTTACTTTAATAATGAAATGTCTTTCTTGATTCCCAGTAGGGAGGCTCAGGGAAAGCAGTCCTCTGAGCTCTCCCCACCTGCTGCTGTTAAAAACTGTTCCCCAGCCCTCGCTCCACTCAACTTTGTTTGCCTGCCGGAACCGAGCAGTTGGGACCAGGAGGAGCCAGAGATCTGGGAGGGGTGTCTTCCCAAAGTAGTGGTGAACCAGGTCCCAGCCGCCACACCGGAGGAGTCACCAGCATGGATCATGGCAGCTGGGGAAGATAAGACTGCAGTGACCATCACGCCTGTTGTGGAGGCCGCCACAGCAGTCAGCACACGAGCGGAACCTCTTGGAGGCCGAACCTGCAGAGACATCGCCCAGATTGCTGAAGTCCTGATGGCGGTAGAGCTTGAGCTAAGGCAAGTACTCTCTTTTGTCTTCCTCTTTTCTATAATTGAGGATTTTTGCCTAGCTTTTGGTGAGGAGAGCCAGCTGCAGCCAAACACTGCACCTCAGCTCACCTCGCCGGGCTTTGCCGCTGCCGGCGACTCTGACCCTTCCTCCTCTCTGTCCGAGTCCTTTTTCAGGGTTGCTGGAGAGAGCGCACCATCACCGGACGAGTCCGGGATTCCAGGTTTGCGACTGGAGATCACTGAGGTTCCGTTTGAGGTGGTCGTCGGGGGCACCCAATCCCAGTCCAGGGTGCCCGTGACCGATTGCCTCCTCGCTTGGGTGCTCATGCGGGTCAGCTGGCCCATGGCCAAGATGGCGTTGGGGTCAGCAGTGGCCCAGCCGGGTCCCACCGCGGGTGCAGCAGGGGTCCAGCTGGACTCCATCGTGGGTGCAACCATGGCTCGGTCAGGGTCCACAGTGGGTACAACATTGTCCCATGCCGGGACCACCGAGGATGCGACCAGACAGTTTAGGGACACCAGGGTTATCCCCTCGTTTTTGGTGGCCCTGTGGGTGTTCCTCATCCCTCTGCTGGGCACCATCATGGTCCTGTTGTCCTCGCCACCTGCAACCGCAAGGGCTTCCCTTCCTCTGCCCGACCACCCACCTCTCAGTTTTCCAGTGGGTAGGCCACCGTCTCATTTGCCCTTCCAGTCCTGGTGGCCTAATCGTGTGGGCAGGCCGCCCGAAAGACAGGGTTCCCTTGCTGGGTGGCCCGTATGCCCTGGCAGGCCACCTGAAACTGTTCTGCAGGCCGCCTGCTGGCACTGGGATTTTGGCCAGCCCCCTGAACATACGGCAACCTGCTGGGCCTTGGACTCTGGCCGGTCCCCTGAACTGTGGGACTCTTGGGGTTGGGGAGTGTTGTTGTGTTGTATTGTGGTGTTAACCTTTCCTTGATCGATGCCTCCTAACCTGTTTTCCCCCACCTCCCTCCCTGGTTTGTGTATTGGCCTTTTGAGTGTGTGTGGGGGGGGGCTGTATTTTCTGTTTTTGACGGTATGGTGGGTGTCTGGTTTCCACCCCTTTGGGGGGGCACTGTCATGTTCGGGGTCGTTCACCCCGTCCATGACTTGTGGCTGTAGGTTTTGATTATTGCTTATTAATTCCAGCTGTCAGATTCAGCCTTGCGCTCTGACAGTCCTACGGCCACGTCTCCTCCTCTTACCAGACATTCACCAGAGGTATCTTGTCACCACATGCACTCACACACACACACACACACACTGTTTCAATTAGTCCCGCACCTGTTCGCCACACGCCTGTGTCCACTTGCCGTTGTTAAGGGTTCATGTATTAATAGAGAGGAGTGTGACCAGCCAGTGTGGCAGCTTAATGTCAACGTGGGACAACCTGACTCCCTGGATTATGGGCTTCCTTCTCCTGGACGGTGTATGTTGTTTGTTTGAGCCTTTCCGCTCCAACATGTGTAAGTCCTTACTTTTGTGCCTTTACCCTCCGCTCCTGACTGTTTGGAGCACGTGAGGCATTCCCTTCTAGCCTACGAGGGTTGTAGCGGGTTTTCTACCCTTATTTACTGTCGCTGTTATTTGGACATTTTGTACATTTTTTCCACTAAATAAACACGGTACTTACACTGCATTTTGGGCTCGCTGCCAATCTGTATGTTCGCTGCGAAATTACACAGCGGACATGACAGAGCTGGAAAGGAGAATAATTTCAGTGTAAAATTTATCACATTTTTAAATCACCACACCGCAGTAGGGTTTAATAATTCAGTTTTTTTATTTTGTTTTTAATATATTTTACTGACAAATAAACTTTCAATTTTTGAAAAGGATTTCAATCCATTTCCTGGGAAGGTTTGTTCATTTCAGTTTAGTTCTGTTGAGTAAAAATGGCTCATTGTACTGCAGCCTTTAGTCATTCTGCTATTTTCATTTTGTTATTATTACCTCCGCCAAGGGAGGATGGAGATAATGTTTTCAGTAGCGTTGGTTGGTTTGTCTGTCTGTTGGTTGGCTGGTTTGTCTGTTAGCAATATAACTCAAAAAGTGATGAACGGATTTCCACAAAATTTTCAGGAAAGGTGTGTAATGGCACGGGGAACAGATGATTAAAGGGTACCTGTGGTGGTCGTGAAAAAAAAGGTATATTGAGCCCCTGTCTCACGTTCTAGTTCAAGTTTAAGTTGAAATTCATGTTCAAAGCAATTTGATATAAATCCATTGCTGATGTGCTGGTTCAGCTATGTCAGCAAAACATGGGTGCAGCCATACTAGCTGCTACATGGCCTTCCAGGACGCTTCCTGTGACGTAATAAAGTAGGCACCGCGATCTGGATCAATATTGGCTGAGCCTGGAGTGCCCGGATGAGCAGTGGCTTTCGGGATATTCAAATTCAAACGTTTATTTCAAACTCAGGGTTCATATTAAATGCAGAGCTAAAATGAGTAGAAAATAAATAAATAAATGTTTAAATTCAGTGGGTCCTCTCGTCTGATCTGAGGTCGTTAACAGCTGCAACACGGCAGATGATTCGGCTCCTCCCTCGCCGCTATAAAGAGCAGCAAATCAAATCAAATCAAACTTTATTGTCATATTGCTGTACATACAACTGTAGTGCAGGCAAGATGAAATTGCGTTTCTCTCGGCATCCATATAAGAAGCAGCATGATTAAGACACACTCCCACATAGCTCCCACCCCCCCATCCATTCACACATCCCTGAGACATACTTGGGGAAAAAGAATAACTAACTATAATATACAAAATGTCCATAGGTGCAGTAGTGTGTATGTGAGATTCCGGGTCAGCTGTTCAGCATCCTGACAGCTTGTGGGAGGAAGCTGTTGATCAGTCTGGTGGTTCTGCCTCTGATGCTCCGGAATCGTTTACCAGATGGAAGAAGTTCAAAGTGTTTATGCAGAGGGTGAGAACGGTCCTTGACAATGTTCAGTGCCCTGCTCCTACAACGGTTCTGAAAAAGTTCTTGGACAGAGGGGAGGGAGACTCCAATTACCCTCTCCGCCCCCTTGACTATCCTCTGCAGGGCTTTTTTGTCTGACATACTGCAGCTGGAGTACCATGTAGCAATGCAGTACGTCAGAACACTCTCCACCACACCTCTGTAGAAGGTCCTGAGGATGCAGATGGGGAGAGAGGCCTGTTTGAGTTTCCTCAAGAAGTGTAGTCTCTGCTGAGCTCGCTTCCTGATCTCCAAGGAATTCTTGCTCCAGGTCAGGTCCTGCGAGATCTGCACTCCGAGGAACTTGATGTTCTCTACTCTCTCCACTAAACGGTCGCCGATGCTGAGGGGGACGTGCTCAGGCTGTGACCGCCGGAAGTCGATAATCATCTCCTTTGTTTTGTCCACGTTGAGCACCAGATTGTTCTCCCTGCACCAGCCCTCCAGGTCTCTCACTTCTTCCCTGTACATTGATTCCTCATCCCTCTGAATAAGTCCCACCACCGTGGTGTCATCTGCAAACTTAATAATCTGGTTCCCCTCGTGTTTGGATACACAGTCATGTGTTAGAAGCAGACACTCGGCGTTCTTGTTAAAACAAAAACATACAATGCGATATGGATATCGCAACATGGCGGAATGTAAAGCCTTTGGATGTCTCAATAATAAGCGAAAAAACAAAGATAAACACTTCTTTTGTGTACCCAAACCCAGCTCACCTCGTCAGAAGATCATAGCGGAAAAGTGATCTCGGAACAGGGCACAGACGAATCCTTTCAGACGAAATTGCGTTGTGTGTGAGGACCACTTAGTCACTTTAACCCTCAGAAGACCTTTCTGGCTCAAACCTGTAGCCATGTTGGACGAATTCTTCCTCAGAGTCCGACAATTCAGCCATAATAGAATAAAAACACTGACAGCAGCACCCCAGTCTCTCATACAGGCGGAGTATGTATGTACCGTATGTCGTCACATCCCCATGTGTCATGGCTGCGCTCAGAGTTTTCATTGGCTGGCCATGCCTGCGGTCGTATTTGCATATTTCTCTGGTGGTATATGGCTGGCAATAATTATTTAACCAAAAAAAGAATAATTTGCCTAATGTTTTCAAGTTGAATGCGTTTAGACGACCACCACAGGTACGCTTTAAATTTTGGTGGTGATCCGGATCATGATGTGGATGCAGGAATTTTTAGAATATTTTATATATTAATCTGGCGCTTTTCATGTACTGCCCCTTTAAGACTTGTCCACTCAGTTATGTGCGTGGCTATGCGCCTCGGCAACCCGGAAGCCAAACACTGCAGAAAAAGTATTCACGAGCGTGTCTACTAAACTCATTTTTCCTGCTGTGGGCGACTATTTTCTGTTCATTCTCTTATGTAGTCCAGTGTTGACAGCGCTGAGTGCCCTCAGCGCTGAAACGCTTTGAGTGGTGGCCGCTTAGGACGGCAGCACAGGAAGACGAGACCGGGAGGTGACGGTGGAGGAGGTGGAGGCAGAACTTTGCTGCATCAAACAATGCAAATTTGGAGTTAAGTGGAAAAAAAATGATATGATACCACACTGTTGTGTAATATTGTTTACTAGTTATGGACCTTGTCAGTAGACTGTAATGGAGAAGAGAGGAGGGGAAAAAAAAAAACAAAAAAAAAATGACTTGAAAGATTCAATAAACTGTGATGTTGTTTTAAGGTGGAATTGCCCAGCCCCAATGTATGGTCAATAGAGGGGTTGCACGTGACATCAGTGGTCACGTGCCACATTGTTTTTCTGCCATTTTGGGTGGCAAACAGCTGTAGCTCCTGTGTTGAGAATCATAATAATTCCACGAGCACCTACTAATCCCGACTCAACACAGTGTTTTTTATCCATTACAACTGAATACCACCTTAAGTGAGTGAGACCTTTACAGCAAGGCGGCCCGACACTCCTGCGACATCATTTGTATGTGACAAGCAAAACACAAGATGGATATAGAGGCGAGCCTGCTGCTCTCTGGCTTTTTGTCAGAGTAAAGGCAAAAAAGGAGAGCCAGAGAAGGCTACAGGTGGCGAGACAAAGCTCTGGAAAGGTACTGGAGAGTTTAGGAAGCCATGGGGCAGCGAAGACGTGAGGATGCGAACTAGATCACATATGAGGTAAGCTAATGATTGCTAATGCTAGTTAAGCACTAATAAGTCCTCCATACTGCATTGTAATCACGGCAAGCTATGGCTTTTAGGTACTAAAATATGTTTGATATGTGTGTGTTTCAGATGGCTCTCTTGTGGCAAAATTATTGCTTCAAACCGTCGGTCTGGCCGTTCAACCGAGCCTCTCAGTGGTGGGATGCCGCCTCAGCTTCACGAACCACAGTGATTGCAGAGCTTCTGAATGTCTGTAGAAACCTTGAGCTTCCTGTGCTACAAATTGCTCTGATCTGTGTGAAAATCATGGAGAAACTTTTCAGACTTCATGGCATGTAGCTGCTCCAGCTGGTGGTGTCGTGGCAAAAAGTGATCAGCTGCCAAAAATTGATCACCAGGTGCCATATTATAGTTATGGGGTTATATTAGCTGTAAAACATATATTTCAACAGGTAAGCAGTACTGAGTTGAGTATAATCAAATCTATTTAACAATTATGATGCATTTTTAACCCAAAACAAACTTCATCTAGGATTAAAAGCAATTAAAATAATACAGTCACAAGGTTACATGAAAAATACAGAATCAGAATCAGATTTATTGCCATTGTTCATCCATCCATCCATCCATCTTCTACCGCTTAATCCTTTCGGGTCGCGGGGGGGCTGGAGCCTATCCCAGCATCTTTGGGCGAGAGGCAGGGTACACCCTGGACAGATCGCCAGTCCATCACAGGGCCAACACAGAGAGACAGACAACCATTCACTCTCACATCCATACCTAAGGACAATTTAGAATCCCCAGTTTTGATGCCAATTAACCTAACTTGCATGTTTTTGGCATGTGGGAGGAAACCGGAGTGCCCGGAGTAAACCCACGCAGACACGGGGAGAACATGCAAACTCCACACAGAAGGGTCACCGATGGTCTGGGGGTGGGATCGAACCCACGATGGTCAAGGGTGGAATCGATCCCATGACCTTCTTGCTGTGCTGCCACTGTGCTAACCACTGCGCCACCGTGCTGCCCATGTAGTACACAAACTAGGAATTTGTCTCGGTGTAATGCTGCAACATTAAAACATGATAAGATAAAAAGATAAACTAAAAAAACTAAAAAACTAAACATGCAATAAGTGTAGAATAAGAATGAGTAATACTAGTCAAAGCAGTTTTAAATATATTAGCGAGTAGCAGATATTGTGGAGTATCACATAGTGCAGTCGATAATGCAACAGAAAAGCAGTGATGATTGACATGAGTCTGGTTGAGCTGCTGTACATAGTGCACGAGAGTCAATAAGTCACTTAGTGTTCAGCAGTCTGATGGCAGAGGGGAAGAAGCTGTTCATGTGCCGGGAGGTTTTAGTCTGAATGGACCGAAGTCTTCTACCTGAGGGGAGGGGGGCAAACAGTACGTGACCAGGGTGTGAAGGATCGGCTATGATCCGGCCTGCACGCCTCCGGGTCCTGGAGATGTACAGGTCCTGGAGAGATGGGAGCTTGCAGCCGATCACCTTCTCAGCAGTGCGCACGACGCGCTGCAGCCTTAGTCTGTCCCTGGCAGTGGCTCCTGCGTACCACACGGTTATGGAGGAGGTGAGGATGGACTCGATGATGGCCATGTAGAACTGCACTAACATCTTGGTGGGTAGCTTGAGCTTCCTCAGCTGCCGCAGAAAGAACATCCTCTGCTGGGCCTTTTTGATGAGGGAGCTGATGGTTGGCTCCCATTTGAGGTCCCGGGTGATGGTGGTGCCCAAGAAGCGGAAGGAATCTGCAATGGTGATGGGAGAGCCTGTGATGGTGAGGGGGGGGCAGGGGGGTTGTGACTTTCCTGAAGTCCACAATCATCTCCGCTGTCTTCAGAGTGTTCAGCTGCAGGTTGTTGTGGCTGCACCAGGACACCAACTGGGCCACCTCTCTCCTGTAGACTGACTCGTCGTCGTTGGAGATGAGCCCGATGAGGGTGGTGTCGTCCGCAAACTTGATCAGCTTAACAGACTGGTGGGTGGAGTTGCAGGAGTTGGTATAAAGGGAGAAGAGTAGGGGGGAAAGTACACAGCCCTGGGGTGGTCCGGTGCTGATGCTAACAGAGTCTGAGACAGACTTCCCCAGCCGCACATGCTGCCTCCGGTCCGTCAGGTAGTCGGTGATCCACCTGCAGAGGGAGTCAGGCACGCCGAGCAGGGACAGCTTGTCCTGGAGCAGAGCGGGGCGGATGGTATTGAATGCAGAGCTGAAGTCCACAAACAGGATCCTGGCGTAGGTTCCCGGGGAGTCCAGTTGCTGCAGGATGGAGTGGAGGGCCAGGTTGACTGCGTCGTCCACAGACCTGTTGGCACAGTAGGCAAACTGCAGCGGGTCCAGGAGGGGAGTGGTGATGGACTTGAGGTGGGGCAGGACCAGGCGCTCAAAGGACTTCATGACTACAGAGGTGAGCGCTACAGGTCTGTAGTCGTTAAGTTCAGTGATCCGTGGCTTCTTGGGGACAAGGATGATGGTGGAGGATTTGAGGCAGGTCGGCACGTGGCATAGCTTAAGGGAGGTGTTAAAAATGTCAGAATCAGATTTATTGCCATTGTTCATGTAGTACACAAACTAGGAATTTGTCTTGGTGCAATGTTGCAACATTAAAACATAAGATAAAGAGATAAACTAAAAAACTTAGACTAAAACCATGCAATAAGTGTAGAATAATAAGTAATAATAATAATAATAATAATAATGAGTAATACTAGTCACAGCAGTTTTAAATAAATTAGCAAGTAGCAGATGATGTGGAGTACCACATAGTGCAGTCGATAATGCAACAGAAAAACAGTGATGAATGACATGAGTCTGGTTGAGCTGCTGTATATAGTGCACGAGAGTCAATAAGTCACTTAATGTTCAGCAGTCTGATGGCAGAGGGGAAAAAGCTGTTCATGTGCCGGGAGGTTTTAGTCTGAATGGACCGAAGTCTTCTACCTGAGGGAAGGGTGGCAAACAGTACGTGACCAGGGTGTGAAGGATCGGCTATGATCCGGCCTGCACGCCTCCGGGTCCTGGAGATGTACAGGTCCTGGAGAGATGGGAGCTTGCAGCCGATCACCTTCTCAGCAGTGCGCACGACGCGCTGCAGCCTTAGTCTGTCCCTGGCAGTGGCTCCTGCGTACCACACGGTTATGGAGGAGGTGAGGATGGACTCGATGATGGCCGTGTAGAACTGCACTAACATCTTGGTGGGTAGCTTGAGCTTCCTCAGCTGCCGCAGAAAGAACATCCTCTGCTGGGCCTTTTTGATGAGGGAGCTGATGGTTGGCTCCCATTTGAGGTCCCGGGTGATGGTGGTGCCCAAGAAGCGGAAGGAATCTGCAATGGTGATGGGAGAGCCTGTGATGGTGAGGGGGGGCAGGGGGGTTGTGACTTTCCTGAAGTCCACAATCATCTCCGCTGTCTTCAGAGCGTTCAGCTGCAGGTTGTTGTGGCTGCACCAGGACACCAGCTGGGCCACCTCTCTCCTGTAGACTGACTCGTCGCCGTTGGAGATGAGCCCAATGAGGGTGGTGTCGTCCGCAAACTTGATCAGCTTAACAGACTGGTGGGTGGAGTTGCAGGAGTTGGTATAAAGGGAGAAGAGTAGGGGGGAAAGTACACAGCCCTGGGGTGATCCGATGCTGATGCTAACAGAGTCTGAGACAGACTTCCCCAGCTGCACGTGCTGCCTCCAGTCCGTCAGGAAGTCGGTGATCCACCAGCAGAGGGAGTCAGGCACGCCGAGCAGGGACAGCTTGTCCTGGAGCAGAGCGGGGCGGATGGTGTTGAATGCAGAGCTGAAGTCCACACACAGGATCCTGGCGTAGGTTCCCGGGGAGTCCAGTTGCTGCAGGATGGAGTGGAGGGCCAGGTTGACTGCGTCGTCCACAGACCTGTTGGCACGGTAGGCAAACTGCAGCGGGTCCAGGAGGGGAGTGGTGATGGACTTGAGGTGGGACAGGACCAGGCGCTCAAAGGACTTCATGACTACAGAGGTGAGCGCTACAGGTCTGTAGTCGTTAAGTCCAGTAATCCGTGGCTTCTTGGGGACAGGAATGATGGTGGAGGATTTGAGGCAGGTCGGCACGTGGCATAGTTTAAGGGAGGTGTTAAAAATGTCTGTGAAGACAGGAGCCAGCTCTTTCGCACAGTGTCTCAGGGTGGAGGGAGACACGCCGTCCGGACCGGGGGCCTTGCGCGGGTTCAGTCTGGAGAACTGTCTGTGCACGTCCTGCTCACTGATGACAAGGGCAGGGGGGGGGGGGGAGGAGGGGGGACCGCTTTTGATGAATTAGCGGCCGAGGAGGCAGTGGAGCTGGGTGGAGGAGGGGAGTTGGACACAGCTGACGAGGTGTCAAAACGGGCGTAATGTTGGGACAGTTTTTGACAAAGGGCTTTGTCATCCTGACCTTTAGAAGCCTGAGGCCGATAGTTGGTGATTTGTCTCAGTCCTCTCCACACAGAAGCCGAGTCATTAGCAGTGAACTGCTGCTGGAGTCTCTCAGAATACACAGATTTAGCTCTCCTCAGCTCTCTGTTAAACCGATATTTAACCTCCCTGTAGCAGTCCCTGTCTCCACTTTTCAACGCTGCTTCCTTCTCCTTCCTGATCTGTCTGAGCTTGGCAGTGAACCAGGGCTTATCATTAGAGTACGTCACCCTGGTGCGCGATGGGAGAATGCTCTCCTCACAAAAGTTGATATATGAGTTCACAGTGTCTGTGTACTCATTTAGATCATGAGTTGCTCCTTTAAACATGTCCCAGTCAGTTATTTCCATGCACGTGTTCAGCTTCTCCCCAGCTTCACTGGTCAATTTCTTCGTGGTGGTCACAACAGGTTTAGTGAGCTTCAGTCTCTGTCTGTATGTGGGGATGAGGTGGACCATCACGTGATCAGATAGTCCGAGCGCAGCGCGGGGAACAGCACGATACGCGTCCTTCACTGTAGTGTAACAGTGATCCAGTGTGTTCTCACCTCTGGTTGGGCATTTAATAAACTGTTTGTATCGGGGGAGATCGTGGCTCAGATTGCTCTGGTTAAAGTCGCCAACCACAATAACCAGAGAGTCAGGGAAAGTCCGCTCTGCATGCTGGATGTGATCTGCGAGCGCGCGCTGAGCCTCGCGCGCGTCCGTGTCGGGAGGGACGTAAGCAGCGATCAAGATGAATGAAGCGAACTCCCGCGGGGAATAAAATGGCTTGCAGTTAATAGAAAGAAATTCTAGGTCGGGAGAACAGTGTTGGGAAATCACCGTTACATCAGAGCACCAGCTGTTGTTGATGTAGAAGCAGACTCCTCCACCTATAGACTTACCGGAGAGCTCTGTGACGCGATCAGCACGAAACAGCTGAAATCCCTCGAGGCTGATCGCACTGTCCGGTATATTCCCTCTAAGCCAGGTCTCAGAGAAGCAGATGACAGACGAGGAAGCGAGGTCCTTAAATCTCATCAGCAGTCTCAATTCTTCTACCTTGTTAGAGAGAGAATTGGCGTTGGATAGAAATATGCCAGGCAAGGCTGTTCGCGTGCCTCTTCTGCGAAGCCGAGTGAGAACCCCCCCTCGCCTTCCTCTTTTCCGCCGTCTCACTTTTTAAGCCAAACAATGAATCAGATCGGCGGCAGGAGCTAAAAAAACTGGGAGAAGGTCCGTAGGAGGGAGAGTCCTGATATTTAATAGCTCTTCACGGGTATAAGAGCAGGCAGACACACAATTGGCAGACAAATGCATAAAAAGCATAAAAAGAAGGGAGAAGCGAAGCACCATGGCGACCACTGTGAGCGCCATCTTGGAAAAAGATTTACTGGATTTACTGGATATATACATGTACTGTATAAATATATATCCTATGTGTGAATAATGTACTATGTACTCCTTTTATATTGCACTAGGAATTTTTACAATAAACTTGTGCTTTTTGCAGATGTGTCTCCACTTTTGTTTGTTTTATTTGTGAAGGTTACAAAGATTTAGGGACATAAATTAAATGCTAAAGGATTGGAAAAGCTGTCTAAATATTCCAGCAGTTAGAGAAATCACTTTTGGTTTGGTGTAAGTCCGTCAACAGAATTATGAAGCATAAAGTAGTTTGTGTTAAAACATGTTAAATCCCATTAAACCACAACTCATTATTAGGAAATCCAGATGCTAATATGGCCCAGAATTCCTCCATATACTGGTACTATCACTAAAGTGTGCAGTATTTTCTGCACTGGCACATCCAACAATACAGTCTTCAGTAAATAAAATGATTGTTTTTGGTTACTTTTTCTTAAAAACGATCCATTATTTTCAATGTCATTGATAAATGTTTGGTTTGTACTGTTGACTTTTCCCACCGGTGTCTTAACGGAAAAATAGAAAATCATGATTCAAACACATAAGTCACTAAATTGTTTATTACGATCACCAGCAAAATCCAGATTATTTAGAATGTGCAAAATTCAAACTTAAAACCGTAAAAAAAAAAATTAGACTGGTTCACACACGGCCACTCATCGCCTTCGTAAAGTGGCCCAGCACACCAAGGAACGCTTGATTGAAGGCAGCATTCTGAGCCATCTGCGCCCTTCACAAGGTAGTTTCATGGGATCCAGGTCAAGTGGACCCCTGACCAAGTGAGCACCCCAGGTGGACCCCAGGATCCAATCTGTCATGTATAAATACATTCTCAATCTAGTGATTTGTAAACGTGAAGGAAAACAACAACAAGAATTTGTATAAAACTGTTGGAAAGACTTTTCCCAGTCACCAAGAAGTGTAAAACAATATATATATCTACAGTGTGTATATATATAATGTGTGTGTGTAACATGGCAGCTAAGCTGACCCGGAGAAGGTTCTGGTTCTGTTTCTGCTTTCAAAGACTTTTCTTCTCCGCCGCTGCTGCCCGTCACCGCTGACTGCCCCCAGATGAAAATCCACAGCATCGATATGTGGGACTATGATGTTCTGAATGAGGCTTTAGAAAGCTCTGAATCAGTTTGTAAATCACTGGATTGAAAATGTACTTGGACATGTACAGATTGGACCCGGGGTCCACTTGGGGTGCTCACTTGGTCAGGGGTCCACTTGACCTGTTCCCATTTCATGCTCTCTTTTCTCACTGAGGGCGCATTCACACGGCCACTGTCTGGTCTGGACTAAAGGACCAAAGTGTGTATTCCGTGGATAGTTTGGTTTGTTTGACACCATCTGAATGCACCTGGAACTCTGGTGCAGCACCAAACAAGTGAGCTCTGGTCCCCCTGAAAAGGGGCGGTCTTGGTTCTCTTGCAAACACCATCTGGTGCGCTTGGCTTGCTGTGTGAATGCAAACGGAGTATCCAGCGGACCAAAGGGCGGATGTGCCCCTCAGCATTTGTGTAACCACAGCATCACAGTGAGAAGAGAAAGTGGCGTTTACTGTAAAGGTACCTTCACATCAAGCACGAACGGCACATTGATAACTCAATGTAAATACATGAAATGACATTAATTCACCGTCTGGGTGAGACACAGACAGACGAGTTGCCAGTCACCTGAAAAAGTTGTCCCTGTTGAAAACTGGATGTGTGTTTCCTGGCAGCACGTCCGTGGTAGGAATCCGTGGGTAAATAAATAAATCCAACATCCCGATTCAGCTGAAGATCTCCTGGATCTTCAGCCGCCATTTTGGGTAGAAAATAATAAAGTCAATCGCACAGATCCAAGAAATACTTTTACCGGAGAAAACCAAGGAGAAAAGTTTAAAAAAAAAAAAAAAATGTCTTGGACTTGGAGGAGTAAGATGCAGGCTCTGATAGATATTTGGTCTGAGAACCAGATTTCTCAGCTGCTTGTGGCTACACACAAGAATACCAATGTTTTTAAAACATTTAACGACATGATGGCAGCACGGGGGGGTTATGCAGACAGCAGGGCTCTTCATTTTTATTAGTTTGTGGTGCATAAACACCTTACTGAAGGGAGTGGTGTTATGCTGAGAATTGCTCGCTTGCCAAGAATTGCATCCCATCGTCATTTACAAGAGGTAATAATTTTTACTTCTAAAAATGCACAAATGGTTCCCAGCCTGGCTGTACTGTTATATTTTATAGTTTTGGTGCATGTAATTCAAATCTTGGCAAGCGAGCAATTCTCTGCATAACACTGGTCCTGGCCAATCGATGAGCCGGATTTCTCTTCTTCGCCGAGATTTTTTTCTTCCTGATGAGTGGTGGCTTTGGCTACAGCGCCACAAACAAGCAGCTGTTGTAACTGCGTGACGTTGTCCAAGCAGTCTGGTCTGCTTGAGTGAAGTGCTGTGTGAATGCAAACCAAACCAAACGAAGGTGTGAAGATTCTCGCCATCCCCCGCCGAGTCGAACTGAGACTCCCGGACTATCCTGGTGTGAATGCAGCCTGAGAAGCAACTGGATGTGCTGCTGTCCCAGTTCAGCAGATGTTCAGCCTGTGGTGGGACTCTAGAATGAAAATACACACACAACTTAAGTACATGCACAGCACGAAAGTGCAACAAGTAAAAACTACTTTTTAACCAGGATTAACACTAGCTTATTTCGTCAGATGTTGTCGACACAAGCATCAAAATACAAGCAGAGCACAGAGTTAGCATTAATGGCTAACTAGCTAGCTCATTGTCTGCATACAGGAGACAATGGTGTTTGTTCAAAGTGAGCTTTCCACCACTGGGATAAATAACGACAAAGATGCATCATATCACATCACTCACCATCCTCTATCACTGTTTTCAACAATGATGATGCCGTGGTTGGGTCGACGCCACTTTGTCTGCCTTCGCCGGTCAGTGGCTGTGAATTCTTTTCAGATTGCTCCGTCCTGCTCTCTCTGGATTTCTTTAGTCAGCTACCAAGCACAGAAAAGTCTGCACCTCGTCGTTGGACCACGGTGTTAATTTGTGTATAGCCATTTATCTCGTTGATTACACTCACTCACGCTTGCTGTTGGTGATTTGACTGTTCGTTGCCGTCCAAAATGGCGCAATCAACAAAAGACACGTGACCCGTGTGACATTGATGCAACCCATCTATACAATTCTGACAGTCTTGTTGTTATTATTATTATTATGTAGTCATATTGTTTTTGCTGTCGTTTCTCTGTTAATAATAATGATAATGATAATGGATTGCATTTATATAGCGCCTTTCATTCACATTTTCAGCAAAGGTGTGTAATGGCACACTGAACACATGATTAGATTTTGGTGATGATCTCAAAATGCATACCTCCACCAAGGCTGTGATCTTCTCACAGAGTGTTAGCAACAATACTCCAAAACTACTGGGTGGATCTGGATGACATTTTCACCAGAGGTGGTTCTTGGCCCAAAGATGAACTCATTAGATGGTGGAGGTGATCTATGACTGCATACCTCCACCAAGGCCTTAAAATAAGATAAGATAAGCCTTTATTAGTCCCACAACGGGGAAATTCCAGGATTGCAACAGCACAGGGATAGCAACACTCAGAGCAACAATCAGAAGGCAAGGAGGAAAAAAAAAAAAAAGAGCAGCGAGTATACATATGTACATATAAACATAAATATATAGACACACGATGCGGAGCATTGCAGCTAGATGGAATAAATATATAGATATATAAACACACAGTGCGGAGCATTGTAGCTAGATGGAATAAATATATGAATATATAAACACACACAGTGCGGAGCATTGCAGCTAGATGGAACAAACATGCAAATATATAAACACACACACAGTGCGCATACCTGCCAACTACTCCGGTTTTGCCGTAATGGTTACGGTTTTCAAGACCCCATTCTGGGTTACGGCTTTATTAATCAAAATTACGGTTTTTCACAAAAAATTCAGTCAAAAAAACACGAAAGCAATTCCAAACACGAGATCGCTAGGAATCGTATCTAAATTTAGAACAGAGCAACACGTGATGGCGGCCGGGATGGTCACACTTTTTCAGTGCTGAGACAAAGTTGCTGATTTTGCCACGAAAATAACTAACCAACAGCGAATATCGGATCAACATTTGTGACGCACAGGCTGAATTTCCACCTTGGTTGAACCAGCTTTTGAAGTAGAAATACCCCTTTATTCGCATTTCACCGTGCTCTGTGTAAACTGAGTAGCATTTCTTTTCGTGGTTCGCTGCTACGCTTTACCTGAAGCGTTTGCTAAGCTAATGCTATCGCTATTGAGGGTATTGAGGTTTCTATTCTCGCGCGAAATCCCGGAGAGGCGTGCGTACATGGCGAGATGTAAACACGATGTAAACTGCTGCAGACGTTTGCACGACTGCACTTCAATCCTGGCAAATGGACCATGGATTCGACATCTAAAGGGAGAATACATTTTATATAATGCCTAAGATTCTGAAGAACATGTGCTGTGTAATTGCAAGCCTTGTCATGCTTGGTGTATCATGTAAACACATAAAATATCAGAGCGATTTTGCCGTCTTTTACGCACGTGTCTGTTATACAGTGCTAGTATACCCTGCTGATATTTCTAGTCTTCTAGTTACCTCCGCCAAGGAGGTTATGTGATCATCAGCGTTGGTTTGTCTGTTTGTTTGTTAGCAAGATAACTCAAAAAGTTATGGACGGATTTTCATGAAATTTTCACAGATTGTCAGAAATGGGGTATCCTACAGATGATTAGATTTTGGTGGTGATCCGGATCACCGTCTGGATCGAGGAATTTTTTAAAGGATTTTTTTTTTTTTTTAATTATTTAACATTGCGAGATAGGGCCATTTTCAATATTTTATTTATGATGTTAAACACTGTATGGGGGGAACTGTGGCACTTGGCGGAGGTCTGCGCTCTCCGAGTGCTTTTCTAGTATTCATAATACATCACATCTGGCCTATTCGAAGTTCTATGCAGTGTTAAGATAGGCTTTTGAATGCAAATTTAATAAATGAATGAATCTTTATTTCGGATAGATTAAAAGTAAAGATTAAAAAGAAACAGAATAATATAACAAAGGCGAAAAAATCCAACAAGGTCAAATTAAACAAGAACTCCTCTGATTATACAGTTCAACTGTGGAGAATGTGTTTAAGGATGAGGCTGAGTTTGTTCCTCAGATTCAGCTTTATTCACAGATCACATCTCCAACAATCTCAAAGCAAGTCAAGATGAAGTTTTCATCTCACATCAGGGGTTTTATACCCCGGGCACGAAACAGCAGTCACATGGTGTTTAATCAAACATACAGTCACATGGTACTTAATCTCAATCACAAAGTAACCCCTTTGATCTCACACCATTGTCCTCTAGTCTCTGTGGCCCGGAAATCTTCCCCGGTCGTCTCCCGGAAACAAAGGCCGAATCTCACACTCTTCTGCTGAATCCCAGAGTCTCAGTCCCTTTTGTTCCATGAGACGTGAAGCACACAATAAACATACAGCAACACATTTGTGGGGAATATGTAACCAACATATGTGCCACATGATCCCCCCCCAAACGTCTAAAATGGGACAAACATAACCAGAGACACATGACATAATAACATTACTACACATCAATCCACCAGTTGCTTAACTCTGTCTCCTGCCGTATCTGCTGAAAGCCGGCTTTGCTGCTGTCTGCACCTGTGGATTAGAACTGTTAGTCAATCTCTGTGGGAGTCCTGTAGAATGCCCTCTAGGGGGTCTACCGCGACGGGGGGCGCTCGCCAACTGCACCTCCTCATCCGCCAAAACAAAAGCGGGTTTGAGTCTGTTAATACAAATCAATTCTTTTCTGCCTCCCAAATCTAGCAAAAAATGCTTCTCTCCTGTTTCCAGCACCTTGTACGGCCCATCATAAGGCGGGCGCAGGCTGGGGCGACAAGCATCATTTCTCACAAAAACAAATTCCGCATTTTTTAAAGCCTTCGGCACAAAAACGCGTGGGAAACTGTGATGAACCGGGCCAGGAAGCGTGTTTGATCCTGTGCCGCTCTGCAACAGCTGAGCGGGGGGACAATTTGGGGCAGGATTATCGGGGAGAAATTCCCCTGGCAGACGGAGGGGCTGTGCAAAAACTAATTCCGCCGGAGAGGCTTGCAAATCCTCCTTAGGTGCAGAACGCAACCCCAATAAGACCCATGGTAACTTGTCAACCCAATTTGTATCCGTAAGCGACGCTCTGAGGGCCGTTTTCAATGACCTATGAAAACGCTCGCATAAACCGTTAGCCTGGGGGTTGTACGCGGTGGTGCGGTGGATCTTTACCCCTAGGCTGCGGGCCATCGACGACCAGAGTTCGGAAACAAATTGAGGACCCCTGTCCGACGTTATGTCCGACGGAACTCCAAAACGCGCTACCCAAGCTGTTAAAAACGCGCGCGCCACTTCCTCTGCTGTGGTTGACGCCAGAGGGACCGCTTCCGGCCAACGCGTGGTGCGATCCACCATCGTCAAAAGGTGTGTGTGTACCCCTGTGACGACGGAAGGGGGCCTACCAAGTCGACATGCACATGATCAAAGCGCTTAGCAGGAATGTGAAAAGGCTCCAAAGGAGCTCTAGTGTGTTTGTGTATTTTGGCTCGCTGACACGCTACGCAGGCTGTCGCCCATTCCTTGACCTGTCTGCGCAACCCCGGCCATACAAATTTCTCCCCCACCATTTTGACCGATGCGCGCACCCCCGGGTGCGCCAGAGAATGGATCGAGTCAAAAACGCGGCGGCGCCACGCAGCTGATACTGCGTCCCGTGGAGACATCGCAGATTAGGGGAGGCATACCCATTTGCAGCACCCTGTCCTCCAGCCTTAACCCTGTTAGTCTAGACTGGAGCGCGCGCACGTCCGCATCGCTAACCTGCTCCGCGGCCATGGCTGCATAATCTAACCCCACGCGGACCGGGGCTGCCCTCACGTGTTCTGGCGCCGGCACAGCACGCGAGAGGCAGTCTGCCACTACATTATGTTTACCTGCGACATGCTGGATATCAGTGGTGAACTCTGTTATCGCGGCCAGCTGTCTTTGCTGCCGGCCCGACCAAGGTTCAGAAATCTTGGCCATCGCAAAAGTCAGCGGTTTGTGGTCCACGAACGCGGTGAAACGGCGCCCTTCCAGCCAGAACTGGAAATGGCGGATGGCCAAGTGTAGGGCCAACAACTCCCTGTCGAACGCGCTGTATTTTCGCTCACTATCACGCAAGGTTTTGCTGAAAAACGCGAGCGGTTGCCAGGTCCCGGCCACAAACTGTTCAACGACCGCCCCTACCGCTAAATCGGACGCGTCAGTGGTGAGGGCCATGCGGGCTGTTGGAACTGAGTGTGCCAACAAAGCCGCGTTTGCCAGCGCTGTTTTGACTTGAGAGAATGCGCGCTCCCACTCAGGAGACCATTCGATTTTATTTGTGGGTTTTTGTTTTTTTAGTGCCGCGTGCAATGGTTGCATGAGCCGCGCTGCGCTTGGGAGGAAACGGTTATAAAAATTAACCATTCCCAAAAGCTCCTGTAACGCTTTGACCGTTTGAGGTTGGGGAAAATTTGCTATTGCGCGCACTTTATCGGGCAGAGGGACCACTCCTTCTGGCGAAACGCGATGCCCCAAAAAATCAATCTGCGCTACCCCAAACTGACACTTCGCTGGGTTAATTATTAACTCATGCTCTGCCTGCCTCCGGAAAACTGCCGTGAGGCGGTTTTCGTGTTCATCTTTGGATGTGCTGGCTACTAAAATGTCATCCAAGTAGACGAACATGAAAGGGAGGTTGCGCAGCACCGTGTCCATCATGCGCTGGAACGTCTGCGCGGCCCCCTTGAGTCCAAAAGGCATGCGCAAAAACTCAAAAAGCCCCAAAGGAGTTATTACCGCTGTTTTGGGTATGTCCTGGGCGCGCACTGGAACCTGATGGTAGCCGCGCACTAAATCTATTTTAGAAAAAATGCATGCCCCCGCCAAATGAACCGAAAAATCTTGAATGTGTGGGATCGGGTAGCAGTCGTGTGCAGTGGCGTTATTCAACCTGCGGAAATCACCGCAAGGTCGCCACGAGCCATCAGTCTTTGGGACCATGTGCAATGGTGAAGCCCAGGGGCTTTTCGAACGTCTGATGATGCCCAGTTTTTCCAGGTTGGCAAACTCCTCGCGCGCAATGGTCAGTTTAGCTGAGTCCAGGCGCCGAGCTTGTTCTCGTCCCCGAGGGCTGCAGCCGCTACCGACCCTTGGTCTTGGCGTTTCCCGAACGCTTGAAGTGGCACGGCGGGAGGCACTTGTGTGCCCTCTCTGCAAAACGGCGATGATAGAAGCAAAGGAAGTTTAGGGCGCTCGCGCACGCAGCGACCGGCAGCCGGTGGCTTGTCACCAGACTGCAAACCGAATCTACCTACGGGTACAAATAAGTAACAAAAAAAAAAAAAAAAAAAAAAAAAAAAAAAGGACGTCGCCCGCTCCGCGTCGCTTAGTGCTGACTACTGCCGTTGTCGGCGCGTCTGGTGCTGCAACCACTGGCCCCATGCCGTCTCCGGGCGTCGCTCCTAGCTCCGCTGCTGCAGCCGAAACTGCACTCCGCTTGTGGGCGTCGACGAATCGCTGCGCCTCCTTGCTCAGCCCGTGGTAGTCTCGCTTGGCCAACCGGGGTGAATCTGCCAGGGAAACTCTCACCGCTGGCGGCAGGGTCCGGAGGAAAAGGTGGGCGAAGATAAATTCGCAGTCCTCGGAGTCTTTCAGCCTCAGCATTTTGACCATCAGGTCTACGGGTCTGTCGTTCTCCGACTCCGTCAACGCCAGGAGCCCCTCTGCTCGCTGTTGCACAGAGGGGGTGAAATGACTGATAAGCGCAGCTTTCAAGGCGCTGTATTTGTCGCTGTCCGGTGGGTGGTTGACCAGGTCTTCCACCCTCTGAACTGTGTGGCTGTCCAGCTTCGCCACAACATGGTAGAATCTCGTGTCGTCCTTCGAGATTCTCTGGAGGTTGAACTGCGCCTCGACCGCGCTAAACCAGGAGCGCGGACTATGCTGCCAGAAGTCAGGCAGCCGGAATGTGGAGGCAGCCATCAGGCTGGCTTCTGCCAAGCCCCGCTCGGGAGAATTATTTCTGCTCATTCTAAGTCGTAAGGTCACCAGTGTGGAGAATGTGTTCAAGGATGAGGCTGAGTTTGTTCCTCAGATTCAGCTTTATTCACAGATCACATCTCCAACAATCTCAAAGCAAGTCAAGATGAAGTTTTCATCTCACATCAGGGGTTTTATACCCCGGACACGAAACAGCAGTCACATGGTGTTTAATCAAACATACAGTCACATGGTACTTAATCTCAATCACAAAGTAACCCCTTTGATCTCACACCATTGTCCTCTAGTCTCTGTGGCCCGGAAATCTTCCCCGGTCGTCTCCCGGAAACAAAGGCCGAATCTCACACTCTTCTGCTGAATCCCAGAGTCTCAGTCCCTTTTGTTCCATGAGACGTGAAGCACACAATAAACATACAGCAACACATTTGTGGGGAATATGTAACCAACATATGTGCCACACAACATAAGTTATCTTAAATGGGTGATGGCTGAAGCCGCAGCTTATATTGCCCACCCATATTCCATCCAAGAATTCAAAAGAAAAACAAAACGAGAGCAATTACAATTCAGAACAAAGCTAAGACAAAATGTGACAAAAAAAAAAACTAAGTAACAACACAACACAGACTGGATATGACAATCCTTATGTGATTTTACATGTCATCTTGTATATATGTTTGGAATATTTCTTCCTTTAAACAATAAGTTAGATGTAGTTATGTAGTTATGCAGTTATGTACAGGTGAGGATGGTAAGAGATGATAGTAAGAGAGTCAGCGGGGAACTAAGTTCAATAACGTGACAGCTGTTGGAAAGAAACTGTTCCTAAACCTGCTGGTTCTAGTCCGAAGGCTTCTGAAACGTCTTCTGGAGGGGAGAAGCTGGAACAGTCCATGAGCAGGATGGTTGGAGTCCCTAAGAATGCTGCGTGCCCGGCGCAGACATCTTTTCCTGTAGACGTCCTCTATAACTGGAAGTGGAGTCCCTGTGATGCGTTGGGCGGTTTTCACCACCCGCTGCAGCGCCTTACGGTCAGCGACAGAGCAGCTCCCATACCAGACTGTGATACAGTTGGTCAGGGTGCTCTCTATCACGCAGCGGTAGAAGTTGCCCAGGATGTCAGTTGACAGATGGTTCTTCTTCAGTGTCCTCAAGAAGAAGAGGCGCTGATGGGCCTTCTTGATCAGGCTGGTGGTGTTAACTGACCAGGACAGGTCCTCCGAGACGTGGGTCCCCAGGAATTTGAAGGTGGGGACACGTTCAACAGCTATGCCATTGATATGGATGGGGTCATGTGTCTCTCCCCTCTCCTTCCTGTAGTCCACTATGAGCTCCTTGGTTTTGCTGGTGTTAAGGAGCAGGTTATTGTCAGCGCACCAAGTAGCCAAGTGCTCAACCTCTGCCCTGTAATCTGACTCGTCGTTGTCCCTGATGAGTCCAATCACCGTGGTGTCATCTGCGAACTTTATGATGGAATTGGATCATACATAGGCCTGCAGTCATGGGTGAAGAGGGAGTAGAGGAATGGGCTGAGCACACAGCCCTGTGGTACACCAGTGTTGATTGTGATGACGGAAGAATGGTTGGGGCCTGACCTAACATGCTGGGGTCTGTTGGTCAGAAAATCCATGATCCAGTTGCAGGTGGAGGTACTGATTCCCAGGTCCCCAAGTTTAGTGAGCAACTTGGAGGGGATAACTGTGTTGAATGCTGAGCTGAAGTCAACAAACAGCATTCTTGCGTAGGTGTTCTTGTCATCCAGGTGTGAGAGTACATAGTGCAGCGCTGTAGAAACCGCATCCTCTGTACTCCTGTTGCTCCAGTAGGCGAACTGATGAGGGTCCAGTGTAGGGAGCAGGCCTTTTTTGAGTTGTGCCAAGACCAGTCGCTCAAAGCACTTCATGACTATGGGCGCCAGTGCCACAGGGCGATAGTCATTTAGGCATGATGGTGTTGAATGTTTCGGCACTGGTACTATTGAAGTGGTCTTGAAGCACGCTGGTACCACGGCCTGGGCCAGGGACAGATTTAAGATGTCTGTGAAGACCCCTGCCAGCTGCTCAGTGCATGCCCTCAGCACACGCCCAGGAATGCCGTCAGGGCCAGCAGCCTTACGTACGTTGACATGACTCAGTGCGTTACGGACGTCGGTGTGGGTGAGTGTGAGGTGGTGGAGGTCATCAGAGGGTGGGAAATTGATGTTCTTTTCGTTATTGTCCTTGTCAAAACGAGCATAGAAGTCATTTAGCTCATTGAGAAAGGGCACAGTCATGGCTATAGGTATGGAGTTGCTGGGCTTATAATCAGAGATAGCTTGAATGCCCTGCCACATGCGTCGGGGGTCAGAGTCCCCAAAATGTTCCTCCACCTTCAGCTTGTAGCTGTGCTCGGCCTTCTTGATGCCCCTCTTCAGATCTGCCCTGGATGAACTGTAGGCCTGTGCATCACCAGATCTAAAGGCATTGTTACGTGCTTTTAGCAGAAGCCGCACTTCTCTGTTCATCCACGGCTTCTGATTTGGGTACGTGGTGATCTGTCTTTCCGTGGTGACACTGTCAATAGTGGTGTTGATATGGTCCAGGACTGAGTGGGTGTAAGAGTTGATGTTTATGTGGGAGCCACAGGTAGCCTGAGAGGTGAACATACTCCAGTCTGTGTTCCTAAACTTCTCCTGGAGTACAGAGTCAACCCCCTCTGGCCACACTTTGATGGTCCTCACTGATGGCTTCACCCGGTTGATGAGCGGTACATACTTAGGGGTAAGGAACAAAGATAAGTGATCAGACTGACCTAGGTGGGGGAGGGGAGTTGCTGTGTAGGCTCCCACAATATTGGTGTAAACATGGTCCAATGTTTTGTCCCCTCTTGTGTGACAGGAGACATGCTGGTAGAATTTAGGAAGCACTGTCTTGAGGTTAGAGTGGTTAAAATCACCCGCCACAATAAATGCTGCCTCTGGGTGTGCAGTTTGTTGTTTGCTAATAGCTGCATGCAGTTCTTTCATAGCAAGCTTAGCATTAGCATCCGGAGAAATGTAAGCGGCTGTTATGATGGTACAAGTGAACTCGCGTGGCAGATAGAAAGGTCTACATTTAACCATGAGAAACTCAAGGTTAGCTGAGCAGTGTCTTTCAACAGTGACAGAGTTCGTGCACCAAGCTTTGTTAATATAAATGCACACTCCCCCCTTCCCCCCCCCTTGTCTTACCGGAGTCAACTGCTGCTCTGTCTGCCTGGAGCGTGTGTAGGCCGGCTAGCTCGATAGCATTGTCGGGTATTCCACTGTGAAGCCATGTTTCCGTAAAAATCATGATATTGCAGTTCATAAGTCTGTTATTGTTGGTGATCCGAAGCCGTAGTTCACTCATTTTGCTCGCCAGAGACCGTACATTAGCAAGGAAAATACTGGGTAGCGATAGCCGGTACGGTGTTAGCTTTAGCTTAGCTCTTAGCCCACCGCGCTTACCCCTCCTTTGTTTACGATCTTTATGCCGCCTGCGAGCACTTCCGGTCGGCCGGGAAGCCTGCCGAGCATTGGGTGTTCTCCAAAGCTCCGGGATGAGACGTAGATTCAGACGTAGGTTGCTGATAAAAAGATCGTTATCGTTGCTTTGTAATCCAATATCCAAAAGCTCATCTCGGGTGTAAGATGTAAAAGCAGAGCTGTTCTGAACGAACATACCCGAAATGAGCAGAAATAACACTGCTAATCCCCAAAATCTGATAGGACGCTGAGCCTCACGTTGTGCACGCGCCGCCATCTTGCCCATAACAATTACCGTATATACTGCACTGCTGTCCTTTGCACTTCTGATTGGATGCTAAACTGTGTTTCGTTACCTTGTATTCATACATGTGTAATGACAATAAAGTTGAATCTAATCTAATCTAATCTTTAGTTTTTGTTTAAATTGTCCAAGCGTTGTACATGATTTTAATTCAGGTCCAAAATCGTTCCATAATCTGACTCCTTGTACTGAAACACAGTGTTGCTTGGTGGTAGTTCTCACTGAAGGTTTTTGAAATATACATGTTCCTCTGAAAAGATAGTTTCTCCCTTATTTGGAACAGCTTTTGGATATTTGCGAGCAGTGATAGATTCTTAGCTTTAAACATTATTACTGCAGTTTTAAAGTCAACCAGATCTTTGAACTTGAGAGCTTTTAATTTAAGAAAAAGTGGGTTTGTTGGTTCCCTGTAAGCAGCTTTGTTTATTATTCTAATAGCTCTCTTCTGAAGCGTAAAGACTAGATATGTTTGTTTGTTTTATATGTATTTCCCCATACTTCAGTACAATATGTCATGTATGGGAGTATTAATGAATGATACAAAGTATATAATGTGGGTTGATTCAGCAAATATTTCGCTCTGTGTAGTATTGCAATTGATTTAGATATTTTACCTTTAATATAATTAATATGTGACTTCTATGTCAAATGCTAATATTTGTTTGACACTGCGGCCCCTGGTCCCCGGCTAGCTACTAGGCTTTTCAGCTTTGAAAGTTGAAGAAATATGAGGTTGTTAGCTACATTCTAACTTGATTTAATGCTAATATTTGTTTGAATGACAGTTACCGGTTATAAGCCACCGCTCAATTGGCGTAGAGCGCGGCGCCAGGGGTTGTTCCCGACGGTGGGAGGGATCATCGGATCTCACTGGACAGCTACCGCCCGCCTCAAGCTGGGCAGCCCCCAGCCAATAAGGTGTTGTCCCGCCACAGCTTGCTTTCCTCATTGGGTGCATGGGGATGAGGAGAAGTCCGAACAGCAGGCTGAGAACCTTCGCACCAGGCAAGACAATAAAACAAAAGAGACCAACTCTAAAACTGGGAACTTGGAACGTCCGCACTATGATGACAGGACTCGCTGCTAACCTCAAGGACATCAACGACACCAGGAAGACTGCCATCATCAATAATGAGCTGAAGAGACTGGGAGTGGATATCGCCACTCTCCAGGAAACACGGTTGGCTGACGCAGGCACACTGAGAGAGAAGGACTGCATGTTCTACTGGCAGGGAAAGGGCAGTAATGAACACAGGGAACACGGAGTGGGCTTTGCAGTGAAGAACACCTTGCTGAAGATGGTGGAACCGGGCAGCACTGGCTCTGCACGACTCCTCACCCTCCGCCTGAACACCACTGAAGGCCCAGTCACCCTCGTCAGTGTGTATGCCCCAACACTGACAGCCACACCAGAGGCAAAAGACGAGTTCTACGAGAATCTCGCAACAACTGTCAGGATCATCCCCAACTCTGAACAACTCATTCTCCTTGGAGACTTCAATGCCAGAGTGGGTGCTGACCACGGCTCCTGGCCCTCCTGTCTTGGACTTTTTGGCATGGGCAGAATGAACGACAACGGACAGCGGCTGCTCGAGTTCTGCACATATCACGATCTGTGCATCACAAACTCGTTCTTCAAGACCAAGCCCCAACACAAGGTTTCCTGGCAACATCCGCGCTCAAAGCACTGGCACCAGCTGGACTTGATCCTGACCAGGCGCACCTCACTGAAGAACGTGCTAATCACCCATTCGTTCCAGAGTGCAGATTGCGACACTGACCATTCATTGGTGTGTTGCAAGGTCAAGCTGCAGCTGAAGAAATTCCATCGTGCTAGACAGCCTGGAAAGGCACGGATTGACACCAGCAAGATGGCCCAACCAGAACTTGTTGAGCAGTTTGCCTCCACCTTTGAGAAGGAACTTGGTGTACCACAAGAAGGAGAATCTGCAAAGCAGAAGTGGGAAGAGCTGCGAAACACCATCCACCGCACAGCCTTGGCTACCTTTGGGAGGAAGACCTCGAAGTCACAGGACTGGTTTGATGCCAAGTTGACCGAGATGACCCCCGTCATTGAAGCCAAGCGCTCAGCACTTGTTGAGTACAAGAAGTACCCAAACGAGAAGAATCTCCAGATTCTCAGGGCTGCGAGAAGCAAAGTTCAGCAGACTGCTCGGCGCTGTGCCAACGAGTACTGGACTCAGCTCAGCCAAGACATTCAAATCGCTGCCATAACAGGGAACATCCGTGGTATGTACGATGGCATCAAGAAAGCACTTGGTCCGGCTCAGAGCAAGACGGCCCCCCTCAAATCCTCCACTGGGGAGATGATCGCAGAAAAGAACAAGCAGATGGAGAGATGGGTGGAACACTACTCCGACCTCTACTCCAGACAGAACACCGTGACACCATCAGCCCTTGATGCCATCGACTGCCTGCCATCCATGGACGAACTTGGCGCAGAGCCAACCATCGATGAACTCAGCAAGGCCATTGATAGCTTGGCCACTGGAAAGGCACTCGGCAGCGACGGCATACCCCCTGACCTGATCAAGCACTGCAAGACCGCCCTACTGCTGCCATTGCATGACGTCCTCTGCCAGTGCTGGAAGGAAGGTGCCGTACCACAGGACATGAGGGACGCCAAGATCATCACCCTCTACAAAAACAAAGGGGAGAGAAGCGACTGCAACAACTACAGGGGCATCTCCCCCCTCAGCGTTGTTGGCAAAGTCTACGCACGAGTTGTTCTCGTTCGTCTACAGAAGCTTGCCGAACGTGTCTACCCCGAGTCTCAGTGTGGCTTCCGCGCTGAGCAATCGATGGTAGACATGATATTCTCCATCCGCCAACTCCAGGAGAAATGCAGACAACAGAACATGCCCCTGTACGTCGCCTTCATCGACCTCACCAAAGCGTTCGATCTGGTCAGCAGAGAGGGCCTTTTCAAGATCCTGCCAAAGATAGGATGCCCACCAAAGTTGCAAAGCCTCATCAAATCATTTCATACCAACATGCAGGGGATAGTGCAGCACGATGGCAACGTCTCAGAGCCATTCAACATACGCAGCGGAGTGAAACAGGGCTGTGTACTTGCGCCAACCCTCTTTGGGATTTTCTTTGCCATGCTCCTGAGGCATGCCTTGAGCACAGCAACAGAGGGAATCTACCTGCACACAAGACCTGACGGCAGGCTTTTCAACCTCGCCCGCCTGAAAGCCAGAACCAAAGTATGCGAGGCTCTAATCAGAGACATGCTGTTCGCAGACGATGCTGCAGTCGCAACCCACACACAGCAGGAGCTTCAGACCCTGATGGACCGCTTCTCCCAGGCATGCAAGGACTTCGGGCTTACCATCAGCCTGAAGAAGACTAACGTCTTGGCGCAAAGCACGGAAGCACCACCAACCATCACCATCGACTACTACGAGCTGGAGGTCGTGAATCGGTTCACGTACCTGGGGTCCACGATCAGCAACAACCTCTCCCTTTATACAGAGATCAACAAGAGGATTGGAAAATCAGCCTTCACACTCGCTCGCCTCACCACACGAGTGTGGGAGAATCCCAAACTCTCTGTCAAGACGAAGATGGCAGTGCACAATGCCTGCATCATCAGCACACTGCTCTATGGGAGTGAGACGTGGACAACATACGCCCGGCAGGAAAAGAGACTGAACTCCTTCCACTTGCGCTGCATTCGCCACATCCTGGACATATCCTGGCAGGACAAAGTGCCCAACACAGAAGTTCTGTCCCGCGCCGGCCTTCCCTCCATGTTCACTCTACTCAGGCAGCGCAGGCTCCGCTGGCTAGGCCACGTTCACCGTATGGAGGATGGCAGAATACCCAAAGACGTCCTCTACGGAGAACTGGCGACTGGCAGGAGAGACATTGGCCGCCCACAGCTGCGCTTTAGAGACGTCTGCAAGAGGGACATGAAGGCCCTGGAGATCAACACAGAGCGCTGGGAGGACCTTGCAACGGACCGCTCCAAATGGAGAGGCACCCTGACCAGACAGCTCAAGGCGGGTGAAGAGAAACTGACTGCTGCAGCAGATGAAAAAAGGACCCGCAGGAAGAACCGCCACAGACCCAGCAGCACGGAGACCACACACAAGTGCGACCTGTGTGACAGGGACTGCCATTCGTGCATCGGCCTGTTCAGCCACAGGCGGTGCTGTTCCAGCAGAGTAGACGTTTAGGATTCTCTTCCATGGTCATCATAGACCGACAGAGGCCGCCGCCGCCGAAATTGTCCAAGCGTTGTACATGATTTTAATTCAGGTCCAAAATCGTTCCATAATCTGACTCCTTGCACTGAAACAGTGTTGCTTGGTGGTAGTTCTCACTGAAGGTTTTTGAAATATACATGTTCCTCTGAAATGATAGTTTCTCCCTTATTTGGAACAGCTTTTGGATATTTGCGGGCAGTGATAGTTTTTTAGCTTTAAACATTATTACTGCAGTTTTAAAGTCAACCAGATCTTTCAACTTGAGAGCTTTTAATTTAGGAAAAAGTGGGTTTGTTGGTTCCCTGTAAGCAGCTTTGTTTATTATTCTAATAGCTCTCTTCTGAAGCATAAAGACTGGATATATGTTTGTTTTATATGTATTTCCCCATACTTCAGTACAATATGTCATGTATGGGAGTATTAATGAATGATACAAAGTATATAATGTGGGTTGATTCAGCAAATATTTCGCTCTGTGTAGTATTACAATTGATTTAGATATTTTACCTTTAATATAATTAATATGTGACTTCTATGTCAAATGCTAATATTTGTTTTACACTGCGGCCCCTGGACCCCGGTTAGCTACTAGGCTTTTCAGGTTTGAAAGTTGAAGAAATATGAGGTTGTTAGCTACATTCTAATTTGATTTAATGCTAATATTTGTTTGGTGTCGGGGGGCTTTGCCCCCCTGAACCCCCAACCAGGACTTTGTCCTTGACCTACCGGGGCCTGCGGACCCTGGACCCAGGATAGCTACTAGGCTTTTCAGGTTTGAAAGTTGAAGAAATATGAGGTTGTTAGCTACATTTAGAGTTAATGCTAATATTTGTTTGGCAAATATTAGCATTATTATTATTAGCATTAGCATTAACATTAGCACGGCTAGCTACTAGGCTTTTCAGGTTTGAAAAGTTGGCAGGTATGAGTGCGGAGCATTGTAGCTAGATGGAACAAACATGTAAATATATAAACACACACACAGTGTGGAGCATTGTCGCTAGATGGAATAAATATATAAATATACAAACACACACAGTGCGGAGTATTGCAGCTAGATGGAATGAAACAGCATAACCGTCTACTTAGTTATCCTACATGGTATGATTATGTACCCATACATATTGTCACCCTCCGTAGCTACCGGTGTTTTCCTAGCTGTATACCGGAGGGGACCATTGTGTAAGTCTATTGCGTCTTTTGCATTCAATACTATTAGGTTGTCACGTCTTTTTGCTATCTCTGCGAGCAGCCCTGCTTAGGTTATACAGTCTGACAGCCGTTGGTAGGAAGGACCTGCGAAACCTCTCGGTTGTGCACCTAGGATGATGTAGTCTGCTGCTAAATGAGCTCCTTAGTGCATTCAGTGTGTCCTGCATAGGGTGGAACTCGGACTCCAGCAGAGATGACAGTTTAGCCACCATCCTTCTCTCTCCCATCTCCTCCACTGGGTCAAGGCACTGCCCCAGGACAGAGCTAGCTTTCTTGATCAGTTTGTTCAGTCTCTTCCTATCGGCTGCTGTAATGCCACTGCCACAGCAGACCACTCCAAAAGTGATGGCTGATGCCACCACCGTGTCGTAGAATGTCTTCAGCAGCGCCCCTTGTACACCAAAAGACCTGAGTCTCCTCAGTAGGAACAGTCTGCGCTGTCGCTTCTTGTAGAGTGCGTCAGTATTGTGTGACCAGTCTAGTTTATTGTTCAGATGAACACCCAGGTACTTGTAGGATGTCACCATCTCAGTGTCTGTTTCCTGGATGTTTACTGGTGCTGTGAGGGGTTGTCCTTGCCTGCGGCAGTCCACCACCGGCTCCTTAGTTTTCCTCGCGTTGATCTGGAGGCAGTTCCGATGGCACCAGTCCACAAAGTCCTGGATAAGCCCTCTGTACTCAGCTTCATCTCCGTTGGAGATGAGGCCAACGATCGCAGAGTCGTCAGAGAACTTCTGTAGATGGCAGTGTGTTGTGTTGTGTGAGAAGTCCGCAGTATAAAGGGTGAACAGGAAGGGAGCCAAAACTGTTCCCTGTGGGGCCCCCATGCTACCGATGATCGTGTCGGACACACAGTCCCGGGTTCTCACAAACTGTGGCCGGTTTGTGAGGTAGTCCAGGATCCATGATGACAGGTGCTGGTCCACCCCTGCGCACAGCAGCTTGTCCTTCAGGATCATCGGTTGGATGGTGTTGAAAGCACTGGAGAATAGGGATGGGCATAATTTACCGATTAACCGATAATTGATCATTAAGAATTTCACCGAGGAAGTTCATTTTCGTCGACAAACCGTTTTTTTTTTTTTTAAACAATCCGAGGTTATTAGGCCTAGTGCACGGCCGTCCTCAAACAATGCAATGGCAAAATTTGGGCACCAGGGGGCAACATTACACCATCGCCGTACCCTGGCGTGCCTCAGTTGATACATGCGGGCTTCCGTAGGGCAATCGCCAAATCATGAAGCGGTTACGGCGAAGTGTTGCGTGGGACCATTTCAATTTAAAAAATGACCAGGTGTACTGCAATCACTGCAATGCAGCATACAAATATACCTCATCGACAGGGTTCATGGAACACCCTTATTACGCGAAGAAACCGCCAACAGTGGTTGCGCGCTGAGTAATGGCGGTCGTGAAGATTCTTTTTTTTTTTTTTTTCAGAAACTTTATTGAGAAGGTCATGAAGATTCGGTGTACACACGTCGAGGGAAGCTGCAGGAGGCGGCGTAGTGGCTCGACGGGAAGACTATTTCGCACAAAATGGCACAAGAGAACAGCAAAAAGTTCTGCGCGGCTAGACTAAGTAACACGAGCGATAGAGCAATGAATGCGGTCTTCGTTTGTTGGGTGGCCGCTCGGCAGGGACAGTCGGCCAATCAGCTTGCGGGGTGAAACGTCTCAGCCAATCAGCTTGCGAGATTCCCGAGGGCTCTCCGTGCTGATTCCTGATGTTCTAATGTAGTCTACCTGCCTTGTTACGTACCTAAAAATGTTAATGATTAACCGATTATTAATCATTAATTCTCCCGACGATCGGTGAAGAAAATTTCACCGAATGCCCATCCCTACTGGAGAAGTCAAATCTTATCGTGCAGTGTACAGATGGATGTCGATATGGGAGGACAAATGGAGGGAGGTATGCGCTTTCTGAGTGCCCTGTAGTTATTATTATTATCTTCAAATCTCTCAAGTGCTAAAGTCCAAAATTAATTGTCATTCAATACAAATGTTCCTTGAAGGTAGCTGCCTCTGTCATGAAGCCCTGAAGTTCTGACTAAAAACAAATCCAACGTTTTCATGATATTCTAATCTTATTAAATATGCCTTTAGTCTGCATTTATTTACAGCTCTTAACCAACAACTAACTACTGTCTCTATACTTTGTAAAAGAAAACACCATCATGTTGGTGGAATTATTAATTTGCGACAAATGTTTAAAAAAAATAACGATATTTTACTTACCCCAGCAGTCTTCCTCTCAGTCTGGTCCATTCTCCATTCTCCATGTGTGTTTTCTATTAGAATAGTGTTTATCAGTTGTTGACTTTTGTTTACATTCCAACACAACGCTGCACGTAGTACAAAAGAATTTATCCTGGCTTTATGAAAAATATTCAGAAACTGTTGAGCACAGTCTTTAGGGGTGACTTTTGTTGATAAATTAAAACATGTTATCACACATGTTGGCAATTTCACTCATGTAAACACGGAAGTAAAGATGTGAGCGTGCAGCACGGAATTCTCACATGATTAAACAATGATGTGAGAATTCATCTGTCCGATTGCGCTTTGACACGGTGGTGGCATCAGCCATCACTTTTGGAGTGGTCTGCTGGGGCAGTGGCATTACAGCAGCCGATAGGAAGAGACTGAACAAACTGATCAAGAAAGCTAGCTCTGTCCTTGGGCAGCGTCTTGACCCAGTGGAGGAGATGGGAGAGAGAAGGATGGTGGCTAAACTGTTATCTCTGCTGGAGTCCGAGTTCCACCCTATGCAGGACACACTGAATGCACTAAGGAGCTCATTTAGCAGCAGACTACATCATCCTAGGTGCACAACCGAGAGGTTTCGCAGGTCCTTCTTACCAACGGCTGTCAGACTGTATAACCTAAGCAGGGCTGCTCGCAGAGATAGCAAAAAGACGTGACAACCTAAAAGTATTGAATGCAAAAGACGCAATAGACTTACTCAGTGGTCCCCTCCGGTATACAGCTAGGAAAATACCGGTAGCTACGGAGGGTGACAACATGTATGGGTACATAATCATACCATGTAGGATAACTAAGTAGACGGTTATGCGGTTTCATTCCATCTACCTACAATGCTCCGCACTGTGTGTGTTTATATATTTACACATTTATTCCATCTAGCTTCGGTGCTCCGCACTGTGTGTGTTTATATGTTTGCATAATTGTTCCATCTAGCTACAATGCTCCGCACTGTGTGTGTGTTTATATATTTACATGTTTGTTCCATCTAGCTACAATGCTCCGCACTGTGTGTGTTTATATATTTGCATGTTTGTTCCATCTAGCTGCAATGCTCCGCACTGGTGTGTTTATATATTCATATATTTATTCCATCTAGCTACCAACGCTCCACACTGTGTGTGTGTTTATATATTCATATATTTATTCCATCTAGCTACAACGCTCCACACTGTGTGTGTGTTTATATATTCACATATTTATTCCATCTAGCTACAGTGCTCCGCACTGTGTTTATATATCTATATATTTATTCCATCTAGCTGCAATGCTCCGCATCGTGTGTCTATATATTTATGTTTATATGTACATATGTATACTCGCTGCTCTTTTTTTTCTTCCTTGCCTTCTGATTGTTGTTCTGAGTGTTGCTATCCCTGTGCTGTTGCGATCCTGGAATTTCCCCGTTGTGGGACTAATAAAGGCTTATCTTAAATGTAAGAGTATTATATTAAAAGATTGAGCTACAAATTTTGCAGATCAATATTGGCTCAGTCAAACATGAATCAATCGAAAGTCACCCAGTTCAGTGTCCTCGAGCTTTAGTATGCTGATGATAGCATGCTGTGTACACACAACTTCCATGACATGCAAAGGTCAATGAGTGTCTTCAACATCGGCTTCAAGAAACTTGATCTTAATCTTAACCTCTCTAAAACCAAGGTCCTTGTTTAACCTCAGCCAGGGAAAAACATTTCCTTCCTGACTACAAATCCAGTCACTGTAGCTGGAGAACCACTTGAATTTGTTGATTTATCATGTTTCCTGGGAAGTCACCTTACCCAGGTCAGTAACATTGATAAGGAAATTCAAAGTAAGAATCTCCAATACAGGAACAGCCTTTGCCAAATTAAAAAAGAGAATGTTCCAAAACAGAACTCACTAGAAAAACAAAGCTTGATGTTTACAATGCAGTTATCATACCTGTCCTACTCCATGGTTCTGAAACATGGACAGCATATTGTAAACAACTAAGAAGTCTCGAATGATTCCATCAAGGATGTCCTTGAAGAATATTGACCGTCTCTTTGTAAAATTACCACACTAACCTAAGCATTCTAGAAGAAGCAAGTAACACTAATATAGAAGCTCACATCATTAAGCATCAACTTCGTTGGGCTGGCCGCCATCTTCCTATGGTGACACAAGACTCCTAAAACAGGTTGTCTTTTCCAAACTCCCATCAGTCAGAAAAAATATCGAGGACAGCTAAAACAATGGAAGTCGTACATGAAACAAGGAAACATGAACTTCAGGACATGGAAAACACAAGAAACTGACTAAAAACAGTGGAAAAACATTATCCATACTGCTGTAGAAACCTTTGAAACAACAGGAAGAGATAATTGAAATGGGGAAAAAAAATGAACAGGAGGAACCTGAAGCTCCACAGATTAACCCCTTGCACTCTGGTCAATTTCCCTAAAAACGCCAAAAAATAACATACCCAAAGTAAATCAAAAGCTGTTCTTCAACCCTTTGCAGCATCTTCATGGGGTTGGTCTCATTTAAAAGAAAACACTTTGAATTTTTTTGGCAAAACAGTCATAATCTCTCTAAGTGCTCCGGCCACTGAGTAACAGTCATCTAAACACACTGAACTTGAAGAAAATAAATTTCGCCTGGGTGTTTTTTTGCATACAAATGCTTGCAAATAACACACAGCTGTCAGATCCGGGCTGGAAAATGCAACAGAAATGTAGAACCAAGTGTTATCCAGCTGACGTCAAAATTTTGTAACAATACCACAAAAAATGAATATATTACACAGCTTTCTTCACAGGTTGTTCCCAGGCGTTTTTGAACTGTGCTAAATGGCACAGTTTGGAAAAACTTATGTAACTTTTGAATGATTCAATATAGAAGCTTGATGTTGGGCTCTAATGAAAGGTGACACTCAGGGCTGTGTGTGTGAGGGGGGAGGGGTTGTTTATTCATTCATGAATGAATGAATGAACAAACAAGCCCCCACACACAAAGAAGCATGGCACGTAAAAAATGTGTGGGTTTTTTTTTCAAGAAAAAATAACCTACACTGCACTAAAAATTATACTAGAATATCTGTAATGTAGAAGATAACAACTCCCACCCCCGCTACAGAGGACGGACATCGCCCGGTGCGCCGCGGTCACGGTGCGCTGCGGTCTGCTACGCACAGTTGTACTAAAATATCTGCAGTAATATCTGCAATCCGCTACAGAAGAGTAACGGGGGGGGGGGCGTTCACAGTCCGGACGCAGCGCACGAACCGTGTACCGCGGCGCACGGTCTACTACGCACAGTTGTAATTTACCGATCGGTCAAAAGTCATTTTTGATTACAATTTTCAGGGATAAAGAGTAATTTAGCTTATAACACTTACCTGTCCACAACAGCAGTGTCGCTGGCGAACTTCTCTTCCTCATTGTCAGATGAACATGACGCTGGTCCGCTTGTTACGGACTCGTGATTCTGGTCACGCGACCCGGTCAAACCATAATTCCATTATTGCGGTTTTGCGCTTCCATGATTGCGGTTTTGGCGAACGATTTTTCAAAACAAATAAGAACAGTAGTAAGAAAAAAAGACTGGCGAACGCGTGTGTGTCACCCAGCGGCTAAAAACAAAACAGATTTTGCAAGGGAGGCATGCTTTCGAACTACTGTTCTTCAATTGGCTCGCTGTATTCGCAGCCGTTGGTAGGCGGGTCCTTCTTGCTAGGTTTTCAGTCATTGGTTCTTCAAGGTTTCAGAAACCCAATTCAAGGCTCTTATTAGTCGAATGAGAGGTCAATCACATCTAAACCAATCAAAGCACTCCTTTGGCTTTCTGTTCGCAGCTGTGTCTGTAGTGGAAGAACGGAAATGCAGCTTTTTTTTTTTTTTTTTCAGTGCCTCCTAGGACGCACACTGTGCGCCCTAGGATGCAGAGACATGTCCGCCCGCGGTACACCGAAGTGCAAGAGGTTAAAGAGGAACAGGAGGAACCAGAATTTCCACAGGTTAACCTGTTGAACTCTGGTCAATTTCCCTAAAAACGCCTAAAAATAACATGCCCAAAGTAAATCAAAAGCTGTTCTTCATCCCTTTTTAGCATCTTCATGGGGTTGGTCTCATTTAAAAGAAAACACTGAATTCTTTGGCGAAACAGTCATAATCTCTCTAAGTGCTCCTGCCACTGAGTAACAATCATCTAAACATACTGAATTTGAAGAAAATAAAGTTCGCCTGGGTGTTTTTTTAGATATAAATGCTTGCATATAACATACAGCTGTCAGATACTGGCTGGAAAACACAACAGAAATGTAGAACCAAGTGTTTTCAAGCTCAGGTCAAAATTTTGTAACAATACCACAAAAAATGAATCTATTACAAAGCTTTTTTCTCAGGTTGTAACAAGGCGTTCTTGGCACAGTTAGGAAAGCTATGTTCCAGAGTTCACTATCTCAGCAGTTTGCACAGTAAAACCACGGGGTAACAACCCAGACATACACAGCACAGTTCGTGTTTTTTTTTTGTTTTTTTTTTTTTACAGGCAAAAATAGCCTACAGTGTAAGAAAAATTATGCGAAAAATTAATACATTTCACTAAAGTATACACAAAAACAACCCTCTCCCCCGTCCCAATTTTTCCAGAGTTCACTATCTCACCAGTTTACAATTCAATTCAACTTTATTTATATAGCGCCATTTCACAACAACAGTCATCTCATAGCACTATCAACTGTAGGGGGAACCCCCACAGTTGCAGAAAGACCCCAGCAATCAGGCGATCCCCTGTGAGCAAGCACTTGGCAACGGTGGAGAGGAAAAACTCCCTTTTAACAGGAAGAAAAGATACAGAAGAACAGATACAGGTCAACTGGATCCCTGACCAAGTGCAGACCCCTGACCAAGTGCGCACTCCAAGTGGACCACGGAATCCAATCTGTACATGTACAGGTACATTCTTCATCCAGTGATTTATAAATGCTGCCCCAGATGAAAACCAGTCTGTGGGACTGTAGTGTTCTGAATAAGGCTTTAGAAAATTCTGAATCACTTTGTAAATCACTGGATTGAAAATGTACAGATTGAATACCGGTGTCCACCTGGGGTGCTCACAATAGTGTGCTCACATGGTCAGGGCTCCATTTCACCAGATCACGTTTACACAGTAAAACAAAGGCATAATAACCCAGACATACACAGCACAGTTCCTTTTTTTTTTTTTTTTCTTTACAGGAAAAAATAGCCTACAGTGAAATAAAAATTATACTAAAAAATTATTAAATTTTTCTGCAATATACACAGTAACAAATAACGCCCCCCGCCACGGCGCACACAAAACCGTTGCCATGCGAGACCCTTGTAATTACCGCGATTGGTCAAAAGTTATTTTTATTACTAATTTTATCGATAAAGAATAATTTAGATTATAAGACTTACCTGTTCACAACCGCACTGCTGCCGGTATTGTTCACTGGTGTGTGACGATCGTCAGCTATTCCGTTGATCAATGGAAACCTCCATTGTTTACTGATCCATCGTCTAGTCACCGGACCCGGTCAAAGCCATCTACGATTTCATGCACGCCTTTTCGGTTTATTTTGTGAACCCTTTTTCAAAACAAGTAAAATAATGGCTAATCGTACCCTGACCCTTCTGCACAGTATCACAAAGGACTGCGTGTCACACAGCGGCGGAGTCAAAAGACATTTTACGCACGAGAACGCATGGTATTTTACCGGAAATATAAACACTGAACTAGGCATGTAGGATGTCATTGAAGTCAGAAATTGATTGGCTAAACGACACCTCCATCGTCAGATTACTCGGCTTCAATTGGCTCGTTGTATTCGCGGTCATCGATGGGCAGATACTTCTTGCTAGGTTTACGATCATTGGTTATTCAAGGTTTAAAAACCCAAATCAAGGCTCTTCTTGGTTGAATGAGATGTCAATCTCATTCTAAACCAATCAAACACCCCTTTGGCTTTCTGTTTCGGGCTGTGTCTGTACTGGAAGACCAGAAATACAGCTTTTTTTTTTTTTTTTTTTTTTCTTCAGTGCGTACTGACACGCACTAAGATGCACAGACGTGACCGCCAGCGGAACCTCCAGAGTTCAACCAGTTAAAGATGAAGAGGAGAAATTCTGCATCATTCAGGAGGGAGAACACCTGGTAGTAAAGCTGAGATCCAAAACGATGAAGGAAGCCGGAATGTAGAGTCAGGATCAACAAAAGAAGAAGAACCCAAACCAAAGAAGAGACGACTGAAACAGGAAGTCACAGTAACAGTGATGAAGATTCTCTGTGAGACAGAAACAGGCAAAAGGTTAGAAAAGTCCAGGTTGAGTCTTTGAGAAACTGTCCTAAAAGAAAATAATAATATGAAAGTAATATTTACAGTAACTGCATAAATCTGACGTACTTGTACTGGTCTGAGTTTTTGTTTGACTTTGACTGATCTAATCAATAGAAAAACAATTTAATCTTTGACTATACAGTTATAGTTTGCTCTTCAAATGAGTTTTTCTTTTGGTTCAGTGGACCAGGTGGAGGAATTGTCTGCTCTAGCCAGTTAGCCATTAGCCCCTGCTAGCATCTCCAACAGGAAACAAAGCAGTATGTGGTTATTTGTGTATCAAAACACCATCATGACATGTTCAGAAATAGAAGTTGGACAGTGCTGTGTGTACGACCGACGAGAAGAGACGTCTAAAACAGAATTACTAATAAATCGTACATTTTATACTACTGTTGATGTGCTGAGCACGGGCTCACCATCACGTCACAGCCGGTGACAATCAGAAATGTTCACAGAAGGAGACCTAGTGAGATCCTGGTGGACCCTAAAGGTGCCTTCACACCAAATGTGAACAGGTGGTGTGAATCCATACAAAGTCAATGGAAAGAGGCGAGCACACGCGAAATCATGCATTCTCGTGATCACATCCGAGTGATCGTGCCATTATTTGAGAAAAAGTATCAACAGTGGAGAGTACACTAGTTTGACACTGAAACTGCCACTCACCTGGAGACAAAAGGACCAGGAGCTCTTCACGTGAATCGGGATGCCAGAGTTATTCATCCCCAGATTCCTGCCATGGACGTGCTAACAAGGCTAGCAAGCTAGCAATGGAAACACCCATCTTGTGAAGTTTTGGAGGTAGGGACAACTTTTTCAGGTGAGCCCCAGGGCTTAAAGTTTTCTGTCACCGTGCCGGATTTCCAGCGTGCGCAGTTTGTTTTGCTTTTTGTGGGGAAATTTACTTCCTATTTCTGTAGCAGAAACACTTTTTGCCCAACCTCTATCTGCAATGGTGGATTAATAATGCTCAAAATAAACAGTCAGTTCTGCATATTTTGGAGTTATTTTAAGATATTTGGAGCAGTGAATATAGTATTTGGGATGGCGGAATGTATTAAGCTTGCACCCTCCACTGATCTCAACCATAGCTCACGTCCCATTAGCGAGTACAGAGCCGAGTGAAGCCACCTGGCCGCCATATTAGGGAGGGAATCAAGTTGACATGTTTAGCGGCCGTCGATTTCTATAGTTCACCGGTTGCACAAGATTATAAGTTGTGTCTCCATGTCAAGAAGTTCAAAATCTGTTATTTTTTGGGAAGCTATTGAGGTAAAAGTTGCACTGTTTACTACTAAACCCTTTTGGTAGTTCTAATATGGCAGCCCAGTGGCTTCACTTCTCATGGCCAACAATCCATCTAGTTTTTCAATAGATATAAGTGGTGCGCTTCTGATCATAGTGACAGCGAGATTGAGTCACTGGAAACGCAAGTGTTTCATCCTTCAGCATGCAGAAAACCTTTCATGCATTCTCTTGGATGGAGAGTAAGTTTTTTAGGCCTGGGGAAGATGTCTTCACAGACAATGGACTTAAAAACAAATGGCGCTGGGCGTGGATTGAAGAAATGGGCAGAGACGGTCAGCCTTTTGGTAGCTGGTGTTTAAAAAAAAAAAAAAAAATGGAGACCCAGGAGCTTGTTTCTGCACGTTGTGCTTTAAATGATGCAGTTTAGAGGAGTATTGTATTGTATGGTCACTGTTGCTGTTTACAATTTGTTATTAAAATACATGGTGCAAATGTAGTACATTTCATTACAAAACAGTAAATCAATGGCCTTTTCCATATAGCCTTTACTGAATGGCTGCTAATCAAATCTTATTCCACCAGTGAATTAGTTCACTTGACTGAGTATCACATACCCTTATTCATAAATTTCCTGTTATAGATTGTAGGTCATTCTGTACATAATTATATAACTTGACAGCAACAGCATCCTAAATGTTAGATGTTTGCGCCATATTAGCGTGAGATGGAGTACTATTGCCACCTACTGACCTTCCTTGGTATTGCTGTATCAAACAGTCCACAATAATCGAGTCTGAATTTATCAGTGGATATGGCAGATATGTTACTAGCTGGTTTCAAGGAAGATCATTTTCATACATACAGTGCATCCGGAAAGTATTCACAGCACTTCACTTATTCCACATTTTATGTTGCAGCTTTATTCCAAAATGGATGAAATTCATTTTTGACTCAAAATTCTACAGACAGTACCCCAAAATGATAGTGAAAAAAGTTTTTTTTTTTTTTTTTTTAATTTTTGCAAATTTATTAAAAATAAAAAACTAAGAAATCACGTGTACATAAGTATTCACAGCCTTTGCTCAGTACTTTGTTGATGCACTTGTGGCGGCAATTACAGCCTCAAGTCTTTTTGAATATGATGCCACAAGCTTGGCCCACCTATCTTTGGGCAGTTTGGCCCATTCCTCTTTGCAGCACCTCTCAATCTCCATCAGGTTGGATGGGAAGCGTCGGTGCACAGCCATTTTCAGATCTCAACAGAGATGTTCAATTGGATTCAAGTGTGGGCTCTGGCTGGGCCACTCAAGGACATTGACAAGAGTTTTCCTGAAGCCACTCCTTTGATATCTTGGCTGTGTGCTTAGGGTCGTTGTCCTGCTGAAAAAGGAACCATCACCCCAGTCTGAGGTCAAGAGTGCTCAGGGGCAGGTTTTCATCCAGGATGTCTCTGTACATTGCTGCATTCATCTTTCCCTCTATCCTGACTAGTCTCCCAGTTCCTGCCGCTGAAAAACATCCCCACAGCATGATGCTGCCACCACCATTGGCATGGCTATGAACGGTGCCTGGTTTCCTCCAAACATGATGCCTGGCATTCATACCAAAGAGTTCAATCTTTGTCTCATCAAACCAGAGTATTTTTTTTTTCATGGTCTGAGAGTCCTTCATGTGTCTTTTGGCAAAACTTCAGGTGAGCTGCCATGTGCCTTTTACTAAGGAGTGGCTTCCGTCTGGCCACTCTTGCATACAGGCCTGATTGGTGGATTGCTGCAGAGATGGTTGTCTTCTGACAGGTTTTCCTCTCATCACAGAGAAACGTTGGAGCTCTGATAAAGTGACCATTGGGTTCTTGGCCACCTCCCTGACTAAGGCCCTTCTACCCTAATCGCTCAGTTTAGACGGATGGCCAACTCTAGGAAGAGTCCTGGTGGTTCTGAACTTCTTCCATTTATGGATGATGGAGGCCACTGTGCTCATTGGGACCTTCAAAGCAGCAGAAATGTTTCTGTCCCCTTCACCAGATTTGTGCCTCGAGACAATCCTGTCTTGGAGGTCTACAGACAATTCCTTTGACTTCAAGCTTGGTTTGTGCTCTGACATGCACTGTCAACTGTGGACCTTATATAGACAGGTGTGTGTCTTTCCAAATCATGTCCAATCAACTGAATTTACCACTGGTGGACTCCAGTTAAGCTGTAGAAACATCTCAAGGATGATCAGTGGAAACAGGATGAACCTGAGCTCAGTGTTGAGCTTCATGGCAAAGGCTGTGAATACTTATATACATGTGATTTCTTTGTTTTTTATTATTTTTTTTTTTTAAGTTTTTGTAAAGGGTATACAGGTCGTTACAGTAATGCATTGTTTACATTTTCATCACATGTTCCCTTATTTTCTGATATCTGACAACATTGGAAGATTAATTCTTACAACACCCCCCTTTTTTTTTTTTAAAGAGAAAGAAAAAGTGAAATTAAAGAGAAAAAAACAAAACAAAAAAAACAAACAAACCAGCAAAAAACAAACAAAAAGAAAAAGTAAGTAAATAAAGATAAAAGAGCATCTGAGTAGCGTTGGAACAAAGAGCGGAACCATTATTGAAATGGTATTTGTCAAAGATTAGATCTAATGGAAGACACATATGCGATCCAGGGTTGCCAAAAGTTCATGAACACATCCATGTCCTGTCTCAGTGCGAATGTCAACTTTTCCATCGAGTAAATGTCTTGGATCACGTTAGTCCAATCTTCAGGTGTAGGACAGTCCTTCAACATCCATTTTTTAGTTAGAGCTTTTTTGCTTGCCAATATTAAAACATTGAATAAGTATTTTTCTCCTCGTCTTTCCAGTGAGTCCGGTAGTAAACCCAAATACAAAGTTACAAAAGAAAAGGGAACTGTTATTTTGAATATTTTCCCCAATATTGTCTGTACATTGGTCCAATATTGGTGGATAACTAGGCATGACCAAAACACATGAAAATGATTTGCAGTCTTTTCACCACACAAGCCCCAACAGTTCAATCCCTTATGGGTAAATTTGTTTTGTGCAGGTGTTCTGAAAAATCTTACCAAGTTTTTCCATCCAAATTCTCTCCACTGCAGGGATGAGGTACTTTTCCATTGCTGTTTATTTAGCTTTTCCCATATTTCCAGTTGTAAAGTGAAATTCCCCTCTTTTTCCCATCTCTCTTTTATATAAGATGTGTTGTCTCCTTTTAAGTCTTGAAGACCTTGGTATATTTTAGAAATGTATCTGATCCCTGGGATCCCTTTATATGCCATTAAGAAGACCTTCAGAACACCTGACTGGGCCCTTTCCAAATCCTCCTTTTTAAGTATATTGTTTATGTGGTGTCTAAGCTGGAAGAACCTGTAAAGGTCTTGATTTATTAGGCCTTGTTTTTTCAAATCTTCAAAACTTCTTAAGATTTGCCCTTTAAAAAAATCGTAATATTTTATCAGCCCTTTCTCCTTCCACTTTTTAAATCTGGTGTCTGTTTTATTAGGAGTAAAGTCCTGATCATAGGCAATCCATTGCAGAAGTCGATAGGGCTCTTTAGTTTGATTCTCTCTGACTATCTTAAACCAAATTTTTAGCGGGGTCTCTATCCACGGGTTAGTGTTATTCAAAAGCTTAGGTAAGGCATTGTTCCCTATTATCGCCTGTAGGGGGATGTCACTTGTTATTTGGCATTCGATCTCCTTCCATTGTGCAGTGTAGACTGGGTTACATATCTCTACTAAAGTTTTAATTTGTGCGGCTTTAAAGTAGTCCCTGATATTTGGCAGCGCGAGCCCACCTTTGTCTTTGTTTAGCTGTAAGGTTCTATATCTGATTCTAGGTCTCTTGCCCTGCCATATGAATCTTGAGATCCTTCTGTCCAGCTCCTGCCATGTTTTTTTGGGAGGTTCTACCGGTATTGTTTGGAAAAGGTATAGAAGACGTGGAAGTATATTCATTTTGACTGCTTCAATTCTTTGTGCAGTACCCAAGAATGGTATCATATTCCATCTTGCTAGGTCAGATTTTATTTTTGTCACCAGTGGATCATAGTTTAGTGATATAATTTTGTTGAGTTGTTTCGGGATATTGACCCCCAGATATTTCATAGATTCCGACTCCCATGTCCAATCAACTGAATTTACCACTGGTGGACTCCAGTTAAGCTGTAGAAACATCTCAAGGATGATCAGTGGAAACAGGATGAACCTGAGCTCAGTGTTGAGCTTCATGGCAAAGGCTGTGAATACTTATATACATGTGATTTCATTGTTTTTTATTTTAAATAAATTTGTAAAAAAAAAAAAAAAAAAATCTAAAAACTTTGTTCACATTGTCATTATGTTGTATTGTCTGTAGAATTTTGAGGAAAATAATGAATTTTATCCCTTTTGGAATAAGGCTGTAACATAACAAAATGTGGAAAAAGTGAAGCGCTTTGAAAATTTTCCAGATGAACTGTGTATATATAAATATATAAAATGGATGGATGAGTGTGTGTGTGTGTCTGTCTGTCTGTCTGTCTGTCTGTCTGTGTCTCCACCCCTGTGACCCTGCTCCCCGAAAAAAGTTCAGGCTCAGGATTTTTTTTTTGCTTTAACCCCTTGAGTCCCTGTCTGATAATGTAAACTTTGTTATTTCGGGGATTTCCACAGCAGGCTGAACACAGCTGCAGAAGTTATAAAGGCAGCTTCACCTGTCTGCATCTCACTCAGACGGTGAATTCATGTCGTGTGTTTACATTGAGTTATAATGTATTCATGCTGTGTGAAAAATTTGCCCGTTCACGTTTGGTGTGATGGCACCTTAACAAAGCAACAGGGTTGTGGGTATTTTTAGTGTTTTTATTGATAGCCACTCCAGACAGACAAGTTCATGTGTAAAATCACTGAAAAAGTCCAATTTTCATCCTGTGTCCTTTTAGACCTCAGGGATCCATGTTAGCATGTGGAAAAATAATTTTGTCCCCTTGAAATAACTTGTTGAATCTGAAGCAGATTCATTATTGCTGTAATTATCACATGCAAGGATCAGAACTGGGCAGCTCTGTGGAGCAGTGGTTAGCACTGTGGCAGCACAGTAAGAAGGTCACAGGTTTGATTCCACCCCTGACCATTAGTGACCCTTCTGTGTGGAGTTTGCATGTTCTCCCTGTGTCTGCGTGGGTTTTCTCCAGGTACTCTGGTTTCCTCCCACAGACCAAAGACATGCATGTCAGGTTAATTGGCATCAACTAGGGATTCTAAATGGTCCTGAGGCATGAATGTGAGAGTGAATGGTTGTCTGTCTCTCTGTGTTGGCCCTGTGATGGACTGGTGATCTGTCCAGGGTGACCCCGCCTCTCACTCAAAGATGCTGGAATGGGTTGTGTCTTAAATGTGCAAATTTCTAAATTTTCTTTCACATTTTTGTTTTTTAATCATAAATTTGATCCTTTTTTAAAAATACATTTGGAAAGCTTAACTCTTTTTTTTTTTTTCTCTCTTTATGTCTTTGTTCCTCCAGATTTCCCACAGCAACCTGAATGTAAAGAGGAGGAAGTTCTGACTGAGCAGCAGCTCTGGAACCAGGAGAAGAACTCTGTTCAGGACCAGGAGGAAGCAGAACCTCCACAGGTTAAAGATGAAGAGGAGGAAGCAGAACCTCCACAGATTAAAGATGAAGAGGAGGAACTCCTCATCAGTCAGGAGGGAGAACAGCTGGTCATGAAGCTGGAGGCTGATACCTTCATGGTGACTCCTATTTCTGAGGAAACGCAGCAGAGTGAAGCAGAACCAAACAGTGAGCAGCTCCTCTGTCACAACTCTGCTGGAACTGAGATCCAAGATGTGGAAGGAAGCCAGCTTGTAGACTCAGGATCAGCTAAAGAAGAAGAACCCAAACCAAAGAAGAGACGACTGGAAACAGGAAGTCACAGTAACAGTGATGACGACTCTCGGACTTCAACGACTCTCTGTGAGAATGAAACAGGTAAAAAGTCAGAAAATGTTCAGGTTGAGTCTCTGAGAAACTGTCCTAAAATAAAATAATAATATTAAAGTAATATTTCCAGTAACTGCATAAATCTGACGTACTTGTACTGGTCTCAGTTTGTGTTTGACTTTGACTGATCAAACCCAGTGGAAAAACAATTTCATCTCTTTGACTATACAGTTATAGTTTGCTCTTCAAATGAGTTTTTCTTCGGGTTCAGTGGACCAGGTGGAGGAATTGTCTGTTCTAGCCAGTTAGCCATTAGCCCCTGCTAGCATCTCCAACAGGAAACAATGCAGTATGTGGTTAGTTGTGTATTAAAACACCATCGTGACTTGTTCAGAAATAGAAGTTGGACAGTGCTGTGTGTACGACCGAGTAGAAGAGACGTCTAAAACAGAATTACTAATAAATAGTACATTTTATACTACTGTTGATGTGCTGAGCACGGGCTCACCGTCACGTCACAGCTGGTGACAAATCAGAAATGTTCACAGAAGGAGACCTAGTGAGATCATAGTGGACCCTAACAAAGCAACAGGGTTGTGTTTTCTTTAGTGTTTTTATTGATAGCCACTCCAGACAGACAAATTCATGTGTAAAATCACTGAAAAAGTCAAATTTTCATCCTGTGTCCTTTTAGACCTCAGGGATCCATGTTAGCATGTGGAAAAATTATTTTGTCCCCTTTAAATAACTTGTTGAATCTGAAACAGATTCATCACTGCTGTAATTATCACATGAAATCAAATCCCGGTCGGGTCATGCCGAAGACCATATAAAAGTGGAACTTCCTGCCGTCCAGCTTGGTGCTCAGCAGTAATGGAATGGAGGAGGGAAATCTGTGGCGGCGCCTTGCATGGCAGCGGCCCTCTGATTCTACACTTGGGGTGTGTGTGATTAACACAGTAGATAGGTAAAACACAATGTCGTTCTACTGTACATGATTGGATGTACGGTTGAATGACAATAAAGGGTGATTTAATTGATTTAATGAATTTAATGAAAGGATCAGAACTGGGCAGCTCTGTGGAGCAGTGGTTAGCACTGTGGCAGCACAGTAAGAAGGTCACGGGTTTGATTCCACCCCTGACCATCGGTGACCCTTCTGTTTGCATGTTCTCCCCGTGTCTGTGTGGGTTTCCTCCCACAGACCAAAGACATGCATGTCAGGTTAATTGGCGTCAACTGGGGATTCTAAATTGTCCTGAGGCATGAATGTGAGAGTGAATGGTTGTCTGTCTCTCTGTGTTGGCCCTGTGATGGACTGGTGATCTGTCCAGGGTGACCCCGCCTCTCACTCAAAGATGCTGGGATAGGCTCCAGCTCCCCCCCTCCCCATCCCCCCGGTGACCCCAAAAGGATTTTGCGGTAGAAGATGGATGGATGGATCAGAACTATTTGTTACCAGGTGGTGACTTTTTGGCCAGTCAGTGTATTTATTCTTTCTGGTTTTTCTGTTACTAGCATGTTCTGTGTCTCTTTGTCCCTCCAGATGCTCCACAGCTACACGACTGTAAGGAGGAGGTTCTCACTGTCCAGCAGCTCTGTAACCAGGAGAGGAACTCCAGTCTGGGCCAGGAGGAACAAGATGGTGCACAGGTTAAAGAGGAAGAAGAAGAACTCTGTAGCAGTCAGGAGGAAGAAAACTTTGGACTGAAACAAGAGACTGATACCTTCATGGTGACTCCTACTGATGAGGACAATGACAAGAATGAAACTGAACCAAACAGTGAGCAGCTCGTCTCTCACAACTCTCCTGACACTGAGAGCCAAGACCAGGGAGCAGGTAAGAATGTAAACCCAGGACCAAGTAAACATGAAGAGCCACAGCCAAAGAAGAGACTTCACAGAAAGAGAAGTGACCGTAACAATGTGAATAACTCCTCCATGTCAGAGAATCAGTGTGATACTGACACAGGTGAAAAGTCTGTAAAATGTTCTGATAAAGACAAAGACTGTAAAACTGAGTCCCAGAAGAAACATCACACAGTTAAGTCACATGTTTGCAACACATGTGGGAAAAGATTCAGGCTGAAGAAATATTTATCAGTTCATGAGAGAATCCACACAGGTGAGAAATTATTTTCTTGTGAAAAATGTGCACAAAGATTTAAGCACCATTGTAGTTTGAAAACTCACATGAGAATCCACACAGGTGAGAAGCCATTTTCTTGTGAAAAATGTGCACAAAGATTTAATCGGCATGATACTTTGAAAACTCACATGAGAATTCACACAGGTGAGAAGCCATTTTCTTGTGAAAAATGTGCACAAAGATTTAATCGGCATGATACTTTGAAAACTCACATGAAAATCCACACAGGTGAGAAGCCATTTTCTTGTAAAACATGTGGACAAAGATTTAATCGGCGTGATCATTTGAAAACTCACATCAGAATTCACACAGGTGAGAAGCCATTTTCTTGTAAAACATGTGGACACAGATTTAATCACCATGGTGATTTGAAAACTCACATGAGAATTCACACAGGTGAGAAGCCATTTTCTTGTCAAATATGTGGACAAAGATTTAATCGGCATCATGCTTTGAAAATTCATATGAGAATCCACACAGGTGAGAAGCCATTTTCTTGTGAAACATGTGGACAAAGATTTAATCGGAATGATTCTTTGAAAACTCACATGAGAATCCACACAGGTGAGAAGCCATTTACTTGTAAAAAATGTGCACAAAGATTTAATCGGCATGATGCTTTGAAAACTCACATGAGAATTCACACAGGTGAATGAGTTTATGACAGATTCTCTGGCTTCTCAAGGTGATACTAGCCTTTAGTGAGAAGAATCTCTTGTGTCACTCTATCATCCCTCTATTAAAGCAAGAAATCTCTGTGTGTGTGTCTCACGTTTATCGGACATCATAGGACGTCCTTTGATCTCTGCCTGATCATCATAGGACATCCTGTGAACTCAGGCATCATAGGACTCGTGATGCCATCATAAAGATATGATGTCTCGATGACGGCACATAGACATATCTTTGTGATGTCCTATAGACCATCACATCTCACTATGCCTACACTAATGTGTCTTTATGATGTCATATGGCTCATAGACAAATGTGTCAAAATTGGCAAGGTGAATGAGTCACAGGGCCAGTCTTTACAGCGCATTCGTGTTTTCTGCACAACAGATTTCTACAGCCGTGGCCAATTCTACGTTGCCGCGAGCACAGTTGCCAGATCAAGCAGTCTTGAAAGCGCTGATTTTCTCCGGGTGCTCCAGTTTCTTGGTTTCTTTGGGCATGCACGGGCCTTCAGCAACGGGCATGCAGAAATACTTGCTTATACTTGGTTTCTACGGGCATGGAGGGGTATGCACGGGTATGTACTAGTTTCACTCAAGCTGGAAATTATGTAAATATAGTGCACTACTGTGGAATAATTGGTTGTACAAACACTGGTGGGAAGAAGGAAGTGTTTTATTGATTACCTGCAATTATTTAGAACCAAGGCGAGTCATCTCAGGAACTATCAGAGGAGAATTTGACTTTCTCATATTAATATTAGAGCTGACTTGGCGCCTTCCTTGTATTCCAACTTGCGGGTGGTCTGACCATTTTGTAATAGGTTTGTTGAAGTAATTGACCAATAATATATATATTTTGACTGTAATTTCCCAGTTTGGGATCAATAAAGTACATCTATCTAATATTGTTGAAGTCTGTGTTGCTCTGTGGACATTTTCACAGATTCATAAGCTCCCTGTTCTGATCAGCTCAGCTGCCGCCAGCTGCATACACACACACACACACACAGAGCTAAACAAATGTACTTGTTTGTCTAACGGGACCTATCAGGGATCTGTCCAAGCCAACTTAAGTGTCACACTTTCAAGCTACAGAATATTATGAAGATCCAAATCACTGTTAAGCCCTCAAAACTCTCATATTTTTACCTTTAACTACAGTCTGTACCATCGGCTGTATCCACACAGGCAAGACAGAAAGTGTTTCCTTCCACTCAGCTATGCAGGTGCTTCTAATCTTTCCGGTTGATTAGACCTCCGTACAGACCCGAGGGCGAAGCGTGTTCTCACCTGGGTCCTGCTCACCTCCTGTTTTCTTTCCGATGAAAGAAGGCTTCAAAGAGGAGAAAAACAACACAATTTTATTCTTGAGGCTGCTGGCAGGAAACCAGAAAAGCTGGGACACTTCGTGCTGGAACAAACTAGCTGCCAAAGCTAACCTTAGCTTGAGTTGAGGCTTTCTGAGAAGGACGCTGAGATCCAGACTTTGTCCGCATTCAAGAGTGTCACTCGCTTGGGAAGTCTTAATTCTTCTGAATAACAACTGAAGAAAATGGAAGAGTAACCCAAGGTTTCAAAGATTTTATTTGTCAATACTACTATACGTACAGGACATACAGGAGAATTGAAATAGCGTTTCTCTCTCTCTCTTCAGTGGTGTGTGCAATATAAAAAAAAGGAATAAGGCTGGAAAAACAACAGTCTATGTGCACTAATGCTACCCATGGTGCAAATGGCGACAAAGATAAAACCCAGACATCCCATAGTGCAAATAAAGATAAACGATAAAACCCAGCAGCAGAAGTATAACAATAATACTCATAGTTAAGAGTTTGATGCGGTAGTGTAGGTGTAGACAGAGACAGATTGGACTGCACATGATCAATATCATCATCATCTTCTCTCAGTTACTGGCGGATAGCAAACAACTGAAAGGTGCATACCGCCACCTGCTGTACAAGAGTGTTCCCAGAATCCCCGTTGAATCCCATTCCCTACTGGCCTCTCGAACTTCATTTTCCATTATCTGTCTTTCATTTCCGTATTTGTGACAGTGTAATAAGATGTGCTTGTAGCAGATGTAGCACTTTGTGTGAGCCAGATTATTTAGCATCTCAGACAGGAGACAGTGATAAGCTGGGGAGAACAAAGAGCAGGGGATTCCTGGTGAGATAGCAGGAACGAGTCAAGGATGAGGGGGTTGAATGCAGTGTGATGCAAATGTCATGTTGTGTGTGAGAAAAATGCCATGAAACTTAAGAGAGGAGTTTCTGCTTGAGAGTCCATTCTGTTCTGTGCTTGAAAGATGCGAGTGTGTAATAAATCGTCTGAAATGATTCCGTTGTGGGCACCCAGCACAATGCAGACTGATAATATTCACGCTCAGCAGGGATTTGCATACGACCAGAAGAACCACAGGAGACAGTCAGACGGGACTGAATGCATGCATCTTCTGTGCCAACCAATGTCATGCTAATCATGTGTATTGACCGATGTGTATTGGATGACAATTGATATGCTAATGTGCCTTGCATTCTCTTTTGTCCTATTGTTATACATCCCCAGAGTAAGGAGAGGAGTCTGGTGCCAGTAATCAAGCAATTGATATGTATTGACTGTTATGTATATCAATATGTAAATGTGCCATGCATTCTCTCTTGTCTGTATAATGTGCTGACTTGACATGCCTTATGGAGCTCACTCACAGTGCACTGACAACAGCGCACACACAGCACACAGTGCTGCAGTGTATCTCATGATGATGGAGGAATAAAACTCTTAAAGGTGACGGACAGACGAAAATTCAAAATCGCTAAATCATATCTCCAATTGTTGTCTGAGACGAGCTAATTGGAACCCCACATGTTTTGGTGTCAACGTATGTCGCATAAGGTGACAATGCGCCCTTGAAGTACGCTGTTGTGGAGAGCTGTCTGACCCAGCCAAGAACAGCAGCTAAGATGGCCACTGACTGTGTGACGTCATCTCGGTTTGGCACACAGTCAGCGGACATTGCTTTGTTTTATTTGAAGTTTACGTTTTAAAATCGGCGATTACGGATATTTCTCGGAATACTTGTGGATTAGAAATAGATTATTTATTAACATTAGGATTTCAGGAATCGAATTAATTATGGTTTGTCGTTGTGTACGGGTGCGACGTTATACCAGAGGAGCATGCTGTGAGTGTTTTTGAATGTCCCGTCCCTGTGAAAATCAGAACGGCATGGGTGAAATTCGTTCAGAAAACGCAAAAAAAAATGGACTTATGTCGGTAAAACACCAAAAATGTGCAGTAGAGATTTCGTTGACAGCGATTTCGAGAATAAGATGCAATTTGTGTCACGACTCCTCAGCGGATTCAGCTGCGCGCACACCTGTCCCTCGTCAGCACATCCCCATAAATCCATTCACACACAACTGCTTGTTGAATAAAGCTGTTAAATCTATCGTGAGCCTGCGTGCGTGTTTCCTGGGCCAGACATTATGTCAATTTGAAATGAAATTTGCAAAAAGATTTCTGATAAAGAAAACGGCTATTCCAACTATATATGCCTCGATTTCCAAGTGTGACTCTGAGAACGGGGTCAGTGCTAGTGGCGATCAACTGTCAGAACACGAGAAGTAAACAGGGTAATTTTTTTTATTTTTAATATTCACTGCAAATGTTTACTAAACATCTTAAATGAATTCCAAGCCATGGTTTGCATTGCCTTACCAACTTATCAAATATTAGCATATTAGGGTGTTCATACTCATCAAATATGAAATATTCAGTGCTGTATAGGGAGGTGGTTGTGCCTGTTTGATCAATTTATATTTCTATGTATGTAATCCAATTTGAGACCTCTTGGATAAAATTATGATCTACTTTTTTTGCAGATTTTATCAACTGTCACTCAATGTTGATGTTTCTGACCAAGCAGAGGAAGCTGATGAACGGTACTTTTATGTAAATCCAAATTTATACCATAAAATGGTAGAAAAATTATTGAAATGTATATGACATGCGACTTTGATGAATGCTGAGCTATGAGAACTATAACATTGACATGAACATTAAGAAACTCAATATATGATTTTACAAAACTTTATTTAAATAACATTGTTCACAAATCTAATCTTGGTAGGCAAAATCCCTTGTAGTGATGAGATGGGAAGGTTTCTCTGATGAGGCTCACCGCACAGGCAGGCAACATAACCCTCACTTCTTCTCCCAAAAAATCCCCAACACTATGAATCTGTATCGCCTGAAAAATATGGGGTTGGCATTGATTATTCCGTTTGCATTGATTATTGAATGTATTGAATGATTTCTTCATAATTCATCTGGGAAATTAAATCAAATGAATAAATATTGTTTATAAACTCACTCGTGTGGACGATGCCGTCATCTGTCTCATCAGCTCCAGCTGCGCACAGACCAGCAGGTGCTAATCAGCGGCTGTTAAAAGTATTGACAAGATGATTAACAACATGTCATCAGGCAGCGAGTAACCAATGGGTAGTTTTAGTTTGAAAATTAAGTGTGTGACCATGCATGTCGCCAAAGAAAAATATTTCTAAGAATCTTTTACCAAGAAAAATGTTCCAGCCGATCGTAAGGAGAAGAGTCTGGTGCCAGTAATCAAGCAATTGATATGTATTGACTGTTATGTATATCAATATGTAAATGTGCCATGCATTCTCTCTTGTCTGTATAATGTGCTGACTTGACATGCCTTATGGAGCTCACTCACAGTGCACTGACAACAGCGCACACACAGCACACAGTGCTGCAGTGTGTGCACTGACAACAGCGCACACACAGCACACAGTGCTGCAGTGTGTGCACTGACAACAGCGCACACACAGCACACAGTGCTGCAGTGTGTGCACTGACAACAGCGCACACACAGCACACAGTGCTGCAGTGTGTGCACTGACAACAGCGCACACACAGCACACAGTGCTGCAGTGTATCTCATGATGATGGAGGAATAAAACTTTTAAACCTTCAGCTGAACTTATTACGTTCCTCCACACCGTCTCTGATTTCACACACTCCACATGCTCAACATTTTCTTTGACTCCACATTCTCTACATTTGTCACTTTCGCTTTTTCCCCATGGTGAATAAAGTGCAGTTTAAACCTGTGTGATCCAGTCTGAGGCTTGCCATAATGATGTCTTCCCTCCTTTTGGTTATGAAATTCTTTATTGCAATAGATTTTTGTATTTTGTAATACAATCTACCTTTATGAGTTTTGAAGCCCCACGGTACTTAGCTCTTTATTGAAATGACTCTTAAAACACTGAAAATTAAATAAATGAAATACAGCTTTTTTATTACTAACAGTTACTATTTAAAAGCACTGAACGTTCTGTTATCCATCAGGATATCATCATCATCACTCTCCTGACTATCTTTATTTCAAAAACGTAGGAGATGTAGATGCACTTGTCCTTCTTCCATTCAATGTGCGTCCCCAGTGCTAAAACTCAACAACAACCAGCGCAAGGACAGAACAGAGTCATGGCGTGCCAGTATGCGGAACGCGTTATATTTGATCTGGTGTGCATTGTTTATTTTGAATGTACGTGCATCTGCACACCACTTATATGCACCCCTTAACAGAAATGATGTGTAACAGTTTTGTTGTGGCGATTCTCAGGATGGATCTGAGGTGTTGGTCTGTTAACTTGGATCTGTGGCTGGCTTTGTTGATGTTCATGACGCTAAACGTCTGTTCACACACATAGGTCGAGTCCGAACAGCGTCAGCACCTTCTATGCCGTCCTCTGGAGGTTTGGAAACGCGGCTTCATTAAGTGAAGCATAAAAGTCATTCAGTTTAAACATGCCTTGGTACTTGACTCTTGAATGGCAGTTTGACGGTGAAAAAAATTTTGTTGAGTCTGTAAATTAGCTGCCAACCTCTGAGCAGTAGCCTCCCGTTCTTTCGTTGACTGCTTGCTAGCATAGTTAGCATGCTTTGTGGCAAAGTGCCAGCTGATATTATATTCTTTAAAAACCGTGACAGTCTCTTGGCATATCAGGCATACAGCAGTTGATCAGTGTTCGGTGAAAAAATATTTAGTTGTCCACTCCTTATTAAACACTCGACATTCTCTGTCCACTTTCCTTTTCTTAGGTCCGCTCATCTTTACAGAAAGGCTGAGGGGTCAAAGAGTAAAGCGCAAACGTGGAGTAATACGCCGCACCTAAACAGTCAATGTATCTAGTGGGAAAACGTGAGAATTGCTGGGAAAATAAAACATTAACAAGGTTTATTAATATAATTTTGTCAAGTTCAGCGGACCGGATTAAAAAGCTTAACAGGCCCGCATATGGCCCCCGGGCCGTAGTTTGCCCATGCCTGGGCTACAACCATTTGTAAAAATAATGACATAAAATAGAATAGTCTTGGGACTTCTGGTCTGGACACCATGGTGATAGCAGCTTAACGCTGAAGCTCCCAGACCCGATCCGTGAAAATACCTTGAAAATCAGATTTAATGGATTTTTGGAAGAATGAAAATCACAAGACAAAGTCATTATGCCTAAAGGAAAACAAGAGATCAACATTTGCCAGGCCAAGACGCGCATCGGCAGGAGAGTCTGACCTAGAGGACATCCACTTGGAACCAGAGGAGCTGAATGAGGCCAGCAACACAGTTAGTTTAAAAATGGTACTTCAAGAATTAAGACAATTTCGCCGAGAGTGTTGGGCCGAATTTCGTGAAATTAAAGACGAAATAAAAAGGACAAACAGCAGAGTGGACCAGGCTGAGGACCGAATCATGGAAGCAGAGGAAAGAATAAAAGGGCTGGAAGAAACCGTGCTGGAACTACTCAAACGACAGTCAAGACTGGAGGCTAAGCTAACCGACCAAGAAGGAAGACTAAGAAGAGACAACATAAGAATTCATGGTTTGAAAGGAGGAGTCGAGGACGGTTTCACCACAATGGCTGCATGCGTGGAATCCATACTGAGAGAGAAGTTGGAAATTCCCCAATCCACCGATTTGAAAATAGGGCGCACCGTTCATTAGCCCCAAGGCCGTTGGTGGAGGCGCCACCACGATCGGTGGTGGTGAAGTTCTCCAACTTCAAAACAAAGGAGGAGGTTTTGAGACTGGCTTGGCAGAAAAAAGGATTTATGCACCAAGAAAGAAAAGTTTTTGTGGAGCACGACTACGCCCCGGAGGTCCTTAAAAAGAGTCGGGAATACAACGACGCTAAAAAGGCACTACAAGAGAAGAAACTGCGCTTTCAAACTCCATTTCTGGTGAAGCTGCGGGTTTTTTACGGGGATGAGACGTGTCTCTACAACTCGGCGGAAGAAGCAACCATGGATATGGCGAGAAGAGGGCTCCCGGTAATGGTGTATAAACCCGCAGCAGACCCGATCGAAAGAATCAAGGCTCAAACGTGGTGCACACAAAGACCCTCAAAATCCACGAGCCAGCAGTGGGAAACCCAGCGCCAGAGCTATAAGGAAAAACTGAGCATTTTCAGGAGGGAATAACAATATTTTTAGTCAATCTGCGCATTCAACCCTCCTCCTACAAGGTAAATATTAAAGGAGATGCAGAATCAGCAAGTATCAAGTGGTAAAACATTTCATGGAACAGACGTAATTACCGTTCTCGTTGTGGCTTATATTAATCATATATTCCATACCTACACATGTATAGACATATTAGAATGTTTAGAGATTACATATGTAGAATGACCTCACGCCTCAGAACAGGACAAGAGGTCTCGACCACCGGCGAAGATCAAAGAACAGACTGAGTCACAGCGGTGGAGACCGGATCGAACTTCCTGACCCTCCAGGGTCAGGGGAAGGAGAGAGAGGACAATGGAGGGGGATTATGTTAATGCGGGATGTCAGCTTTGATATGCACTGTCTTTTGTTGAGTGTGGTTATAAGTATGAAGATCTGACTGCGCTCAACCTCTCATTCTGCTTCTGCATTGAGATGAGACATGTTAGGGAGATGAAGCTGATAATAAATTTTGATTTATAAAATCACATCGCTTCTTCATTTCAAGCTCCCTACACTCGTGATCATTTTGATCCCACGGGGTGAGACCTTGCATGGAGCCCCAGATCGAGGGAGATTATCAGTGGTCTTGTATGTCTTCCATTTTCTAATAATTGCTCCCACAGTTGATTTTTTCACACCAAGCTGCTTACCTATTGCAGATTCTGTCTTCCCAGCCTGGTGCAGGTCTACAATTTTGTTTCTGGTGTCCTTTGACAGCTCTTTGGTCTTGGCCATAGTGGAGTTTGGAGTCTGACTGTTTGAGGTTGTGGACAGGTGTCTTTTATACTGATAACGAGTTCAAACAGGTGCCATTAATACAGGTAACGAGTGGAGGACAGAGGAGCCTCTTAAAGAAGAAGTTACAGGTCTGTGAGAGCCAGAAATCTTGCTTGTTTGTAGGTGACCAAATACTTATTTTCCACCATAATTTGCAAATAAATTCTTTAAAAATCAGACAATGTGATTTTCTGGATTTTTTTTTCTCATTTTGTCTCTCATAGTTGAGGTATACCTATGATGAAAATTGGAGACCTCTCTCATCTTTTAAGTGGGAAAACTTGCACAATTGGTGGGTTTCAATTTTCATAACAACTTCATTAGAACTATCCAGGCATTATTTAAAAAACCAACAGCTAAAATAAGGATTAACGGTAAATTATCATCATCTTTTGAACTGGAAAGAGGATGTGGTCAGGGCTGCCCCTGGTCTCCACTGCTCTTTGCAATCTTCATAGAACCTCTGAGCCAATGGATAAGACAGAATCAAAAAATTCAAGGTATTACACTTGGTCAGAAGGAACATAAACGTCTGTTGGGGTAGCAGTATCAGGGCCAGAGATACCAACAGACTTGACAAGATTATCAAGAGGGCTGGCTTTGTAATTGGTCTCAGACCGGAGACCTTTGAGACAGTGGTGGAGAGGAGAACACTAAATAAACTGCGATCCATCATGAACAATCCTGATCACCCCCTCCACCACACACTAGGTAGGTAGCGAAGCACTTTCTCCAGTAGACTACTACAGCTTCGTTGTCGAACAGCCTGGTACAGGAAATCTTTCCTGCCACATGCAATTTCATTGTACAATAACTCACTCTGATGTTGTATTTTGGTCATAGCTATGCTGCCACACTGCACCTTACAGACTAACTGGTACCTCACATTTCACTCTGCTCCTGATAGTCCTTTGTGCAATGGGATGATTCATGTGTTTATACGGGTCATCATCATATATTAAGCTATGATGTATATAGGTTCTATAATCATGTTAGTTTCTTTTTTACTTTCCATGGGTAATCCCTTTGTCTGTCGTGTGTGTTTCTGTTGTTTGGCTGTCAACTGTCATGCTGCTGTTACACTGTAATTTCCCAGTTTGGGATCAATAAAGTACATCTATCTATCTATCTATAAAATAGCACTCTTTGCTGATGACATTTTAACCACTTGCACTCTGGGCAATTTTCCTAAAAATGCCAAAAAAAAACGTGCCCAAAGTAAATCGAAAGCTGTTATTCAACCCTTTGCAGCATCTTCATGGGGTTGGTCTCATTTAAAAGAAAACACTTTGAATTTTTTGGCAAAAAAAAACATAATCCCTCTACGTGCTCCGGCCACTGAGTTACAGTCATCTAAACATACTGAACTTGAAGAAAAAAAATTTGGACACAGTGTTTTTTTGGATACAAATGCTTGTAAATAACACACAGCTGTCCGATCCGGCTGGAAAATGCAACAGAAATGTAGAACCAAGTGTTATCCAGCTGAGATCCAAATTTGGTAACAATACCACAAAAAATGAATATTTTACACAGCTTTGTTCTCAGGCTGTTCCGGTTGTCGGTTGTCCCCCCCCCCCCCCCGCTCGCTAGGGAGAATGGATTTTAGCCATCGCTACACAACGGATTAGCCTTATGTGGTGATGTAGCACAGCAGTGCAGTCACCGCGGCTCCCCCCCCTCGCTGCAGAAGGATAGTGGGGGTGGGGGGGCGTTCACAGCCTGTACACTGCGAGCAACCCCCTTGTACCGCGGCGCACGAACTTCAGACTTTGTGAACCGCACAGCTGTAATTTACTGATCGGTCAAAAGTCATTTTGGATTACAATTTTCAGGGATAGAGAATAATTTAGCTTATAACACCTTACCTCTTCACAGCGGAGTCTGGGCGAACTTCCCTTTCTCATTGTCAGACGAACGCGACGCTGGTCCGCTCTGGTTCTGGTCTCGCGACTCGATCAAAACATAATTCCATTATTGCGGTTTTGTGCTTCCATGATTGCGGTTTTTGGCGAACGATTTTTCAAAACAAATAACAGTAGTAATTTAAAAAAGACTGGCGAAGGCGTGTGTGTCACTCAGCCTTCGTCAGCCTCCGTTGGTCTATAATGACCATGGAAGAAATCATAACGTCTACTCTGCTGGAACCAATACAAAATAAGCACCGCCTGGGGCCGAACATGCCGATCCACGAATGGCACTCCCTGTCACACAGGTTGCATTTGTGGATGGTCTCCATGCTGCTGGGTCTGTGGAGCTCTTCCTGTGTCCTTTTTTGATCCGCTCCAGCAGTCAGTCTTCACCCAGCCTTAAAAAAAAACAGCTCACGAACTTCTCTGCTTCAATTGGCTCACTGCATTCAAAGCGTTGGGAGGCGGGTCCTCCTTCCTAGGTTTTCATTCATTGGTTCGTCAAGGTTTCAGAAACCCAATTCAAGGCTCTTATTAGTCGAATGAGAGGTCAATCAGATGAACTAATCTGTTCGCGGCTGTGTTTGCAGATTTTTTTTTCAGTGGCGCTTGGAGGGCACACCACCTACACCATCACCATCAATATCCTTATCATGCGTCATGCGCACGAGGGCGCACAAGCGCGCCCTCGTGCGTCATAGGACGCAGAGACTTGCCCGCCCGCGGAACAACGGAGCGCAAGTGGTTAATATACCTGGGGCAGCTGGACACCTCTTTTCCAGAACTAATCTCAGTTTTTTCAGAGTATGGAGATTTATCGGGGTACAAATTAAACATGCATAAAACCCAAATTTTAACATTCAACTATGACCCAAATCAATATTTACTAAGCAAACTCAAAACTAACTGGGAGATGGAATCTATGAAATATCTGGGGGTCAATATCCCGAAACAACTCAACAAAATTATAACACTAAACTATGATCCACTGATGGCAAAAATAAAATCTGATCTAGCAAGATGGAATATGATACCATTCTTGGGTACTGCTCAAAGAACTGAAGCAGTCAAAATGAATATACTTCCACATCTTCTATACCTTTTCCAAACAATACCAGTAGAACCTCCCAAAAAAAAAACATGGCAAGAACTGGACAGAAGGATCTCAAGATTCATATGGCAGGGCAAGAGACCTAGAATCAGATATAGAACCCTACAGCTAAACAAAGACAAAGGTGGGCTCGTGCTGCCAAATATCAGGGACTATTTTAAAGCCGCACAAATTAAAACTTTAGTAGAGATATGTAACCCAGTCTACACTGCACAATGGAAGGAGATGGAATGCCAAATGACAAGTGACATTCCCCTACAGGCGATAATAGGGAACAATGCCTTACCTAAACTTTTGAATAACACTAACCCGTGGATAGAGACCCCGCTAAAAATTTGGTTTAAGATTGTCAGAGAGAATCAAACTAAAGAACCCTATTGATTACTGCAATGGATTGCCTATGATCAAGACTTTACTCCTAATAAGATAAGATAAGATAAGCCTTTATTAGTCCCACAATGGGGAAATTCCAGGATTGCAACAGCACAGGGACAGCAACACTCAGAGCAACAATCAGAAGGCAAGAAAAAACAACATCTAGCAAACATATGTCCATATTACTATAAATGTTTATATATAGACACACAGTGCAGAGCATTATGGCTGGTGGATGTGCAGCAGAAAGTCTAAGCTCTCTCTCCGCGGATGCAGCGGGCCAGCTGGAAGTCTTTGGGCATGATGGTGACCCCCTTAGCGAAGAAGAGACCACCAGGTGGGTCTCGCTGGAAACGCACTCTAATAAAACAGACACTAGATTTAAAAAGTGGAGAGAGAACGGACTGATAAAACATTATGATTTTTTTAAAGGGCAAACTTTAAGAAGTTTTGAAGATTTGAAAAAACAAACTTGGCTAATTGATTACTATCATCTGGCTTCATTGACAGGTATAATTGTGTGTCATCTGCATAACAATGAAAATGTATACAGTGCTTTCTAAGAATGTTGCCTAACGGAGGCATACTGTATATAAACTAAAAAGAGTAGGGCCTAGCACAGATCCCTGTGGAACTCCATGACTGAGCTTTGAGTTGAAAGAAAACTCATTGACATGAACAAACTGGAACCTATCAGATAAATAAGATCTAAACCACTGCAACGAAGTTCCATTAAGTGCAACATAGTGTTCTAACCTATCAAGTAGAATATTATGATCAATAGTATCAAAAGCTGCACTAAGGTCTAAAAGGCCAAGTACAGAAACAAGTCCATTATCAGATGCGATCAGGAGGTCATTAGTGACCTTCACTAAGGCTGTTTCAGTATTATGATGGATTCTAAACCCAAACTGAAACTCTTCAAATAAACCATTTCCCTGCAAGTGGTCAAATAATTGCGTAGCAACAACTCTTTCTAAGATTTTTGAAATGAAAGGGAGACTAGAGATTGGTCTATAGTTAGCTAAAACTCCTGGATCCAGCATTGGCTTTCTGAGTAAGGGTTTAATTACAGCAGTTTTAAAAGCCTACAGTAAGTACATGGCCTAAAGTTAATGAAGAATTGATTATTTGAAGAATAAAGCTATCAATAAATGGGAAGACTTCTTTAACCTCTTGCACTCTGTTGTACCACAGACGGGCAAGTCTCTGCGTCCTAGAGCGCACGAGGGCGCACGAGAGCACCCTCGTGCGCTCTAGGACGCATGATGGAGATTGTGATGTAGGTGGTGTATGGCATCCAAGCGTGCACTGAAAATAAAAGCTGCATACACAGCCGCGAACAGATTAGTTCATCTGATTGACCTCTCATTCGACTAATAAGAGCCTTGAATTGGGTTTCTGAAACCTTGAAGAACCAATGACTGAAAACCTAGCAAGAAGGACCCGCCTCCCAATGCTGTGAATGCAATGAGCCAATTGAAGCAGAGAAGTTCGCAAGCTGTTTTTTTTAAGGCTGGGTGAAGACTGACTGCTGCAGCGGATCAAAAAAAAGGACCCGCAGGAAGAACCCCACAGACCCAGCAGCACGGAGACCATCCACAAATGCAACCTGTGTGACAGGGAGTGCCATTCGTGCATCGGCATGTTCGGCCACAGGCGGTGCTTATTTTGTTTTTGTTCCAGCAGAGTAGACGTTATGATTTCTTCCATGGTCATAGACCGACGGAGGCTGACGACGAAGGCTGAGTGACACACACGCCTTCGCCAGTCTTTTTTTAATTACTACTGTTATTTGTTTTGAAAAATCGTTTGCCAAAAACCGCAATCATGGAAGCACAAAACTGCAATAATGGAATTATGTTTTGATCGGGTCGCGAGACCAGAACCACGAGTGGACCAGCGTCGCGTTCGTCTGACAATGGGGAAGAGAAGTTCGCCAGGACACTGCTGTGAAGAGGTAAGGTGTTATAAGCTAAATTATTCTTTATTCCTGAAAATTGTAATCCAAAATGACTTTTGACCGATTGGTAAATTACAACTGTGCGGCGCACGAAGTCTTAAGTTCGTGCGCCGCGGTACAAGGAGTTGTTCGCCGCGTCCACACCGTGAACGCGGCCCCCCCCGCTATTCTTCTGTAGCGAGGGGGGGGGGGAGCTGCGGTGACTGCGCTGCTGTCCCACATCGCCACATGAGGCTAATCCGTTGTGTAGCGATGGCCGATGTCCATCCTCTGTAGCGAGGGGGGGGGGACAAACCCCCACCACACAGACACAGCCCTGAGTGTGACCTTTCATTAGAGCCCAAAATGAAGCTTCTACATTGAAGCATTCAGAAGTTACAGACGTTTTTCCAAACTGTGCCATTTGGCACAATTTGGCACAGTTCCAAAACACCTGGGAACTATCTGAGAACAAAGCTGTGTAATATACTCATTTTTTGTGGTATTGTTACAAAATTTGGACCTCAGCTGGATAACACTTGGTTCTACATTTCTGTTGCATTTTCCAGCCTGGATCTGAAGCTGTGTGTTATTTGCAAGCATTTGTATCCAAAAAAACACCCAGGCCAAATTTATTTTCTTCAAGTTCACTATGTTTAGATGACTGTAACTCAGTGGCCGGAGCACTTAGAGAGATTATGACTGTTTTGCCAAAAAATTCAAAGTGTTTTCTTTTAAATGAGACCAACCCCATGAAGATGCTGCAAAGGGTTGAAGAACAGCTTTTGATTTAATTTGGGCACGTTAATTTTTGGCGTTTTTAGGGAAATTGACCGGAGTGCAAGGGGTTAAATAACCTGGTCAGAATAGGGTCTAAAAGACAAGTTGAAGGCTTGGATGAGGAAATTATTTTATCTAACTCTAAAAGGTCAATTGGAGTAAACTCATCCAAACAGATATCAATTGAAGGAGTTGTAGTAGTTACTGTATTTAAGTTAACGGTAGGAAGAATCTGACTGATTTTATCTCTGATACTGTAGATGAAATTTTATTATTGAAAAAGTCCATAAAGTCCTGACTCGTAAGCTCTAAGGGAATGCTAGGATTGACAGATTCCTGACTCTTTGTCAGCCTGGCTACAGTGCTGAAAAGAAACCTGGGATTCTTGTTCTCTTCTATTAATGCAGAATAATAACTCATTCTAGCTTTTCTAAGAGATTTTTTATAAATTAAAAAATGATTTCTCCAAGCTAAATAGATTTCATCTAAATTAGTGGAGCGCCATTTTCTTTCTAATTGGCGAGTCTTCTGTTTTAAGCTACAAGTTTCTGTGTTGAACCAAGGAGTTAGAAATCTCTGATTAGACTTTTTCTTTTTAAAAGGGTCCACCATGTCTCAAGTCTGATGCCCTCCATAGCTTATTTCTGTCGCGTTGACACATGGCATAGAGGAAACAATGTGCATAAATTTGGTTACAACATCATCTGAGAAGCATCTACTGTAGTAATATTTTTCTTTAGGAGCCAAATAGTCAGAAATAGTAAAATCAAAGGTTAACAGACAATGGTCTGACAGTACAGGGTAATGGGGAGACACTGCCAGATTTTCTAGTTCTATGTCATATGTCAGAACAAGGTCCAACATACAGTATGGTGGAGATTATGGGTAGAATTTCCTACTTTCTGAGAAAACCCCATCAAGTCTAATATTGAATTAAATGCCATATTAAGGTAATCACTATCTACATCTACATATATATTAAAGTCTCCTACTATGATTATTCTATCTGATTTCAGCACTAAATCAGCTAAGAATTCGGCAAATTTGGATAAAAACTCTGAGTAGGTTGATGGAGGACGATAAACTATGGCAAATAAAATTGGGTTTAGCCTAAAATTGCTAAAATGTCCAATACTGAGGACCCTCAAAGGCATTATAATGTGTTTTTTGCTTTACATTAACTAGTAATTTGAAATGGTAAATTGTTGCTACTCCTCCTCCACGACCAGAACTTCTGGGATTTTGACAGTTTAAATAACCAGATGGAGTTGATTCATTCAAACCAGCATAATCCTCTTGTCCTAACCAAGTCTCTGTAAGGGATATTAAATCTATGTGATGATCAATTAACAGATCGTGGACTAGCAGAGACTTGGGAGTTAGAGACCTAATATTTAACAAACTGCATTTAATTTTTAAATTATGAGGAGGAACAGCGCCAAATCATTCAATTTAGAGGCTTCATGTTTAATTTGAGTTTTACCAACATTTTGCTTAATCACTTTAGGATGCTTATTTATGATATTTTTATTTACTTTGGAGGGAGCAGACAAGGATTCTCTGATGGGGAAGACGGGGGCTAAGTTGAGGGGTGGCGGATGAAGAGGAGCTGCAGAGAGGCGTGTAAGACTGCGACTCTGCTTCCTGGTCCCAACTCTGAGTTGTCAAGGTTTTGGAAATTTGGATAAAAATGATGCCAGATTGTTAGATAAATGAGACGCACCATCCAAAGTGGGATGGACGCCATCTCGTCTAATAAGACCAGGTTTTCCCAAAAATGAGTTCCAATTGTCTATGTAGCCCACGTTGTTTGCAGGACACCACACAGACAGCCAGCGGTTAAAGGATGACAAGCGGCTAAACATGTTATCACTGGAAAGATTGGGGAGGGGCCCAGAGAATACTACAGAGGCAGACATTGTTTCTGCAAAGCCACACACCAATTCCACATTAAGTTCTGTGACTTCCGACTACCGGAGTCGGATGTCATTAATGGACTCCACAATAACAACTGTGGAGTATTTACAGTTACTTTTCGGCAGCATTTTCAAATATGACTCGATGTCGCCTGCTCGGGCCCCAGGAATGCATTTGACTATGGCTGCTAGAGTCTCTAGGTTCACGTTTCTGACTACAGAGTCTCCAGTGATCAGAGTTTTTTCCCTCAGCGGGTGTGTCGCTGAGCAGGGAAAAGCGATTAGAAACATGAACAGGTTAGTGGTGAACTGGGGCCTTGTGACTAGGCTTCCTTCTCACCGTCACCCACCCATTCGCCTCGCTGCTAAGGAGGACCAGAGGACCGCTAGCAGGCTGCCCTATGCTAAGGAGTTCCGCTGCAGCTAAGGGGTGTATGTCATTATTAACTGGCACAGACGGTGTTTCAATGCAGCGGAGCCGGGATTCCAAATCAGCCCTCGCCTTGAGCGCCTCAAAAAGACAACATTTATTACATTTACCATTATCACTAAAAGAGGCTGAGGTGTAGCTAAACATCTGACACAGAGAGAACACCAGAGGAGAACTAGTAGCCATAGCTAGTGGCTAACCCGAAGCTAACACAAACACTGATGAAAGGTGAACATGTGGGGAGCGTGAAATGAAAACACTGAATGGTTTCATCAGTCAAGTTTTATTCTTGCAGTCACATCCCCATCAAATCTCTCAGTAGAAATCAGAGGCCGAGCACAGTCAGGTCCTCTCTATTTATACCAGTGACAACAAAAGGCATAATACACATCCTAGTTACATTTCCCTCTAGACACTAAACCCCCCTCAGTGTCCTTCGTCTCCCACCTGGCCCCAGGGGGTCAGGAAATCCTTTCACGCTTCTGCCGCCGTCTCTGCATGTCCAGGTGTTCCCCACCAGGCGGTCCAGCTCCATTGTCCCCTTCCCAGGTGTGAGGTCAGCACCTATGTAATCTCAAACTTTCCATTGGCTTATACAATATGCAGGTATGAATACATAAGCCACAGCCCCCCCAAACGCCGAAGAATGGACCATACGTTCAGGTTTCCAAAAAAAAATTAATACAGGATGGTCTTAATGGCATAACTGTACTACATGCTCACATTACAAGGAAAATTCCGGCCCACATCAACAGTACAGCCTACACAGCATGATCACATTAACATTTCAGTGATAACTCTCACAGCATAGCCTATACAACTTGATTAAGAGCTCAGTGATGACACCAACAGCATAGTTTATACCATATTAATCCATCACATATCAGTCTGCACGTCGTCTGGGTTTCAACCGTCTTCCGAATCTGCTGAATGCAGGTTTCGCTGTCTCAGCGGCATTGTCCTGTAAGGAATCTGCAGTCTGAGGAAGAGAATGGCTAATTGACCCTTGCGGGGGGGCCGAGCCTTGGCCCTTGGGGGGTCTACCCCGCCGAGGTGCTCTCGCCACCCGTACAGACTCATCATCCATCACAAAAGCAGGCTTAAGTCTGTCAATACTGACTGTCTCTTTCCTGTCTCCTAAATCTAGCACAAACTGCTTATCACCAGTTCCCAGCACTCTAAATGGTCCATCATATGGTGGACGTAGAGTTGGTTTTACAGCATCGTGTCTAACAAAAACAAACTCAGCATTCTGTAAAGCCTGAGGGACAAAAACCCGCGGAAAAGTGTGATGAACGGGGCCCGGGAGCACGTCTGCTTCCGCACCGCTTAGCGGCCCTGGATGCTCTGGTAAAAACTCGCCGGGCAGCCTGAGAGGTTGTGCAAACACTAACTCTGCTGGGGAGGCATTCAGATCCTCCTTAGGTGCTGAACGCAACCCCAATAAGACCCAAGGTAGTTTGTTACCCAATCTCCATCCGTAAGCGACGCTCTGAGGGCTGCCTTTAAAGACCTGTGAAAACGCTCGCATAAACCATTAGCCTGTGGGTGATACGCGGTGGTGCAATGGATTGCTGTCCCCAAGCTGCTGGCCATCGCCGACCACAGCTCGGAGACAAACTGGGGGCCTCTGTCTGACGTAATGTCTGACGGAACCCCGAAACGCGCTACCCAGGACGTTAAAAAAACTCGAGCCACCTCTGCAGCCGTGGTTGTTGTTAAAGGGACCGCTTCCGGCCAACACATGGTTCGATCCACCATTGTCAAAAGATGTGTGAACCCGTGCGACGACGGTAAGGGGCCCACAAGGTCGACATGCACGTGGTCGAACCTCCTGGCCGGGATTTGGAACGGTTCTAACGGAGCTTTCGTGTGTTTATGGATTTTGGCCCGCTGGCAGGCCATGCAGGTCTTTGCCCACTCTTTCACGTGCTTGCGCAGGCTCGGCCAAACAAACTTCTCTGCGACCATTTTTACAGACGCGCGCGCTCCCGGGTGCGCGAGAGAGTGAACCGAGTCAAAAACACGGCGGCGCCACGCGGCGGGGACTACCGGGCGTGGCCGCCCAGTCGATACATCACAGATTAAGGGGGGCATACCGGTTTGCAAACACCTGGTCTCCAGTCTTAACCCTGTTGGTCCAGACTGGAGCACGCGCACGTCCGCATCTGTACCCTGCTCCGCCGCCATAGCTGCGTAATCGATCCCCACGTGAACTGGGGCCGCGCGCGCTCCCGTGTTGTCATTTTGCTCCGCAGCCGCGGAAGTCTGCTCCCCACCCGTGCGCACCGGTGCTGTGAACGCGTGAGAGAGGCAGTCTGCTACCACATTGAGTTTCCCCGCTACGTGTTGGATATCAGTGGTAAACTCCGAGATCGCGGCCAGTTGCCTCTGCTGCCGACCCGACCAAGGCTCTGACATTTTAGACATTGCAAAAGTGAGTGGTTTATGATCGACAAACGCAGTGAAACTCCGACCTTCCAGCCAGAACTTGAAATGGCGGGTGGCCAAATGCAGCGCTAACAGCTCTCTGTCAAACGTGCTGTATTTGCACTCGGCATCATTTAAAGATTTGCTAAAAAACGCCAGTGGTTGCCAGACCCCGGCGACGTGCTGCTCCACGACCGCCCCTATGGCGACATCCGATGCGTCTGTAGTAAGAGCTATGCGGGCCGAAGGGTCTGGATGAGCGAGCAGCGTGGCGTCAGCCAGGGCTTTTTTTTACCTCCGCGAATGCGCGTTCCCGCTCAGGGGACCACTCGACCAGATTGGAGGATTTCTGTTTTTTGAGCACGGCATATAAAGGTTGCATGAGCTGCGCTGCGCGGGGTAGGAAGCGGTTGTAAAAATTTACCATCCCCAAAAACTCCTGTAATGATTTGACCGTTTGTGAGCGGGGAAAGTCAGCCACTGCGCGCACCTTGCCCGGTAACGGGATCGCCCCCTCTGGGGAGACCCGGTGCCCTAAAAAAATCGATCTGCGCCACACTGAACTGGCACTTGGCCGGGTTAATAATTAACCCATGCTCCCCCAACCTCCGAAAAACGGTAGCGAGGTGTTTTTCGTGTTCCTCCTCTGAAGAACTAGCGACCAAAATGTCGTCGAGACAGACAAACACGAAATTTAGGTCGCGCAGCACAGCATCCATCATGCGCTGGAATGTCTGTGCGGCGCCTTTAAGGCCAAAAGGCATCCGTAAAAATTCAAAAAGTCCAAAAGGAGTTATCACCGCAGTTTTAGGGATATCTTCGGGCCGGACCGGAACCTGATGGTAGCAACGGACCAGGTCTATCTTAGAAAAAATGCGCGCCCCCGCCAGATGCACCGAAAAATCTTGGATGTGCGGAATTGGGTAGCGGTCACGCGCCGTGGCGTTATTTAGCCTGCAGTAGTCGCTGCACGGTCTCCAGGAGCTGTCAGCTTTAGGGACCATATGTAATGGCAAAGCCCATGGGCTCTTCGACCTGCGAATAATGCCCAGTTTCTCCAGGCTGGCGAACTCTTCGCGCGCAATGGAGAGTTTAGCCGCATCCAAACGCCAAGCTTTGGCGAAGACGGAGGGGCCCACTGTAGTGATGAAATGCTCCACCCCGTGTTTCGCAACTGTTGCCGAAAAAGTAGGGATGGTGAGCATTGGAAACTGGGTGAGGAGTGTGTCAAACTTACCACCTGCTGTCGTGACGCTGGCCTGCACTGGTGGCGGAGACACCTGAGCTGCACAGGGAACAGAATCAAAAGACAGTGCATTTACTAAGCGTCTGTTGGCAAGATCAACTAATAAACCATGCGAACACAGAAAATCAGCACCTAACATATTGAAGCTCACTGCCGCTATGATGAAGGTCCACTCATAAGTGCGGCCGTGTAAGGACAGAGACAATGTCCTCTCTCTGTAGGTTTTGATGCTTGAGCTGTTCGCGGCCGTTGCCCCGTCGCCGCGGGCGCCCGCCACCCGGTCAGCGTAGGTCGGGGTGATGAAGCTCACCTGAGCCCCGGTGTCTATAAGGAAATGCCGCCCGGAGCTCTCATCCTTGATGTACAGCAGCTTATTCGCCTCGCCGAGAGCTGAAGCTGCTACCGGGTCTCAGCTTTGCGGTTCCCTGAGCTCTTGTAACCGCACGGCGGCACGCACCTGCGTGCCTTCTCCGCGAAACGCCGGTAAAAGAAGCAGAGGCCATCTCCCCCACTGCTTCGTGGCCGCGCCGCTGCCATGGTGGATGGGTACAGCTCTGCCGTCTCCAGCTCCTCGTTGCCCGGGGTCGCTGCGCTGAGGTCTGCCGCTGCAGCTGTGGTCTTCTGCTCGCCGTAGGAGTTGAGGAGCCGCTGCGCCTCCCGGGCCATCGCACGGAAATCTCGCTGCGTCTCACCCCTCATGTTGGGCAGGGTCCCTCTCATGTGCGTCGGGAGGGTGCTGAGGAAGATTTGTTTAAAAAGGAAGTTGTCGTTGTCTGACTCCCTCAGATGAATCATGTCCTCCATTACGGCGATCGGTCTGCGCCCTTCTTGGCCGTAAATAGCGATGAGCCTCCTGGCCCTCTCTTCGGCTGCGGGCGCGAAACACTCGATGAGGGCAGCCTTCAACTCGCCGTATTTGTCGTCTGCTGGCGGCTGCTGTACCACGCTCCGCACGCATCCCGTTGTGCGGCGGTCGAGCTTGGCGACAACGTGGTAAAACTTGGTGTTATCCGCCGTTATTCCTGCGAGCGCGAACTGCGCCTCGGCATGGAGGAACCACGAGTTCGGGTCATTCTGCCAGAATTCTGGCAGTTTGATGGTGACGGCGCTCGCTCGGGCCGTCCCTGACGAGTCTGCTTCGAGGCTCTCCCTCTCGTCCATAACTTTCACGTAACTTGGTCACCAATGTGGGGAGCGTGAAATGAAAACACTGAATGGTTTCATCAGTCAAGTTTTATTCTTGCAGTCACATCCCCATCAAATCTCTTAGTAGAAATCAGAGGCCGAGCACAATCAGGTCCTCTCTATTTATACCAGTGACAACAAAAGGCATAATACACATCCTAGTTACATTTCCCTCTAGACACTAAACCCCCCTCAGTGTCCTTCGTCTCCCACCTGGCCCCAGGGGGTCAGGAAATCCTTTCACGCTTCTGCTGCCGTCTCTGCATGTCCAGGTGTTCCCCACCAGGCGGTCCAGCTCTATTGTCCTCTTCCCAGGCGTGAGGTCAGCACCTATGTAATCTCAAACTTTCCATTGGCTTATACAATATGCAGGTATGAATACATAAGCCACAAACAGAAGGCTAAAGAAGGTGATTAGGTGACACTGAGTGTACACACAGGTGCAAGAGGCTTGTTAAACAGAAGTGAGAGCTAACGATAGATGGAAAAAAGTGATTAAAATACAATTAAAGGCAAAATCCTCAGGAGAATGAAGAGAGCTAACCACAGAGCAAACCACACAGACAGACAGCAACACAGGAAGTGACGATACGTTACCACAGGAGATCTGACACAGATATAGTCTGTGGAATTTTTCCCTTTAATGAAATGGAATACGCTTAAGGGCTTGGTGCAAGGTGGGAAGCATCTTGTGGAATTTAAGCCCGCAAATTTCATCAATCAATCCTTTACTACTTATCCAGCACATGGACAGCAGTCTAAGCAGAGAAGACGGACTACTGCCCGGCTGGGCTAGTGATGGGTAGACGAGGCGTCATGATGCGTTTCGACACATTGCAAAACTGTATTGATACTGTGTCACTGAATACTGACACCTGCTGGACCTTAAAAATCCCTACAGGCAACCTAGTTGACAGACTCAACTGACACCGATTTGATGACCTAGTATATACAATAATATACTGCTCCAAAAAATAAAGGGAACACTGTCCCTCAAACTGTCCACTTAGGAAGCAACACTGATTGACAATCAATTTCACATGCTGTTGTGTGATTTTGTTGTCAGCACATTCAACTATGTAAAGAACAAAGTATTTTAATAAGAATATTTCATTCATTCAAATCTAGGATGTGTTATTTAGTGCTCCCTTTATTTTTTGGACCAGTATATAATTTAAGTTATTGTATTTTATATTGTATTATTTCATATCTTCATTTTAATTTCAAATATCATTGATATTTTTAGATACAGTCAATAAATAATGTGAACCTGTATCATAACGTGAAAATCTAAGTGAACATGTTGTGAATGAGGATGCTTGTGGACTGGGATTTTTTTTTTTTTTTTTTTTTTTTTACAAATTTTTATTCAAAAAAATAAGTTTTTCCAAAGTTTTAAAATTCAGTCGGTTGCGCTTTTTGGACACAACTTCTCCAGCTTTTGAAAACACGCGCTCACATGGCACAGATGAGGCTGGAGTGCAGAGAAATTGTAACGCCAGCTGGAAGAGGTTGGGATAAATGGTCTTTTGATTGTCCCAGTATCTCAGAGGATCCTGGGACCTGGCAATATTGCCCTCTGCCAGGTACCTCTGTACCTCCTGGATGGCATCAGCTGTGGCACTTTTGGTCTGCCTGCCCACTTCGATGTCCAGAGGTTGCCAAAGGTTATCTAAAAAACAACAAATTGGCATTTTAGTACATGATTTCCAAACAACAACAAATAATGCTGAATAACATGCCTGAAGTGGGTGCAGACAGCTGTTGTGAAGACGGTCCCGGCTGGGGCTCATTTGTGCGTCCGATTACAGACGCACGTTCTGCCCGCAGTCTACTGATGGCGTCATTGCACTTGGAGGAACTGCGGAACCCGAGTGATTTAAATCTGGGGTCTAGAAGTGTTGCTAGGGTCAACACACTTAATGACTCCAGATTGGAAGCAGTGTCTGTGACTTGACGCTTCAGGTGTTCTTGTAGGTGTATGGCTGCCTGTGTGTGCAAGGTTGAAGCATTACGCTCTAGTGTAAGATAGAGCATTTTCATCATCGCGATGACCTTTGACCCTGACACTCGCCTCTCTTCAGACAACTCCACTGTAGCTTGATGGAAAGGAGCAAGCACAAGAAGTGTTTCTCCTATGATGGTATACTCATCAGCTGTAAGTGGAGTCAAATCGGTTTTTAGAGAGGCCAGAGATACCCACACTGGTTCCCTCTCACCATGTAGCCTTGACAACATATCATATGTGCTGTTCCAGCGTGTTGGCACCTCACTGATAAGTTTCAGGCTTGGTCGTCCCATCTGTTGCTGCACTTGAGCGAGCTTCTCCTTGGCTGTAGTGCTTGATCTTTAGTATGTCACAATGTGCCTAGCTTTGTGTCTGATGGATGTAAGTGTGGGGATCTGATCACATGATTTACTAACTAATAAATTGAGACTATGTGCAATGCAAATTGAGTGCCGAATTTGAAGCTGTCGAATGGATGCAATCATGTTGGGTGCTGCGTCGGTCACAAGACACTTTACTTTATTGGTTATGGCCCAGTCCTCCATCATGCCCCTTTTGACTTGGGCCAAATTGTCAGCGGTGTGACTTTGTGGAAAGTACTGCACACCCAACACAGACGTACACAACTGCAAATTCTCATTAATGTAGTGACAGGTAAGAGCCAAGTAAGCCTCCATGTTCACAGATGTCCACATGTTAGCTGTTATACTCACTGCCACAGCTTGCTGTACTTCCTTTTTCACTCGTTCCCGTTCCTCCTCGTACTTTTTCGCCAGCATTTGTTTGATGGTCTGAAAATTACACCAAGTCAAACCAAAAGCAAATCCATATATTTAAATTAAAGATTAAATAAACTGAATATATCAACTACTACTTTAGATAATTTCCACAAACCTTTCTGGTTGGCAAAACATATGAGGGCTGAAGGGCCTGAACCAGTTCCCTGAACCCTTCACTCTCCACAATGCTGAGGGGCTGGCAGTCCTTCAGGATGAAATTCAGCACAGCTTCATCCAGCATCTGCTTCCTGGAAGCTTGATGGTTAAAAATAAAGTAAAGAATAAATTAATAGGAATTAATTATCAATAAAGCAACTATGAGTAAGTAGTAGAAGGGCTGTATACCTGAGTCTATCCTGGGTGTATCCGGAACTTCATTCTCATGCCTGGACCTATAATGCCTCAGCATTGAGGAGGTGCTTTTGTTTAAATACGACAGCTCTGTTGAACAAATGCGACATATAACCTGCAGAAAATATGAAGAGTAAACTAAGAGTCACTTTGAAATGAATTTGAATTCAGGTAGATCAAGTGGAAACTCTGAGAGGAACAGGATGAAACAAGGAAATTAAAACAAAGAAAATAGTATTTTTAAATACCTTATTTTCCGATATCAGATCAAAATGAGCTGCACGGTGGCGCAGTGGTTTAGCACTGTTGACAGCACAGTTTTACCCTCGGCCGGGGGACCGCGGGGATCATGAGATCGTGGGTTCGATCCCAGCCCCCGACCAACAGTGAGCTGTGTGGAGTTTGCATGTTCTCCCCGTGTTGCGCGGGTTTACTCTGGGATTTCTCCGGTTTCCTCCCGCATACCAAAAACATGTAGGTTTAGGGCGCTCGCGCACGCAGCGACCAGCAGCCGGTGGCTTGTCACCAGACTGCAAACCAAGTCTACCTACGGGTACAAATAAGTAAAAAAAAAAAAAAAAAAAAAATGGTCCCACACGGCGGAAACCTTTCTTTTTCCTTGAGGCTGCTCGTGCTCCATAATTCGTGATAAATTTGCACAAGAACCGTCTGCAACACATACGAGAGTCTTTGGGCAAAATCAAATCAAATCAAATCAAACTTTATTGTCATATTGCTGTACATACAACTGTAGTGCAGGCAAGATGAAATTGCGTTTCTCTCGGCATCCATATAAGAAGCAGCATGATTAAGACACACTCCCACATAGCTCCCACCCCCCCATCCATTCACACATCCCTGAGACATACTTGGGGAAAAAGAATAACTAACTATAATATACAAAATGTCCATAGGTGCAGTAGTGTGTATGTGAGATTCCGGGTCAGCTGTTCATGCATCCCGTTGACAGATGCACTTCCTTATAAATGCTGGCGCGTCAGCGTCAGTTCGAAACAGTACCTGTATCGGTCACGTGACTTTCTTAAAGCGATACGCACACCGACACGGGGTTTTGCTCTATGAGCTCAACGCATGCGCCGACACATCGGTGTTGCCGGACCCATCACTACTTATCACTATGACCTCTTCGACAGATAACTAGGAAAAGTTCAAAAGATTTAACGTGAGGAGAGAACAGACCTCTCCCATTCCAGCAAAAGTATTACAAAATAAGCTTAGGTCATTTTTCTAAATGTACAGGCAAAAACAAGAAGTGAAGCATTAGTAACACTAAAAATTTTAATCAACAGTAGAATAAGCATTGTAAAAATTTAAAAGGACAAAAGTTGCATGACTATAACGGTAACAAAAAAAAATATGACAAGACAAATTTTCACTCCTGTTTATGTGATTTCTCACATGGGGGGGGGGGGAGCTAGCTTCCCCTGATTTTTATTTTTTTTTTTCAGGATGACCCCGACATTGGACATTTGTGGTGGATGGGAGGACGGAGAGCGGTGTGGGGCAGGCTGGCTGTGGCAAGGGGAACATGACATTTGTTATCAACCTGAACATCAGGGTCATTGGCTGGGGGCAGTGGCAGGGGAGGAGGACCTCACAGGGGACAAGCAGACCCGAAGCTATGTAAAACAAATGACATTGACAATGACATAACGCATATCAACTCAACTGACTTTGACTTTGAAAATGCAGTGTTTACTTGAAGTGACATTGCAGGTCTGATAGTATCACATTTCAGAAATGTGACAGGAATAAGGAATAATTGTGTTGTACAATTTTGACGTGCTTAAAAGAGCTGGGCTGTACTTTGGGTGCTTGGCCTCGGCCGAGCCGGCCCTTGGGACTACAGACCACACCAAAATTTAGGAAGAAACATAGAAAATAAAGCATTCCTTGTGCAGAATGAAGCCAGATTCAAATTAAGCGATATGTCAACCTTTCCATTAACAGAAGGAGTGGGACAGAACCTTTCACAAAGATGCACTAACACAAATTCAAACTGTCTGTGATCAACAGGACAGACAGACGTGGCCTATGAATAATTCAGGATTGGATACAATAAATGCTAAATCACATTAAATCTGCACGGACAGCTGGGTTAATTGTTCTAACTGAAATTTGTAAACTAGGTCAAGGGAGGACACTCACAAAGAGGGGCATGATTACAGAAACCTCATTTTGAGGGTATTATATGACTCACAAAGTTTCATCTAAATTAACCATGTACCACACATATTAATGGCACATACTGTATCTTTAAGGAAAAGATTTCCTTCTTCCAGTAAAAAAAAAAATAAAGGGACAACCCATCACGCTCTTCAGGTACGCTGCAACTTTGATGCATGGGCGTCTCCATGCATCAATGGGGGGGGAGGGGGGTTACCACAATAATTAATTAGCAAAAATCCTCAGAAAAATAGATAATAAGTAAAAAATATCAATAAATGATGAAAAATGTAGGAAAGAAAAAATATAGGTGAAACCACTTGGTAATGGAATCACAACATTCAATAGGAGAAGTTAAATTTACATCAATAAATTTGCCGGTATTTGAGAAAATTATGTGCTGAAAAATATTTGCAGATTATTGTGAAAAAAGATCCTAACACTTTATAAGAAATACAGTAAAATTAAAGAAGAGGAAAAAATATGTTTACAGCCATGGACAAAATTGTTGGTACCCCTCTGTTAATGAAAGAAAAACCCAGAATGGTCACAGAAATAACTTGAATCTCACAAAAGTGGTAATAAATTAAAAATTCTATGAAAATTAACCAATGAAAATCAGACAGTGCTTTTGAATTGTGGTTCAAAAGAATTATTTTAAAAAACAAACTCATGAAACAGGCCTGGATAAAAATGATGGTACCCCTAGAAAAGATTGAAAATAATGTGACCATAGGGACATGTTCAACCAAGATGTGTCCTCTAATTAACATCACAGGTGTCTACAAACTTGTAATCAGTCAGTCGGCCTATTTAAAGGGTGACAAGTAGTCACTGTGCTGTTTGTTGACATGGTGTGTACCACACTAAACATGGACCAGAGGAAGCAAAGGAGAGAGTTGTCTCAGGAGATTAGAAAGAAAATTATAGACAAGCATGTTAAAGGTCAAGGCTATAAGACCATCTCCAAGCAGCTTGATGTTCCTGTGACTACAGTTGCACATATTCAGAAATTTAAGATCCACGGGACTGTAGCCAACCTCCCTGGACATGGCCGCAGGAGGAGACGGATAATACAAATGGTAACAAAAGAGCTCAGAACAACCTCTAAACACATTCATGGTGAACTCCAAGGTCAAGGTACATCAGTGTCAGATCGCACCATCTGTCATTGTTTGAGCCAAAGTGGACTTCATGGGAGACGACCAAGGAGGACACCACTGTTGAAAACAAATCATAAAAATGCCAGACTGGAATTTGCCAAACTGCATGTTGACAAGCTACAAAGCTTCTGGGAGAATGTCCTATGGACAGACAAGACAAAACTGCAACTTTTTGGCAAGGCACATCAGCTCTATGTTCACAGACGCAAAAATGAAGCATACCAACAAAAGAACACTGACCCTACTGTGAAACATGGAGGAGGTTCTGTTATGTTCTAGGGCTGCTTTGCTGCATCTGGCACAGGGTGTCTTGAATCTGTGCAGGGTACAATGAAATCTCAAGACTATCAAGGCATTCTAGAGAGAAATGTGCTGCCCAGTGTCAGACAGCTTGGTCTCAGTCACAGATCATGGGTCTTGCAACAGGATAATGACCCAAAACACACCGCTAAAAACACCCAAGAATGGCTAAGAGGCAAACATTGGACTATTCTAAAGCGGCCTTCTATGAGCCCTGATCTAAATCCTATTGAACATCTGTGGAAGGAGCTGAAACATGCCGTCTGGAGAAGGCACCCTTCAAACCTGAGACAACTTGAGCAGTTTGCTGATGAGGAGTGGGCCAAAATACCTGCTGAGAAGTGCAGAAGTCTCATTGACAGTTACAGAAATCGTTTGATTGCAGTGATTGCCTCAAAAGGTTGTGCAACAAAATATTAAGTTAAGGGTACCATCATTTTTGTCCAGGCCTGTTTCATGAGTTTGTTTTTTAAAATAATTCTGTTGAACCACAATTCAAAAGCACTGTCTGATTATCATTGGTTAATTTTCATAGAATTTTTATTTATTACCACTTTTGTCAGATTCAAGTTATTTCTGTGACCATTGTGGGTTTTTCTTTCATTAACAGGGGTGCCAACAATTTTGTCCATGTCTGTATCACTCTATAAAAGCAAGAAATCTGTGTGTGTGTGTGTGTGTCTGTCATGCTTCATAGGACATCATAGGATGGCCTATGATCTCTGCCTGAACATCATAGGACACCCTATGAATTCAGGTGTCATAGGACACAGACAAATGTGTCTTTATGATGTCATAGAGACCATGAACTCAGGCATCATAGAATGACTCGCGATGCCTATATGACGGCACATAGACAAATGTGTCTTTATGATGTCATATACATCAAGCCCACGGCACAGAGAAATATGTCTTTATGATGTCATATACATCAAGCCTGCCCTTCATGTCTTTATGATGTCATATACAGTGACAGACATCAGGCAACATGTCTGCCTTCATGTCTTTATGTCATATACAGTGAGTCCATGCCGGAAAGCCTCTTTTTGCTCAGATCTATTTTCATGATCCTCTCCATGAACTGGAATTACGACACACCCATTCCTCAACCAGTGGACTCAACGAAGAAGAAGAAGAAGATCCACCAGATGGAGAGCAATAGAATGACAACTGCTGCATGTCAGAAAAGATGCCATGAAGATGAAACACCTGAGGTTCCAGCAGTACATTGCACCCGTCTGAGACAGGAGGACACCCTTCACCAGCATAGGGTACGACAGACTTTAAAGCACATTTCTAGGACATCATAGGATGGTCTATGATCTCTGCCTCATCATCATAGTGCGTCCTATGAACTTAGGCATCATAGGACGACTCGCCATGCCTACATGATGGCAAATGTGTAACCTTGACAAATGCCAGTCTACACTACAAATGTGTAAAATACCAAGCAAAGCGCTGATTTTCTCCAGGTGCTCTGGTTTCTTGGCTTCTACGAGCATGCACGGGCCTTCCTGAACAGGGTCAAAAGCCACTTTTTCAGGATCGTACCCATGAACTGGAATTATGATGCAGCTATCCCGCAACCAGTGGTCTGAACGAAGAAGAAGAAGACCCACCAGATGGAGAGCAATAGAATGAGCAAAACTGCTGCACGTCAGAAAGGATGCCGTGAACATGAAACACCTCAGGTTTCATCAGTATGCCACAGGCATGACTGTGAACAACACAGCCATCTGAGACAGGAGGAGACCGTTCAGTGGTTTGAACGAAGAAGACCCACCAGATGATGTCTATATGACGGCACATAGACAGAGCACATGACTCCCTACAAGACATATATATAGACACAGGTAGGCCGGCTGGTTGGCACAGCTATTGATGCCGCTGAGGACACAGTCCAAGGATGGATAATTTTTTCACACATAGGGAGTTGTTCAGAACTCCTTATAAGAACTCCTGATACAAAGATATACAGTGATGATATAGAGTGAAGTACGTAGCGGTAATGCACCTGTAAGCTGGTTGCCAACCGCCAATCAAATCTAAAAGAAGAAGAAGAAGTAACACAGAACAGTGACAGGCAGGAGAAGAAGTAACAACCAGGGGCAAACAGCCCCAGATGGCAGGGCATATTTTGTGTGATTTTTATGTTTTGCTGCATACAAAAGCCATCACATGTGATTGCCACTTAGTGCTGTGTTGCTATACCAACTGTCGTGTAACTGGCAAGAATTCTGTTCCAATGCATCCCCTCTACGGGCATGCACGGGTTTCTACATGCACTAGTAAGAAATAAAATAAATTAATAAGGAAACAGAAAACCATGCAAATTTATGGGAAAAGTTCCAAATGTCTAAGGAAAGTCCAAGCTGATGAAGCTTACTGTGGGACTCAATTTAGAATCTACTACAAAGACAAAACAGATTCTTACTCAATTATGTAAGAAAACAGTGCTTTAGGGAGCTCAAAGAAAAAATAATTTGACCTTCCCTGCGTAAACTTATTCTTTTCAAAACCTTTGCATGGATCTCGTTGAGTTAAGGCAAAGATGTTGTTTAGTAATTATTGACAAAACCTTTGCATGGATCTCACTGAGTTAAGGCAAAGATGTTGTTTAGTAATTATTGACATACTTACTAAATAGACAAAGGCTTTCCCTTGCGCTAATCCAAATACTGCTATGGATTGCAATAATCTAAAAACTGCTATGGTAACACTGAAACCCTTAACCAAAACAATATCAAGATTTAAAATAGCTGAAATGATTCACTTAGATAATGTAATACATTTAATGGAATACGCTTTGTAAATCAAATCATATCACATCTAGGTACAATACCCAAATTATTAGTACCCAACATTTACCTAGGAAACCATTTAGCTTACCATCAACAATCTACAGGATCAGCATAATGCACAGACAGGATTATGAAAGATGGATTAGGGAAATAGTGACAAAGAAAAATAGGAAAATTGTGAATGGCAAACCCTACTATTGAAGCCATTTAACTTAGGTGATGAGGAAGGGTTTCTGGTTGATTACATGCAAAGACTGACAACTGACAGAGATGTTATCAATACTGCCCTTCCCAGGAGGGTCCATGTGATGAAGGAACCGTGGGAGGTGCACCCATCTTTTGGCCGAACTAGGGCATCTGGTCATCGAAGAAAAACTGGACCAAAAGTCCCTGGCAAGGACAACACAAAGGTTATCTTGGCGACAACAACAGCTGTGAATGGCGAAGGACATGACACTTGGGTGCATCTAACATTTTACCCCACTTGGAACCCTCAGCAAGAGACTGTTTAATACACATTACAGACTCACTAAAAAAAAAAAAAAAAAAAAAAACTCAACAAGTGACTGTTTAACTGTTTCTCTATGCAAGTGTCGGCCGACGGCACTCCCTAGCGTCCAGCAGCAGCTTAAAATAGCGAAGCAAGTGTTTGTTTATCATGGAGGGGCAAAAATGCAAGTGAAAGAAGGGTGCGGTTGGTGTTGTTGCCTTTTCATCCTCATCATCCTTGTAGTAATACTTTAAGTTGTCTCACTGCCTATACACCGTAGAGAATTGCTATGTTTGTTCCTTAATGCCACTATCAGCTGGACAAATTGTCTGCTACTGCTAAAATAATGCAGCTACCACAGGCTATTTGTTTCTCAAGAGAGGCTATACACAGGAATAACACAATAAACATCACTTTGAATCACACCTGTCACAACACTTATCACTCCACTGATCGGAAACATGATGACACTCCTTACTCTGTGAAGGCAAGGTTAATTTCATCAGGGAATTCCTCTTTTCTGAAACAATGATGTCCCTTTGGGAAGCTTGACACTCTCTAAGTGTGCAATGGCTTACAGTGCGCCTCTCCCCTGTACTGCTACCTGCTCGACCAACGAAGCGGGCAAGTGTTATCTTGAAAATCTACATTGTCAATACAGGGGGATGGTGGTCATGTGGTCATTGGACGTACCCACACCTGGCCTGGAATTGGGCAGGGGTGTGTACCCCGTTTTGGCAACTGATCGTACCCTCATTATGTCGGCAGACCAGGTGGGCAGGGTGTAGAGAGATGCTTTTTTACCACAGGATGCTACCCTTTTTGTTACATGATGCCATTTGGGGCAAGAATGTACCAGAGCAATTTCAGATGGAAAGCGCAGGAGTGAGGGTCCTTCATTCACTGTTTCCTTGAGTGACAGTGGGCAAAAACACTTAATTATAGGCTACAACAGGGGTGGGCAAACTTTTTGACTAGTGGGCCACAATGGCTTCTAAAATTTGACAGAGGGGCCAGACCAGGAGCAGATGGATGGAGTGTTTTGGTGACCCACCTCATAGGAGAAAAAAAATATATCATGGGATATGTAGAAAACATGTGCTTTCATATCAATTGAAAATGAACAAAGGCATTACAACAAAATATCTGTCTTTGAAGCCCCACGGTACTTAGCTCTTTATTGAAATGACTCTTAAAACACTGAAAATTAAATAAATGAAATACAGCTTTTTTATTACTAACAGTTACTATTTAAAAGCACTGAACGTTCTGTTATCCGTCAGGATATCATCATCATCATCACTCTCCTCCTGACGATCTTTATTTCAAAAACGTAGGAGATGTAGATGCACTTGTCCTTCTTCTTCCATTCAATGTGCGTCCCCAGTGCTAAAATTCAACAACAACCAGCGCAAGGACGGAACAGGGTCATGGCGTGCCAGTATGCGGAACGCGTTATATTTGATCTGGTGTGCATTGTTTATTTTTTAAAAGTCATTCAGTTTAAACTTGCCTTGGTACTTGACTCTTGAATGGCAGCTTGACGGTGAAAAAAATTTTGTTGAGTCTGTAAATTAGCTGCCAACCTCTGAGCAGTAGCCTCCCGTTCTTTCGTTGACTGCTTGCTAGCATAGTTAGCATGCTTTGTGGCAAAGTGCCAGCTGATATTATATTCTTTAAAAACCGTGACAGTCTCTTGGCATATCAGGCATACAGCAGTTGATCAGTGTTCGGTGAAAAAATATTTAGTTGTCCACTCCTTATTAAACACTCGACATTCTCTGTCCACTTTCCTTTTCTTAGGTCCGCTCATCTTTACAGAAAGGCTGAGGGGTCAAAGAGTAAAGCGCAAACGTGGAGTAATACGCCGCACCTAAACAGTCAATGTATCTAGTGGGAAAACGTGAGAATTGCTGGGAAAATAAAACATTAACAAGGTTTATTAATATAATTTTGTCAAGTTCAGCGGGCCGGATTAAAAAGCTTAACAGGCCCGCATATGGCCCCCGGGCCATAGTTTGCCCATGCCTGGGCTACAACCATTTGTAAAAATTATGACATAAAATAGAATAGTCTTGGGACTTCTGGTCTGGACAGCAGCTTAACGCTGAAGCTCCCAGACCCGATCCGTGAAAATACCTTGAAAATCAGATTTAACGGATTTTTGGAAGAGTGAAAATCACAAGACAAAGTCATTATGCCTAAAGGAAAACAGAAGAGATCAACATTTGCCACGCCAAGACGCGCATCGGCAGGAGAGTCTGACCTGGAGGACATCCACTTGGAACCAGAGGAGCTGAATGAGGCTAGAAACACAGTAAGTTTAAAAATGGTACTTCAAGAATTAAGACAATTTCGCCGAGAGTGTTGGGCCGAATTTCGTGAAATTAAAGACGAAATAAAAAGGACAAACAGCAGAGTGGACCAGGCTGAGGACCGAATCATGGAAGCAGAGGAAAGAATAAAAGGGCTGGAAGAAACCGTGCTGGAACTACTCAAACGACAGTCAAGACTGGAGGCTAAGCTAACCGACCAAGAAGGAAGACTAAGAAGAGACAACATAAGAATTCATGGTTTGAAAGAAGGAGTCGAGGACGGTTTCACCACAATGGCTGCATGCGTGGAATCCATACTGAGAGAGAAGTTGGAAATTCCCCAATCCACCGATTTGAAAATAGAAAGGGCGCACCGTTCATTAGCCCCAAGGCCATTGGCGGAGGCGCCACCACGATCGGTGGTGGTGAAGTTCTCCAACTTCAAAACAAAGGAGGAGGTTTTGAGACTGGCTTGGCAGAAAAAAGGATTTATGCACCAAGAAAGAAAAGTTTTTGTGGAGCACGACTACGCCCCGGAGGTCCTTAAAAAGAGTCGGGAATACAACGACGCTAAAAAGGCACTACGAGAGAAGAAACTGCGCTTTCAAACTCCATTTCTGGCGAAGCTGCGGGTTTTTTACGGGGATGAGACGTGTCTCTACAACTCGGCGGAAGAAGCAACCACGGATATGGCGAGAAGAGGGCTCCCGGTAACGGTGTATAAACCCGCAGCAGACCCGATCGAAAGAATCAAGGCTCAAACGTGGTGCACACAAAGACCCTCAAAATCCACGAGCCAGCAGCGGGAAACCCAGCGCCAGAGCTATAAGGAAAAACTGAGCGTTTTCAGGAGGGAATAACAATATTTTTAGTCAATCTGCGCATTCAACCCTCCTCCTACAAGGTAACAAACATTAAAGGAGATGCAGAATCAGCAAGTATCAAGTGGTAAAACATTTCATGGAACAGACGTAATTACCGTTCTCGTGATCATTTTGATCCCACGGGGTGAGACCTTGCATGGAGCCCCAGATCGAGGGAGATTATCAGTGGTCTTGTATGTCTTCCATTTTCTAATAATTGCTCCCACAGTTGATTTTTTCACACCAAGCTGCTTATCTATTGCAGATTCTGTCTTCCCAGCCTGGTGCAGGTCTACAATTTCGTTTCTGGTGTCCTTTGACAGCTCTTTGGTCTTGGCCATAGTGGAGTTTGGAGTCTGACTGTTTGAGGTTGTGGACAGGTGTCTTTTATACTGATAACGAGTTCAAACAGGTGCCATTAATACAGGTAATGAGTGGAGGACAGAGGAGCCTCTTAAAGAAGAAGTTACAGGTCTGTGAGAGCCAGAAATCTTGCTTGTTTGTAGGTGACCAAATACTTATTTTCCACCATAATTTGCAAATAAATTCTTTAAAAATCAGACAATGTGATTTTCTGGATTTTTTTTTCTCATTCTGTCTCTCACAGTTGAGGTATACCTATGATGAAAATTGGAGACCTCTCTCATCTTTTAAGTGGGAGAACTTGCACAATTGATGGGTTTCAATTTTCATAACAACTTCATTATCACTATCACTATCTTCACTATCCAGGCATTATATAAAAAACCAACAGCTAAAATAAGGATTAACGGTAAATTATCATCATCTTTTGAACTGGAAAGAGGATGTCGTCAAGGCTGCCCCTTGTCTCCACTGCTCTTTGCAATCTTCATAGAACCTCTGAGCCAATGGATAAGACAGAATCAAAAAATTCAAGGTATTACACTTGGTCAGAAGGAACATAAACGTCTGTTGGGGTAGCAGTATCAGGGCCAGAGATACCAACAGACTTGACAAGATTATCAAGAGGGCTGGCTCTGTAATTGGTCTCAGACCGGAGACCTTTGAGCCAGTGGTGGAGAGGAGAACACTAAATAAACTGCGATCCATCATGAACAATCCTGATCACCCCCTCCACCACACACTAGGTAGGCAGCGAAGCACTTTCTCCAGTAGACTACTACAGCTTCGTTGTCGAACAGCCAGGTACAGGAAATCTTTCCTGCCACATGCAATTTCACTGTACAATAACTCACTATGATGTTGTATTCTGGTCATAGCTATGCTGCCACACTGCACCTTACAGACTAACTGGTACCTCACATTTCACTCTGCTCCTGATAGTCCTTTGTGCAATGGGATGATTCATGTGTTTATACGGGTCATCATCATATATTAAGCTATGATGTACAGTATATAGGTTCTATAATCATGTTAGTTTCTTTTTTACTTTCCATGGGTAATCCCTTTGTCTGTCGTGTGTGTTTCCCTTTGTCTGTCGTGTGTGTTTCTGTTGTTTGGCTGTCAACTGTCATGCTGCTGTTACACTGCAATTTCCCAGTTTGGGATCAATAAAGTACATCTATCTATCTATCTATAAAATAGCACTCTTTGCTGATGACATTTTAATATACCTGGGGCAGCCGGACACCTCTTTTCCAGAACTAATCTCAGTTCTTTCAGAGTATGGAGATTTATCGGGGTACAAATTAAACATGCATAAAACCCAAATTTTAACATTCAACTATGACCCAAATCAATATTTACTAAGCAAACTCAAAACTAACTGGGAAATGGAATTTATGAAATATCTGGGGGTCAATATCCCGAAACAACTCAACAAAATTATAACACTAAACTATGATCCACTGATGGCAAAAATAAAATCTGATCTAGCAAGATGGAATATGATACCATTCTTGGGTACTGCTCAAAGAACTGAAGCAGTCAAAATGAATATACTTCCACGTCTTCTATACCTTTTCCAAACAATACCGGTAGAACCTCCCAAAAAAAACATGGCAAGAACTGGACAGAAGGATCTCAAGATTCATATGGCAGGGCAAGAGACCTAGAATCAGATATAGAACCCTACAGCTAAACAAAGACAAAGGTGGGCTCGCGCTGCCAAATATCAGGGACTATTTTAAAGCCGCACAAATTAAAACTTTAGTAGAGATATGTAACCCAGTCTACACTGCACAATGGAAGGAGATGGAATACCAAATGACAAGTGACATTCCCCTACAGGCGATAGTAGGGAACAATGCCTTACCTAAACTTTTGAATAACACTAACCCGTGGATAGAGACCCCGCTAAAAATTTGGTTTAAGATTGTCAGAGAGAATCAAACTAAAGAACCCTATCAATTACTGCAATGGATTGCCTATGATCAAGACTTTACTCCTAATAAAACAGACACTAGATTTAAAAAGTGGAGAGAGAATGGACTGATAAAATATTATGATTTTTTTAAAGGGCAAACTTTAAGAAGTTTTGAAGATTTGAAAAAACAAGGTCTAATAAATCAAGACCTTTACAGGTTCTTTCAGCTTAGACACCACATAAACAAAATACTTAAAAAGGAGGATTTGGAAAGGGCCCAGTCAGGTGTTCTGAAGGTCTTCTTAATGGCATATAAAGGGATCCCAGGGATCAGATACATTTCTAAAATATACCTTGGTCTTCAAGACTTAAAAGGAGACAACACATCATATATAAAAGAGAGATGGGAAAAAGAGGGGAATTTCACTTTACAACTGGAAATATGGAAAAAGCTAAATAAACAACAATGGAAAAGTACCTCATCCCTGCAGTGGAGAGAGTTTGGATGGAAAAATTTGGTAAGATTTTTCAGAACACCTGCACAAAACAAATTTACTCGTAAGGGGTTGAATTGTTGGCGCTTGTGTGGTGAAGAGACTGCAAATCATTTTCATGTGTTTTGGTCATGCCCAGTTATCCACCAATATTGGACCAATGTACAGACAATATTGGGGAAAATATTCAAAATAACAGTTCCCTTTTCTTTTGTAACTTTGTATTTGGGTTTACTACCAGAATCACTGGAAAGACGAGGAGAAAAATACTTATTCACTGTTTTAATATTGGAAAGTAAAAAAGCTCTAACAAAAAAAAAATGGATGTTGAAGGATTGTCCTACACCTGAAGATTGGATTAACGTGATTCAGGACATTTATTCGATGGAAAAGTTGACATTCACACTGAGACAAGACATGGATGGGTTCTTGAACTTTTGGCAACCCTGGAACGCATGTGTGTCTTCCATTAGATCTAATCTTTGACAAATACTGTTTCAATAATGGCACCTCTCTTTGTTCCAATGCTACTCAGATACTCTTATTTTATTTTTTTTTCTCTTTTGTTTTTTTTTCTTGTTTTGTTTTTTTTGTTTGTTTTTTGTTCTTTCTTTAATTTCTCTTTTTCTTTCACTTAAAAAAGCGTGTTGTAATAATTATTTTCCAATGCTGTCAAAAAAACAAAAAAAAGGGAACATGTGATGAAAATGTAAACAATGCAATGGTGTAATGACATGTATACCCTTTACAAAAACTTAAATAAAAAAAAAACTTGTTAAAATAGAAATGTGACAATGAACCACATGAACTCTCCACACTAACAAATACTGTATTAACGTGACTGCTGTGATGGTGGTGGGAGGTTGCGCACAATTTCATAGGGTATAGGCATAAAAAAAAAAAATCATTACAAGTTGGGATTGGGATCTGAAATTCGTGTTAAAAACATGGGACAACTTACAAGGGGTAAGAGAGGGCCCTCAGCACATAAAGTTTGAGGAATTTCCCTCAGAGCCAACGCACCAACAAGGCTCTTCTAAGGTCGCTAAAAAGACCTCAGCTCAGGAAGATCTTTTGTCAGTTTTTTGTTTTAAAGTTTTATATACTATGTTCTTAATGTTTTTTATGTTCTTAATGTTCTTTCAGTTTCTGAGTAGCATGAAAGAGGGCCACTACACTGTTATGCTAAATAAGACAATACAATGGAGAAACAGGGTGTAACCAAAATAATCTCATATAATGTAAAAGGGATCCTGAATCCAGTTAAAAGATCCAAGATTCTAGGCAAAATGAAAAAAGACAAAGCAGGAATAATATTTTTACAGGAAACCCACCTAACAGACGTGGAGCACACTAAACTTAAAGGCCAAATGTCACGTAACAGGGTACTTTAAATGTCTTGAAACTAGATATAAAAGGGAACCGATCCGTTCGGGTCTTGGTGCATATGCTTCAGTAACGCCGGAATATTCGTTAATTTAAAACTGCCGCGCTTGGCCTGACGTTCCCACTCACGGCCCCCGGAATCGCCTGGGGAAGAAGGCGGAAGTGACGAAATTGATTGTACCTTAGTTTGATGCTTGGGGTATCCCGATTGATTGTTTATATGGAGACTGGAAGATTGAAGTGAGCAACAAGAAAGAAAAAATTGGATATTTCACCCCTACCTTAAAACGGGGCTATAAGGGACAGCTGGGTAATAAGGGACACTTTTCTGGGAAATGTTTTCATACCTGTCAAGTGATACGTTTTCGCCGTATTTTAATACCGTAAAACGCGGTTATAAGGGACGGCGGGGTAATAAGGAACACTTTTCTGGGAAATGTTTTAAATGTAATTTGTGTTGTTATTGTCAAATATTTTAAGGATTCATGGATATTTGACAATAACAACACAACTCAGCGTCCGGCTCAAAATAAAAAAAGCAGAATTCTGGATTTTGAAGGCGATGCCTTTCTGTTCCGCAGCCGCAGCACAGCTGAAAGTGTTAGGCCATCAGCCTAATGACTTCTAACAGTAGTGAGAATAGCTCCCGCTGATCGATCTGCACGGGGCGGCCATCAGCCTAATGACTGAGTCCACACTTCTCAATGTAGTGAGAATAGCTCCCACTGAGCGATCTGCATGGGGCGGCCATCAGCCTAATGATTGAGTCCACACTTCTCATGGTAGTGAGAATATCTCCCGCTGAGCCATCTGCCAGCACCCTAGCTGTGGGAGTCTCACACACACGACGTGTTCCTCAACACACTCAATAATTTTTTTTTCCCGTATATTTTTCTTTTGGGCGTACAGAAATGGCAATATGCCCGTATTTGCTAAAATTGCATTTTCCCTGTATTAAAATACGGCGAAAACGTCTCTCTTGACATGTATGCGCCTCCATTCTCATATTGATCTGGTAAATTTCTTGACAGCAGCGGCTCTCCTCCACTGTAATAATAATGGCTTCCGAAAAATCAATATTTATGGGGCGCCCTCGACAGACCCCCTTCGGCTTCCCAATTCTGGAGGCGATTAATGTCCAATTCAATGACATTTTCCACTGGTTCTGCTCTCTGGTCATCGTCGGAACTGTTGTCATCAGACAAAGCATCTGATTCCGTCTCGGACGGCTCGAACCTGTAAGGTTCTATGCCTCTGTCACTGTCTGAACCACTGACAAAAAAAAGACAAAAAAAAAAAGACAAAACTAAACTAATTTGTTCACAATCACTGTCACTTTCCGCCATGATTGTCCAATGTTGATAAGTGTGAATGTGGATAGGCAGGGTGAAATTTGTGACGTCAAAAACATGGGCGTGATCTGGATTGGCTGTCACAAGCCAGCGAGCAAGGCGGGGACTTCGCCTGGTGTATTTTGTGCAATTATGTAAATATGGGTGGGTGATATGGTCTCCGGTATGAATATTTGGTTTAAGCTATGTGTATTTTATCAAAATTCGTTGTCATTTAGAAAAAAAAATTACGTGACATTTGGCCTTTAATAGACAAGGGTTTAAAATGATCTCTTCATCTTCATATAAGTCAGGGAGGAGGAGGAGGGGGGTAGCGACATTGATCTCAACCAAAATTATATTTGAAAAAAAATCAGAACACAAAGATAAAGAAGGGAGATTCAGCATGGTACTTGGTCGGCTAGAGGGAGAAGATATCACCCTGCTGAATGTATATGCACCTCCAGGGGCTAACTGGAAATTTTATAAAAATGTATTTGACCTAATGATAACTAAAGCCCAAGGTTTAGTGATATGTGGTGGAGACTTCAATCTAAGACTGAATCCATACTGGGATGCATCAGGTAATTCTCCACATCAAAATAACACTCAAAGTAGAAAAACTCGGATGCTACTAAAAGAAATGGGAATATGTGACGTGTGGAGGGAATTCAACCCCAGTGTAAAAGATTATACATTTTACTAGCACCACATTCATCATACTCAAGGATTGACTATTTTTTTCTGTTTAATAGAGACATTGGAAGAGTAAAAACATGTAAAATAGGACTGATGGATCTCTCTGACCACAGTCCAATTTATATGGACTTAAGTATCCAAAAATACACAAATAATACATTTTCTTGGAGGTTAAATTCAAATGTGCTGAAAGGACCACTGAAAGATGAACTGGAATCAGATATTCTCAGATATTTGGAAGAAAATGATAATGGAGAAGTATCCCCTTTAATACTGTGGGACGCATGCAAAGCTGTAATAAGGGGAAAGATTATTGCAAAACTGGCAATCCAAAAGAAACTGAGACAAGAAAAACTAATCACATTAGAGTCAGAACTTAAGAAACTAGAAAAAGAGCACAAAGACAACACTCATTCTAATGACACGCTCAAAATTAAGGAAATTAAAAAACAAATAAATAAGATCTACACAATAGAAATCAAGGAGAAACTTACATTTCTGAAACAAAAATACTATGAAACAGGTAGCAAATCGGCAAAATTACTAGTCTATAAATTGAGGAAACAACAAACGGAGAGAGCAATCTACAAAATCAGAGACCCAGTATCAAAGGAAATAAAATTTAGAATTCAGGAAATTCTTAAAAGCTTCGAGAACTACTACAAAAACTTGTACTCCCTCAAAAAACATAAAAACGCATCCGAAGCCTTCCTAAATACATTAAACCTTCCCCAACTTACTGAGTCACAAAATAAAACACTATTGTCAGAAATACAACCTAAAGAATTAGAAAAAGCAATTATGAAACGTAAAGCTAACAAATCCCCAGGAGCAGATGGCTATACAGCAGAGTGGTGCAAAACCTTTAAACAGCAACTAGGGGAAATCCCCCCCTCCTGGAGAGAAGGGGTCATTGCAGGGGTCATTGCAGTCATACCTAAACCTGAAAAGGATAAACTAGACTGCTCCAACTACAGACCAATCAGTGTGTTAAATCAAGACTATAAACTTTTTACCACTATCCTTGCCAAAAGGTTAGAAAATATACTGACAGACTTAATTCATTTAGACCAAACAGGTTTTATAAGACAAAGACAGACACAAGATAACATTAGACGCACTTTACACACAATTCATCATATAAAAAAATATAATTTAAATGCAGCCATATTGGGATTAGATGCTGAAAAAGCATTTGATTCGGTTGACTGGTCTTTCCTATGTAGAATCTTATCCAGTTTCAATTTTCATAACAACTTCATTAGAAGTATCCAGGCATTATATAAAAAACCAACAGCTAAAATAAGGATTAACGGTAAATTATCATCATCTTTTGAACTGGAAAGAGGATGTCGTCAGGGCTGCCCCTTGTCTCCACTGCTCTTTGCAATCTTCATAGAACCTCTGAGCCAATGGATAAGACAGAATCAAAAAATTCAAGGTATTACACTTGGTCAGAAGGAACATAAAATAGCACTCTTTGCTGATGACATTTTAATATACCTGGGGCAGCCGGACACCTCTTTTCCAGAACTAATCTCAGTTTTTTCAGAGTATGGAGATTTATCGGGGTACAAATTAAACATGCATAAAACCCAAATTTTAACATTCAACTATGACCCAAATCAATATTTACTTAGCAAACTCAAAACTAACTGGGAGATGGAATCTATGAAATATCTGGGGGTCAATATCCCGAAACAACTCAACAAAATTATAACACTAAACTATGATCCACTGATGGAAAAAATAAAATCTGATCTAGCAAGATGGAATATGATACCATTTCTTGGGTACTGCTCAAAGAATTGAAGCAGTCATAATGAATATACTTCCACGTCTTCTATACCTTTTCCAAACAATACCGGTAGAACCTCCAAAAAAAACATGGCAAGAACTGGACAGAAGGATCTCAAGATTCATATGGCAGGGCAAGAGACCTAGAATCAGATATAGAACCCTACAGCTAAACAAAGACAAAGGTGGGCTCGTGCTGCTAAATATCAGGGACTATTTTAAAGCCGCACAAATTAAAACTTTAGTAGAGATATGTAACCCAGTCCACACTGCACAATGGAAGGAGAAGGATTGTCAAATGACAAGTGATATTCTCCTACAGGCAATAATAGGGAACAATGCCTTACCTAAACTTTTGAATAACACTAACCCGTGGATAGAGACCCCGCTAAAAATTTGGTTTAAGATAGTCAGAAAGAATCAAACTAAAGAACCCTATCGATTACTGCAACGGATTGCCTATGATCAAAACTTTTTTTTTTTTTTTTTTTTTTTTTGTACTTATTTTGTACCCGTAGGTAGATTTGTTTTGCAGTCTGGTGACAAGCCACCAGCTGCCGGTCGCTGCGTGCGCAAGCGCCCCTTAACTCCCTAACCTGCATGTTTTTAGCATGTGGGAGGAAACCGGAGAAATCCCGGAGTAAACCCACGCAAACACGGGGAGAACATGCAAACTCCACACAGATCACTGTTGGCCGGGGGCAGGGATCGAACCCATGATCTCATGATCCCCACGATCCCCCGGCCGAGGGTTAAACTGTGCTGCCGCAGTGCTAACCACTGCGCCACCGTGCAGCCAAAACTTTACTCCTAATAAAACAGACACTAGATTTAAAAAGTGGAAAGAGAACGGACTGATAAAATATTCGTCAGTCGGCCTCCGTTGGTCTATGATGACCATGGAAGAGAATCCTAAACGTCTACTCTGCTAGAACAGCACCGCCTGTGGCTGAACAGGCCGATGCGCGAATGGCAGTCCCTGTCACACAGGTCGCACTTGTGGGTGGTCTCCGTGCTGCTGGAGCTGTAGTGGTTCTTCCTGCGGGTCCTTTTTTCATCTGCTGCAGCAGTCAGTCTCTCTTCACCCACCTTGAGCTGTCTGGTCAGGGTGGCTCTCCATTTGGAGTGGTCCGTTGCAAGGTCCTCCCAGCGCTCTGTGTTGATCTCCAGGGCCTTCATGCCTCTCTTGCAGACGTCTCTAAAGCGCAGCTGTGGGTGGCCAACGTCTCTCCTGCCAGTCGCCAGTTCTCCGTAGAGGACGTCTTTGGGGATTCTGCCATCCTCCATACTGTGAACGTGGCCTAGCCAGCGGAGCCTGAGCTACCTGAGTAGAGTGAACATGGAGGGAAGGCCGGCGTGGGACAGAACTTCTGTGTTGGGCATTTTGTCCTGCCAGGATATGTCCAGGATACGGCGAATGCAGCGCAAGTGGAAGGAGTTCAGTCTCTTTTCCTGCCGGGCGTATGCTGTCCACGTCTCACTCCCATAGAGCAGTGTGCTGATGACACAGGCGTTGTACACTGCCATCTTCGTCTTGACAGAGAGTTTGGGATTCTCCCACACTCGTGTGGTGAGGCGAGTGAGTGTGGAGGCTGATTTTCCAATCCTCTTGTCGATCTCTCTATCAAGGGAGAGATTGTTGCTGATCGTGGACCCCAGGTACGTGAACTGATTCACGACCTCCAGCTCGTAGTCGTCGATGGTGATGGTTGGTGGTGCTTTCGTGCCTTGCGCCAAGACGTTAGTCTTCTTCAGGCTGATGGTAAGCCCGAAATCCTTGCATGCCTGGGAGAAGCGGTCCATCAGGATCTGAAGCTCCTGCTGTGTGTGGGTCGTGACTGCAGCGTCGTCTGCGAACAGCATGTCTCTGATTAGAGCCTCGCGTACTTTGGTTCTGGCTTTCAGGCGGGCGAGGTTGAAAAGCCTGCCGTCAGATCTTGTGTGCAGGTAGATTCCCTCTGTTGCTGTGCTGAAGGCATGCCTCAGGAGCATAGCAAAGAAAATCCCAAAGAGGGTTGGCGCAAGTACACAGCCCTGTTTCACTCCGCTGCGTATGTTGAATGGCTCTGAGACATTGCCGTCGTGCTGCACTATCCCCTGCATGTTGGTGTGAAACGATTCGATGAGGCTTTGCAACTTTGGTGGGCATCCTATCTTTGGCAGGATCTTGAAAAGGCCCTCTCTGCTGACCAGATCGAACGCTTTGGTGAGGTCGATGAAGGCGACGTACAGGGGCATGTTCTGTTCTCTGCATTTCTCCTGGAGTTGGCGGATGGAGAATATCATGTCTACCGTCGATCGCTCAGCGCGGAAGCCACACTGAGACTCGAGGTAGACACGTTCGGCAAGCTTCTGTAGACGAACGAGAACAACTTGTGCGTAGACTTTGCCAACAACGCTGAGGAGGGAGATGCCCCTGTAGTTGTTGCAGTCGCTTCTCTCCCCTTTGTTTTTGTAGAGGGTGATGATCTTGGCGTCCCTCATGTCCTGTGGTACGGGACCTTCCTTCCAGCACTGGCAGAGGACATCATGCAATGGCAGCAGTAGGGCGGTCTTGCAGTGCTTGATCAGGTCGGGGGGTATGCCGTCGTTGCCGGGTGCCTTGCCAGCGGCCAAGCTATCAATGGCCTTGCTGAGTTCATCGATGGTTGGCTCTGCATCAAGTTCGTCCATGGATGGCAGGCAGTCGATGGCATCAAGGGCTGACGGTGTCACGGTGTTCTGTCTGGAGTAGAGGTCGGAGTAGTGTTCCACCCATCTCTCCATCTGCTTGTTCTTTTCTGCGATCATCTCCCCAGTGGAGGATTTGAGGGGGGCCGTCTTGCTCTGAGCCGGACCAAGTGCTTTCTTGATGCCATCGTACATACCACGGATGTTCCCTGTTACGGCAGCGGTTTGAATGTCTTGGCTGAGCTGAGTCCAGTACTCGTTGGCACAGCGCCGAGCAGTCTGCTGAACTTTGCTTCTCGCAGCCCTGAGAATCTAGAGATTCTTCTCGTTTGGGTACTTCTTGTACTCGGCAAGAGCTGAGCGCTTGGCTTCAATGACGGGGGTCATCTCGGTCAACTTGGCATCAAACCAGTCCTGTGACTTCGAGGTCTTCCTCCCAAAGGTAGCCAAGGCTGTGCGGTGGATGGTGTTTCGCAGCTCTTCTCACTTTTGCTTTGCAGATTCTCCTTCTTGTGGTACACCAAGTTCCTTCTCAAAGGTGGAGGCAAACCGCTCAACAAGTTCTGGTTGGGCCATCTTGCTAGTGTCAATCCGTGCCTTTCCAGGCTGTCTAGCACGATGGAATTTCTTCAGCTGCAGCTTGACCTTGCAACACACCAATGAATGGTCTGTGTCGCAATCTGCACTCTGGAACGAACGGGTGATTAGCACGTTCTTCAGTGAGGTGCGCCTGGTCAGGATCAAGTCCAGCTGGTGCCAGTGCTTTGAGCGCGGATGTCGCCAGGAAACCTTGTGTTGGGGCTTGGTCTTGAAGAATGAGTTTGTGATGCACAGATTGTGATAAGTGCAGAACTCGAGCAGCCGCTGTCCGTTGTCGTTCATTCTGCCCACGCCAAATGGTCCAAGACAGGAGGGCCAGGAGTCGTGGTCAGCACCCACTCTGGCATTGAAGTCTCCAAGGAGAATGAGTTGTTCAGAGTTGGGGATAATCCTGACAGTTGTTGCGAGATTCTCGTAGAACTCGTCTTTTGCCTCTGGTGTGGCTGTCAGTGTTGGGGCATACACACTGATGAGGGTGACTGGGCCTTGAGTGGTGTTGAGGCGGAGGGTGAGGAGTCGTGCAGAGCCATTGCTGCCCGGTTCCACCATCTTCAGCAAGGTGTTCTTCACTGCGAAGCCCACTCTGTGTTCCCTGTGTTCGTCACTGTTCTTTCCCTGCACGGTGGCGCAGTGGTTTAAGCACTGTGACAGCACAGTTTTACCCTCGGCCGGGGAACCGCGGGGATCGTGGGTTCGATCCCAGCCCCCGACCAACAGTGAGCTGTGTGGAGTTTGCATGTTCTCCCCGTGTTGCGCGGGTTTACTCCGGGATTTCTCCGGTTTCCTCCCGTATACCAAAAACATGTAGGTTTAGGGCGCTCGCGCACGCAGCGACCAGCAGCCGGTGGCTTGTCACCAAACTGCAAACCAAATCTACCTACGGGTACAAATAAGTAACAAAAAAAAAAAAAAAAAAAAAAAAGTAGAATGTGTAGTCCTTCTCTCCCAGTGTGCCTGCGTCAGCCAACCGTGTTTCCTGGAGAGTGGCGATATCTACTTCCAGTCTCTTCAGCTCATTATTGATGATGGCAGTCTTCCTGGTGTCGTTAATGTCCTTGAGGTTAGCAGCGAGTCCTGTCATCATAGTGCGGACGTTCCAAGTTCCCAGTTTTAGAGTTGGTCTCTTGTTTTTTTGTCTTGCTTGGTGCGAAAGTTCTCAGCCTGCTGTTCGGACTTCTCCTCATCCCCATGCACCCAATGAGGAAAGCAGGCTGTGGCGGGACAACACCTTATTGGCTGGGGGCTGCCCAGCTTGAGGCGGGCGGTAGCTGTCCAGTGAGATCCGATGATCCCTCCCACCGTCCGGAACAACCCCTGGCGCCGCACTCTATGCCAATTGAGTGGTGGCTTATAACCGGTAACCGTCATTCCCCGTGTTTTGTCTACGCCAAAGGCGAAGCTGGAGTGTCCTCTCCAGTGATCCGGTGTTCTACCTTCCAGCGTTGGGCGTTGGTAGGATTCAAGCCTGGGCAGGAAGATATGGAGGACAAGATGTTGCCCATGTAGCATGTCCCCCCTCTCCACGTCACTGATGAATCCAAAGGAACAGCAGGGCTGCTACAGTTTGGCACCAGCGCCGTCGCAGGAGCTGCCAGAACGATGTTGAGCACAACAGAGAACTGCCTTAGGGGCTCCGACTCCGGATTTTTCCTCAGGGTTGACTCCCGAAACCTTTCCCGTGACCGAGTGTGCCGCAAGGCAGCAGAGGTTTGAAATTAGGGTTTACCTTCCCCTAGATGGGCTACCTTTCCAGTTTGACGAGCCACCATCTACCCGAAGCATCTGGTTTTAAGGCACCAGAGATCCGCCCTCGCCCCTTCTCCTATTAGTAAAAGCAGTTCCGCCGGGCTTAGAGACTAAACCACACTGGTAGGCTAGGAGTTGGACTTAGTTGTCAGAGGCTTTTCGAGACGCACGCCATAAGGAGCATTTTATAAGCACTTGGAGCTTAACCCCAGTGCCGCTCCTGGCTATGACAACCTTGGAACTTCACAATTTTTTTAAAGGGCAAACTTTAAGAAGTTTTGAAGATTTGAAAAAACAAGGTCTAATAAATCAAAACCTTTACAGGTTCTTTCAGCTTAGACACCACATAAACAAAATACTTAAAAAAGGAGGATTTGGAAAGGGCCCAGTCAGGTGTTCTGAAGGTCTTCTTAATGGCATATAAAGGGATCCCAGGGATCAGATACATTTCTAAAATATACCTTGGTCTTCAAGACTTAAAAGGAGACATCACATCATATATAAAAGAGAGATGGGGGAAAAAGAGGGGAATTTCACTTTACAAATGGAAATATGGGAAAAGCTAAATAAACAACAATGAAAAGTACCTCATCTCTGCAGTGGAGAGAATTTGGATGGAAAAATTTGGTAAGATTTTTCAGAACACCTGCACAAAACAAATTTACTCATAAAGGGTTGAATTGTTGGCACTTGTGTGGTGAAAAGACTGCAAATCATTTTCATGTGTTTTGGTCATGCCCAGTTATCCACCAATATTGGACCAATGTACAGACAATATTGGGGAAAATATTCAAAATAACAGTTCCCTTTTCTTTTGTAACTTTGTATTTGGGTTTACTACCGGAATCACTGGAAAGGCGAGGAGAAAAATACTTATTCACTGTTTTAATATTGGCAAGTAAAAAAAGCTCTAACAAAAAAATAGATGTTGAAGAACTGTTCTAAACATTTTATTGGGTTTTAGACCTTTGAGTTTTTAACCTCTTTGACTAGTTTTTAACTTTTAATATGACCCTTCTCTCTTACCTCTGGTTTGTTTTTCTTTTTCTTTTTATACCCTGATTGATGGAGCCTTGAGTATTCTTATCATGTTTATAGTCAGCTTCATATGTGCCTGTGTTTGTGTCTATGTTGAATGTAATTTGTGGCTTGTAAATATGGATGTCACCAGACTGCAAAACAAATCTACCTAACGTGATTCGGGACATTTATTCGATGGAAAAGTTGACATTCGCACTGAGACAGGACATGGATGGGTTCTTGAACTTTTGGCAACCCTGGAACGCATATGTGTCTTCCATTAGATCTAATCTTTGACAAATACCATTTCAATAATGGCGCCTCTCTTTGTTCCAACGCTACTCAGATACTCTTATTTATTTATTTTTTTGCTCTTTTGTTTTTTTTTTTCTTGTTTTGTTTTTCTTTTGGTTTTTTTTTTGTTCTTTTTTTAATTTCTCTTTTTCTTTCACTTAAAAAAAGGGTGTTGTAATAATTATTTTTCCAATGTTGTCAAAAAACAAAAAAAAAGGGAACATGTGATGAAAATGTAAACAATGCAATGCTGTAATGACATGTATACCCTTTACAAAAACTTAAATTAAAAAAAAAAAAATAGAATAGTCTTGGTCAATTAATTGCCACCCGTAGGGGCATATGCCCTGTTATAGGAGGTTTTTGCTGTACTTTTACCAATGAAAATAATGCAAAATGGTCATATTATTATTTCGGTTACACACAGCCTCATTGCTTTGCAGGCAATGATAACAAAGTTGATTAAGTTGGTGATTCTCTCCATGGAGAAGTCTGATCATGAATTTGTTAGTGATTTTTATAGTGATAATTTTGGTCTTTTCCTATGTGAGTCCTTGTGTCCGTAATATGATGATGAGGCTGGTTATTGTAAACTTAGTGATATGTCTTCATACAATTGCTGCAGATGATGCGAGTGGTGAAAGGGACGATACTAGCCCAAGGAGTGTGAAGTTTGCAATATTGTCTAAATCTATTTTGAGTTTTTTCCATATCATTTTCACATTACTGCTCCTATCATATTGGGGTAATGGGGATCACATTACACTTATTGTTATATCACTTTCTGCGTTCTTATTTGACACAGTTTAAATTGATTTGCATACATACATACAGTTAGGCCCCAAAATATTTGGACAGTGACACAAGTTTTGTTATTTTAGGTGTTTACGAAAACATATTCAGGATACAACTATATAATCAATATGGGCCGCCTCTTTTTCAAGGGACCAAAAATAATTGGACAATTGACTCAGAAGGCTGCAAAAAAAAAAAAAACAAGGCTGCATGGGCTCTTCCCTTGTTAACCTGTCATCAATTAAGCAGTTAAAAGGTCTGGAGTTGATTCCAGGTGTGGTGTTTGCATTTGGAAGCTGTTGCTGTGAACACACAACATGCGGTCAAAGGAGCTCTCAGTGGAGGTGAAATAGACCATCCTGAGGCTGAAAAAAAAGAAGAAATCCATCAGAGAGATAGCAGAAATGTTAGGAGTGGCCAAATCAACAGTTTGGTACATTCTGAGAAAAAAAGAGTGCACTGGTGAGCTTGGGAACTCAAAAAGGCCTGGACGTCCACGGAAGACAACAGTGGTGGATGATCACAGAATCCTTTCCATGGTGAAGAACAACCCTTGACAACATCCACTCAAGTGAAGAACACTCTCCAGGAAGTAGGTGTATCAGTATCTAAGTCTACCATAAAGAGAAGACTTCATGAGAGTAAATACAAAGGATTCACCACAAGGTGCAAACCATGAATCAGCCTCAAAAATAGAAAGGCCAGAATTCATCCATCCATCCATCCATCTTCTACCGCTTTTCCGGAGGTCCGGGTTGCGGAGGCAGCAGTTCAAGCAGAGAAGCCCAGACTTCCCTCTCCCCAGCCACCTGCTCCAGCTCTTCAGAGAGGATACCAAGGCGTTCCCAGACCAGCTGGGAGACATAGTCTCTCCACCGAGTCCTGGGTCTGCCCCGGGGTCTCCTCCCAGTGGGACGTGCCTGAAACACCTCAAGTGGGAGGCGTCCAGGAGGCATTCTAATCAGATGCCCATACCACCTCAACTGACTCCTTTCAATGTGGAGGAGCAGCGGTTCTACTCTGAGCCTCTCCCGGATGACTGAGCTCCTCACCCCATCTCTGAGGGTGAGTCCAGCAGTCCTACGGAGAAAGCTCATTTCAGCCGCTTGTATCTGCGATGTCGTTCTTTCGGTCATTACCCAAAGCTCGTGACCATAGGTGAGAGTAGGAACGTAGATTGACTGGTAAATCGACAGCTTTGCCTTAGAACTAAGCTCCCTCTTCACCACAACAGACCGGTACAACGTCCGCATCACTGCAGATGCTGCTCCAATCCGTCTGTAGATCTCTCGCTCCATTTTCCCCTCACTTGTGAACAAGACCCCGAGATACTTAAACTCCTCCACTTGGGGCAGGAGCCTGTCCCCAACCCAGAGAGGACAATCCACCTTTTTCCGGCTGAGGACCATGGACTCATGGACCATGGACCATGGACTTTTTGGTTCCAAGGTTGTCATAGCCAGGAGCGGCACTGGGGTTAAGCTCCCAGTGCTCATAAAATGCTCCTTATGGCGTGCGTCTTGAAAAGCCTCTGACAACTAAGTCCAACTCCTAGCCTGCCCGTGTGGTTTAGTCTCTAAGCCCGGCGGAACTGCTTTTACTAATAGGAGAAGGGGCGAGGGCGGATCTCTGGCGCCTTAAAACCAGATGCTTCGGGTAGATGGTGGCTCGTCAACCTGGGAAGGTAGCCCATCTAGGGGAAGGTAAACCCTGATTTCAAACCTCCGCTGCCTTGCGGCACACCCGGTCACGGGAAAGGCTTCGGGAGTCAACCCTGAGGAAAAATCCGGAGTTGGAGCCCCTAAGGCAGTTCTCTGTTGTGCTCAACATCGTTCTGGCTGCTCCTGTGACGGCGCTGGTGCCAAACTATAGCAGCCCTGCTGTTCCTTTGGATTCATCAGTGACGTGGAGAGGGGGGACATGCTGCATGGGTAACATCTTGTCCTCCATATCTTCCTGCCCAGGCTTGAATCCTACCAACGCCCAACGCTGGAAGGTAGAACACCGGTGCACATCAGCCTGTTCAGCCGCAGGCGGTGCTGTCCCAGCAGAGTAGACGTTTAGGATTCTCTTCCATGGTCATCATAGACCGACGGAGGCCGACGACCATGGACTCGGACTTGGAGGTGCTGATTCTCATCCCAGCCGGTTCACACTCAGCGGCAAACCGTCCCAGCAAGAGCTGTAGGTCATTGCTGGATGAAGCCAACAGGACAACATCATCTGCAAACAACTGAGATGAGATCCTGTGGTCATCAAGCATGACACCCTCCATTCCCTGGCTGCGCCTGGAAATCCTGTCCATAAAAATTATGAACAGGATCGGTGACAAAGGGCAGCCCTGGCAGAGTCCAACTCTCACTGGGAATGAATCCGACCAAGTGTTGGCAATACGAACCAAACTCTCACAACAGTCATACAGAGACCGAATAGCTCGTAACAACAAGCCCGATACCCCATACTCCCAAAGCACCCCCACAAAAATCCACGAGGGACGCGGTCAAATGCCTTCTCCAAGTCCACAAAACACATGTAAACTGGTTGGGCAAACTCCCACGAACCCTCAAGGATTCTCGAGAGGGTAAAGAGCTGGTCCGATGTACCACGGCCAGGACGAAAACCACATTGCTCCTCCTGAATCCAAGGTTCGACCAACGGCCAGACTCTCCTCTCCATTACCTTGGCATAGACCTTCCCAGGGAGGCTGAGGAGTGTGATCCCTCTAAAGTTGGAGCACACCCTCCGGTCCCCTTTTTTGAAGAGAGGAACCACCACCCCGGTTTGCCATGCCAAAGGCACTGCCCCTGACCTCCACGCAATGTTGCAGAGGCGTGTCAATCATGACAGCCCTACAACATCCAAGGCCTTGAGGTACTCAGGGTGAATCTCGTCCACCCCCGGGGCCCGGCCACCAAGGAGGTTTTTAACCACCTTGGCGACCTCAGCCCCTGTGATAGGCGAGTCATCCCCAAACCCTGCTTCCTCCGTGAAAGGCGTATCAGTGTGATTGAGGAGATCCTCGAAGTATTCCTTCCACCGCCCGACGATATTCACAGTCGAAGTCAACAGTGTCCCATCCGCACCCCCTCTAAAGTTGGAGCACACCCTCTGGTCCCCTTTTTTTTTTTTTCCCACAATATCTTTATTGAACCTTTTTTTTTTTTTTTTAACAAACATGATACAAACAATCAAACACTAACACTAAAGTACTACAAAAAAAAAAAATGCACTAAAAACACCAACAACCACCAACAAAATCAAATCTTCAACAATGCTCCTCTGTTTAGTCTAGACAATCCAATACATAAGTATACATATTATGTTCACCAGTTTGGAATTTACAAGGTCCACACACATCATTCACCTTCTTCTTCAAGAGTTATGTTTAAATTTTTTACATAATCAATAAAAGGTCTCCATATATTCTCAAACACAATTTCCTTTGATTTTAGTATATATGTTATTCTTTCTAATGGAAGGTTTGTTAACATCTGTCTTAACCACTGAGTCACATCTGGTCTATGAGTCTTTTTCCATAATAGTGCAATACATTTTTTGGCATTAAGCAAACTGAGGTCTATGAATGTTCTTTCACTTTTATTAAAATTATGCTTTTCTGGGTACAGACCCAACAAAAACAGTTTAGGATTCAATATGATTTGTTTTGAGATTATTTTTTCAATTGTTACCCTTACCTCTTCCCAAAACATTCTTATTAATCTACATTCCCATAAACAATGAAATAGGGTTCCTTTACTTTCCATGCATTTTGTGCATGTATCTGGTATATTTTTGTTATATCTATTTAACTCCTCCGGTGTAACATACATCCGCATTAACCATTTGAAATGTATCAATTTAAGGCGTGCATTTATTGATTTGGTTTGAGCTTCTGTACAAGCCAATTCCCATTGTTCCTCTGAAATTTCAGTTTGCAGATCTTCTTTCCAGTAGTTTAATCTTTTCAGTGAATTTTCACTTGAAGATAGTGTCAATGAGTTATAAAACTCTGAAATAATACCCTTTCTTTTACTATCTTTCATCATCATTTTTTCCAAGGATGAATAAATAGGTCGAGTGAGAGCTTTATTTTGATTTGATCGAATAAAGTTTCTAAGTTGAAGATATTTAAAAAAATGTGTTCTATTGAGATTAAATTTGATCCTCAGCTCTTCAAAAGACATTATGTTGTCTGCACATGGCAAATATAAATCCTGAATCTTTTGTATCCCTTTTAAATTCCATACTTTAAATACAGCGTCCGCTCTCCCTGGTTTAAAATATTGATTACCCCATATTGGACTAAATTGTGACAATAACTGTGGTTCTTTTAAATAGTTTTTAGCTTCACACCATATTTTGATCATATGCTTTACAAATGGATTTTTAACTTGTTTTTGTAATTTTTTTGCCGAATCTGAGTATATGAATATGGGAAGAGGTAAAGGTAAATTGTATGATTCCATTTCAGTCCAGTGAGGGAGATCATTTGATGAAAAATAATATGTCATAGACCTCAGTTGTGCCGACCAATAATACAACATAAAATTTGGACATTTCAGACCTCCACGATCAAATGGTAAATATAATAAAGACAAACGTAATCTAGCCCTCCTGTTGTTCCATATAAATTCCACTAACTTTTTTTTTATTCTTGAGAATAGATCTAAAGGTGGTGATAAGGGAATGTATTGAAATAAATAAAGTATTTTAGGTAAAATATTACTTTTAAGTATATTGATTCTCCCGATCATCGACATTGGTAGTGACATCCATCTCTGAGTTAACTCACTGATATCTGACATTAAGGCTTCATAGTTGACACTGGCGACTGATTCTAGCTTAGGCATAATTTGGATTCCTAAATATTTAAACTGATTTACAACATTGAATTGATTTACCTCAGGGGCTGGGTAATTTCTCTGGGTCTCATTTAGCATTAATATTGAAGATTTAGTTTTATTTATTTTATATCCTGATATTTCCCCAAAATTCTTTATTAAATTCAACAAGGTTGGAATTGATTTTTTTAGATTCGACATAAACAAAATTATATCATCGGCGTACAGGGAGATTTTATGTTCTGTTGGTCCAACTTTAATTCCATATATTTGTGAATGTAAACGTATCGCTATCGCTAAAGGTTCAATTGCCATAGTAAACAGTAAAGGTGAAAGTGGACAGCCTTGTCGACATCCTCTATTGATTTTTATTGGTTTTGAAATATTGTTATTTGTTAGGATTTCTGCTGTAGCATTATTGTATATTATTTGAACCCATTTTATGAAATTATTTCCAAGTCCAAACCTTTGTAGGACTTCAAAAAGAAAGGGCCATTCAACTCTATCAAAGGCCTTTTCGGCGTCCAATGATAGGAGAGCTATATCCGGTGCTTCTTTATTAAAATAAATAATATTAAATAGTCTTCTTACATTATGGAAGCCTTGTCTACCCTTTATAAAGCCATTCTGATCTCGATTAATAATATTTGGTAAAATTTCTTGTATTCGTCTTGCTAAAATTTTACAGATTATCTTAAGGTCGGCGTTTAATAGGCTTATTGGTCTCATATTTTCACATTTATTAGAGGGCTTACCTGGTTTTGGCAGCAGTATAATTAAGGCATTATTTATGTATGATGGTAAATTATTATTTTGAAATGCTTCTAAAACCATTTCCAAAAAAGGTTTTATTAATTTATTCTTAAATTTTTATAAAGGTCAACTGGAAGACCATCTGGTCCTGCACTTTTTCCTGATTTCATATTATCAATGGCTAGCCCAACTTCTTCTTGACTAATTTTAGACTCCAATATCTCCCTGTTTTCATTTGGAATACACGGTATAGATAGTTCGTTCAAAAACCCATTTAGTTTTGTTAAATCAGGTTCATTTTTGGTATCATATAATTTTTCATAGTAATCTCTAAAGGCTCTATTAATTTCTAAAGGATCTATAACTACCTGTCCATTACTTATAATACTGGTAATTGGTGTTTTAATTTCCAATTGTTTAATCTGCCATGCTAATAATTTTCCCGATTTTTCACCTTGTTCATAAAAAGATTGTTTCAATCTTAGAAGACTCGAGGCAGCTCTATTCGCTGATTTTTTGTTGTATTCAGCTCTCAAAATCAGTAATTCATTCTCCAACCTTGGGTCACTTCCTGCATACACTTTTTCCTGAAGATTTTTTATTTTATGTTCCAATTTAGCTCTCTCCTCTCGAGTCTTCTTAGATTTTGATCCTGTATAACTAATAATATGTCCCCTAATAAAAGCTTTGAAAGCCTCCCACTTTACATATGCTGATGTTTGTGTAGTATTGATGTCAAAGAACTCGTCTATCTGTTTTTCTATATACTTGACAAATTCCTCATCCTGAAGCCATTTATGCTGAAATTGCCATCTACCTGATTCCTTTGTCAATTTTTTATCTACATATATTAGACAACAGGGTGCATGATCAGAGATCACGATGTTATCATAAAAGCAGTTTTGAATCTTGGACCTTAATTCTGTGGAAATCAAAAAATAATCAATACGTGAGAATGTCTTGTAGGTACTGGAATAACAAGAATAGGCTTTAACTTGTGGTTTCATTTCTCTCCATATATCTAACAATCTCAATTCTTTCATAAAATGATTAATAGTCATCCTGCATCCAATGTGCGTACAATCCAGTCCTGTTGATCTATCCACACCTGGATTCAATGTACAATTAAAATCCCCTGCTATTATATGTTGCCCTGTAAGTGATGATAAGATGAGAAATAAATTAGCAAAGAACTTCTGATCATCTATATTGGGACCATATAAGTTCACAAGATTTATATTTTCTAATAGCAAAGAACCTTGAATGATTACATATCTTCCAAATTTGTCTCCAATTACATTTTTCACTTGAAAAGGAACTGATTTATGTATGAGAGTCATAACTCCCCTGGCTCGGGATGAAAATGAAGAGGTGAATACACTTCCCTGCCATCTACTCCTAATTCTTTTAACATCCTCCTCTATCAGATGAGTTTCTTGTAAAAACACAATTCTTGAACCCATGTCCTTTATTTTATTCATAACTTGTTTAAGTTTTTTTAAATTTTGTAGACCTCTGCAATTCCATGAAGTTAAATTAAGATTAACACTTTGGTCCATGATCAATAGAGAGTTTGGGATTACCTTGCAGTGTAAACATGCTCATACAGAGAAGCAAAAACATGAGTGGTTGAACATTCATCCTACAAACTACACACAAACAAATTTCCCCTTCCCACACTTGTGGCAAACCCCCCAAAATCAAAAGAAAAATTCTGTCTCCCGATATAGCCATCGACCGTTCCACACCCACGGGGAACAGCCTAAGCCACTCCTTCTTCATCCTCCCAATCACCCTAACTCTACTGCTTTTAATGACGTAACATTAACTCTCCTCTGTAGTTTTCCAACTTAACTCCAAAATTTTTAACAACTTTGTACATCATAGTTTTTTTTTGTTTGTTTGTTTGTTTTGTTTTTGTTTTGTTTTTTAATATATAATACAATCTATATTTTGTAAACTTACTATTTACTTCAAGTCAGTCAGATGCCTGTGCAAATGCTTAATTATTCTACCTTATATTTTGTTCATGCTTAGCTCCCACCAGTCTCTTCTTCTTCTTTGATCTTCTTGATGAACTCCTGCGCCTCCTCTGGGGTCTTGAAGATGTGGGTTCTGCCCTCATACGTGGTCAGCAGTCTCGCAGGATAGATTACACCATGACGAATCCCAAGGTTGCGCAGCTCCTTACGTACGGGATCAAACTGCTTCCTCAATTGCTGGATTCCTGTGGCCAAATCTGGGTAGAACCGCACCTGCTGGTCCTGGTGTTTAATCTCTCCTTTAGCACGTGCAGCGTTGAAGATCTTCATCCTGTCTCTGTTGCTAAGAAACTTCATAATTAAGGTCCTCGGCGGTCCCTTATCTCTCCGTGGGCCAATACGATGTGCTTTTTCCAGAACCACTGCTGATTGCAACTCCTCGCTGCCCAGCACCTCCGGAATCCACTTTTCTAGAAAGGAACATACGTCCCGACCTTCTGATTCCTCTGGAAGACCCACCAGCCTCAAATTATTCTGTCTCGACCGAGATTCCAAATCCAAAATATTATCTTCCAGAGATTTATTTTTTTTTTCCAAAGTGCGCACCTTTAATTGAAGACGGGTGACGTCATCTTCAGCACTAGCGAGACGGAGCTCCATCTGCGCCGTTCGTTCTACACAGTCACCCAATTCCTTTCTTATTCCTTCCAACGCTGTCATAATCCCATCAAATCTAGAGGAAAAGTCCGCTCTCATTGAACTCATGGCAGCCATCAGCGCATCTGCGCCATTCCCCGCAGAAATCGCAGCGTTGCCAGCCTCCTCCGCCATATATGGAGTTTTGTTTGCTGCGTCACAGACCTGAAAGTCCGTTAATTGGACTGTTTCGGCGGCTCGCTTTTTCCTTTTCCTGGTTTTCCAGCCTTAGGCTTCGCCGACATATCCTCGCCCAAATGCTGGGATACGTTCTGTCCCAAATGAGAGAGTTATTTGCCGATTTTTTTTTTCCAGGAGCAGAGCAGAGCGAGACACGTCCGTCCTACGTGGCAGCCATAACCGGAAGTCCCGGTCCCCTTTTTTGAAGAGAGGAACCACCACCCCGGTTTGCCAAGCCAAAGGCACTGCCCCCGACCTCCACGCAATGTTGCAGAGGCGTGTCAACCATGACACCCCTACAACATCCACGGCCTTGAGGTACTCAGGGTGAATCTCATCCACCCCCGGGGCCCGGCCACCAAGGAGGTTTTTAACCACCTTGGCGACCTCAGTCCCTGTGATAGGCGAGTCATCCCCAAACCCTGCTTCCTCCGTGAAAGGCGTATCAGTGTGATTGAGGAGATCCTCGAAGTATTCCTTCCACCGCCTGACGATATTCCCAGTCGAAGTCAACAGTGTCCCATCCGCACCATACACAGTGTGGACGGGGAGCTGCTTTCCCCTCCTGAGCCGCCGGACAGTTTGCCAGAATCTCTTCGAGGCCGACCAAAAGTCTTGTTCCATGGCCTCACCGAACTCCTCCCATACCCGGGTTTTTGCTTCAGCAACCACCCGAGCTGCACTCCGTTTGGCCTGCCGGTACACCTCGGCTGCTTCGCGAATCCCACAAGCCAATCAAGCTTGATAGGGCTCCTTCTTCAGCTTAATGGCCCCCCTCACCACTGGTGTCCACCACTTGGTTTGGGGGTTGCCACCACGAGATGCACCGACCACCTTGCGGCCGCAGCTCTGGGCCGCCGCTTCAACAACAGAGGTGGAGAACATGGCCCATTCAGACTCCATGTCTCCAGACTCCCTCAGAATGTGGTTGAAGTTCTTCCGGAGGTGGGAGTTGAAGACCTCCCGGACAGGGGCCTCAGCCAGATGCTCCCAGCACACCCTCACTGTACGTTTGGGTCTACCAGGTCTGAATGGCTTCCTCCCCTGCCATCGGATTAAGAACTAAGAACGATCGGACTAAGAACGATCCAACACACTTCCGGTTATGCCAGATTTCGTTAGCTTCTCAGGGATGAGAATGGGGATTGAGAAAAAAAGAGGAAACTAAGCCGGGGGTCTTGGGGGACACAGGCCCCAGAAGCTAACAAAATCTGGTGTTTTAGAATGCTCAAATGTGGTCTTATATTTAAAGTTAGAAGTAAGTACAGATGCATTTATAGTTTAACTTTTTAATCTGCTGCTGCATCACATGTGTAAATTTATGATATCTGAATGGTATGTTGATGTAATAATACTAAATTATATTTTACTACTATTTAATATGTTTAGAACTGACACAGAATTACATTTACATAGTTCTAGAACAGACAAAAAAATTTAACCAAGTAAAATAAATTATAAATATTAACAAAATTCCATCACCAAGTCCATCACCCATTTATTAAAATATACTGACATTCTGCAAACATTTTGATTTATTAATGTGTGCATTTGTTAGTGTTACTAGGAATATAAAAAAAAGTTGCATATTAGTATATTTTAATATTTGAAAGATAATCTAAGAAAGTAAGTAAAACCTAAAAGATGTTTAATATTTTTATGCAATGACCATAAAGAAATTATGTTTACTAATAAAAGCAAAGAGATCTTAGGAAAGGCAACCCATTACCACCCATGACAAAAAAACTTACACATGCATTAGGTAACTCCTCCTAGTGAAATAAAAAATGATAAATTATATTCAAAATTCTTAGATTGCATTTCAAATTGTGAGAAAATATGTAATAACATTTATCTATTAACAATCGATAATCAGCATTCAAATGCAATTAGTGTTTCAAAACAGGCATGACGTCACAACTTACACATGCTATTTCATAACAAATTCATTACGCAAAAATTTTCAAGTACATTACTTATAACAAGAAAAAAATCTTCCGATCACTAATTGCTGTAATTGGGGCCGATTGTGATGAACTTTGATTGACTGGCATCTGAATTTGACCGTGTCCATCGATCGTTTTGAATGCAGCACGAGCGAGTAGTTCGATCTCCTTGTAGCTGTAGAAAACTCGAAATGAAGAGACTGAATGATTTTTCAGTATGGGTTTATTCCATCTCAAGTCCTACCGCTCTTCTCTCAATCAGGGAATAAAAGAGAGCGAGCTGAGATAAACCACATACCTTTATACTGTAACACCAGACACAAATCACATTCACATCAAACACAGAATTCCATTCATAACTAATCCTCCTATTGTCCTCTCGGCTTCTCTGTCTGACCCAGGAGTCAGACAGTCTCTTCAGGTTCACTCTCAGACCTTCTCACTTCTCCTCTAGTCCGCAGGGGGTCCAGAATCAATGTCTGTTTGAGGCGTGATGTCAATACACACTGCGAGCTCAAAGTTCCCTCATGTCTGGGTCTCTGCCAAGGAATATGTGAGCTACATAATGTTACGCCACATCGCCACAATTTTGAGATGTTTCTGTTTTGAACAGTGTTCAACTAAGGCAACACAACCACGAGATCCATAACTCAAGAAATCGTTACAATAAACACACTGGGCTTTCCCTGGTACTTCGCATTTCGCTATGAAGTCGGCCATTTTTTCAACCACAACTTTGGTATTTTTACCGATCTTTTCAGTCATTGACACAGTTTTTTTCGAGCCACTCCCAACGAAACTTGTTCCTTATCCCTTTGTCGATTTCTAAAATTCTTGCTTTGTTGTCTTTCGTGAGTTTTAGGTTCACCATTTTCACGAAATTGGGAAAACTCAGTTGACTGAACTGTCCGCCATTTGCATTTCGCTCCGCATGTTGGATATGACAAAGGAATAACAAAATCGTCGATTGGTTGCTTCAATAAGTATCAGCCAATCAGTGGCCTTGTTACATTACATTACTGATCTCGCTGGGTAGCGCGTTCTGCATGGTGGATTTTAGCAGCCGATCGAAAATACGACTCGCCGCTCTTAACATACCCCCCCCCCCTAAAATTTTCTCCTCGAATTTAGACGATTCACGAGAATGACCCTAGACATGATCAAATCCGAGGAATTCCGCGGATCTCTCATCCCTGTGTTCACTCTCCACACTGCCGACTTCACACACAACACATCACACTGCCATCTACAGAAGTTCTGTGATGACTCTGTGATCGTCAGCCTCATCTCTGAGGGGGATGATGCTGAGTACAGAGGATTTATCCAGGACTTTATGGACTGGTGCCTGCGGACCTGCCTCCAGATCAATACGAGGAAAACCAAAGAGCTGGTGCTGTACTGCCACAGGCGTGGATAACCCCCTACAGTACCGGAAAGCATCCAGGGAACAGACATTGAGAAGGTGACATCTTACAAGTACCTGGATGTTCACCTGAACAATAAACTGGACTGGTCACACAACATCAATGTGCTTTACAAGAAGGAGCAGCGCAAGCTGTTCCTCCTGAGGCGACACAGGTCTTCTGGAGTGCGGGAGGCACTCCTGAAGACCTTCTATGATTCTGTGGTGGCATCAGCCTTTACAGATGGAGTGGCCTGCTGGGGCAGTGGGATCACGGCAGCCGACAGGAATGAGATTGAACAGGCTGATTAAAAAAGCCAGCTCTGTTCTGGGGCAACGCCTCAACCCAGTCGAGGAGAGAGGAGAGAGTAGGACCATGGCTGTCATCTTTGCTGGAGTCCAAGTCCCACCCCATGCGGGACACGCTGAACACACTGAGGAGCTCATTTAGCGGTAGGCTGTGCCATCTTAAGTGGTTGAGAGAGAGATTCCACAGGTCCTTCCTACTTAAGCTGTCAGACTGAATAATCTAAATTCTGCTCATAGAGGCTGTATTAAACATCACACCTCTGCACAATAGAGATCGTCCCCTCCAATACACAACTAAGACAATCACAATTATTATCAAGGGTGACAACAACACTGTTCATTCAATTCAATTCAATTCAACTTTATTTATATAGCGCCATTTCACAACAACAGTCATCTCATAGCACTATCAACTGTAGGGGGTACCCCCACAGTTACAGAAAGACCCCAGCAATCAGGCGATCCCCTGTGAGCAAGCACTTGGCGACGGTGGAGAGGAAAAACTCCCTTTTAACAGGAAGAAACCTCCAGCAGAACCAGGCTCAGGGAGGGGCAGTCATCTGCTGCGACTGGCTGGGGGGTGAGGGGATAGAGAAGAAGAAAAGAACAGACATGTAGAGAGCAAACAGCACGATGGGGACTCAATCTATGGGAGAGAACAAACAAATGTTAATGACCAGCAAAAAAAAAAAATTTCATAGAGAGTGAGGAAAGGAGTGAGGCCCAGTGCATTACTGGAGGTCCCCCGGCTGACTAAACCTATTAGCAGCATAACTAAGGGAGGGTTCAGAAACACATGATCCCTCCCTAATTGTAGGCTATATCAAAAAGGTAGGTTTTAGCCCTATTCTTAAAAACAGAATAACAAACATTCAATGTGAAAATGTACTGTCTGGGTCGATATTTATATGCTGGGTAATTTAACTTACTGTAATGCTGTTGATACCATCTAACTGCAATGCTCCTGCACTGTGAATATAACTGTATACATACACTACCGGTCAAAAGTTTGGGGTCACTTAGAAATTTCCTTATTTTTGAAAGAAAAGCACTGTTTTTTTCAATGAAGATAACTTTAATCTAACCAGAAATATACTCTAATATCTAATATACATTGCTAATGTGGTAAATGACTATTCTAGCTGCAAATGTCTGGTTTTTGGTGCAATATCTACATAGGTGTATAGAGGCCCATTTCCAGCGACTATCACTCCAGTGTTCTAATGGTACAGTGTGTTTGCTCATTGCGTCAGAAGGCTAATGGATGATTAGAAAACCCTTGTGCAATCATGTTAGCACAGCTGAAAACAGTTTAGCTGGTTAGAGAAGCTATAAAACTGACCTTCCTTTGAGCAGGTTGAGTATCTGGAAAAAATTATTATTTCAAATACAAATCATTATTTCTAACCTTGTCAATGTCTTGACTATATTTTCTATTCATTTTACAACTCATGGTGGTAAATAAATGTGACTTTTCATGGAAAACACAAAATAATTGTCTGGGTGACCCCAAACTTTTGAACGGTAGTGTACACTACTCACAAAAAGTTAGGGATAATTGGCTTTCAGGCGAAATTTAGGGAAAACATAAAAAGTTCACATGACAGTGACATTATATCATGAAATGGGCAGCATCGTGGCACAGTGGTTAGCACAGTGTGAAGGTCACGAGATCGATTCCACCCTTGACCATCAGCAACCCTTCTGTGTGGAGTTGGCATGTTCTTCCCGTTTGGGTGGATTTACCCCAGGTACTCCGGTTTTCCTCGTTAATTGGAGACTCTAAAGTGGCCCTAGGTGTGAATGTGTGAGTGAATGGTGAAGGGATGGTGCCGTACCGTGGCTGCTTTATCCATCTTGATGGATGCCCCAAATTTCCCCTCTGGGGATCAATAAAGTATACAAAATTAATAAAAATAAAAAGAAGGGCATTTAAGTAGAAGCATGTAGTGGTGATTTCCTCATCACAAACAATTTATTGAAACAAAAGCCAACAGTGGTGGGTATACCACAACAAAAAATGTCAGTGTCTCAATAACTTGTCATGTGCCCTTGAGCATCAATTACAGCTTGACAACAATGTCTCATGCTGTTCACAAGTCGACTTATTGTCTGCTGAGGGATGGCATTCCACTCTTCTGGAAGGGTGGCCCTCACGTCATTGAGGTTGTGGGGTGCAGGATTATGAGACTCTACACGGCAACTCAGCAGTTCCCATACGTTTTCTATGGAATTCAAGTCTGGGGAAAGTGCAAGCCACTTCATCTGAGGTACCCCAGCCTCCAGCAGCCATTTCTTAATGATGCGACCTCGATGAGCTGGAGCATTATCGGCCATGAAGATGAAATTAGGCCTGTGTTGTTCATGCAGGGGCACAATGACTGGAATAATGATGTTAATCAGGTAGTATTGGCTTGTCACTGTACCATTCACAAGGTGTAGGGCAGTTCTGTATTGACTAGACACACCTGCCCAGACTGTAACACCACCACCAAAGGCCCATCTGATGACAACAGTGGCTGATGCATAGCACTCTCCTTGACATCTCCAACATCGTTGGTGGCCATCATTTCTGCTCAACATGAATCATCTTTCATCAGAGAGCAACACCGAGGTCCACTGATCCCTTGTTCAGGGTAAATGCTCCCTGACCCATGCAAGACAATGACGCCTGTGCCTGGTAGTGTGATCAGGTACCCTTGCAGGTCGTCTAGCACGCAGACCACGCTGATGCAAACTGCTTCGAATGGTCTGATGTGACACTTGGGTGCCGCTCACCTCCCTTAAATGTGCCTGGAGTTGAGTGGCTTCATCATTTAGTTCCGCAGGGCACTGTTCCTTTGGCCACATCCCATCAGCGTGGGATGTGGCCAAAGGACGTCCACTTCTATGCCTTTCTGTGACTCTTCCAGTCTCTGTTGCCACCTGCTGATGACACTATAAGCTCAGTGGCCACATCCCTCAGAGAGCATCCTGTTTGAAGCAATGGAGAGGAACTGTTGATCAATTGTTAGGGGTTGTCTTGGTCTCATGATGTCAAAATGTGAACAGCATGATGAAGAGGACTGTTTAAATACCAACTCTAATTGAACCAGAAAATTTATTGGTCGATTCATGGATCAAACACCTGATGTGAATTCTGCTGTTTAATACCTTTTTAGAGAATAGCAAGTTATGCAAATAATACTGAAACACTGAACAGTTTGACATGTGCATTCAAAAGGTTAGAGACGATCAAATTAACTTCACCTGTAAAGGTTATAGTGCATTTTAGGTCCATCCCATCCATCTTCGACTGCTTTTCCGGAGGTCCGGGTCATGGAGGCAGTAGTTCAAGCAGAGAAGCCAAAACTTCCCTCTCCCCAGCCACCTGCTCCAGCTCTTCAGAGAGGATACCAAGGCGTTCCCAGACCAGCTGGGAGACATTGTCTCTCCAGCGAGTCCTGGGTCTGCTCCCAGAGGGATGTGCCCAAAACACCTCAAGTGGGAGGCGTCCAGGAGGCATTCTGATCAGATGCCCATACCACCTCAACTGGCTCCTTCAATGTGGAGGAGCAGCGGTTCTACTCTTGAGCCTCTCCCGGATGACTGAGCTCCTCATCCTATCTCTGAGGGTGAGTCCAGCGATCCTACGAAGAAAGCTCATTTCAGCCACTTGTATCCGTGATCTCATTCTTTCAGTCAATACCCAAAGCTCATGACCATAGGTGAGGGTAGGAACGTAGATTGACTGGTAAATCAAAAGCTTTGCCTTAGAGCTTTGCTCCCTCTACACCACAACAGACCAGTACAATGTGTGCATCACTGCAGATGCTGCTCCGATCCGTCTGTCCATCTCTTGCTTCATTCTCCCCTCACTTGTGAATAAGACCCCGAGATACTTAAACTCCATCACTTAGGGTAAGAGCTTGTCCCCAACCCGGAGAGGACAATCCACCTTATTCCGGCTGAGGACCATGGACTTGGAGGCACTGATTCTCATCCCAGCCACTTCACACTCAGTGGCAGTGCATTTTAGGTCCATCCTGAAATTTCACCCGGAAGCCGAAGATCCCTAACTTTTTATGAGTAGTTTATATACAGGTATATCCCAAAAAATTAGAATATCATGAAAAAGTTCAATATTTTTTGTCACTCATTTCAGAAAGTGAAACCCATATATTATATAGATTCACTACACAGAGAGTGATATATTTCAAGTGTTTATTTTAATTTTGATGATTATGGCTTCCAGCCCATGAAAACCCCAAATTCAATTTCTCAAAAAAAATTGAATATTACATAAAATTAATTTTAAAAATTAGTTTTTAAATAGAAATGATGGCCGACTGAAAAGTATGTCCATGTACACACTCAATACTTGGTCGGGGCTTTACTGTATCAATGTGGTGTGGCATGAAGGTTATCAGCTTGTGGCGCTGCTGTGGTGTTATGAAGGTCCAGGTTGCTTTGATAGTGACCTTCAGCTCGTCTGCATTGTTGGGTCTGGTGTCTCTCATCTTCCTCTTGACAATACTCCATAGATTCTCTATGGGGTTTAGGTCAGGAGAGTTTGCTGGCAAATCAAACACAGTAATGCCATGGTCATTAAACCAGGTTTTGATACTTGTGGCAGGTGCCAAGTCCTGCTGGAAAATGAATTCAGCTTCTCCATAAAGACTGTCAACAGAGGGAAGCATCAAGTGCTCTAAAATGTCCTGGTCAACGACTGCGGTGACTTTGGTCCTGATAAAACACAGTGTGGAGAGAGGAAAAACCAGGCCAGGCATTCACAGCAGACGAACTTTATTCACTCTCTCACATCTATCAGAACCAGAAAAAGCATTGCTATCATGCTGCAGGGTCTCTCCTTTATATTACAACACTCACTCCCCCTGCTGCCTGAGGTCTTGCATCACAATATATTTACGCATCACAATTCCTATTGTCCTCCCAGTTGCTTAATCCTGCTGCCTGGGGTCTTGCATCACAATACATTCTCCTATCACAATTCCTATATTCCTCAGTTGCTTAATCCCCCATGGTCTACCGGCAGAGGAATTACTGCCTCTCCCTTCCTTCCAGTCTGAGATGAATATCACAGCATGGGTTCCCCATACCCCCCCCCCCCCAGAGTCTCAGACTGGGCGTTAACTCTCACGTCCTTTCGGCTTCAGCCTCCTCCCATATCTGCTGTAACGAGGGGTCTTCGGCTCCGCGGCGCTACTGTGCCGGTGGGGGGTTCCTGGGGGTGTGTCCGTCTGTGGGTGGACAATGGGGGGGGGGGCATTCAGCCTGCCCATGTGACTGCTCTGATGAATCGTTTACCTGGGGAGTTCTCAGTGGGGGTCTTCCACGCCAAGGAGCTCGAGCCAACATCACCTGCTAGTCTGCCACCACAAAGGCAGGCTTAAGCCTGTCTATACAGATTTTCTCCCGGCGACCCCCCAAATCCAACAAAATGTCCCCTGGTTCCAGCACTCTAAACAGGCCATCGTAGGGTGGGCGCAATGGGGGCCGGTGGGCATCATGCCTGACAAACACGAACGCCGTGTTCTTCAAAGTTTTCGGCACAAAAGCGCGTGGAAAACAGTGGTGGGCCCGGCCAGGTAGCGTGCCTGCATCTGCGCTATGCTGTGAACGCGGGGACAGATGGGTGTTCGGCGCGGGGTTATCTGGTAAAAATTCCCCGGGAAGCCGCAGCGGCTGAGAAAAAAACAGCTCTGCTGGGGAAGCCTCCAAATCCTCTTTTGGTGTGGAACACAACCCTGATAGAACCCACGGCAACCGGTCCACCCAATTTGCATCCATAAGCGAAGCCCTGAGCGCTACTTTCAGTGACTTATGGAAACGCTTGCATAACCCATTGGCCTGTGGGTTGTACGCGGTTGTGTGATGAATTGCGACGCCCAGGCTACGGGCCATCGCAGACCAGAGGACGGAAACAAACTGAGGGCCTCGATCGGACGTGATGTCCGAAGGGATGCCAAAATGTGCCACCCATGTTGTCAAAAAGGCGCACGTCACGTCCGCGGACGCGGTGGAAGCTAGCGGGCCTGCTTCTGGCCATCGTGTAGTGCGGTCCACCACTGTCAAAAGGTGCGTGAACCCCTGCGATGGCGGGAGGGGGCCCATGAGGTCCACGTGAACGTGGTCGAACCTCTTAGCCGGGATACGGAACGGCTCCAAAGGGGCCTTTGTGTGCCTGTGCACTTTGGCTTGTTGGCAAGCTACGCAGGCTGCAGCCCACTCTTTCACCTGATTGCCCAGGCCCGGCCATACGAACTTCGTTCCCACCATTTTGACTGACACGCGCACTCCTGGGTGCACCAGGGCGTGAATGGACTCAAAAACGTGGCGGCGCCAAGCGCATGGGACCACCGGGCGCGGGCATCCTGTGGAGACGTCACAGATTGGGGGGGGGGGGGCACCGTCTTGCAGTACCCTGCTCTCCAGCCTTAACCCTGTTGGTCCAGACTGGAGTGCGCACACGTCCGCATCGCCAATCTGCTCTGCGGCCATGGCCATGTAATCTATCCCTCCGTAGACTGGGGCCACTACTGCGCGCGAGAGGCAGTCCGCCACCACATTCAGTTTACTGACCACATGCTGAATATTGGTCGTAAACTCTGAGATTGCGGCCAGCTGTCTCTGCTGCCGGCCCGACCATGGTTCCGAAACCTTGGCCATCGTGTACGTTAGCGGCTTGTGGTCCACGAACGCAGTGAAGCTGCGCCCTTCCAGCCAGAACTGGAAGTGGGGTGTGGCCAGGTGGAGAGCCAGTAACTCTCTGTCAAACGTGCTGTATTTACGCTCACTGTCGCGCAAAGACCTGCTAAAAAAAGCGAGCGGCTGCCAAGAACCGGCGACGCGTTGCTCCATGACGGCCCCTATGGCCACGTCCAAGGCGTCGGTAGTGAGCGCTATCCGAGCCGCCGGGTCTGGGTGCGCCAACAGTGCGGCGTTTGCCAGGGCTGTTTTAACCTCAGAGAATGCCTGCTCCCGCTCAGGAGTCCAGTCAACTGTCCACCGGTTTCCGTTTCTTGAGTGCGATGTACAATGGCAGCATGAGCTGGGCTGCATGGGGGAGGAAACGGTTATAAAAGTTAACCATCCCCAAAAACTCTTGCAGCACCCTGACCGTCTGAGGCCGGGGAAATTCCGCCACTGCGCGCACCTTGTCCGGCAAGGGTATCGCTCCCTCCGGTGAGATGTGGTGTCCCAAAAAAAATCAATCCCCGTCACGCCGAACTGGCATTTCGCCGGGTTGATTATTAACCCGTGCTCTTCTAACCTCCAGAAAACCGTCCTGACGTGGGTTACGTGTTTGTCCTTGGACGCGCTGGCCACCAGGATGTCATCCAGGTAGACGAACACAAACGGCAGATCGCGCAACACCACATCCATCATGCGTTGCAATGTCTGTGCCACGCCTTGTAATCCGAAGGGCATGCGCAAAAACTCAAACAGACCAAAAGGGGTTATTACCGCTGTTTTAGGTATGTCTTCTGCGTGCACCGGGACCTGGTGGTAACCACGGACCAGGTCTATCTTAGAAAAAATACGTGCCCCGGCGAGATGAACGGAAAAATCCTGAATATGGGGTTCGGCTAGCGGTTGTGCACTGTGGCGTTGTTTAATCGGCGGAAATCTCCGCAAGGTCGCCATGATCCCTCGGCCTTAGGGACCATATGTAGTGGGGATGCCCATGGGCTGTTTGAGCGCCTGATGATGCCTAGCCTTTCCAAGTTGACAAACTCCTCGCGCGCTATGGCCAGTTTAGCTGTGTCCAGGCACTGAGGTCGTGCGAAAACGGGTGGCCCGGGGGTGGTAATAAAGTGCTCCACCCCATGTTTAGTGATGGCTGCCGAAAACGTCGGGACCATGAGTGCTGGGAACTGGGTGAGCTGTGTGTGGAACTTACCACCTGGAGCTGTGACGTTGGCTAGCGTTGTTGGCCCAGCTCCTCGAGCTGTACAGGAAAGGGAATCAAAAGACATTGCATTAATCAGGCGTTTACTAGCAACACCGACTAGCAGTCCGTGTGCGCACAAAAAAAATCAGCGCCCAAGATTGGGAAACTACATTCCGCTATGATGAATGTCTACCCATACGTACGGTCGTGTAGGGATGCAGTCAGTGTCTTTTCACCAAAAGTCTTAATGTCCGAGCCGTTTGCGGCCGTCACCTCGGGGCCGCTAGCACCCGCTAGCCGGTCGGCGTAGGACGGCAGGATGAGGCTCTTTTGGGAGCCGGAGTCCACGAGGAACCGTCTCCCCAAGTGCGAGTCTGTCACATAGAGCAGCTTGCTTTCTTCACCGGCGGTCGCAGCTGCTACTGACTGCCGGCCTTGGCATTTCCCGAATGCTTGAATTGGCACGGTGGAATGCATCAGTGTGTGTCCTCTCCAAAACGGCGGTGGTAGGAGCAGAGCGTGTCTCTCTGGCGCTTCCTGGCCCCCGCTGCCGCTACCATCGCGGGCTCCTCACTTCCACTGGCCATCTCGCTGGGTTCCGACGCCACAGGGTTCACTATGAGGGCCTTGGTGGTGATGATGATCCGATCTGCCTCCTGGGCTAGTGTACGGTAGTCACGCACGGCCAGCAATGGCGAGTTGGCAAGAACCGCTCTGGCCACCGTTGGGAGATTCCGGAGGAAAAGGTGGGCAAACAGAAAATGCCTGTTGTCCGTGCCCATCAATGCCAACATCTTTTCCATCAGTTTGACCGCCGACCCATCTCCTAACTCGGAGTGCGTCAAGAGCCTCTCTGCTCTTTCGCAGTCCGAGAGCGTGTAGCACCGGGTCAGTGCGGCTTTGAGAGCCCCGTATTTGTAGTGGGCTGGGGGCTGTTGGAGCAGGCTCGCTACTTGCTGAGTCGTGCGAGCGTCCAGCGCTGCAACCACATAGTAATATCTGGTGTCATCTGCCGTTACTCACCGGAGCGCGAACTGGGCCTTGGTGTGGAGGAACCAAGACTTCGGGTTGTGCAGCCAAAAGTCTGGTAGTTTGACCAAAACGGCACATGCGTTGCTGGGGCTTCCCGTCCGGGTCATCTCCGGGGTGTTTGCCTCGTGTTCCATTATTCGTCAAGGGTCACCAGTGTGGAGAGCGGAATAATCAGGCCAGGCATTCACAGCAGACGAACTTTATTCACTCTCTCACATCTATCAGAACCAGAAAAAGCATTGCTATCATGCTGCAGGGTCTCTCCTTTATATTACAACACTCACTCCCCCTGTGCCCCCCCCCTGCTGCCTGAGGTCTTGGATCGCAATACATTTCCTCATCACAATTCCTATTGTCCTCCCAGTTGCTTAATCCTGCTGCCTGGGGCCTTGCATCACAGTACATTCTCCCATCACAATTCCTACTGGCCCCAGTTGCTTAATTCCCCATGCTCTACCAGCAGAGGAATTTACTGTCTCTCCCTTCCTTCCAGTCCGAGATGAATATCACAGCATGGGTTCCCTATACCAGTGGACAAACACCAGCGGATGACATGGTTCCTCAAATCATCACTGACTGTGGAAACTTCACACTAAACCTCAAGCAACTTGAGCCCGTTTTCCACTAGCCCAGCACACCTCGGTACGGCTCGGTTCACTTCAGTACGGCTCGGAATGCTTCTGTCTCCATTGGTGTTGTGCTTGTGCTGTGATGGTTTAGGAGGTTTTAGAAGCGGGGCAGCAGCAGATTCTGAGCGAGGCGGGGCCACACTCCCGTGACGTTACGCACCCGACTGAGTCCTTATTTACACCAGACAAAAAAGGATTCAAGGATTATTGCCTTGCTCGCTCTATGGATTTATCTCACAATTAATTTTATCTCATAATTAAGCTGCAACAACACAAGTCACTTTTGTTTTGAATTAACTGCCAAATGACCTAGAAATAAAGAGCTGAAACTTGTTTTTATTCGTATTAAATAATGAGACGTGGCACACTGGCCTACACCAAATTATTATTTTTTACATCCTAGGGCATTTTGGATGTACTGAATTAAAAAAAATTCATGTTTTTCACCTTCAGGTCAACGTTTGGAACAACAGTATTATTATTTTCCGTTTAGATGATGCTACACTCCTTCTAAAGTATTGTAATTCTCTGAATTTGGAATGCCGATAGAACATTCAATTTACATATACTTACTTTTTTACATTGACTTGTAAGCTTGATCAGTCTCTCCTGCTGCATTTTAAAGTCCAACTGTGCAACTTCTTATAAGTTAACATAAAAAATGTACCCAAAGTTTAGAACTGGACCATGCGGGGCTAATTTTTTATGATATTTCAATAAAAAGAACAGAAAGCTTACAAAAACATTTGTTTTTTGGTCTAGTTAAAAATTACATTACCTTTACAATGGTTGACCCTGACAGGAAGATCAGTATCATTTTGATCAGATTAGGCAATGGAATTTCTATGAAATTATACTGTTTTATAATTCAGTGTTATAACAGACAAACCACACTTTCCAAAACAATTCCATTTTATTATATACAAAATATTAAAAGAAAAAAAAAACTTTGCAACACAACATGAAGGTTAATCGACATTTTATACACGCCGACCACTGAGTGTCTACACCAGCTTCCCAAACTGGGTCACGACTCGGCTGAATGAAGCGTCTCTGCCAGCTGTGGGTCAGGAAGGCTCGGTTGAATAATCCGGACGGGCTGTCGCGGCGGACGCGTGGGATGATTCTACAAGGAAAATGCACACAATAAAATACAGCACAATAGTTTTTAACAAGAATACATAAGCTTATTTCAGCGTATTGTTCACATGAATAATTAAAATAAAAGCTTGAGTCCGCAGTGTGCTGCAAGCAGCGATCCATCCACAAATGAACAGCTTTTTTTATTGCATAAATAAACTGAGCGTCTTACCGAATATATTTGCCAAAAAACGCACAATAAAAAAAAATTAAAACTCACCGTTAAAGGACTCCGATGTCGAGACCTCCCGGTATATTTTTTCATTCCGGGCAGCTCCGTCTAACTCGCGCTGCATACGTTCGTCTGACAATGCAGTGAGCAGACACTGCAGCTCCTTACTGGTCCATGGAACACCCTTATTACGCGAAGCCATTTTTGATAGAAAATAAATGAAAATAGCACAGCAATACTCTGAAAGGAACCGCCAACAGTGGTTGCGTGCTGAGTAAAGGCGGTCGTGAAGATTCTTTTTTTTTTTTTTTCAAAAACTTTATTGAGAAGGTCGTGAAGATTTGGTAGATGAGGAGGAGAGGGGCGGTTACAGCCTGACCAATCAGCACCGGTTACGACCTGACCAATCAGCGACGACCAGTCTGTTAACGTCACAACACGGCACAGCTCAGCACTGCTGTACCCTGCCCTTCAGCGGGGCTGAGAATTGCGGCTGTTAAACCGTGTTGGGGCTTGTGGAAAAGCATACAAAGCGTGCTGAGCCGTCCCGTGTCGCGCTAAAGCGTGCTAGTGGAAAAGGCCCTTTAGATTCTGTGTCTCTCCACTCTTTCTCCAGACTCTGGGACTTTGATTTCCAAATGACATGCGAAATTTACTTTTATCTGAACAGAGGTCATCTGTTGGTATTGGTCCACTGTGTTTTATCAAGACAAAAGTCAGCGCAGTCGTCTACCAGGAAATTTAAGAGCACTTCATGCTTCCTTCTGCTGACAAGCTTTATGGAGATTTCATTTTCCAGCAGGACTTGGTACCCCCCACACTGCCAAAAGTATCAAAGCCTGGTTTAATGGCCATGGCATCACTGTGTTTGATTGGCCAGCAAACTCTCCTGACCTAAACCCCATAGAGAATCTATGGAGGATTGTCAAGAGGAAGATGAGAGACACCAGACCCAACAATGCAGACGAGCTGAAGGTCACTATCAAAGCAATCTGGACCTTCATAATACCTCAGCAGTGCCACAAGTTGATCACCTCCATGCCACGCCACATTGATACAGTAATTAATCCAAAAGAAGCACCAGCCAAGTATTGAGTGTGTACATGGACATACTTTTCAGTCGGCCATCATTTCTATTAAAAAACTATTTTTTTAAAATTAATTTTATGTAATATTCTAATTTTTTGAAAAATTGAATTTGGGGTTGTCATAGGCTGTAAGCCATAATCCTCAAAATTAAAATAAACATTTGAAATATATCACTCTCTGTGTAATGAATCTATATATGGGTTTCACTTTCTGAAATGAGTGACAAAAAATATTGAACTTTTCATGATATTCTAATTTTTTGAGATGTACCTGAATATTTATTTACTGCTTGGGCTAACCTATTCTTATCTTATTTACTATTGCTCTGAGTGCTGTGATCCCTTTGCTGCTGCAATCCTGTAATTTCCCAATTGTGGGACTAATAAAGGCTTATCTTATGCACACATTTACTGTATGTATGTATGAAAGGCATTTCAGTGTCTTTTGTCCTTTGTTAATCAGTCAATCAATCAATCAATCAATCTTTATTCCAGACTCATGGTCCATCAAAAATAAACAAGACAATTGAAACAGTTAAAAAAAAAAACAATTAAAAAAGTTACAAAACAATAAGAAACAACTACTAAAAGAAGTACAAAAACAGTACAGACTTTAAAAAGACAACTGTACCAATGCCTTCTAAACTGTGACTGACAGCGAATAGAACTGAGCTTAATGCTAGACATAACCTGAATGATTTCATTTCCAGATACATCAAGCCGACATGAATTTATACATAAGATTCCTTATTACTGCATGCAGTGTATTTACACATGATGATACAAATAACTCAGAAGCACTGCACCATCGAGGCTTTTTAAGTAAAATTCTTAAAGCATCATTGTAAGCAACCTGTAATTTCTGCATGCTTTGTTTCCTATAGTTTATCCATAAATGAGCAGTGTATAAAGGTGTACAATAGGTTTTAAAAAGAACCAGCTTCACCTCATCTGAACAAAAGACAAACCTAGGCGCAAGAATATTTGCTTGCATGTAGATTTTGCAGCGTTGTCTGAAAATATCATCATCAGTCATTCTATCATTAATAAAATGTCCCAGGTATTTAACTTTATCCCTGACAATTAATTCCCTGCCTGCCAAATCAAAGACAGGGAATTTCATTAACAAATCTTTTCTAGTGCAGCAAATCAGCACACAACTCTTATTTGTATTATATTTTATGTCATTTTCAACTCCATAAGCAGTACACACTCTTAATAACTCCTGGAGACCAGCACTACTTGGACTGAGAATAACTAGATCATCAGCATACATGAAATGATTCACTAACGTATTCCCTATTAAACACCCAGTTTTACAGATATTCAGTTGCTTTGACAAATCATCCATATAAAGATTAAATAGAATAGGGGGCAATATACTGCCCTGTCTGACACCACTGCTCACACCAAATGGGGATGAATGACTCTTCCCCCATTTCACCAGCATCTTCCGATGTGCGTACCAGTAAATCAGGATACGTACTAAGTACTTGGGAACTCCCCTATCAATCATTTTCCTAAACAATTTTCTAACTAACTACCTAACTAACTAACCTGCACTTATATAGCGCTTTTCTAGTCACAAAGACCACTCAAAGCGCTTTCACGAATACTAACCCTCTATTCTAAGGGCCTATAGGAAACAGATACAGTGGGGCAAAGAAGTATTTAGTCAGCCACCAATTGTGCAAGTTCTCCCACTTAAAAGATGAGAGAGTTCTCCAGAAAAAAAAAATCCAGAAAATCACATTGAAGGATTTTTAATGAATTAATTGGTAAATTCCTCGGTAAAATAAGTATTTGGTCACCTACAAACAAGCAAGATTTCTGGCTCTCACAGACCTGTAACTTCTTCTTTGAGAGGCTCCTCTGTCCTCCACTCGTTACCTGTATTAATGGCACCTGTTTGAACTCGTTATCAGTATAAAAGACACCTGTCCACAACCTCAAACAGTCAGACTCCAAACTCCACTATAGCCAAGACCAAAGAGCTGTCAAAGGACACCAGAAACAAAATTGTAGACCTGCACCAGGCTGGGAAGACTGAATCTGCAATAGGTAAGCAGCTTGGTGTGAAGAAATCAACTGTGGGAGCCATTATTAGAAAATGGAAGACATACAAGACCACTGATAATCTCCCTCAATCTGGGGCTCCACGCAAGATCTCACCCCGTGGGGTCAAAATTATCACGAGAACGGTGAGCAAAAATCCCAGAACCACATGGGGGGACCTAGTGAATGACCTGCAGAGAGCTGGGACCAAAGTAACAAAGGCTACATCAGAAACACACTACGCCGCCAGGGACTCAAATCCTGCAGTGCCAGACATGTCCCCCTGCTTAAGCCAGTACATGTCCAGGCCCGTCTGAAGTTTGCTAGACAGCATTTGGATGATCCGGAAGAGGATTGGGAGAATGTCATATGGTCAGATGAAACCAAAATAGAACTTTTTGATGAAAACGCAACTTGTCGTGTTTGGAGGAGAAAGAACACCATACCTACTGTGAAGCATGGGAGTGGAAACATCATACTTTGGGGCTGTTTTTCTGCAAAGGGACCAGGACGACTGATCCGTGTAAAGGAAAGAATGAATGGGGCCATGTATGGTGAGATTTTGAGTGAAAACCTCCTTCCATCAGCAAGGGCATTGAAGATGAAACGTGGCTGGGTCTTTCAGCATGACAATGATCCCAAACACACCACCCAGACAACAAAGGAGTGGCTTCGTAAGAAGCATTTCAAGGTCCTGGAGTGGCCTAGCCAGTCTCCAGATCTCAACCGCATAGAAAATCTTTGGAGGGAGTTGAAAGTCCGTGTTGCCCAGCGACAGCCCCAAAACATCACTGCTCTAGAGGAGATCTGCATGAAGGAATGGGCCAAAATACCAGCAACAGTGTGTGAAAACCTTGTGAAGACTTACAGAAAACGTTTGACCTCTGTCATTGCCAACAAAGGGTATATAACAAAGTATTGAGATGAACTTTTGGGAATGACCAAATACTTATTTTACCGAGGAATCTACCAATTAATTCATTAAAAATCCTTCAATGTGATTTTCTGGATTTTTTTTTTCTTATTTTGTCTCTCATAGTTGAGGTATACCTATGATGAAAATTGGAGACCTCTCTCATCTTTTAAGTGGGAGAACTTGCACAATTGGTGGCTGACTAAATACTTTTTTGCCCCACTGTATCTAGGGACAATTCAGGACAGCCAATTAACCTAACATGCATGTCTTTGGATTGTGGGAGGAAACCGAAGCCCCCGGAGTAAACCCACGCAGCACAGGGAGAACATGCAAACTCCATACAGAAAGGTTCCAACCCCTGCCAACCTGGGGATTTGAACCAGGAACCTTCTAGCTGTAGGTAACAGTGCTAACCACTGCACCACTGTGCTTTCTGTGATTAACACGATCAAACGCCTTAGAGGCATCAATAAAACACAACAAAACTGATGAATTTTGATTTCTATACTTATTTATAACTTCTTTTAAAGCATATATGCACAGATCTGTTCCATGACGGGGTTTAAATCCAAATTGATGATCAGTAGATTTGATGAATACATTTAATTTTTCAAACAGGATTCTTTCCAGTACTTTAGATATTATATTGGCTATAGCTATGGGCCTGTAATTGTCTAGGCTACACAGCTTGCCAGCTTCTGGTACCAACACAACAGACAATAATGATTCTGGTAACATCCCATGAATCATGAAGCTGGTGAAACAGATTGCAAGAAGAGGAGCAATTCTTGAGCTTGTGGCCACACATATGTGACCTACTTTGTACTTTGTGACTGATGTAAGGCCTCACATTTTAGATCAGAACAAAGACAGAGCTTCCTTGGAGATAACAGGAAGCTGCGAGGATGTTAGCTTTGGTATGCAGACTGTGGGGGTGATATTAGAGGATTAGAGAGGAGATGCATTGTTACTGGGGATTATAATGCAATGTGACCTGTGATACAATGTGCTTGTGAACTGTGAGAGTCCTGGTATTTAAGGACGAGAGTTCCCTGTAATGTTCTCTTTCTTCTTTGAGATGTTGGCGAATGTGAATAAAGCTGTCTTGAGAGAAACCTGTCTCATCATTTTCACATTCCCACACTGGTAACCCAAGACGTAGCATGCAGCAACAGGAGAATTCCCCGGGGCCAGCCTCGTCAGGAGCCCCCAGCCAAGCGAATGCCGCTACGGTCCAGCTACCAGACTTTTGGCAGAACAATCCGCACTCCTGGTTCCACGTGGTTGAGGCACAATTCAACCTCCGGGGGATATCGGTAGACGACACAAAATTCTACCATGTGGTCGCAAAACTGGACAACCATACGGCTCAGCATGTGGAGAGCCTTATCATGCAGCCACCAGACAGCGACAAATACGGCGCGTTGAAGGCTGCACTCATCCAGCACTTCACCCCCTCCGTTGAGGAGCGAGCAGAGAGACTCCTGGCGCTGACTGAGTTGGGAGATGACACGCCCGTTAATCTGATGGAGAAGATGTTGAGATTGAAAGGCTCAGACGACGACCATTTCATCTTCACCCACCTCTTCCTCAGGACCCTACCGTCAGCGACGAGAGTGAACCTGACCAGTTCGCTGTTGTTGGCCCAGCGGGACTACCGCGCGCTGGCCCGAGAGGCGCAGCGAATTGTCAACGCCAGCAGACAGCGCGCGGCCACTGCCGCAGCAGCGGAGCTCGGCGCAACGACTGGAGATGACAGGGGGCCAGGGGCAGCAGTAGCAGACCCACCGACGACGGCGGCGGCGAGAGCCAGGGAACGCGGAGGAGACGTCCTTTGTTTCTACCATCGCCACTTCGCAGAGAGGGCACGCAAATGTGTACCACCGTGCCAGTTCAAGCGTTCAGGAAACGCCAAGACCAGGGGTCGGTAGCAGCCGCGGCCCTCGGTGAGGAGAACAAGCTGCTCTACTTGTTGGATGCACGCTCGGGGAGGCATTTCCTTGTGGACACAGGCTCCCAGTTGAGTTTCATCACACCTTCCTACGCGGACAGGCTAGCAGGTTCCAGAGGTCCCGTGGTGGCAGTAGCGAACGGCTCAGAGATTAGGACCTTTGGTGAGAAGACTCTGCTTCTGTCTCTTCACGGCCGTACATTTGAGAGGACTTTTGTTATAGCAGCAGTGAATTTCAATATGTTGGGGGCTGATTTTTTGTGCTCACATGGTTTGTTGGTTGATCTCGCTAACAGGCGCCTGGTTAATGCACTTTCTTTTGATTCTATTCCCTATACAGCGCGAGTGGCCCTGCCGACAGCACAAGCCAACGTCACAGCTGCAAGCGGTAAGTTCCACACACTGCTCACTCAGTTCCCAGCACTCACGGTCCCCACATTTTCGGCAACTGTCGCTAAACACGGGGTGGAACATTTTATTACCACGACCGGACCGCCCGTTTTTGCAAAAGCTCGGCACTTGGACGCAGCTAAACTGGCCATAGCGCGCGAGGAGTTCGCCAACCTGGAGAGATTGGGCATTATCAGGCGTTCAAACAGTCCGTGGGCTTCCCCGCTGCACATGGTCCCGAAGGCTGACGGATCATGGCGACCTTGCGGGGATTTCCGCAGGTTAAACAACGTTACAGCGCACGACCGCTACCCAATCCCGCATATCCAGGATTTTTCCATTCATTTGGCAGGGGCTCGTGTTTTTTCTAAGATAGATTTGGTCTGCGGTTATCACCAAGTACCAGTGCGCGCTGAGGACATACCCAAAACAGCGGTAATAACTCCATTTGGCCTATTCGAGTTTTTGTGCATGCCATTCGGGCTTAACGGGGCTGCACAGACGTTCCAACGCATGATGGACGCGGTGCTTCACGATCTCCCTTTCGTGTTCGTCTACTTGGACGATATTTTGGTAGCCAGCGCGTCCGAAGACGAACACGAAAACCACCTGTCCACAGTTTTCCATAGGGTGGGAGATCACGGGTTAATAATCAACCCAGCGAAGTGTCAGTTCGGGGTGGCGCAGATCGATTTTTTAGGACACCGCGTCTCCCCCGAAGGAGCGGTTCCGCTTCCTGACAAAGTGCGCGCGGTAGCAGATTTTCCCTGGCCGCAGACGGTCAGGGCGTTACAGGAGTTTTTGGGAATGGTGAATTTTTGTAACCGTTTTCTCCCCCGCGCGGCACAACTCATGCAGCCGCTGTATGCCGCGCTCAAAAAACAGAAACCCACGGATAAGGTCGAGTGGTCCCTGGAGCGGGACCAAGCGTTCTCGGAGGTTAAAGCAGCCTTGGCAAAGGCTGCGTTGTTGGCACACCCAGACCCAACGGCCCGCATAGCGCTCACTACTGACGCGTCAGATGTGGCCATAGGGGCGGTCGTGGAGCAGCATGTAGCCGGGGTTTGGCAGTCCCTCGCCTTTTTCAGCAGGACCTTTCGCGATAGCGAACGTAAATACAGCGCGTTCGACAGGGAGCTGCCGGCTCTCCATTTGGCCATCCGCCACTTTCAGTTCTGGCTGGAAGGACGCCGTTTCACCGCGTTCGTTGACCACAAGCCTCTAACATTCGTGATGGCCAAGGTTTCCGAACCGTGGTCAGGCCGGCAGCAGAGACAGCTGGCCGCGATCTCAGAGTTTACCACTGATATTCAGCATGTGTTGGGCAAACTGAATGTAGTGGCAGATTGCCTCTCGCGCGCCGTGGCAGCCCCAGTCAGCGTAGGAATAGATTACGCAGCCATGGCCGCGGAGCAGGTTAGTGACGCGGATGTGCACGTGCTCCAGTCTGGACCAGCAGGGTTAAGGCTGGAGAACAGGTTGCTGCAAGACGGTATGCCCCCCTAATCTGCGATGTCTCCACTGGACGGCCGCGTCCAGTAGTACCGGCCGTGTGGCGCCACCGCGTTTTTGACTCGATTCATGCTTTGGCGCACCTGGGAGTGCGCGCGTCGGTCAAAATGGTAGGAGAGAAATTTGTGTGGCCGAGTCTTCGCAAACAAGTTAAAGAGTGGGCAGCAGCCTGCACGGCGTGTCAACGAGCCAAAGTACACAGGCACACGAGGGCTCCTTTGGAGCCATTTCACATTCTGGCCAAGAGGTTCGATCACGTTCATGTGGAACTCGTGGGACCCCTCCCGCCGTCACAGGGGTGCACACACCTTCTGACAATGGTGGACCGCACCACGCACTGGCCTGAAGTGGTTCCGCTGGCATCAACCACGGCCGAGGAGGTAGCGCGTGCGTTTTTAACAGCTTGGGTAGCGCGTTTCGGAGTTCCGTCGGGGCCCTCAATTTGTGTCCGAACTTTGGTCGACAATGGCCCGCCGCCTGGGTGTCACAATTCACCGCACAACCGCATACAATCCGCAGGCTAACGGGTTATGCGAACGTTTTCATGGGTCATTGAAAGCGGCTCTCAGAGCGTAACTGACGGATGCAAATTGGGTAGACAAGTTACCGTGGATTTTATTGGGTTTGCGTTCTGCGCCTAAAGAGGACTTAGAAGCCTCCCCAGCGGAGCTCGTGTTTGCGCAACCACTTCGGCTGCCTGGGGAGTTTCTCCCAGATAACCCGGCGCCAGACACCTCCCCCTCTCAGCTGTTGCAGATTAACATAGAATCAAGCACGCTGCCTGGCCCCGTGCACCACAGTTTTCCGCGCGTTTTTTTGCCTAAAGCCTTGAAGAACGCAGAGTTTGTTTTTGTCAGACACGATGCCCATCGACCCCCGCTGCGACCACCTTATGACGGACCGTTCAGAGTGCTGGAAACAGGGGACAAGCAGTTTTTTGCTAGATTTGGGGGGTAGGAAAGAAAAAGTTGGCATAAACAGACTCAAACCCGCTTTTGTGGTGGCGGATGAGCAAGTGCTGTTGGCAAGGGCCCCGCGGCAAGGTAGACCCCCACAGGGGGCTTCACAGAGTAATGTTTCCCCAGAACACCCGCAGGGACTGACAAAAGGTTTCCACCCCCAGACGGCAAACCCCCAGCGTGACAGCGCCGCAGAGACGTTGAATCCCGGCTACAGCAGATACGGCAGGAGACTGAAGCCTAGACAGCAAGCGGACTGATATGTATTGATTCTATCACGGCATGCATGCTGTTATTCTCTTGTTTGTTCTAAAATGTTTGGGGGGGGGGGTGGCCACACATATGTGACCTACTTTGTACTTTGTGACTGATGTAAGGCCTCACATTTTAGATCAGAACAAAGACAGAGCTTCCTTGGAGATAACAGGAAGCTGCGAGGATGTTAGCTTTGGTATGCAGACTGTGGGGGTGATATTAGAGGATTAGAGAGGAGATGCATTGTTACTGGGGATTATAATGCAATGTGACCTGTGATGCAATGTGCTTGTGAACTGTGAGAGTCCTGGTATTTAAGGACGAGAGTTCCCTGTAATGTTCTCTTTCTTCTTTGAGATGTTGGCGAATGTGAATAAAGCTGTCTTGAGAGAAACCTGTCTCATCATTTTCACATTCCCACAAGCTAGCATATTTAAGATGCTCAGCAGAAATAGTCTAAACCACTCGCTTTGTTATCTGATAACTCTCTAATGGCTTTGGTCACTGCATAAGTGTCAATCAGGAATGAATTGTCCCTCTCTACTTTCCCTACTTTATAAGTTTCATCCTTAGTTGAATTAAACAATGAATAAAAATGCTGCCGCCATAAATCCACAATATTTTCTATACCTGAAATGCCTTCCAGGGTACAGGGTAAAGACGTTTTACTATTACTAATCCGTCTAAGCTCCTTCCAAAAATCTGTGACATTCTTATCTAACAATTTCTTGGCCAAGGAATTACTTCTAATTAGCTGCTCATTTTTAGAAATATGACGAATAGCATAATTAAATTTTGCATTCGTACATTTCTTCATCTCAAATTCTGGCCCTTGTCTGGGTCTCCCAGCCACCACCCAGGCTTTATATGCTTCCCGAGCTTCAGAATAAGGCACAGCTATGGCCTCATTCCAGCCAGGTCTTACATTATGTGTTTTACGTATCTTCCTATAATAAGGCTTACTGTCCTTATACAGGGAGTTAACTATAGCATGGTACATACTACAAAGGTCTTTCTTATGCTCAACAATGCTACAGTTCACATCGTTGCACATTACAGCATCTCTAGGAAGACATATTTTACTCAAGGATTTATCTGTACGGACACAGTATTCTACAATTTCTTCCTTAGAAAGACTGTCCCAGTCTAATTTTTCCACCTCATCCTGACTGACATTTTGACAAAGTGCAGGTAGACAGTCAACATTATCATCTCAAACGGTATATGATCAGACATTGCTAACCCATAATAAATACTCATGTCACCCAAAGATGCATGTGCATCACCAGTGCTGATGCAACGGTCCAGCCAGGACGTAATGTGCCAAGCCTCACTTATATAGGTATAACTATCAGAAGGCATTAACACCTTACTTGACAAAATTAAGTTATTTTCATAACAAAAATGATACATACTGTATGTTTTGCAAATAAGGAGTCAGTGTCAGATATGTCCGCATTCAAGCCCCCTATAATAAAAATACAAGTATTATTATAATCTTGCATATAAGAATTAAAAAAAGCAAGCTTATTTAAATATTCATCCTCATTCTGTTGACATTCAAAGGGTGTATATACATTAATAATGAGGAATTCCTTATCATTACAATTAAACTGCACACCAATACACCAGTCTACACCAAGTTGGACTACTTTTATCAAGGAGTCCAGCTTATTTCTCCAGAGGATAGCCACATTTCCAGGTATCCTACCCCTGATAATCCCCTTGCTGAGGTCAATTGTAGACTCCCCAGCACCATGGAAATCAGGGTTAAGACAGTTCAAACATTCCAAGTCTTGTTAAGAAAGAAACGTTTCCTGAAGGCACAAAATATCACAATTGTTCAATAAATTGTCAATAACTAACCGGCGAGCTTTCTCCCCAGCACTTTGCCCCAATTTAAGGCCACGACAATTGTAAGACATGACCTGAATGCCCATCTAAAAAAAGAAGAAAAAGTTAAGAAAGATCACCATCATCCGTGGGTGCCCGCATATTCTCCACAGCAGCCGCTCCACTAGCTCCAGCCCTCCCAGCCCCACGGGGCTCATAATATCGCCGCACCAATGCGCCCTCTGGCCAGAGCTCTGGCTGGTACATGTCCCCGACCTCAGAGCATTCTGCCGTTACTTTAAATGAACCAACCCTGCCGTTCCCAGTGAGGATTTTCTGACAGATATCTTCTCGTCCAAGCTTGTCTTTAAGATATTGGAGTAATAATTCAACTGTGTTGGAAGTCACATATTAATTATATTAAAGGTAAAATATCCAAATCAATTGCAATACTACACAGAGTGAAATATTTGCAGAATCAACCCACACTATATACCTTGTATCATTCATTAATACTCCCATACATGACATATTGTAATGAAGTATGGGGAAATACATATAAAACAAACATATATCCAGTCTTTATGGTTCAGACAGGGATGGCAACAGGAAATTCTGATTTCAGCTGAAATCTGATTTGGTCGATTGACTTATGGGGGGGCCGGGGGGACGCAGCCCCCCTGAAGCTGGGAGGTTTTCAGTAAAACAGAAGTAATTTAGACTGAAAAAAATGATAAAAAAAATGAAATACTAGACTAAGATAAATCATTAAATTTAATGAAAAGTTACCTTACTTTTTCTTCAATGTTGTCTCACTGTCTTTAGTCCAACATATTTAACAGTTCTATAAGAGTTTTATTACACTATTTACACTGGTCACCAAGTCACTTCTAATGTGAAACTTTCTTCCTTTTGGCAGTAAGCTGTGTCAGTCTCTGAACTTTGAACTTCATCTCCTTTTCTGGTTTCTTCAGAAATTGTCCAAGTGTTTCTGTTACCTCGTCGAACTTTGATCCAATTTTCACCTTTACCGTCACTTTTCTCTCAAGCCAATTCCATTGGAACTTATTTTTGACACTTTTGTCTATTTCTAGCACTGATGACTCCTGATCCTTCGATAAAAATCTCATAATTCCACTGAAAACAATACCGAAAGCTCAGAATTCCAACACGAACCAGCGATGTGATTTGGGGTTGGGGAAATTATCTGAAAATTCAGCAGGGGGTCTGGGGGACACAGTCCCCCAGCGGGGTCCTGGGCAGAGCCCCGGTGGGGTGGGGGGACAAGGGGGGCAAAGCCCCCCAAAGCTCCTGGGTTTTTATGATTTTTAAGTACCAGAACTGTGCTTAAATGACATAAAACAAACAGCTGAATGCCACTTATTACTGTATAATATTGACTTATGTTCCAAGAAGATAGCATTCCTAAAATATTCCAACAAGCATTATCCATCACATGCTTTAACACTTAATCAAATCAAAATCAGTTAATTTTATCTATTCCATAATAGAAATAAAATTCCAACATACCATTACTTTTTATAATTTCAGCATTCATTTCAGATCACCAGTTTCAATCTCCATTGAGACTTGAGCAGTTCATTTTGCACAATCACTGATGTAGCCAAGTCTTAGAAATATTCAAAAGTTAGGAGTCAATGTCCACTGTCCACTGTCAATTTCAAACTGTTTGGAATCATAAAAGGGGATGGTTAACTTTTATTACCGTTTCCTCCACCGCACAGCCCAGCTCATACAGCCGTTGTACACCGCCAGTAACAGAGAGTTAATGGCTCTCCACCTGGCCATACGCCACTTCCAGTCCTGCCTGAAAGGGCGCAGCTTCACTGCGTTCGTGGACCACAAGCCGCTAACGTACTTAACGTACTTTATCTTCCTGGAAGATAAAATTAAGCGGAATTCGGCTAATTAGCAGAAAATCACATCCCTGAGAACACGCCGCCATGAATCTTTGAAAAAGCATACAACGAGCCATTTGATTGGTCCAATCGTTTGCAGCTACCCAATCGCAGGGTTGTCAAGCTACTGCAATACAGCAGTAGCTTGAACACAACACATCCGGGTTATCGCGGGAGACGACTTCCGGGTAAGCGCCGAGCGCTTACGCGGGAGACGACTTCCGGGTAAGCGCCGAGCGCTTATGTAATCGTGTTGATTTTCACTAAAATCGGTAACAATAAAGTACCTTACCCCGCCTAAAATTTTCTCAACGGATTTAGACGATTCACAGAAATGATCAATTTGAAAATAAATTGGCGGAAATCCGCGGATCGGCGGAAAATTGCCATCCCTGTTCAGAAGAGAGCTATTACAATAATAAACAAAGCTGCTTACAGGGAACCAACAAACCCACTTTTTTTAAATTAAAAGCTCTCAAGTTTAAAGATCTGGTTGACTTTAAAACTGCAGTAATAATGTTTAAAGTGAAGAATCTATCACTGCCCGCAAATATCCAAAAGTTGTTCCAAATAAGGGAGAAACAATATCATTTCAGAGGAACATGTACAGTGGGGTAAAAAAGTATTTAGTCAGCCACCAATTGTGCAAGTTCTCCCACTTAAAAGATGAGAGAGGTCTCCAATTTTCATTATAGGTATACCTCAACTATGAGAGACAAAATAAGAAAAAAAAAAATCCAGAAAATCACATTGAAGGATTTTTAATGAATTAATTGGTAAATTCCTCGGTAAAATAAGTATTTGGTCAATAACAAAAGTTCATCTCAATACTTTGTTATATACCCTTTGTTGGCAATGACAGAGGTCAAACGTTTTCTGTAAGTTTTCACAAGGTTTTCACACACTGTTGCTGGTATTTTGGCCAATTCCTCCATGCAGATCTCCTCTAGAGCAGTGATGTTTTGGGGCTGTCGCTGGGCAACACAGACTTTCAACTCCCTCCAAAGATTTTCTATGGGGTTGAGATCTGGAGACTGGCTAGGCCACTCCAGGACCTTGAAATGCTTCTTATGAAGCCACTTCTTCGTTGCCCGGGCGGTGTGTTTGGGATCATTGTCATGCTGAAAGACCCAGCCACGTTTCATCTTCAATGCCCTTGCTGGTGGAAGGAGGTTTTCACTCAAAATCTCACCATACATGGCCCCATTCATTCTTTCCTTTACACGGATCAGTCGTCCTGGTCCCTTTGCAGAAAAACAGCCCCAAAGTATGATGTTTCCACTCCCATGCTTCACAGTAGGTATGGTGTTCTTTCTCCTCCAAACACGACAAGTTGAGTTTTTACCAAAAAGTTCTATTTTGGTTTCATCTGACCATATGACATTCTCCCAGTCCTCTTCTGGATCATCCAAATGCTCTCTAGCAAACTTCAGACGGGCCTGGACATGTACTGGCTTAAGCAGGGGGACACGTCTGGCACTGCAGGATTTGAGTCCCTGGCGGCGTAGTGCGTTTCTAATGTAGCCTTTGTTACTTTGGTCCCAGCTCTCTGCAGGTCATTCACTAGGTCCCCCCATGTGGTTCTGGGATTTTTGCTCACCGTTCTCGTGATAATTTTGACCCCACGGGGTGAGATCTTGCGTGGAGCCCCAGATTGAGGGAGATTATCAGTGGTCTTGTATGTCTTCCATTTTCTAATAATTGCTCCCACAGTTGATTTCTTCACACCAAGCTGCTTACCTATTGCAGATTCAGTCTTCCCAGCCTGGTGCAGGTCTAAAATTTTGTTTCTGGTGTCCTTTGACAGCTCTTTGGTCTTGGCCATAGTGGAGTTTGGAGTCTGACTGTTTGAGGTTGTGGACAGGTGTCTTTTATACTGATAACGAGTTCAAACAGGTGCCATTAATACAGGTAACGAGTGAAGGAGAGAGGAGCCTCTTAATGAAGAAGTTACAGGTCTGTGAGAGCCAGAAATCTTGCTTGTTTGTAGGTGACCAAATACTTATTTTACTGAGGAATTTACCAATTAATTTATTAAAAATCCTTCAATGTGATTTTCTGGATTTTTTTTTCTCATTTTGTCTCTCATAGTGGAGGTATACCTATGATGAAAATTGGAGACCTCTCTCATCTTTTAAGTGGGAGAACTTGCACAATTGGTGGCTGACTAAATACTTTTTTGCCCCACTGTATATTTCAAAAACCTTCAGTGAGAACGACCACTAAGCAGCACTGTGTTTCAGTGCAAGGAATCAAATTACGTTACGATTTTGGACCTGAATTAAAATCATGTACAACGCTTGGACAATTTAAACAAAAACTAAAGGAAGAAATACTCCAAACATATATACAAGATGACATGTAAAATCACATAAGGATTGTCATATCCAGTCTGCGTTGTGTTGTGGCTTAGTTTTTTGTCACATTTTGTCTTAGCTTTGTTCTGAATTGTAATCGCTCTTGTTTTGTTTTTCTTTTGGATTCTTGGATGGAATATGGGTGGGCAATATAAGCTGCGGCTTCAGCCATCACCCATTTCGGATAACTTATGTTGGACTGTATAATCAGAGGAGTTATTGTCTAATTTGACCTTGTTGGATTTTCTTTCCCCCTTTGCTATATTATTCTGTTTCTTTTTAATCTGTACTTTTAATCTATCCGAAATAAAGATTCATTCATTCATTCATTCATTCATTCATATGCAGCTAGAGCATCAGCTTCCAAATCAGAATGAAAATGGGCAACAAACACACTCACCATCTTAGTCCGTACAGTTTTAATATTACCAGAGCCCGTACCGACAACAGTAGCCGCGTTGCTGGCTTTATTCCTACGGCTGTTTGAAGCAGAGAATGGCTTGTGTTTAGCCGCAGCGTGCTCAATTCGTCGTCCCTTTTTCACCACTTGACTCCATTTTGGAGAGCCTGGTGAAGATAAGATAAGATAAGATAAGCCTTTATTAGTCCCACAACGGAGAAATTCCAGGATTGCAACAGCACAGAGATAGCAACACTCAGAGCAACAATCAGAAGGCAAGAAAAAAAACAAGCAAGCAAGAGCAGCTAATATACATATGTACATATTACTATAAAATATATATATACACACACACACACAGACACAGTGCAGAGCATTGTAGCTGGATGGAATAAATATATGAATATATGAACACAGTGCAGAGCATTGTAGCTAGATGGAATAAATATGTAAATATATAAACACCCACAGTACAGAGCATTGCAGCTAGGTGGAATAAATATGCAAGTATATAAACACACACAGTGCGGAGCAATGTAGCTAGATGGAATAATATGTAGATATATAAAAACACAGTGCGGAGCATTGTAGCTAGATGGAATAAATATATAGATATATAAATATAAACACACCCAGTGCTGAGCATTGTAGCTAGATGGAATAAATATGTAAATATATAAACACACACAGTGCAGAGCATTGTTGCTAGGTAGGATGAAACAGCATAATCGTCTATTTAGTTATCCTACATGGTATGATTATGTGCCCATACATATTCTCACCCTCCATAGCGACCGGTATGTTCCTAGTTGTATGCCGGAGAGGACCATTGTGTAAGTCTATTGCATCTTTTGCATTCAAAAAAAACTATTAGTTTGTTACGTCTTTTTGCTATCTCTGCGAGCAGCCCTGCTTAGGTTGTACAGTCTGACAGCCGTTGGTAGGAAGGACCTACGAAACCTCTCGGTTGTGCACCTGGGATGATGTAGTCTGCTGCTAAATGAGCTCCTCAGTGCATCCAGTATGTCCTGCATAGGGTGGAACTCGGACTCCAGCAGAGATGACAGTTTAGCCACCGTCCTTCTCTCTCCTATCTCCTCCATCGGATCAAGGCGCTGCCCCAGGACAGAGCTAGCTTTCTTAATCAGTTTGTTCAGTCTCTTCCTATCGGCTGCAGTAATGCCACTGCCCCAGCAGACCACTCCAAAAGTGATGGCTGATGCCACCACCGTGTCATAGAATGACTTCAGCAGCGCCCCTTGTACACCAAAAGACCTGAGTCTCCTCAGCAGGAACAGCCTGCGCTGTCCCTTCTTGTAGAGTGCGTCAGTATTGTGTGACCAGTCTAGTTTATTGTTCAGATGAATACCCAGGTACTTATAGGATGTCACCATCTCGATATCTGTTCCCTGTATATTTACTGGTGCTGTGAGGGGCTGCCCATGCCTGCGGCAGTCCACCACCAGCTCCTTAGTTTTCCTCGCGTTGATCTGGAGGCAGTTCCGATGGCACCAGTCCACGAAGTCCTGGATAAGCCCTCTGTACTCAGCTTCATCTCCGCTGGAGATGAGACCAACGATCGCAGAGTCATCAGAGAACTTCTGTAGATGGCAATGTGTTGTGTTGTGTGAGAAGTCCGCAGTATAAAGAGTGAACAGGAAGGGAGCCAGCACCGTTCCCTGGGGGGCCCCCGTGCTACTGATGATCGTGTCGGAAACACAGTCCCGGGTTCTCACAAACTGAGGCCGGTTAGTGAGGTAGTCCAGGATCCATGATGACAGGTGCTGGTCCACCCCTGCGCGCAGCAGCTTGTCCTTCAGGATCATCGGTTGGATGGTGTTGAAAGCACTGGAGAAGTCAAAGAACATGATCCTCACCATATTCCCGGGCTTCTCCAGGTGGGACAGAGAACGGTGAAGGAGGAAGATCACCGCATCCTTCACCCCAATGCCATGCTGGTAGGCGAACTGGAGTGGATCCATCGCTGGTTCCACCAGGGGGCGGAGATGAGCAAGGAGCAGTCTCTCCAGGGTCTTCATCAAGTGGGACGTCAAGGCCACCGGTCTGAAGCTGTTCAGATCTTTGGGGTGGGAAGTTTTTGGTACAGGTACCACACAAGATGTTTTCCACAGCTGTGGTACCCTCCCCAGTTTCAGGCTCATGTTGAAGATATACGTCACAATCCCACACAGCTGGTCTGCACAGGACTTGAGGAGCTTTGCGCTGATGCCGTCCGGTCCCGACGCCTTCCTCGCCTTGATCTTCCTCAGCTCCGTCCTCACCTGGGTCTTGGTCAGGGTCAGGATGGGGGGCTGTGTGTTGGGAGTGGGGGGGGTGTCGGTGGAGTGGGGAGTGGGCAGCAGGACTTGATTTCTTAGAGGCAGCAGTGGTTGTTGTGCAGACAGGGGGGAGGGCTGTTGGTCAAATCTATTGAAAAACAGATTCAGGTTGTTCGCCCACTCCCTGCCCCCCGTGGCCTGGGGGGAGGTATTCTGGAGCCCCGAGATGGTTTTGAGGTTTCTCCAGACCCCGCTGATGTCGCTCTGTTGCAGCTTGTCCTCCATCTTCTTCCTGAAGCTGTCCTTGCCTTCTCTGATCTTTCTCCTCAGCTCCCTCTGTACGGACTTCAGCATCTCCCTGTTCCCTGACCTGAAGATCCTCTTCTTCTCTCTCAGAAGTGTTTTTATCTCAGGGTTGATCCAGGGTTTGTTGTTTGAGTGACGCCGTATGGTCTTGGTGGGAACGGATTTGTCCACACAGAAGCTGAGGTAGCCCGTGAAGGTGTGAATGAGGCCATCGATGTCCTCACCATGTGGATCGCAGAGCTGCTTCCAGGCAGTGGCTTCAAAACAGTCCTTTAGAGTGTCCATTGTCTCCTCAGACCATAACTCCACAGTGTGCATGGCCGGAGGTTGTCTGTGCACTAGGGGTTTGTACACCGGTCGGAGATGAACCAAGTTGTGATCCGATCTCCCAAGTGGGGGGAGTTGTGATGAGGTGTACGCCTCCTTAGTGTTTGCGTAGAACAAATCCAGTGTTTTATTGTCTCTAGTGTGGCATGTGACATACTGGGTGAAAGTGGGCAGAATGGGAGACAGTGAAACGTGGTTGAAATCGCCTGAGATGAGGAGAAGAGCATCTGGGTGTTCTGTCTGCAGCCTGCTGGTTACTGAATGGATGACGTCACGCGCTGTCCCAGCGTTCGCCGTCGGATTTGCATAAACAACAATGCAGATCACGTGTGAGTGTTCTCTCGGGAGATATGTAGGCCTCATGCTAACAGCTAGCAACTCAATGTCTTTGCTGCAGTGTCGTTGTTTAACAGTGATATGTCCTGGTCTGCACCAGTTGTTGTTAACATACATTATCACTCCACCGCCCCTAGTTTTGCCACTCTCTGGTGTTCGGTCAGCTCGTATCATGTGAAAACCCTCCAGCTCAATGTTAGCATCTGCTGCTAGTTCAGTTAGCCACGTCTCAGTAAACAAAAGGAGAGAGCACTCCCGGTAAGTGCTATCATAACGGGAGATAGCCGCTAGCTCATCTAACTTTCCCAGTATCGACCGTACATTTCCCATGACAACAGATGGAAGGGAGGGTCTGTACCTTATATTTTTTGTCCTCCGCCTTACTCCAGCCCGGCAGCCGCGGCGTTTTCGCCTCAGTTCTCTCGGTATGTCGAGTTTTTCCAGTGGGACCAGGTGGCGGTTAAATGCTAGCAGCTCTTCCCTGTTGTATCGTATCCTGCTATAAACAGTGGCTCCGTCCACCGGCTCAGGAGACATTTGGGACGATCTGTGTGTCCGTGATATAAGTGAGGTGAAAAAAAAAAAAAGTGATCAAAAGAGAGAGGAAGGGAAAAAAAACTCGGAATCGAGCCGCTGTTGCAAAAGGCAGCCTACTGGTGTGGCGCCGAGAGGAGAATCATGCTACAAGATGCTACTGTTCCGGAATTTTCCCCGGTTATAGGCTGACCCACCGGGTCCAAATTCACAGCCGAGACCTTCTCTCCAGCTGTCAAATAAGATTCCCGTGAATCTTCAGACATTGAATCGATCATCGGGCAGACCCCATCCTCTGCTCCGACATCAGCGGGACCGACAGGCCCTCCCAGAGCAGGCGCCTCATTATCCACGGCCCGTAAGGCAGATTGCTCCAGGCCACTTACACGTCGGGCAATATCCAAAGTAATAGTACGTAGATCTTCACTGGAGCTAGTCCGCAACAGCATGGTTTGTTTCATGGCACAAACCCCTGCACTTAAATGCTCCATTCTCCTCAGGAGACTTGAACAGTCCAAGCTGGAAAATGTAACCAGCGGCAAATCACCCAGGTAATGACAGACGAATCCAGGTAAATTTTCACCGCACTCATTCATTACCTTAAGGCAGCTCTTTAAATTACTAACATCTTTTTGGGGCCCCTTGTGCGCAATACACCTTTGTATAGTGGGGCAGAGCTCAAACAGAACTTTCTTTGAGGACTCAAGCCACTCAGAGTCAAAAGTATTAGAGGCCAATAAGACGATCTCATCCTGACTCAGAGTCTTAATTTTCACTGCAAGGAAATTTAGCAGCTCATCCTCAACAATTATTTTACCCTCAGTAGTCTTATATACTTCAGGTTTTAATCGAGACCGCTTTAACTCAGGAGCCAACACAGAGCCATTCCAACCAAGACTTGTGGGTTCCGTCATCTTGTGCCAGCTTGCTTCACCGTCCTTTTAAATCCTCTTTGAAACCAGAAACGGAACCAGAACCTTCTCTAGGTCAGCTTAGTTGTCGTCTCACAAATATTCCTCACATTTGCTGATGTCCAACAAAAGTCTTTTGAACAATTTTACCAGAAAGTCTCAGTTCAGGCCTCAAAGCACCTCTGGTCTCGTCGCCATCTTGAAATCATCAGTTCACCATGCACTTTTGTTTTCTATTTTAAGTGATTATTACATGTTAAAATAAAGTATTTCAATTGATCAGCCACTAAAATAAACAAATAAAGGAAATGGCATCTACTACAATTCATTTTGATGGTGGAGAGGACACTCCAGACCCTGACAACAATGCCCTCCTCTTCAAAAATGCTCATGATGACCATGCGTCCAACACATTGAAGATCAATTAGACCACCACCGGAGTGGTGGACCAGTGGTAGAGCATCTGCCCTAAAGCCAGGAGGTTGTGGGTTCAAGCCCGGCTGGGTCATACCAAAGACCATATAAAAATGGTACTTCCCACCTTCTAGCTTGGTGCTCGGTATAACAGAATGGGGGAAGGAAAAGTTGTTTGTGGCGGTGCCTTGCATGGCAGCGTCTCCTCTGATTTTAGATGTGATTAACACTGTAGAGAGGAGAAACATAATTTTGTTCTACTGTACATGATTGGCTGTATGAACTGAATGACAATAAAGTTGGTTTCTTCTTCTTAGAGGTCTGAGAGTCCAAAGCACAGAGATGAAGATGATCTGAAAACAGACTTTTTGAATCAAATTTATATTTGCATGAAAGCCTCGGGAATTTAAAAAACAATTCATTCACACAAAAGAGACTTAATCCTGAAAATAAAGATCTACAGACATTACTAAACTACAGCAACTCAACTGTGAGATTTCATGTTATAAACCAAAACACTGAATGAAGCATTCCCTGCATATTTTACAAGACTACAGCTTCTCACTGTTTTATTTATTTGCATCACATTTCATTGCAAGTGCAATGAGGCCCATCCAGGGGTCTATGGTTACACTTTAAATCAAAAAGCTTTGTATCCGAGGGCTCTCTTCAAGATGGAGACTGTTCCTCTGATTGCTGAGATCTGTATTTCACAGATGCTAGGGCAGCCGGGGATCACCTGTAGATATTTTTTTAGGTTCTTCTTCACCATCCCAGTTGCTCCCACCACCACAGGTATAATATCTGCTTCCTGTAGTTTCCAGGTGCTCCTTAGGTCATTTTTAAGGTCTTGATATTTTGTTATTTTTTCCTTTTTCTGCTCTATTGAGGCCGTAGTTGTTTGGTATGGTTACATCTATTAATTTGGCGCTTTTGTCCTTTTTGTTCAAGATAACAATGTCCGTTTGTTTTTTTGCTCCTCCTTCAATGTGTCTTCCAGTTGGGATTTCCTTGTCATAAAAGATGGTAATATCTCCACTGGAGCTGACTGGCTCTGGATCGTGCTCCCATACTGGTCCTTTTACTTCTATTTTAAATTCTTTGCATATTTTTCAGTGTATATAACAGCAGATCTTGTGGTGAGCAGTGTAGTGTCCATCAGCCATGAGGACCTGGCAGCCGGAGAGTAGGTGGCTTTTACTCTCCACCACTGCATGACAGAATTGACATTTGTCACTCTGTGACAGTCCTGCCATTTCTTTAAAGCCATTGGTCACAAGTCCCTGGTCTTGAGCTCCAACCACTAGTCTCTCCTCGTCGTACCCCAGATCTCCGTTCCTGATCCAGTGCACTGTCACTTCCCTATCAATATAATCCATACTGCGTTATTCCTGAAAGCGTCCTGCTCACTTATGCTGTTTCAATCTTTCTTTTCTTTCCTCCTGTGTCCTTTTGCTGTATTTTTCCCGTGTCTTTTTAGCTGTTTTTGTTGCTTGGTTTTGTGTTGTCCAATAGGTCTCCTGCAAAGGCCTCGGCTTGTTTAGTTGTGGATGTGAAGTGAGGTGCTCCTTCGGTTGTTTTGAGATCTTGATATTTTATTTTTTCTCACCTGTGTGAATTCTCATGTGAGTTTTCAAAGTACCATGGTGTTTAAATCTTTGTCCACACGTTTCACAAGAAAATGGCTTCTCACCGGTGTGAATTCTCATGTGAGATTTCAAATTACCATGTTGAATAAATCTTTGTTCATGTTTCACAAAAAAATGACTTCTCACTGTTTTATTTATTTATATCTCACTTCATTATAAGTGCAATGGGCCCCAACCAGGGGTCTATGGTTACACTTTAAATCACAAAGCTCTATATCCGAGGGCTCTCTTCAAGATAGAGACTGTTCCTCTTATTGCTGAGATCTGTATTTCATAGATGCTAGGACAGCCGGGTATCGCCTGTAGATATTTTTTTAGGTTTTTCTTCACCATCCCAGTTGCTCCCACCACCACAGGTATTATATCTGCTTCCTGCAGATTCCAGGTGCTCCTTAGGTCGTTTTTGAGGTCTCGATATTTTGTTATTTTTTCTCTTTCTGCTCTGTTGAGGCCGTAGTCGTTCGGTATGGTTACAACTATTATTTTGGCAGTTTTGTCCTTTTTGTTCAAGATAACTATGTCCGGTTTTATTGCTCCTCCTTCAATGTGTCTTCCAGTTGGGATTTCCTTGTCATAATAGATGGTGGTATCTCCGTTGGCACTGACTGGCTCTGGATCATGTTCCCATACTGGTCCTTTTACTTCTATTTTTAACTCTTTGCATATTTTCCAGTGTATGTAACAGCAGATCTTGTTGTGGCGAGCAGTGTAGTGTCCATCGGCCATAAGGACTGGGCAACCGGAGAGAAGGTGGCTTGCACTCTCCACCGCTACATGACAGAATCAACATTTGTCACTCTGTGACAATCCTGCCATTTTTTTAAAACCATTGGTTAGAAGTCCCTGGTCTTGTGCTCCAACCACTAGTCTCTCCTCGTCGTACCCCAGATCTCCATTCCTGATCCAGCGCAATGTCTCTTCCCTATCAATATAATCCCTATTGAGTTCCTCCTGGAAACGTCCTGCTCGCTTATGTTGTTTCCATCTTTCTTTTCTTTCCTCCTGTGTCCTTTTACTGTATTTTTCTCTCGTCTTTCTAGCTATTTTTGTTGCTGGGTTTTGCTGACTGGCTTTCATGTTATCTAATAAATCTCCTGCAAAGATCTCGGCTTGTTTAGTTATGGATGTGTTAATACTGAGGGTTTCATGATGTTGGGTGACCTTTTCCACCGTCTCATCATTGGCGCTTTTTAGGTATTGACCAATGCTTATTATTGTTGCCCTGTAGGCCTGGTTTATTTCAATTAGGCCCAGCCCTCCCTCTTTACGCGGCATATATATCCTATCTAGGCATTGGTTTCTGTATGTTACCTTATGAAGGGTCAGGGTCTTCCTGGTCCAAACATCCAACTTGTCCAGTTCCCCCTGTGGCCAGTCTATCACCCCAAATCCATATGTGGCAACTGGTACTGCCAACTGGTTTAGTGCAGTGATCTTATTTTTAGGTGTTAAATTTGATTTACAGATTTTCTTTAGGCGATGTTGGTATTCTTTTTTGACCATTTCCCTCATTTTTCTGTGTTCAATAGTTGTGTTTTCTTCTATGCCCAGATATTTATATGCTGATTCCACTGCCAGGTCTTTGATATGCTTATTGTCTTCTATTTGGATGTTTTTTGATGCTGTTTTCTTTCCTTTTTTTATTGTACATTTTGCACACTTGTCAAGTCCAAATTCCATGCAGATGTCTTTTGAAAACATGTGAACGGTACTGACAAGTTGATTCAGTTTCTGTTCAGATTCTGCGTAGAGCTTGAGGTCGTCCATGTAGAGCAGATGATTCACTCTCTTGCTCCCTTTTCTTGTTCTGCCTTTGCTTAAGTCATACCCGATGTCAAGGTCTGATAAGATTTTGCTTAAGGGGTCAATACACAGACAGAAGAGCAATGGCGAGAGGCTGTCCCCCTGGAATATTCCTCGCTGGATCCTGATGTCTGGGATTGTTATTTGTCCTTCTTTGTGGTTAAGCGTAATTGTGGTATTCCACTTAGCCATCTGGACCTCCAGAAAAGTTTTAATCTCTGGGCTGATGTTATACTAGCTCCAGACAGCGTATTATCCAGGAGTGGGGGATGCTGTCTAATGCTTTTTTGTAGTCGATCCACGCGATGCTTAAATTTCTCTCACGCCTCTTGCAGTCTTCCAGGATGGTTTTATTAATGAACAGCTGTTCTTTGGCTCCCAGCTTATTTCTTATACAGCCTTTTTGCTGTGGTTGCAAGTAATTTTCTGCGTCCAGATGTTCATAAATGGCCTCAGTAATGATTCCTGTCAGCCATTTGTATGTGGTCGGGAGGCAACAGATGGGTCTGTATTTATTGACTTGTTGGGTTTCAAGACTCTTGGGCAGGAGTATGGTGTTTCCATATGTGAGCCACTCTGGTGCTTCTTCCTCTCCCCTAACAAGTCGGTTAAATGCCTCTGCGTTGAATAAATCTTTGTTCACGTTTCACAAAAAAATGACTTCTCACCTGTGTGACTTCTCATGTGTCGTTTCAAACTACTATGTTGATTAAATCTTTGTCCACAGGTTTCACAAGAAAATGGTTTCTCACCTGTGTGAATTCTCATGTGAATATCATGCCGATGAAATCTTTGTCCACATGTTTCACAAGAAAATGGTTTCTCAACTGTGTGAATTCTCATGTGAGTTTTCAAAGTATCATGCCGATGAAATCTTTGTCCACATGTTTCACAAGAAAATGGCTTCTCACCTGTGTGAATTCTCATGTGAGATTTCAAACTACAATGTTGAATATATCTTCGTCCACACATTTCACAAGAAAATGGCTTCTCACCTGTGTGGATTCTCATGTGTCGTTTCAAATTACCATGTCGATTAGATCTGTATCCACATACTTCACAAGAAAATGGCTTCTCACCTGTGTGGATTTTCTCATGATGTGGTAATTGACACTTGAACCTGAATTTTTTCCCACACGTGTTGCAAACATGTGACTTAACTGTGTGATGTTTCTTCTTCTGGGACTCATTTTTACAGTCTTTGTCATTATCAGAACATTTTACAGACTTTTCACCTGTGTCAGTATCACACTGATTCTCTGACATGGAGGAGTTGTCCACATTGTTACGATCACTTCTCTTTCTGTGAAGTCTCTTCTTTGGCTCTTCATGTTTACTTGATCGTGGGTTTACATTCTTACCTGCTCCCTGGTCTTGCCTCTCAGTGTCAGGAGAGTTGTGAGAGAGAAGCTGCTCACTGTTTGGTTCAGTTTCACACTTGTCATTGTCCTGATCAGTAGGAGTCACCATGAAGGTATCAGTCTCTTGCTTCAGTCCCAAGTTTTCTTCCTCCTGACTGCTACAGAGTTCTCGTTCCTCCTCTTTAACCTGTGCAGCATCTTGTTCCTCCTGGTCCAGAATGGAGTTCCTCTCCTGATTACAGAGCTGCTGGACAGTGACAACCTCCTCCTCCTCCTCCTTACAGTTGTGTAGCTGTGGAGCATCTGGAGGGACAAAGAGACACAGAACATGCTAGTAATAGAAAAACCAGAAAGAATAAATACACTGACTGGCCAAAAAGTCACCACCTGGGAACAAATAGTTCTGATCCATCCATCCATCTGTCTTCTAATGCTCCTATCCCAGCATCTTTGAGTGAGAGGCGGGGTCACTCTGGACAGATTACCAGTCCATCACAGGGTCAACACAGACAGAAAGACAACCATTCACTCTCACGTTCATACCTACGGGCAATTTAGAATCCCCAGTTGATGCCAATTAACCTGACATGCATGTCTTTGGTCTGTGGGAGAAAACCCACACAGACCTGGGGAGAATATGCAAACTCCACACAGAAGGGTCACCGATGGTCAGGGGTGGAATCAAACCCATGACCTTCTGACTGTGCTGCCACAGTACTAACCACTGCTCCACCGAGCTGCCCAGTTCTGATCCTTTCATGTGATAATTACAGCAGTGATGAATCTGTTTCAGATTCAACAAGTTATTTCAAGGGGACAAAATTATTTTTTCCACATGATAACATGGATCCCTGAGGTCTCAAAGGACACAGGATGAAAATTTGACTTTTTCAGTGATTTAACACATGAACTTGTCTGTCTGGAGTGGCCATCTTATCTACAAAAATACACAAAACATCACCCTGTTGCTTTGTTAGGGTCCACCATGATCTCACGAGTTCTTCTTCAGTCAACATTTCTGATTTGTCAACGGCTGTGACGTGATGGTGAGCCCGTCCTCAGCACATCAACAGTAGTATAAAATGTACTATTTATTAGTAATTCTGTTTTAGACGTCTCTTCTAGTCGGTCGTACACACAGCACTGTCCAACTTCTATTTCTGAACATGTCACAATGGTGTTTTGATACACAAATGCTGCGTTGTTTCCTGTTGGAGATGCTAGCAGGAGCTAATGGCTAACTGGCTAGAGCAGACAGTTCTTCCACCTGGTCCACTGAACCAGAAGAAAAACTCATTTGAAGAGCAAACTGTAACTGTATAGTCAAAGACATGAAATTGTTTTTCCACTGGGTTAGATCAGTCAAAGTCAAACACAAACTGAGACCAGTACAAGCATGTCACATTTATGCAGTTATTGGAAATATTACTTTCATATTATTATTTTATTTTAGGACAGTTTCTCAAAGAGTCAACCTGGACATTTCTAACCTTTTGCCTGTTTCAGTCTCAGAGTCTTCATCACTGTTACTCTGACTTCCTGTTTCAGTCGTCTCTTCTTTGGTTTGGGTTCTTCTTCTTTAGTTGATCCTGAGTCTACATGGTGGCTTCCTTCATCATTTTGGATCTCAGCTTCACTACCAATTGTTCTCTCTCCTGACTGATGCAGAATTTCTCCTCTTCATCTTTAACCTGTGGAGCTTCTGGTTTCTCATGTTTATTTATTTATTTTTTTTCATTTCAATTATCTCCTCCTGTTGTTTCAAAGGTTTCCACAGCAGTATGGATAATGGTTTTCCACTGCTTTTGGTCAGTTTCTTGTGTTTTCCATGTCCTGAAGTTCATGTTTCCTGGTTTCATGTATGACTTCAGTGAGTCCTTCTATCGTTTGATCTGCCCTCCAAAGTTTTTTCTGACTGTGATGGAGTTCGGAAAAGACAACCTCTATCGGGAGTCTTGTGTCATATGAAGATGGTGGCCAGCCCATCAGAGTTGATGCTTAATGATGCGAGCTTCTATACTAGTGTCACTTGATTCTTCTGGAATGCTTAGGTTAGTGTGATAATTTTCCAAAGAGATGCTCAATATTCTTTGAAGACATCCTTGATGGAATCATTCGAGACATCATGAGCCACTTTTGCACTAGCCCAGCATACTTCGGTACAGCATGATTTACTTCAACATGGTTCGGTACGCTTTTGTCCGCACTACAACCGCATTACAACCGTGTTGCGCTTGGGTGGGTGAGATTTTTATAACAGCAGGCGGCGCCACACTCCCGTGACGTAGAAAACGCGACCCAACCAAAACATAAACACATACAGCTGTACAAGGCGACTCCTCGGTCTGTGGCTTTTTTCACCATAAATGCCAAAAAGGACCGCTAGACAAGGGTACAGACAGCGAGATGAAACACTCTGGAAATAGTTCTGCAGCTTCTGGGAGAGCCAAAGGCGTGAGGATACAAACTAGGTCATATATGACGGTAAGCTAATTTTGCTAATGCTAGTTTGCTATAAGTACGTTGTACTACACTTTAATGTCTGCAATTTATCGCTGTTAGGTACTAAAATATGTACGCTGTGTGTGTTTCAGATGGCTCTGTTGTGGGGAAATTACTGCTTCATTCGCTCTGGGCGAACCTGACCTGTCACAGATGTCATCAGCCTGTCACTTCACAAACGATCAGTGGTTATAGAGCTTAAGAATGTCTGTAGAAACGTTTATTTCCTGTGCAACAAATTTGCAACAAATTGCTCTGATCTGCTTGAAAATCATGGAGACTGTTGACAGTCATGCACGTACCTGCTTCTGCAGCACTGAGTGAGGTGGTGTCATAGAAAAAAAATGATCAGCTGACAACTTGATCGCCATGTTAATAACTATATTAGCCACAAAATATATATTCAAAAAGTAAACTTTACTGAGTTAGGTATAATATGATATATTTGACAGTTATCATGCATTTTATGCCAAAACAAACTTGATCTAGGATTAAAAGGAATTAAAATAATGCAGTCACAAGGTTACATGGAAAATACTTACTAGATACATGTACTGTAGAAATATATATTCTCTGCATCAACAATGTACTATACATGCATTCATGTCGTATTGCACTGGGAATTGCACTGACAATAAACCTCTGAAGTTTTTGCAGATGTCTCTTTTTTTATATGTGAAGGTCACCACCATGTGGCATAAATTAAATACTGAAAGATTGAAAAAGCTAAGAATAATCCAGCAGTTTGAGAAATCACTTTTGGTTTGGTGTAAGTCTGTCAACAGAATTATGAACCATAAAGCAGTTTGTGTTAAAATGTTAAATCCCATTAAACCTAATCCGGGGGCTTCCAATCATGTGTCATGGGGGGCCAAGACCCTGCAGGTTCTCTCTTCTACCCAGTCTCTTCAGCAGGTGATCTCACTGATCAGTCAGTGGAAGAAGTTCAGTGGAATCTGCTGTTGAAGACACTGGTTGGAGGTAAAGCCTGCAGGGTCTTGGCCCTCCATGGCACATGATTAGACACCCCCGCCCAAACCCATTATGATGAAGAGCAGATGCTAATATGACCAAGAATTCCTCCATATACTGGTACTGTCACTAAAGTATGCAGGGTCTTCTGTACAGTCTTCTAACAATATAGTCTTCAGTTAATATAATTGTTTTGGTTACTTTTTCTTAAAAATGAGCCATTATTTTCAAGGTCACCGATTAATCCTTTGTACAGTTGACTCTTTTCCCACCGGTGTCTTAACAGACAAAATAGAAAATAAAGATAGAAAATCATGATGCAAACACATAAGTCACTACATTGTTTATTACAATCAGCAGCAAATTCCAGATTATTCAGAATGTGCAAAATTCAAACTGTAAAAAAAAAAAAAAAAACTGGAATGGTCACACGCTGCCTCACTGAGAAGCAACTGGATCGGCCCATCGTATTGGTCCTGGTTCGACAGATCTACAGCCTGCATCTCTGTAAATAGTGAGGCAAGGTCCAGTTGGGGTGACAGTTTCCCTCTTGCCTAGACAAAAGACAAATGGGTGGTGGTTAAAGCAAGTTTAAAACTTATTTTGGAAATACACTTGTTGCTAAAAGCCAGCTGTGGAATGTGAATTAATGAATGAATCTTTATTTCGGATTGATTAAAAGTAAAGATTAAAAGAAAATAGAATAATATACCAAAGGGGAAAAAATCTAACAAGGTCAAATTAAACAATAACTCCTCTAACCACAATTTTCATGTAGCTGCACTTCAGTAGATTTTACAAGGGCTGAGTTACATTTAAAATCATCTCTTTACTGTGGCCTCAGCAATCAGAATGAATTAATACATTCACTTGAATGGAATCTAGGACTTTAACTGAAGTTGTGCATCACCGAGTATGGAGTCGGTCAGTCAAAATATGAAGTTTTTAATCAATAAAAGTTTGTCTTGTCTGTAAAAGTGTCTCTTCTTGCCCTGGCTTCATGTGTGGGCGGTGTTTTGTACTAGCATTGCTAAAATATAAAAGGAAGCACTACAATTGGTCTCACCAAATTGGTCTCACCAAATGAGAGATGTTCAGTTATATGATAACTGAACATCTCTCATTTGCCAAAACATACAGTTATGAACATAACTCACAAAGGATCACAAAACTGATCTGACAAAAAAATAAATACATTAACAAGTGGTTTACTTTACAGTTGATGCGCCATATTCACACAATCAAATAAATCTCAGTTCAGTCCCTTTTATATTAAGTGGTAATTGTGCTACTTTGGTTCTGACATTTACCTATAAAAGCAAAGGATTTCAGTATGTTCCACAGTGGCGAGGTAGGTTGTGGGGAGGCTGATTTCGTCTTGCCTAGACAAACGACAGAAATGGATGTTGGTTAGTTTCAATCAAGTTCAACACATATACAGGCACATCTCAAAAATTAAAATACCATGAAAAAATTCAATATTTTTGTCACTCATTTCAGAAAGTGAAACCCATATATAGATTCATTACAGGAACAGTGATATATTGAAAGTGTTTATTTTAATATTGATGATTATGGCTACAGCCCATATTAACCAACACCTCAACGGCCAACATTTATATTTAAAAACTATTTTTTTAAAGTTAATTTTATGTAATATTCCAATTTTTTGCAAAATAGAATTTGGGGTTTTCAGGGGCAGTAAGCCGTAATCAGCAAAATTAAAATAAATAAATATATCACTGTCTGTGTAATGAAGCTATACAATATACGGATTTCTCTTTCTGAAATGAGTGAAAAGCACCGCAGGATCCACAGAATAGGTGTGTGGGTCTATTCTGACGCTTTAGAAAATTATATGAATGACTTTATAAATCACTGGTTTGAAAAAGCAATTTTAATATGACGAGATTTCGGCTCCTGTGGTCCATTTCACCAGTATCCAGGGAGGCTAACCCTGGCACGTGCAAACACATTCTAGCATTAAATTGCACACAATTAAATGCCCAGGACCAAAGTGCAATACAAAACACAAACCAGGACTTTAACCAGGATTAACATGTTTCATCGTTTTGCTCTCACAAGCGAATATTTAGGAGAAAACAAGCGCGATTCAGCAGTTATTACTAGTGTTAGCGTTAGCAATAGCTACTAGCAAAAAAACGTTAGCCAGCACAGAACAGCGCTGTATAACGGCTCAAAAAAAGTGAGCTTACCACCAACAGGATAAATAAGCAAACAGATGCACATTATTACAAATCACTCACGATCGTCTTCAGCTTGTCTATAGTCCGGTTGTATGCTGGCCAGCCATCGGGTCACTCCTCACTGTGTAATACTGCCACCAAGCAGAGAAAACTCCGCACCTCTTCGTTGGACCACGGTGTAGAGTTCCGCAAAACCTACAATGCTGTCTGTATGAATATCGTATTTACTCCGTGACCGAGTTAGTCCGTGATTGCAAATGGCGGTCGTACAGATTTCAACGAAGACGGGCGCTTTGGTGACGTTAAGACCTGACCAATCAGCGGCGACCAAAGTTTTTGACGTCAAAACACGGTACAGCTCAGCACGGAGGGACCCTGCCCTTGAGCGGGGCTGAGATTCACTGCTGTTAAACCGTGTTCAGGCTAGTGCAAAGACTTACCAAGCATGCTGAGCTGTACCATGACGTGCTAAGCCGGGCTAGTGCAAAAGGGGCTTTAGTTGTTTACAATATGCTGTCCATGTTTCAGAACCATAGAGTAGGACAGGTATGATAACTGCATTGCAAACATCAAGCTTTGTTTTTCTAGTGAGTTCTGTTTTGGAACATTCTCTTTTTCAATTTGGCAAAGGCTGCTCCTGTACTGGAGAGTCTACTTTGGATTTCCTTATCAATGTTATTGACCTGGGTAAGGTGACTTCCCAGGAAACATCAAAATTCAACCAAATTCAAGTGGGTCTCCAGATACAGTGACTGGATTTGTAGTCAGGGAGGACATGTTTTTCCCTGGTCGAGGTAAAACAAGGACCTTGGTTTTAGAGATGCTGTAGAGAGAGAAATGAGCAGGCGAGGCAGTGAGCTGGATCAGAGTGACTTTATTCTCTCTCTATCCATAAGTCAACAAGAAGCTTTACCCAGGTCGCTAGGCATCTCTCTTTTATACCTTACATCCTCGCCTAGCGACCTGGGGGGTTCACACCACAAAAGACACAATTACAATCTGCGTTGTCACCAAGCCTGTTGGCGCATTATCATCCAGTCCGGAGAGGACTTCCAGGAAGATGGCGGAGAGCCATAACGCTTAAACAGAGAGCTCTCCCTAGTCGGATTTAAAATCTTCGATAAATGGCCAACTCGACATAAACGGAACAATAAACCAAGGGATGAAAACACGAAGAAGCCGGGCACACGGACAAAAGCAGGGTAAAACTAAAGAATCCCTCTTCAACAACGCAGGAGAAATCGCTGAACACGAGGCCCAAAAAAACGAGGTGACTACAGCAGAGAAAATGGAGGACGCCAAACTCGATATTATGAACACTGGCATTGATAATATAAATAAAGGCATAAAAGACTTCAAGCGTCAACTCCAACAGGATTTAACGGCTCTTAAGGAAGAACTGAAAAAAGAGATGAAGGAGGAAATTATGGGCCTCCGAAAAGAAATGGAACGCAAGCTAGCTGAAAACATGGAGGAACTGCGAACTCAACGGACGTGTTTGACAGAAGCACAGGCTCGAATATCAGAGTTGGAAGACTGGAGGACCGAGGCAAGCGAGCGGCTGCAGACCCTGACGGCACAAACACAGAGGATGCAGGAAAAAATAATCGACCTGGAGAGCAGGTCCAGACGGAGCAATATACGCATCTTCGGGATTCCGGAGGGCATTGAAGGCAACTCGATGACGAAATTCATGGGTCAATTCTTAAAAAAAAAGAGCTTGAGCTGCCCGATGAAATGGACCTGAAGATCCAACGAGCGCACAGAGCCTTGGCACAGAACCCGAATCCAAACTCTACACCCAGGTCAGTTGTGGTAAACTTTCTAAAATACGACGTAAAGGAAAGAATCCTGACACAAGTGTGGAAAAAAAAAGATACGAGTCGGCAACAAACAGATATTCTTTGACCATGACTACCCGACAGAAATTGTGCAGCAGCGAAAGAAATATGCCAACTTTACTGCCCTTCCATCGAGTTTCCCAGTTATCGACTGGTAGACAGCAAGCTAACACGTGTGGTGCAGGCCTCAATGATGACAAGATGTTTTCTTTTATCTCGTTTATTGAAGCTACCCCACAAGGAACTCAACGTGATGTACACTCGTCTTTTTGGTTTTACATCCGTTTACATCCGTTCCTACATCCGTGTAAAACTGCAACAAAGTAGACATATACATGCCGTCAATGATATCATCACCGTGTCTAGCTTAGCACATGTTAGCATTAGCTCTAACTTAGCTGGTAACAATGTTGGCAACGGACTAGACAGTCGCTTAAAATACACCAATGCAACTGTGCAGTTCTCATTGTAGCTGTTAACACTGTCAAACCATGTAGGATACTCACGGACTAATGATGTCCAAGGTGCCGATAATTAAACAACATTCACAGTGTTCATACATTGAGTGAAGCTCTGACCGGTCTCCCGTTATATCATTACTGCGCATGTGCAACACTTTGTGTATCAGTTCAAAACCATGCTTTCACTACACCACTAGAGGGAACCAAACTCACTTACATGAAATGCTGTAATGGGAACTGCCCAACTAATTCATGGAGGCAGCATACTCCCCGTCTGGTGCAATAACATTGTACCACTATTTAGCCTTACAACATTTCAAACAACAGTGCATAACAATGTTAACCATATCATTATCTATTATTCCCCATCTGCTATCAGTAAAACCATTTCTGTAATTGGTCTCAGAAACACTTCAACAGTCCCATCTCTTATTATCTTCACCTCCGCTTTTCGTACTTTATTGTCCTTTCCGTGAAATGTCTTCACAATCCGCCCCATGGGCCAGTCATTTCTGTGTGTTTGCCCATCCTTGAGCAAAACGACATCTCCAACATTGATGTTTGGTTTCTCATCAGTCCATTTTCTTCGGCCCTGAAGAGTCACAAGATACTCTTGTCTCCATTGTTTCCAACAACTATCCGCAAGAGCCTGCACTTGTTTCCACTGACATGCATGAAGTTCTGGTGCAGCGAAAGTTCACGATGGTGCTGTCAAGGGGTTGGTTTTTTGGGTCAGTAGCATTGCTGGGGTTAGGATGGTTGGATTGTCAGGATCTGTTGAGACCGGCACAAGTGGTCTTGCATTCATCACTGCCATAACCTCCGCCATTAAGGTGCTCAGTACCTCATGCGTGAGCCGTAGTTTGTTCTTGAGAAGTAGTGCATCTAAAATCCGCCTGGCAACTCCAATTAGTCTTTCCCAGGATCCATCCATGTGTGATGCATGGGGTGGGTTAAAAAACCATTTGCAACCCTTTTCTTGTAGTTAACTCGTCAATGCTGCGTCACTGCGCTCAATTCTCAGTTCCTTACATGCCCCGATAAAGTTTGTGCCCCTATCAGATCGCAGAAGCTGTGCGGGTCCCCGAATGGAGAAGAATCTTCTCAGAGCATTTATGAAACTGGACGTTGACATTGATTCAATCAGTTGGATGTGCACAGCTCTTGTTGACATGCATGTGAAAAGTAGAGCCCATCTGTTGCTGGTTGCTATGTAATACCACTGTGATTGAAGTGTTGACTTTCTGATGCGGGTTACACGGTTTGCCACATATGCGTAGAACCCTTTTGTGTTATTGTTTATGTGTCCGAGAACAATCTTACGGTCTGTATAAAACCTGACAGCATCCATTGCAATGTCTATCTCATCCCTGATCAGCTCGTACATCTCAACAGCTAGAACAGCTGTGCATAGCTCCAAACGAGGGATGGTGTGTGCAGGGCGTGGTGCTATTTTAGCTTTACCCATAATGAACCCTGAGTGGCACTGACCTTCATTGTTGGTGGTTCTCAGGTTTGCTACTGCTCCGATTGCCAAGGTTGATGTATCTGAGAAAATGCATAACTCTCTTTTTCGAACAGAAGGCTGCGACAATGGCAGGTAGCACCTTGGTATCTGTAGGTCTTCTAGGTCTTTCAGGGAATCTTTCCATTTGTTCCATTCCTCTTCTCTCTCAGCCGGAAGTGGTTCATCCCAGTCGCCATGTTTTGTTGACAGTTCACACAGGAGGTTCTTCCCCTGCATCGTGACAGGCGCCACAAACCCTAGAGGATCATACAGGCTGTTGACCATCGCTAAGACTCTCCTTCGTGTGCAGGGCTTCCTGTCGATGGACACCTGAAACATAAAACTGTCAATTTCAAGATTCCAAGGCACCCCTAAACTGCGTTGTCGTGGGAGCTCGTCACGTTTGAGATCTAAGTCTTTTAAGTCCTTTGCTCTTTCATTCGCCGGAAAGGCTTCCATGACCCTGTAGTCATTAGATGCTATTTTGTGTAATTTGAGATTGGATTGTGCTAACATCTTTTGTGCGTTTGTCAGGATGTCAACAGCTTCTTCTGGTGTGGCTGTGAAGGCTAATCCATCATCTACATAGAAATGTCTCATTATAACACTGTGCTGTGTCATGTCCGTGCTCTTTCTCACCTTCAGCTGCAGCACGTCTCACGCAGTAAACAGCCACAGCTGGAGAAGGGCTATTGCCGAACACATGCACTTTCATTCTGTAGTCTCTTACTTCTTTGTCCATGATGTCAATAAAAATTTGATCTTCTATTGACAGCGCTGGTTTATCGTCGTCATTTGTTTTATCAAAGACTGTGTTTCCTAAGTGGTCTGTGTCTCTCTCACCCTGCAAGGCATATGGTAGTATGCTGTTGGGGCGTGAGGTGGAGCAACCTGGAACCTCTTTGACAAGAAATGTGTTTGGGCATGGGCTAAGGAATGATGCATGACCATTGTAGAGCACATGTGTCTTTAGCACGTTAACAGTCGAAGGCTTGTGTGTCGTCCCTAAACACGCTTCTCCCACAATAACCCATCCCAAGTCCAAGCGCTGTGCATAGGGAGTACTGTGGGGCCCATTTATTTGTTCTCTCACCTTGTGTACCTGTAGGATGTCTCTTCCCAGCAGTAGGACGGGAGCATGTTCATCTACAGGTGGAATCTTGTCTGCGACTTTTCTCAGGTGTGGATACACAAGTGCGGCCTTTGGAGATGGAATCTCCCTCCTGTCATCGGGGATCATGTCACACTCGATCAAGTTTGGAAGCTGGAGCTGTACTTTTCCATCCATTGATTCTATCATGAAGTTTGAAGCTCTCCGCCCCCAAACCGTAGTAGCCCGAGCACGTTTTCAGTGTGTAAGGGTCGGAAGGTGCACTAATGTTGAACAGCTGGAAAAACTCCGATTTAGCGAGTGATCTGTTGCTTTGCTCATCGAGCACTGCATACATTTTCTGGGCTTCTTCTCTGTGTCCTGCAGGATAAACTAACACAGGGCTAATTTTTGAGCAGGATCGTGGGTTTTCTGCATGACCGCAAACTTCTGTGCATCTAGACGTGACTAGTGTGCCCTCATAATCATGGGACTCCCCGCCATGATCCGTCTCAGCTTCCTGAGGTGTCATGGGAGGAAGAGAGGGGCCAGGATGTAGTGCTGCTACATGTCTATCACTACCACAGTCAGAGCACTGGATCGACTGTTTACAGTCTTTTGCCAGATGCTGAGTGGACCCACAACACTTAAAGCAGATGAGATTCTCTCTTAAGAACAGTTTGCGTTCTTCTATTGGTTTTGCTCTAAACGTTTTACATTTCTTTAATGGGTGTGGCTTTCTGTGTATGGGACATTGTTTATCTGGGCTTTCTGTTCTTTGATGTGTGTGGTTACCTTTAGCTGCGGGTGAAGCTGGTGGGATGTCCGTTTTGTGGACAATGATGAGGTGCTTACTGGCGAACTTGAGGGCCTTTTCAACTCTGGTGTTTATGTGGGCCGGTGGAGAGAAGCTGAAACTTGGGTCGTTTCTTATTTTGGCCTGTTGTCTGACGTAACTGGAAAAAAAGCTGAAAGGAGGAAAGGCAACTTTGTGTGCTTCTTTGTATTTGGCACCTGCTGCAATCCACTTCTCCTGTAGGCTGTAGGGCAGTTTCTCTACAACAGGATTCACTCCACGGGCTGTACCCAGGTATGCGAGCCCAGGTAGGTATCCGCCATCCTTTGCACATTCGATTTCCTGTAAAACATCACCAAGTTCTCTCAGCTTGAGTGCATCTTTGTTGCTGATTTTGGGAAAATCGTCAAGCTTTTTTAACAGTGCATTTTCTATTGCTTCGGGTGACCCATAACACTCTTCTAGCCTTCCCAGACTAAGTTGAGGGCTGCTTTTGGGTTGAAGACATGTGCAGAGCGGATCCTCTTTGCTTGTTCTGCTGATTCTGTGCCGAGCCATTTTATCATCAGATCCAATTGCTCGTGGTGTGAGAGGCTGAGGTCTTGTATGGCGTTCTGGAAAGATGCCTTCCATGCCCAATAATTCTCTGGGAGGTCATCAAACTGTAGGAGTCCCGTGCTCAACATCTCCCGGCGTGTGAGGTATTTGGTCAGATCCTGAATGCTTTGTGCTTCCGTGTAATGTGTTGCGGGGGCATAATAGGGTCGTAACGTTGGGGGATTAATTGTCTCTGTAGCTCCATGCTCCTCCTTCATGTTGACACTGACCCTGCTCTTACCATCTACAGCATTAGATGAGATGAATGGTGCATTTGTGGCCATTTCAAACTGTTCACACTGGATCTTAGAGGGGGTGGCTGGATCAGTTTTAAATGGAGTTTCCTCAAAACGCATATCAAGGTGTTTCTGTACATACTCAGATGTGCGTTGTGCTGAGCCAACTGGCAAGTCCATTAATGCTTGACTGAATTCACTTCTTGCACATTGCTCTGCTTCTTCATAGGCCGCAGCTTCAGCTTCTGCAGCTGCAACAGCCTTCTGATGGTTCAAAATGTGCATTTGTGCTTCAAGATTAGCTTTCTGTGCTTCAAGATTAGCTTTCTGCGTAATGAGGGCTGCTTCTTTCTCTGAATAAGCTAATTTAGCCCATGCAGCATCTGCTTTGGCTCTAGCCTTTATGGCTGAGGAGGTAGCTGAAGAAGCCTTGCTTGACTTGGAGCTACGTGAATATAACGAGCTACCTTGTACAGCTGTAGCCAAGGGAGCTGTGTGATCGGTCTCCATAACTTCACTTCTCAGTTGGGGAGTTAGCTGGTGCTGCTCTCCGACCCTGAGGCTCATTTGCTGCTTGTTGTTTGTTTATTGGGCCCGCCGCGCTGTAGTCCTTTTACTTTACTGCCCTCCCATCGAGTTTCCCAGTTATCGACTGGTAGACAGCAAGCTAACACGTGTGGTGCAGGCCTCAATGATGACAAGATGTTTCCTTTTATCTCGTTTATTGAAGCTACCCCACAAGGAACTCAACGTGATGTACACTCGTCTTTTTGGTTTTACATCCGTTTACATCCGTTCCTACATCCGTGTAAAACTGCAACAAAGTAGACATATACACGCCGTCAATGATATCATCACCGTGTCTAGCTTAGCACATGTTAGCATTAGCTCTAACTTAGCTGGTAACAATCTTGGCAACGGACTAGACAGTCGCTTAAAATACACCAATGCAACTGTGCAGTTCTCATTGTAGCTGTTAACACTGTCAAACCATGTAGGATACTCACGGACTAATGATGTCCAAGGCGCCGATAATTAAACAACATTCACAGCGTTCATACATTGAGTGACGCTCTGACCGGTCTCCCGTTATATCATTACTGTGCATGTGCAACACTTTGTGTATCAGTTCAAAACGATGCTTTCACTACACCACTAGAGGGAACCAAACTCACTTACATGAAATGCTGTAATGGGAACTGCCCAACTAATTCATGGAGGCAGCGTACCAACATTAAAAAAACGCTGAAAGAGAAAAAAATTAGATTCCAAATGCCGCTAACGAAGATGAGAATTCATTGGGAGGACGGCGTGAAAACTTACAGCACGGCCAGAGAAGCAGCGCGGGACATGACAGAGCGAAGCTTTGTGGTGAGCGTACCGGAGGAAGCGGCTGGAGCAGCGGTGGCACGGAACACATCATGACAGCCGGAGTGGAGGCGAGTGAGCGGCAGAAGATGGGAGACGGACGTGGCACACCGGGCCCAAGAAAAACTGCAAGGCTTTCAACGGAAAGCCTAGATTATAACAAAGATTAAGAAGGACACAGAAGAAATGATGGCCAAGAAGACAAGGTAAAAGAGAAACAAACGGCTAGGAGAGGTTTAAGTGATTTTTGTTGGACATTTCTAGACTAATGACTATTACTTGGATAGTAAATACAGGTCTAGGGAGGGCCCCTCACTCGGTGAGGACAATCCCCCCACCCTCCAACAGGGACCAGTGGGCAGAAGAAAGGCCCAAAGTACGGAGGGCGAGATCCGTTAATGTGTTTTTGTATAAATATGTGTTAGTTTTGTTGTTAAAGGGGTTAGGAGCACAAGTTAAAAAAAATGGAAAAATATGAATATGGTTAAAAATCTTAAGATAACAACATTAAACGTGAATGGTCTGAACTCACCTGTTAAAAGGGAAAGAATAATAAGAAAATTCAAGAAGGAAAAAGCCAAAATTATATTTATACAAGAGACACATTTGAACAGGACAGAACATGAGAAACTGAAGAGATTTGGCTATAAGAACTCCTACTACAGTTCATTTAAGGGAGGAACTAAAAGGGGGGTTATGATACTAATTTCAAATAAAATACAATTTGAATGTGAACAAGAAATCCAGGATAAAGAAGGGAGATATGTAATAATAAAGGGAAGAATAGATGGTATGCAGATCACATTAGTGAACATCTATGCCCCACCAGAAAGTGACAAGGGTTTTTTTCAACAACTGTTTGATCTCATAGCAACACACAGTGAAGGAGTCCTAATTTGTGGAGGAGACTTAAATGCCGTCATGGATCATAAAGTTGACACAACAAGTGTTAAGAAGACAAAAAAGCATGTAACAAAATTCATAAGAACCTCACTGGCAGAAATGGGTATGGTAGACATATGGAGGGACCTGCACCCACTCGAAAAAGACTATACACATTATTCAGCAGTCCATAAAGTACGCTCTAGAATAGATTACTTCCTTATGAATGAAGGCGACAGACACAGGGTGAGAAACTGTCGGATTGGAGGGGCAGAAATATCAGATCATAATCCTATATACATGGAAATATATTTAAACAATAGAAAACGACAAACAACATGGAAACTTAATGTAGGACTATTAAATGAAGAGAAAATGAAAGAAAGAATAAAGGTAAACATAAATGAGTATATCGAGGAGAATGATAATGGAGAAGTGGACCCAACAATACTATGGGATGCACTAAAAGCCGTGTTAAGAGGTAAATTAATTGTTGAATCAGGAAAAGCAAAAAAGTCTAAACTGGAATCATATGAACAAAGATGTGAGAGACTGAGGGAATTAGAACGTAAACATCAAAGCACAAATGACCCAAAAATATATCAAGAAATTAAGGAAGAAAAAGTAAAGATAAAAGAAATACAAATAGATGAAATCGAAAGGAAAAATAGATATTTAAAACAAAAATATTATGAAACGGGGCCAAAGGCCACAAAACTGCTGGCAAAACGGTTAAGAAAACAACAAACAGTGAATAATGTATATAAGATTAAGGACCCCATCACAAATAAAACCAGTTACCCCAGAAAACATCAAAGAAATATTCCATAAATTCTATCAAGAACTATACTCGCAACCTGAAGAGACAAATGTTAAGGATATTAAAAAATTTCTATGCACATTGGACTTACCATCAATAGGAAACCAACAAAATGAAAAGCTAACAGCAGAAATAACAACACAAGAGATTAAAGATGTGATTAAGTCACTTAAAAATGGTAAATCACTAGGTAGTGATGGATACCCATCTGAATTTTATAAACTTTTATAGAAGAACTTACGCCACAGCTCCTAAAGTCATTTAATTGGACATTAAACAACAACAAAATACCTCCATCATGGAACAAAGCCATTATTTGTTATTTTAAAGCCAGGGAAAGATAGGGAACAATGCGGAAACTATAGGCAAATCTCTTTATTAAATGTGGATTATAAAATATATACAACAATTATCTGTAAACGAATAAAGACATTCTTGACGGAATTGATAGAGGATGATCAAACTGGTTTCATAGAGGGATGCCAAACACATGACAATATCAGGAGAACATTACACATAATTAATCAAATCATCCAGTTCGGAAGAGAAGGTGCATTGTCATTCAGTCCGGTGGAGAAGCCACAGTCTGCCCTGCATATCTGCCGAATAGCCTTTTAGCGTCTCCATCCCTGCTGTCCCGTCTCGACCTCCCGTCGGCCTCTCTCCTCCTGTGCCATTCAGTCTGAGTGGAGAATGTAATGTCTAGGTTCCCCACAATGCAACAATTAAGACCAAGTTTCTTGAAGCCGATGTTGACGACACCCATTGACCTTTGCATGTCAGGGAAGTTGTGTGTATACAGGATGCTATCATTGGCATACTGAAGCTCAAGGACACTGAACTGGGTGACTTTCGATTTGGATTTAAGTCTGTGAAGATTGAACAAGCTGCCATCCATTCAATAGTGAAGGTCAACTCTATTTGGAAGATTGTTGTGGATAAGTAACAGTAAGGCGGTGAGATGGATGTTGAACAAACATGGAGCAATCACACAGCATTGTTTCACTCCGGTTTGAATTGGAAATGCTGCTGATAATGAGTTGTTGTGTTTAACAACTGATGTCATATCTTTGTGTAGAAGTCTCAGGATGGTGACGAACTTTGTGGAACAGCCAATTCTCTGCAGAACAGTCCAGAGCGCCTCATGGTTTAGAGAAACAAAGGCCTTGGATAGGTCGATGAAGGCAATAAACAAGTCCTGCTTCTGCTTTCAAGATTTTTCCTGCATTTGTCTTGCAACAAATATCATGTCTGTTGTTCCTTTTGCACTTCTGAATAGGGGTGGGTTCAAAAGATCGATTCTCTGATTTGAATCGATTCATGTTCGACTGAGCCGATATTGATCCACAGAAGTTGAGGCTCGATCTTTTAATATAATACTGTTACATTTGTGAAACACAAAATGCAATTGGATGGCTGAATTCTCACGATTGTTCAATCAAGTGAGAATTCCCTGTGCTGCACGCTCACACATCTTTACTTCCGTGTTTACATGAGTGGAATTGCCGACGTGTGTGAAAACAAGTTTTAATTTATCAACAAAAGTCACCCCTAGACTGTGCTCAACAGTTTCTGAATATTTTTCATAAAGCCAGGATAAATTCTTTTGTACTACATACAACGTTGTGTTGGGATGTAAAGAAAAGTCAACAACTGATAAACATTATTCTAATGGAAAACACACACATGGAGAATGGACAATGGACCAGACTGAGAGGAAGACTGCTGGGTTAAGTAAAATATTATTTTTTAAACGTGTCCTAAATTAATAATTCCGCAAACATGATGGCATTTTCTTTTACAAAGTATGGAGACAGTAGTTAGCTGTTGGTTAAGAGCTGCAAATAAATGCAGAATAAAGGCATATTTTATAAGATTAGAATATCATGAAAACGTTGGATTTGTTTTTAGTCAGGACTTCGGGGCTTCATGACAGAGGCAGCTGCCTTCATGGAACATTTGTATTGAATGACAATTAATTTTGGACTTTGGCACTTGAGAGATTTGAAGATAATAACAATAACTACAGAGCACTCAAAAAGTGCATCCCTCCCTCCATTTGTCCTACCATATCGACATCCATCTGTACATTGTGCGATAAGGCCTTGGTGGAGGTATGCAGTCACAGATCACCTCCACCATCTAATGAGTTCAACTTTGGGCCAAGAACCACCTCTGGTGAAAATGTCATCCAGATCCATCCAGTAGTTTTGGAGTATTGTTGCTAACACTCTGTGAGAAGATCACAGCCTTGGTGGAGGTATGCATTTTGAGATCATCACCAAAATCTAATTATGTGTTCAGTGTGCCAGTACACACCTTTGCTGAAAATGTGAATGAAAAGCACTATATAAATGCAAACCATTCTCATTATTATGAACAGAGAAACAACAGCAAAAACAATATGACTACATTATATGACTACATAATAATAATAATAATAATCCATCCATCCATCCATCCATCCATCCATCCATCTTCTACCGCTTTTCCGGAGGTCCGGGTCGCGGAGGCAGCAGTTCAAGCAGAGAAGCCCAGACTTCCCTCTCCCCAGCCACCTGCTCCAGCTCTTCAGAGGGGATACCAAGGCGTTCCCAGACTAGCTGGGAGACATAGTCTCTCCACCGAGTCCTGGGTCTGCCCCGGGGTCTCCTCCCAGTGGGACGTGCCTGAAACACCTCAAGTGGGAGGCGTCCAGGAGGCATCCTAATCAGATGCCCATACCACCTCAACTGACTCCTTTCAATGTGGAGGAGCAGCGGTTCTACTCTGAGCCTCTCCCGGATGACTGAGCTCCTCACCCTATCTCTGAGGGTGAGTCCAGCAATCCTACGGAGAAAGCTCATTTCAGCCGCTTGTATCCGCGATCTCGTTCTTTCGGTCATTACCCAAAGCTCGTGACCATAGGTGAGAGTAGGAACGTAGATTGACTGGTAAATCGACAGCTTTGCCTTAGAACTAAGCTCCCTCTTCACCACAACAGACCGGTACAACGTCCGCATCACTGCAGATGCTGCTCCAATCCGTCTGTCGATCTCTCGCTCCATTTTCCCCTCACTCGTGAACAAGACCCCAAGATACTTAAACTCCTCCACTTGGGGCAGGAGCCTGTCCCCAACCCGGAGAGGACAATCCACCTTTTTCCGGCTGAGGACCATGGACTCGGACTTGGAGGTGCTGATTCTCATCCCAGCCGCTTCACACTCAGCGGCAAACCGTCCCAGCAAGAGCTGTAGGTCATTGCTGGATGAAGCCAACAGGACAACATCATCTGCAAACAACAGAGATGAGATCCTGTGGTCACCAAGCATGACACCCTCCATTCCCTGGCTGCGCCTAGAAATCCTGTCCATAAAAATTATGAACAGGACCGGTGACAAAGGGCAGCCCTGGCGGAGTCCAACTCTCACTGGGAATGACTCCGACCGAGTGTTGGCAATGCGAACTAAACTCTCACAACGGTCGTACAGAGACCGAATAGCTCGTAACAACAAGCCCGATACCCCATACTCCCGAAGCACCCCCCACAAAAATCCACGAGGGACGCGGTCAAATGCCTTCTCCAAGTCCACAAAACACATGTAAACTGGTTGGGCAAACTCCCACGAACCCTCAAGAATTCTCGAGAGGGTAAAGAGCTGGTCCGATGTGCCACGGCCAGGACGAAAACCACATTGCTCCTCCTGAATCCGAGGTTCGACCAACGGCCGGACTCTCCTCTCCAGTACCTTGGCATAGACCTTCCCAGGGAGGCTGAGGAGTGTGATCCCTCTGAAGTTGGAGCACACCCTCCGGTCCCCTTTTTTGAAGAGAGGAACCACCACCCCGGTTTGCCATGCCAAAGGCACTGCCCCCGACCTCCACGCAATGTTGCAGAGGCGTGTCAACCATGACAACCCAACAACATCCAGGGCCTTGAGGTACTCGGGGCGAATCTCGTCCACCCCCGGGGCCCGGCCACCAAGGAGATTTTTAACCACCTTGGCGACCTCAGCCCCTGTGATAGGCGAGTCATCCCCCTCGTCCCCAAACCCTGCTTCCTCTGTGGAAGGCGTATCAGTGGGATTGAGGAGATCCTCGAAGTATTCCTTCCACCGCCCGACGATATCCCCAGTTGAAGTCAACAGTGTCCCATCCGCACCATACACAGTGTGGACGGGGAGCTGCTTTCCCCTCCTGAGCCGCCGAACAGTTTGCCAGAATCTCTTTGAAGCCGACCGAAAGTCTTGTTCCATGGCCTCACCGAACTCCTCCCATACCCGGGTTTTTGCTTCAGCAACCACCCGAGCTGCACTCCGCTTGGCCTGCCGGTACACCTCAGCTGCTTCGGGAGTCCCACAAGCCAACCAAGCTTGATAGGACTCCTTCTTCAGCTTAATGGCCCCCCTCACCACTGGTGTCCACCACTTGGTTCGGGGGTTGCCACCACGAGATGCACCGACCACCTTGCGGCCGCAGCTCTGGGCTGCCGCTTCAACAACAGAGGTGGAGAACATGGCCCATTCAGACTCCATGTCTCCAGACTCCCTCGGAATGTGGTTGAAGTTCTTCCGGAGGTGGGAGTTGAAGACCTCCCGGACAGGGGCCTCAGCCAGACGCTCCCAGCACACCCTCACTATACGTTTGGGTCTACCAGGTCTGAATGGCTTCCTCCCCTGCCATCGGATCCAACTCACCACCAGGTGGTGATCAGTTGACAGCTCTGCACCTCTCTTTACTCGGGTGTCCAAGACATACGGTCGCAGGTCTGATGATACGATAACAAAATCGATCATCGACCTGCGGCCTAGGGTGTCCTGGTGCCAGGTGCACATATGGACACCCTTATGCTTGAACATGGTGTTCGTTATAGACAGACTGTGGTTAGCACAGAAGTCCAATAACTGAACACCACTCGGGTTCAGATCGGGCAGGCCGTTCCTCCCAATCACCCCCCTCCAGGTTTCACTGTCGTTGCCCACGTGCGCATTGAAGTCCCCCAGTAGGACAATGGAGTCTCCAGGAGGAGCACCCTCCAGCACCCCAGTCACAGACTCCAAAAAGGGTGGGTACTCTGAAACATCATTTGGTGCATAGGCACAAATGATGTTCAGGACCCGTTTCCCAACCCGAAGGCGCAGGGAAGCAACCCTTTCGTCCACCGGGGAAAACTCCAATATAGAGGCAGCAAGGTGGGGCGATACAAGAATACCTACCCCTGCTCGTCGCCTCTCACCCGGGGCAACTCCAGAAAAGGCCAAGCTCCAGCCCCTCTCCAGGAGACTGGTTCCGGAACCGGAGCTGTGTGTTGAGGTGAGGCCGACTATATCTAGCCGGTATCGCTCAATCTCGTACACCAGCTCAGGCTCCTTCCCCACCAGAGAGGTGACATTCCACGTACCAAAAGCCAGTTTAGAAAGCTTGGGATCAGTCCGCCAAGGTCTCCGCCTTTGACTGCCACCTAATCCACATAGCACCGGACTTCCATGATCCCTCCTGCAGGTGGTGAACCTACTGGAGGGCGGACCCATGTAACTCCTTCGGGCTGAGCCCGGCCGGGTCCCATGGGTGGAAACCCGGCCACCAGACGCTAGCCTTCGAGCCCCTCCCCCAGGCCTGGCTCCAGGGTGGGGCCCCGGTAACCCCATACCGGGCGGGGTACACTGAATCCTTGATATACAATTTATCATGAGAGTCTGTTGGATCGTTCTTCGTCTGGCCCTTCACCCAGGACCAGTTTGTCTTGGGAGACCCTATCAGAGGCAAATTGCCCCGGACAACATAGCTCCTGGGATCACTGGGGCACACAAACCCCCCCACCACGATAAGGTGACGATCCATGAGGGGGAATAATAATAATAATAATAATAATAATAATAATAATAAGACTGTCATAACTGTATAGAGGGGTTGCACCAACATCACACGAGTCATGTGTCTTTTGTTGACTGCGCCATTTTGGATGGCAACGAACAGTCAAATCACCAACAGCAAGCGTGATTGAGTGTAATCAACGAGATAAATGGCTATACACAAATCAACACCATGGTCCAACGACAAGATGCAGACTTTTCTCAGGGATGAGAATGGGGATTGGGAAAAAAAGAGGAAACTAAGCCGGGGGTCTTGGGGGACACAGGCCCCAGAAGCTAACGAAATCTGGTGTTTTAGAATGCTCAAATGTGGTCTTATATTTAAAGTTAGAAGTAAGTACAAATGCATTTATAGTTTACCTTTTTAATCTGCTGCTGCATCACATGTGTAAATTTATGATATCTGAATGGTATGTTGATGTAATAATACTAAATTATATTTTACTACTATTTAATATGTTTAGAATGACAGAATTACATTTACATAGTTCTAGAACAGACAAAATAATTTAACCAAGTAAAATAAATTATAAATATTAACAAAATTCCATCACCAAGTCCATCACCCATTTATTAAAATATACTGACATTCTGCAAACATTTTGATTTATTAATGTGTGCATTTGTTAGTGTTACTAGGAATATAAAAAAGTTGCATATTAGTTTAATATTTGAAAGATAATCTAAGAAAGTCAGTAGAACCTAAAAGATGTTTAATATTTTTATGCAATGACCATAAAGAAATTATGTTTACTAATAAAAGCAAAGATATCTTAGGAAAGGCAACCCATCACCACCCATGACAAAAAAAACTTACACATGCATTATGTAACTCCTCCTAGTGAAACAAAAAATAATAAATTATATTCAAAATTCTTAGATTGCATTTCAAATTGTGAGAAAATATGTAATAACATTTATTTATTAACAATCGATTATCAGCATTCAAATGCAATTAGTGTTTCAAAACAGGCACAACTTACACATGCTATTTCATAACAAATTCATTACGTGAAAATTCTCAAGTACATTACTTATAACGAGAAAAAAATCTTACCTCGGAATGTGTCTTCCAATCACTGATTGCTGTAATCGGGGCCGACTGTGATGAACTTTGATTGACTGGCATCTGAATTTGACCGTGTCCATCGATCGTTTTGAATGCAGCACCGAGCGAGTAGTTCGATCTCCTTGTAGCCACAATTTTGAGACGTTTCTGTTTTGAACAGTGTTCAACTAAGGCAACACAACCACGAGATCCATAACTCAAGAAATCGTTGCAATAAACACACTGGGCTTTCCCTGGTACTTCGCATTTCGCTATGAAGTCGGCCATTTTTTCAACCACAACTTCGGTATTTTTACCGATCTTTACAGTCATTGACACAGTTTTTTCGAGCCATTCCCAACGAAATTTGTTCCTTATCCCTTTGTCGATTTCTAAAATCCTTGCTTTGTTGTCTTTCGTGAGTTTTAGGTTCACCATTTTCAGGAAATCGGGAAAACTCGGTTGATTGAACTGATTGAACTGTCCGCCATTTGCATTTCGCTCCTCGTATTGGATATGACAAAGGAAATCTAACAAAATCGCCGATTGGTTGCTTCAATAAGTATCAGCCAATCAGTGGCCTTGTTACATTACATTACTGATCTCGCTGGGTAGCGCATTCTGCGTGGTGGATTTTAGCAGCCGATCGAAAATACGACTCGCCGGTCATAACATACCCCCCCCCCCCCCAAAAAAAAAAAAAAAAAAAAAAATTCTCCTTGAATTTAGACGATTCATGAGAATGACCCTAGACATGATCAAATCCGCGGAATTCCGCGGATCCGCGGAGGATTCTCATCCCTGCTTTCTGTGCTTGGTAGTTGACTAAAGAAATCCAGAGAGAGCTGGACGGAGCAACCTGAAAAGAATTCACAGCCACCGACTGGCGAAGGCAGACGGGAGGCAGAGTGGCGTCGACCCGACCACGGCATCATCATTGTTGAAAACAGTGATAGAGGATGGTGATCCCAGTGGTGGAAAGCTCACTTTGAACAAACAACACCATTGTCTCCTATATGCAGACAATGAGCTAGCTAGTTAGCCATCAATGCTAACTCCGTGCTCTGCTTGTATTTTGCACTTGTGTCGACATCTGATGAAATAAGCTAGTGTTAATCCTGGTTAAAAAGTAGTTTTTACATGTTGCACTTTCGTGCTGTGCATGTACTTAAGTTGTGTGTGTATTTTCATTCTAGAATCCCACCGCAGGCTGAAAATCTGCTGAACCGGGACCAGCAGCACATCCAGTTGCTTCTCAGGCTGTATTGACACCAGGATAGTCCAGGAGTCTTGGTTCGACTCAGCAGGGGATGGCGAAAATTTTCACACCTCCGTTTGGTTCGGTTTGCATTCACACAGCACTTCACTCAAGCGGACCAAACTGCTTGGACAACGTCACACAGTGACAACAGCTGCTCATTTGTGGCGCTGTAGCCAAAGCCACCACTGATCAGGAAGAAAAAATCTCGGCGAAGAAGAGAAATCCGGCTCATCGATTGGCCAAGACAGGTGTTATGACAAGAATTGCTTGCTTGCTAAGAATTGCATCCCACGCACCAAAACTATAAAATATAACACTACAGCCAGGCTTGGAACCATTTGTGCATTTTCAAAGTACCCATTATACATTTTTAGAAGTAACCATTTGTCATGTACGTGCGTTTTTACACACGCACAAATGGAAAGAGACGAGCCCACTTGCAGGTGAGGAGTGTGTTTATTAAATAAAGAGTCAAAAATGCAACAGTGCCCAACATAAGAACCAAATGATCAGCTACGCAGCAGGTGAGCACAGTACAGCAGAGTCAGGTTTGGCTTTGAGAAAAACAGTTCACATCATGCACCAGGGTACACAGGCTGGGGGAAAACAAGAAATGTAAACCGGGAAAAGGAGGACTTGCATCGAAGTGTCGGAGAGCAGCTGGGCTCTGGAAAAAACAACACCAAACACGGTCCAAGAGGAAAAATAGTCCAAACATAGAGAGCAGGCTGACAGAGAGGCTAACTGTGTGCAGGATAATTACTAACGCTGTGACAATGAGTGAATGAACAGATGAATGAACAGGAAATAAATACACAGTCGACTAATGATGCAGGGTGAATACAGGTGCGTGAAAGCAACAGGTGTACTGATTACAGGCTGTACACTGCAGCGGCAGGCTGAGCAGCCAATAGGAAGCGCCTGGAGGAAAAGGGAGAGGCAGAACAGAACACAAACTCAATGTAGACAATAAGTGGACAAAACAAGGAGACAAAATACACAATAGTCTGTGTCTGGGGTCTGGAATAACATAAACCCCCAGACACATGACACCATAATACATTTTTAGAAGTAAAAATCGTTATTACCTCTTGTAAATTATCTTTAGATTATGTTTATTCGACGATGGGATGCAATTCTCGGCAAGCGAGCAATTCTCAGCATAACACCGTTCCCTTCAGTAAGGTGTTTATTCGCCACAAACTAATAAAAATGAAAAGCTCCGCTGTCCGTATAAACGCCCCATGCCACCATCATGTCGCTAAACGTTTTAAAAGCATCGGTATTCTTGTGTGTAGCCACAAGCAGTTGAGAAATCTGGTTCTCAGACCAAATATCTGTCAGAGCCTGCATCTCACTCCTCACTATTCCAAGAGACATTTTTTTCAACTTTTCTCCTCGGTTTTCTCCGGTAAAAGTATTTCTTGGATCCATGCGGTTGTCTTTATTGTTATTTTCTACCCAAAATGGAAGCTGAAAAACCAGGAGCTCTTCAGCTGAATCGGGATGTTGGATTTATTTATTTACCCACGGATTCCTACCATGGCCGTGGTGCCAGGAAACACACATCAAGTTTTCAGCAGGGACAACTTTTTCAGGTGAGTGGGAACTTTGTCTGTCTGCAAGTCACCCAGACGGTGAATTAATGTCTTTTTACGTATTTACATTGAGTTATCATGTAGGAGTGCTGCGCGAAAAATTTGCCCATTCGCGTTTGATGTGAAGGTACCTTCACAGTAAACGCCACTTTCTCTTCTCACTGTGTGATAGTAAAATTCCATATTATTCTATAATAGTTTTATAGTTCCAAGTCTTTTATATTTTCATGTCCAATGCTTATATGTGCGTTTTAGGTATGGCCTTGAGCAGCCCCAGTCTATGTATGCGTATGCCTGAGTTAGCAATTATAAATCACACAGCTGTAATAATACCTTCTGTTAAGAATGTCTAGTCTGTGAGTGAGTGTGGTTAGTTATTTGTAATGACTGCAGCTGTTTTCAATTCATCATGTCTAGTTCCGTGTGACAGAGTATATTTATCTCCCCGTTTCCTGTGAGTAAAAGGACTGTGCACTTCGTGGACGTTTGATAAGGATGAGCACTTCATGGACTCAAGGACGTTCCATTCTGCTCCCCCCACAAACCTGAAGACTATAAGACTTTGAACAGTGAATGACTGAATTGAGGAGCATGGATGGTCAGACTTGGGGCTGCCTCTACATTTCTCCCTCATAAGATAAGATAAGATAAGATAAGCCTTTATTAGTCCCACAACGGGGAAATTCCAGGATTGCAACAGCACAGGGATAGCAACACTCAGAGCAACAATCAGAAGGCAAGAAAAAAAAAAAAAAAAAAAAAAAAAAAAAAAAAAAAAAAAAAAAAAAAACAAGCAAGCAAGAGCAGCTAATAAACATATGTACGTATTACTATAAAATATATATATATACACACACACACAGACACACAGTGCAGAGCATTGTAGCTGGATGGAATAAATATATGAATATATGAACACACAGTGCAGAGCATTGTAGCTAGATGGAATAAATATGTAAATATATAAACACCCACAGTACGGAGCATTGCAGCTAGGTGGAATAAATATGCAAGTATATAAACACACACAGTGCGGAGCAATGTAGCTAGATGGAATAATATGTAGATATATAAATATATAAACACCCACAGTACAGAGCATTGTAGCTAGATGGAATAAATATGCAAATATATAAACACACACAGTGCAGAGCATTGTTGCTAGATGGAATGAAACAGCATAACCGTCTACTTAGTTATCCTACATGGTATGATTATGTGCCCATACATATTCTCACCCTCCATAGCGACCGGTATGTTCCTAGTTGTATGCCGGAGAGGACCATTGTGTAAGTCTATTGCATCTTTTGCATTCAAAAAACTATTAGTTTGTTACGTCTTTTTGCTATCTCTGCGAGCAGCCCTGCTTAGGTTGTACAGTCTGACAGCCGTTGGTAGGAAGGACCTACGAAACCTCTCGGTTGTGCACCTGGGATGATGTAGTCTGCTGCTAAATGAGCTCCTCAGTGCATTCAGTATGTCCTGCATAGGGTGGAACTCGGACTCCAGCAGAGATGACAGTTTAGCCACCGTCCTTCTCTCTCCTATCTCCTCCATCGGATCAAGGCGCTGCCCCAGGACAGAGCTAGCTTTCTTAATCAGTTTGTTCAGTCTCTTCCTATCGGCTGCAGTAATGCCACTGCCCCAGCAGACCACTCCAAAAGTGATGGCTGATGCCACCACCGTGTCATAGAATGACTTCAGCAGCGCCCCTTGTACACCAAAAGACCTGAGTCTCCTCAGCAGGAACAGCCTGCGCTGTCCCTTCTTGTAGAGTGCATCAGTATTGTGTGACCAGTCTAGTTTATTGTTCAGATGAATACCCAGGTACTTATAGGATGTCACCATCTCGATGTCTGTTCCCTGTATATTTACTGGTACTGTGAGGGGCTGCCCATGCCTGCGGCAGTCCACCACCAGCTCCTTAGTTTTCCTCGCGTTGATCTGGAGGCAGTTCCGATGGCACCAGTCCACGAAGTCCTGGATAAGCCCTCTGTACTCAGCTTCATCTCCATTGGAGATGAGGCCAACGATCGCAGAGTCATCAGAGAACTTCTGTAGATGGCAGTGTGTTGTGTTGTGTGAGAAGTCCGCAGTATAAAGAGTGAACAGGAAGGGAGCCAAAACCGTTCCCTGGGGGGCCCCCGTGCTACTGATGATCGTGTCGGACACACAGTCCCGGGTTCTCACAAACTGAGGCCGGTTCGTGAGGTAGTCCAGGATCCATGATGACAGGTGCTGGTCCACCCCTGCGCGCAGCAGCTTGTCCTTCAGGATCATCGGTTGGATGGTGTTGAAAGCACTGGAGAAGTCAAAGAACATGATCCTCACCATATTCCCGGGCTTCTCCAGGTGGGACAGAGAACGGTGAAGGAGGAAGATCACCGCATCCTCCACCCCAATGCCATGCTGGTAGGCGAACTGGAGTGGATCCATCGCTGGTTCCACCAGGGGGCGGAGGTGAGCAAGGAGCAGTCTCTCCAGGGTCTTCATCAAGTGGGACGTCAAGGCCACCGGTCTGTAGCTGTTCAGGTCTTTGGGGTGGGAAGTTTTTGGTACAGGTACCACACAAGATGTTTTCCACAGCTGTGGTACCCTCCCCAGTTTCAGGCTCATGTTGAAGATATACGTCACAATCCCACACAGCTGGTCTGCACAGGACTTGAGGAGCTTTGCGCTGATGCCGTCCGGTCCCGGCGCCTTCCTCGCCTTGATCTTCCTCAGCTCCGTCCTCACCTGGGTCCTGGTCAGGGTCAGGATGGGGGGCTGTGTGTTGGGAGTGGGGGGGTGTTGGTAGAGTGGGGAGTGGGCAGCAGGACTTGATTTCTTTAGAGGCAGCAGTGGTTGTTGTGCAGTCAGGGGGGAGGGCGGTTGGTCAAATCTATTGAAAAACAGATTCAGGTTGTTCGCCCACTCCCTGCCCCCTGTGGCCTGGGGGGAGGTATTCTGGAGCCCCGAGATGGTTTTGAGGTTTCTCCAGACCCCGCTGATGTCGCTCTGTTGCAGCTTGTCCTCCATCTTCTTCCTGAAGCTGTCCTTGCCTTCTCTGATCTTTCTCCTCAGCTCCCTCTGTACGGACTTCAGCATCTCCCTGTTCCCCGACCTGAAGATCCTCTTCTTCTCTCTCAGAAGTGTTTTTATCTCAGGGTTGATCCAGGGTTTGTTGTTTGAGTGACGCCGTATGGTCTTGGTGGGAACGGATTTGTCCACACAGAAGCTGAGGTAGCCCGTGAAGGTGTGAATGAGGCCATCGATGTCCTCACCATGTGGATCGCAGAGCTGCTTCCAGGCGGTGGCTTCAAAACAGCCCTTTAGGGTGTCCATTGTCTCCTCAGACCATAACTCCACAGTGTGCATGGCCGGAGGTTGTCTGTGCACTAGGGGTTTGTACACCGGCCGGAGATGAACCAAGTTGTGATCCGATCTCCCGAGTGGGGGTAGTTGTGATGAGGTGTACGCCTCCTTAGTGTTTGCGTAGAATAAATCCAGTGTTTTATTGTCTCTAGTGTGGCATGTGACATACTGGGTGAACGTGGGTAGAATGGGAGACAGTGAAACATGGTTGAAATCGCCTGAGATGAGGAGAAGAGCATCTGGGTGTTCTGTCTGCAGCCTGCTGGTTACTGAATGGATGACGTCACGTGCTGTCCCAGCGTTCGCCGTCGGATTTGCATAAACAACAATGCAGATCACGTGTGAGTGTTCTCTCGGGAGATATGTAGGCCTCATGCTAACAGCTAGCAACTCAATGTCTTTGCTGCAGTGTCGTTGTTTAACAGTGATATGTCCCGGTCTGCACCAGTTGTTGTTAACATACATGATCACTCCACCGCCCCTAGCCTTGCCACTGTCTGGTGTTCGGTCAGCTCGTATCATGTGAAAACCCTCCAGCTCAATGTTAGCATCTGCTGCTAGTTCAGTTAGCCACGTCTCAGTAAACAAAAGGAGAGAGCACTCCCGGTATGTGCTATCATAACGGGAGATAGCCGCTAGCTCATCTAACTTTCCCAGTATCGACCGTACATTTCCCATGACAACAGATGGAAGGGAGGGTCTGTACCTTATATTTTTTGTCCTCCGCCTTACTCCAGCCCGGCAGCCGCGGCGTTTTCGCCTCAGTTCACTCGGTATGTCGAGTTTTTCCAATGGGACCGGGTGGCGGTTGAATGCTAGCAGCTGTTCTCTGCTGTATCGTATCCTGCTATAGACAGTGGCTCCGTCCACCGGCTCAGGAGACATTTAGGACGATCTGTGTGTCCGTGATATAAGTGGGAATAGCCAAGAGGAATAAATCTACTTACATTTAAATATTCTGCCTGGTTTTTGACTCAGATTAATTATGCTGAAAAAAAAAAAATCTAACATTTGGCACTCCGAACAAGGGACCCAGATACCTCCGTCCTGCTTCTGGCGCCTCCGCCCAATTTCAGCGAGTGCACAGCTGACGAAAGACCTTCCCAGACTGAAAACCCAACAGTTCAGTGTTACTGCAGTGAAGACATTCGGAACCAAGGCGCTGGAGCAGAATGGGTGACTGGTCTAGAACTCTACAGACGGGATTGAATGCAAGTACATTTATGTGTTGTCAAGTTTATGGACTCTGGGTTTTCAGTCCCAGAGGGGTTAAATACGCGTATGTCTGTGTTTATGAAGCTGAGCGTTCGATACCGCAAAGTCTGGTGTGCGTTTCTGTTTCCCGCAGCCCGAACGGGGTTCGGTTCAGGGTGGTCTGAAACAGTTTGGTTTGACGAGGTAGAGGCTCAGGGTCCCAGTAGTCAAGGCCGCGAAGGATAGCATGTGTTATGTATCGCAGAAAGTGAACCGGGTATTGTTAACGCGTGGAACATCAATGTAAGAGTCGCCATACGATCGCAGTGAGCGTTGAGGAAATCAGTGTGTGAGTCTCCAATTCCAAAGTAGTGAGCACTGATTAAAGTGGACCGGTACAAGGAGAGTTAACCTTCGAAATAGCGCGGATATAAAAAATTACTTCAGTTTGTTTGTTTGTCTGGTTGTTCTGTGTTATACGGTTTGTCCTGGCAAGAAAAGACTTTCCTCAGAGGTGGAAGTTGAAGCACCACGAAGGGTTGAAACGTGGTTGTCCATTGTTTTTCTGGTTATTGTGAATTGTAAAAGCACAGTTATGTGATTATTGTTTCACGGGGTAATGATGAAATTGTGTATAAAGTGGTGGATCAGTCTATGCGAGTTTACAAGTGATAATTTTGGGGAGAAAATGAATTGTGTTCTCACAGCGGTGAAAAGAAAAAACAAAAAGGGTTCATGATGCAGTATGAGGTTGCCAAATTGACCCTTTTCCCGCTGAGGTTGCCATATCAGGTTGCTTTACATGTTTTCAAAAGAAATTGTTCTACTAATATGTGTGTGTTAATATGAAGCTTACAACTGTGTGAAAACAGACTGTCTGACAGTGACCTTGGATTCGATCAAGGAGTGTGAAAGAGCTGCGTGTGTGTGTGTATATGTGAGTATTGTGGGCCCGTGTGTCTGAAATTACTGTCCTACTCCTTTCTGTCCTCTATTGAACCGCCGTCTTCAGGCACTCCACGAGTCCTCTCTCTCTGTCTCATAACCTCCTCTGGACCAGCTAATATCCTTAGCGCCTATGCTCTGACGCTCTGCTCTTCAAATGAGGTGAAAGATGCATTCTACGAGGCGCTCGAAACCAGGATCCAGCAGATCCCTGCCAAGGAGCACCTGTTTCTGCTCGGTGACTTTAACACACGGATAGGGGCAGATCATGACTCCTGGCCCCGCTCCATTGGCCGCTTCGGCATCGGCAAGCTCAATGAGAACGGTCAACGCCTTCTTGAACTCTGCTCCTTTAATGACCTCTGTCTGATCAACACATTTTTCTCCACCAAGCCCTGTCACCGAGTGTCCTGGAGACATCCAAGGTCTCGCCACTGGCATCAGCTGGACTTCGTCATCACCAGGAGATCCCTGCTGAACCGAGTGCTGGACACGCGCAGTTTCCACAGCGCTGACTGTGACACCGACCATTCCCTGGTCGCCACCAAGGTACGTCTCTGCCTCAGACGTGTTAACCGCTCCAAGCAGAAATCCCGACCCCGCATCAACACAGCTATGATTACAGTACCTGAACTGCAGGAACACTATGCTAAAGTCATAAATGAAGCCCTGGCGGACTGTCCCACCGACTGTGCTTCTGCAAGGTGGAACCACATCCGTGAGGCTGTGTTTGAGACCGCCATAGGTACCTCTGGGAAAAAGGTGGGGAAGAGTGCGGATTGGTTTGAAGCTGGAGCCGCTGAGATGCAACCTGCAAACGCCGCCAAACATGCAGCCCTAATTGCCCACAAGAAGGAGCCCTCCGTGCAGACGCTTGCTACACTGCGCGCTGCGAGGAACAATGCACAAAAGATTGCAAGGCGATGTGCCAACAACTACTGGCTTAACCTCTGCCAGGACATATAGCTTTCTGCAGATCACGGAAACGTGCGCAAAATGTACGAAGGCATGAAGAACGCTTTCGGTCCCAGTGTCATCAAGACCGCCCCACTTAAATCAGCTGCAGGAGATGTCATCAAGGATTGCGGTAAACAAATGGAGAGATGGGCTGAGCACTACCAAGAGCTCTACTCGAGAGTAACCACCGTCTCGAACACGGCCCTTGAGAACACCCCTCTACTGTCAGTCATGGATGAGCTTGACGCTCCACCCACCATCAAGGAGCTCAGCAAGGTGATAGACTCCATCTCAAATGGCAGACTCCATCTCAAACGGCAAGGCTTCAGGCAGTGACAACATCCCCCCTGAAATCGTCAAAACCGCAAAGGAGAGTTCGCTCTTGAAACACCTCCATGAGCTCCTGCTGCAGTGCTGGGAGGAAGGGGCTGTGCCCCAAGATATGCGTGATGTCAAAATCATCACTCTCTACAAGAACAAGGGGGAGCGGAGCGATTGTAACAACTATTATGGTATCTCACTCCTAAGCATAGTTGGCAAAGCCTTTGCTCGAGTCGTCCTCAACAGACTACAACTACTTGCCGAACGTGTGTATCCAGAGGCGCAGTGTGGATTCAGAGCAACCAGGTCAACCATAGATATGGTCTTCTCTATGAGGCAGCTGCAAGAAAAGTGCCGGGAGCAGAGACAACCCCTCTTTTTGGCCTTCATCGACCTGACCACGGCTTTTGACTTGGTCAGCAGGGATGGACTGTTTTCCCTCCTCCAACGAATTGGATGTCCCCCCAAGCTTTTGAACATGATCAAGTCGTTCCACCAGGACATGAACGGCATTGTCCAGTTTGATAGATTATCCTCAGACCCTTTCCCGATCAAGAATGGTGTGAAGCAGGGTTGTGTTCTGGCTCCTACCCTATTTGGCATCTTTTTCTCCCTGCTTCTGTGCTACGCCTTCCGGGACTCTGAAGACGGTGTCTTCCTCCACACCAGGAGCGACGGAGGCCTCTTCAACATGGCACGCCTCAGATCAAAGACCAAGGTGCGGAGCGTTCTAATCAGGGAGCTGCTCTTTGCTGATGATGCTGGTCTTGTTGCCCACACCGTGGAAGCGCTCCAGCGTCTCATCAACTGCTTTGCTCGTGAAAGCTCTGAGTTTGGCCTCACCATCAGCCTTAAAAAGACCGAGGTCATGGGCCAGGATGTCAGCAGTGCTCCCAGTATCAACATCGGCGACCACACACTTGCGGTGGTGGACAAGTTCACCTACCTCGGGTCGATCATCTCCAGTAATCTCTCCCTAGACGCCGAACTGAACGCCCGTATCGGCAAGGCATCGACGGTGATGGCCTGTCTGGCGAAGCAAGACTGGGACAACTCTATGCTAACCACCAACACCAAGATAAGAGTCTACATGGCCTGCGTACTGAGTACTCTCCTATACGGCAGTGAAGCATGGACCCTCTACTCCCGCCAGGAACGCCGGCTGAACGCCTTCCACCAATGCTGCCTTCGCAGACTACTGCGCATCACTTGGCAGGGCCGTGTCTCCAACATCGACGTCCTGGCCAGAGCAGATGTGCCCAGTATGTTTGCCATCCTGACAAAGAGACGCTTGCAATGGCTTGGCCACGTCAACCGAATGGAGGATGGCTGCATCCCCAAAGACTTACTGTATGGGGAGCTGGCTACTGGAACTAGATCAAAGGGACACCCAACTCTCAGATTCAAGGATGTTTGCAAGCGCGACCTCAAGGCTGGAGGCTTCAACCCCTCCAACCTGGAGTCAGCTGCCTCCGTCCGCTCCAACTGGCGGACCACCACCCAGGATGTCATCCGAACAGCAAAGGAGAGAAGAGACACTCGCTGGGGGGAGAAGAGACTCCGCAGACAGAGGAGACTGTCGAGACCCCCACTACACTGTGAAGAATTTATCTGCAGCGGCTGCGGCAGGATCTGCAGATCCCGTATCGGCCTCTACAGCCACGCCCGACGGTGCAGCTCCCTGAATGATGACCCAAGGCACAAACCGCCCCCCATGATCTTTCGAGATCAATGGAGCCAATGAATGTGGGCCCGTGTGTCTGAAATTACTGCAGAATAGCTGATCCGAGTGAGTGAAGAGAAAAAAAAATTATATATACAGTACATACACATATATACATGTATACCCATACACACACACACACACACACACACACACGTATATACCCATATATATATATATATGTATGGGTATTTTTGCAAAGCTTGCTTTTATTTTAAGGGAATTTTTGACAGCAATGTCTTTTGTTTGTCATGAGTTTTTGGTGGCCAATCTAATGTTGTGCAATTGGTAAATATTCTCATATTCTCATATAAAAACTCTCATCGTCACTGAGGGATTGATCGTCACTTCGTTTCTAATCGTTTTTCCCCGCTCAGCGACACACCCGCTGAGGAAAAAACTGATCATTGGCGATTCTGTAGTCAGAAACGTGAACCTAGAGACTCCAGCGGCCATAGTCAAATGCATTCCTGGGGCCAGAGCAGGCGACATCGAGTCAAATTTGAAAATGCTGGCTAAAAGTAATTGTAAATACTCCACAATTGTTATTCACGCCGGCATTAATGACATCCGTCTCCGGCAGTTGGAAGTCACGAAACTTAATGTAGAATCGGTGTGTGACTTTGCAAAAACGATGTCTGCCACTGTAGTATTCTCTGGGCCCCTCCCCAATCTGACCAGTGATGACATGTTTAGCCGCTCGTCATCCTTGAACCGCTGGTTGTCTGTGTGGTGTCCTGCAAATAACGTGGGCTACATTGACAATTAGAGCTCTTTTTAGGGAAAACCTGGTCTTATGAGACGAGACAGCATTCATCCCACTTTGGATGGTGCTTCTCATTTATCTAACAATCTGGCATCTTTTTTATCCAAATTTCCAAAACCTTGACTACTCAGAGTTGGGACCAGGAAGCAGAGTCGCAGTCTTACACGCCTCTCTGCAGCTCCTCTTCATCCGCCACCCCTCAGCTTAGACCCTGTCTTCCCCATCAGAGAATCGTTGTCTGCTCCCTCCAAAGTAAATAAAAATATAATGTATAAGCATCCCAAAGTGATTAAGCAAAATATTGGTAAAACTCAAATTAAACATAAAGCCTCTAAATTGAATGATTTGGCCTCTGTTCCTCCTCATAATTTGAAAATTAAATGTGGTTTATTAAATATTAGGTTTCTAACTCCCAAGTCTCTGTTAGTCCATGATCTGTTAATTGATCATCAGATTGATTTAATTTCCCTTACAGAGACTTGGTTAGGGCAAAAGGATTATGTTGGTTTAAATGAATCAACTCCCTCTGGTTATTTAAACTGTCAAAATCCCAGCAGTTCTGGTCGTGGAGGAGGAGTAGCAACAATTTACCATTCCAAATTACTAGTTAATGTAAAGTAAAAAACATGTTATAATTCCTTTGAGGGCCTGGTCCTCAGTATTCGGCACTTTAGCAATTTTAGGTTAAACCCAATTTTATTTGCCATAGTTTATCGTCCCCCATCAACCTACTCAGAATTTTTATCCGAATTTGCTGATTTCTTAGCTGATTTAGTGCTGAAATCTGATAGAATAATTATAGTAGGGGACTTTAATATACATGTGGATGTAGATAGTGACTGCCTTAATGTGGCATTTAATTCAATATTAGACTCGATTGGGTTTTCTCAGAAAGTAGGAAATTCTACTCATTACCTCCACCATACATTGGACCTTGTTCTGACATATGGCATAGAAATAGAAAATCTTGTAGTGTCTCCTCATAACCCTGTACTGTCAGACCATTGTCTGTTAACCTTTGATTTTACTATTTCTGACTATTTGGCTCCTAAAGAAAAATATTATTACAGTAGATGCCTCTCAGATGATGCTGTTACCAAATTTATGCAGATTGTTTCCTCTATGCCATGTGTCAACACAACGGAAATAAGCTATAGACAGCTTGCTCCTTCTGTAACTGATAACATGGTGGATAGTGTTACAGCTTCTCTGCATCAGACTCTAGACTTGGTGGTCCCCTTATAAAAGAAAAAGTCTAATCAGAGATTTCTAACTCCTTGGTTCAACACAGAAACTCGTAGCTTGAATGGTCTGAACTCACCTGTTAAAAGGGAAAGAATAATAAGAAAATTCAAGAAGGAAAAAGCTGAAATTATATTTATGCAAGAGACACATTTGAGCAAGGCAGAACATGTGAAACTAAAGAGATTTGGCTATAAGAACTCCTACTATAGTTCATTTAAGGGAGGAGCAAAAAGGGGGGTTATGATACTAATCTCAAACAAAATACAATTTGAAAGTTAACAGGAAATCCAGGATAAAGAAGGCAGGTATGTAATAATAAAGGGAAGAATAGATGGTATGCAGATTACATTAGTGAACATCTATGCCCCACCAGAAAGTGACAAGGGTTTTTTTCAACATCTGTTTGATCTCATAGCAACACACAGTGAAGGAGTCCTAATTTGTGGAGGAGACTTAAATGCTGTCATGGATCATGAAGTTGACACAACAAGTGTTAAGAAGACAAAAAAACATGTAACAAAGTTCATAAGAACCTCACTGGCAGAAATGGGTATGGTAGACATATGGAGGGACCTACACCCACTCGAAAAAGACTATACACATTATTCAGCAGCCCATAAAGTACACTCTAGAATAGATTACTTCCTTATGAATGAAGGTGACAGACACAGGGTGAGAAATTGTCGGATTGGAGGGGCAGAAATATCAGATCATAATCCTATATACATGGAAATATATTTAAACAATAGAAAACGACAAACAACATGGAAACTTAACGTAGGACTGTTAAATGATGAGAAAATGAAAGAAAGAATAAAAATAAACATAAACGAATATATCCAAGAGAATGACAATGAAGAAGTGGACCCAACAATACTATGGGACGCACTAAAAGCCGTGTTAAGGGGTAAATTAATTGTTGAAACAGGAAAAGCAAATAAGACTAAACTGGAAGCGTATGAACAAAGATGTGAGAGACTGAGGGAATTAGAACGTAAACATCAAAGCACAAATGATCCAAAAATATATCAAGAAATTAAAGAAGAAAAAACAAAGATAAAAGAAACACAAATGGATGAAATTGAAAGGAAAAATAGATATCTAAAGCAAAAATATTATGAAACGGGGCCAAAAGCCACAAAACTGCTGGCAAAACGGTTAAGAAAACAACAAACAATGAATAATGTATATAAGATTAAAGACCCCACCACAAATAAAACCACAGTTAACCCAGAAAACATCGAAGAAATTTTCCATAATTTCTACCAAGAACTATACTCGCAACCTGAAGAAACAAATACTAAAGATATCAAAAAATTTCTAGACACATTGGACTTGCCATCAATAGGAAATCAACAAAATGAAAAACTAACAGCAGAAATAACAACACAAGAGATCAGAGATGTGATTAAGTCACTTAAAAACGGTAAATCACCAGGTAGTGATGGATACCCATCTGAGTTTTATAAACTGTTTATAGAAGAACTCACGCCACAACTCCTAAAGTCATTTAATTGGACGCTGAACAACAACAAAATACCTCCATCATGGAACGAAGCAATCATTTCAGTTATTTTAAAACCAGGGAAAGATAAAGAACAATGCGGAAACTATAGACCAATCTCTTTATTAAATGTAGATTATAAAATATACACAACAATTATATGTAAACGAATAAAGACATTCTTGACGGAATTGATAGAAGATGATCAAACTGGATTCATAGAGGGACGCCAAACACATGACAATATCAGGAGAACAATACATATAATTAACCAAATACATAAAGAAAAGAAAAGCGCAGTAATAATGAGTTTAGACGCAGAAAAAGCATTTGACAGGGTTAACTGGAAATTCCTATATAGTGTACTGGAGCGCTTTGGATTTAACGAAAAATCAGTACAATGCATAAGGACGCTATATCAAGAACCTGTGGCAAGAATCAAGATAAACGGTAGCTTAACAGACAAAGTAAATATACAAAGATCAACTAGGCAGGGATGCTGCTTATCGCCCACCTTGTTTGCTCTGTTCATAGAACCATTGGCTCAAGCGATACGACAAAATAAGAAATTAAAAGGTGTAACAATAAAGGGGGCGGAACACAAGATTGGGCTATTTGCAGACGATATTATAGTTTACCTTGAACAACCAGATAAATCAATAATGGAAATGATGAACTTGATAGAAAATTTTGGAAAATTATCAGGATACAAGATAAACATAACAAAAACACAAATACTGACATTCCACTATAACCCTCTAAACCAGATAACTGATAAGATCAAACTAAACTGGAACCAAAAAGAAATAAAATACCTTGGAGTGAACATACCTAAAGACTTAAGCAAAATATATAAAGCAAACTATGATAGGTTGGAACAAGAAATAAAAAAAGATATTGATAGATGGTCAATCTTAAATATGGATCTGAATTCAAAAATTGAGACAGTCAAAATCAGCATACAACCTAGATTACTTTACCTCTTCCAGGCTATACCAACAGAGATTCCAGATGCCCAATTCTCAAAGTGGGACAGGATGACATCGAGATTTGTTTGGGGAGGTAAAAAACCAAGAGTGAAATATAAAACCCTCCAATTACCAAAAGAGAAAGGAGGCATGGGCCTACCGAGTCTAAAGGAATATTACTACTCAGCACAAATAAGATATATCATATGTTGGTGCGACGAGGGATATAAGGCAAAATGGAAAGAAATGGAAAAGGAAATTGAGGGACTCCCAGTACAAAGCATAATAGGGGATAAAGATGCATATAAGCAAATCAAACAAATAGACCCAATCACTAAATTTACTTTAGAACTGTGGTATAAAATAGTACAAAAATATAATATAAGGGAAGACATAAAACTATTGAAATGGGTAGCATTTGACAGTCAGTTTGAACCGGCAAAACAAGATAGGGGATACAAAAATCTGGTGAACAAGGGAATCACAGCATGGGGCAATATCGGAAAAAAAGATCTCGGGAGCTTTGTAAATATCAGGAGAAAATTTAAATTAGAAAGATCGGAATTTTTCAGATATCTGCAGATGAGAGATTACTATATGAAGAAGATTAGGCATAACCTCCAAACAGATGTGAACGAGATTATACAACTTATTTTAAGCTCATATGCAGGAAATAAAATAAGAATTATTTCAAAACTATATCAGAAACTTATGACAAACAATCATACAAGTAACTATATAAAGGAGAAATGGGAGAAAGAGCTCAATTTAAACATAACAGAAGAAAGCTGGCAGGAAATATGGAAAACACAACACACATCAACAAATTCAAGGGCATGGAGGGAATTTGGATGGAAAAACCTGATTCGCTTTTTCATTACACCACAGATTCAAGGAAACTATACAAATACCCAATCTTTATGCTGGAGGGGATGTGGGGCTCAAAATGCAGACCACTCACATATGTTTTGGAAATGCTACAAAATATCATCATTTTGGAAATCTATGCATGTGACAATACAGAGGATATTAGGATATAATATACCAATGAACTGTAACCTGATGTACTTATGTGATCTTAAAAAAGACAATGTTATACAGGCTGAGGACAGATATCTAGTTAAAATCTTGTTGATTGCATGTAAAAAAACTATCACAAAAAAATGGCGATCAGAAGTTCTTCCTGACCAAGAACAATGGACTGACATAACTAAAAAAAGTTTCTTTCAGCTTATCCTCTGGATCCTAAGGACACTGAAAATCATCCCTCTTTTATCACCAACCATGGTTTGCTGCATGGTTTGCTGCATTTTGATCTAAATGTGAATGCATGTATTATAATTATGTATAAGAAATGTTGTATTCATGAGTGTTATTCAAACAAATGTAATATTGGAGTAATATTAGCCACCAAATATTAGCCAAGTCATTTAATTTAGTTAGATTTTATATTGAGCACCTAATTTCATAAGAACTGACTGAGTGTTGATTTTCCCTCTGCAATTTCATGGGATGGTGTCTTCTAACACAAGTAAACACAAAATACAGTCTTTAAATGAAGGTGTTTATTATTAAGGAAAAAAAATCCAAACCTACATGGCCCTGTGTGAAAAAGTGATTGCCCCCTAAACCTAATAACTGGTTGCTCCACCCTTAGCAGCAACAACTGCAATCAAGTGTTTGAGATAACTGGCAATGAGCCTTTTACAGCGCTGTGGAGGAATTTTGGCCCGCTCATCTTTGCAGAATTGTTGTAATTAGGCCACATTGGAGGGTTTTTGAGCATGAACTGCATTTTTAAGGTCACGCCACAGCATATAAATCAGATTCAGGTCAGGACTTTGACTAGGCCACTCCAAAGTCTTCATGTTGTTTTTCTTAAGTCATTCAAAGGTGGACTTGCTGGTGTGTTTTGGATCATTGTCCTGCTGCAGAACCCAAGTGTGCTTCAGCTTGAGGTCATGAACTGATGGCCTGACATTCTCCTTCAGGATTGTTTGGTAGACAGCAGAATTCATGGTTCCATTTATCACTGCAAGTCTTCCAGGTCCTGGAGCAGCAAAACAGCCCCAGTCCATCACATTACCACCACCATATTTTCCTGTTTGTATGATGTTCCTTTTCTGAAATGCTGTGTTACTTTTATGCCGGATGTAATGGGACACACACCTTCTAAAATGTTCAGCTTTTGTCTCATCAGTCCACAGAGTATTTTCCCAAAAGTCTTGGGGATCATCAAGATGTTTTCTGGCAAAACTGAGATGAGCCTTTTATGTTCTTTTTGCTCAGCAGTGGTTTTCATCTTGGAACTCTGCCATGCAGGCCATTTTTTGCCCAGTCTCTTTCTTGTGGTGGAGTCATGAACACTGACCTTAACTAAGGTAATTGAGGCCTGCAGCTCTTTGGATGTTGTTGTGGGGTCTTTTCTGACCTCTTGGATGAGTCATTGCTGCGCTCTTGGGATAATATTGGTTGGTTGGCCACTCCTGGGAAGGTTCACCACTGTGCCATGTTTTTGCCTTTTGTGGATAATGGCTGTGGTTCGCTGGAGTCCCAATGCTTTAGAAATGGCTTTATAACCTTTTCCAGACTGATAGATTTCAATTACTTTGTTTCTCATTTGTTCCTGAATTTCTTTGGATCACAGCAAATAGGGAGTTTTCAAATGGAGGTGCTGCCAATAATTTCCAAATCTCTACTCTTTAACATGCATTCAATGCAATTTAGCTGCTGTAATGAATATTGTGTTCAAGTCTCTATCTGCTGTTGCACAAAAGTTTTTCTATATAGCACAAGTTTCTGCTTAATTTACAGATCACTATTATACAGGGATGAGAATGGGGTTTTTGAAAAAAAGAGGAAACTTAGCCGGGGGTCTTGGGGGACGCAGGCCCCCTAGCCTGATCCAAGGCAGAGCCTTGGTGGGGGGTCTGGGGGGCATTGTCCCCCAGAAGCTAACAAAATCTGGTGTTTTAGAATGCTCAAATGTGGTCTTATATTTAAAGTTAGAAGTAAGTACAAATGCATTTATAGTTTATCTTTTTAATCTGCTGCTGCATCACATGTGTAATCATGTTCAGTACTGTTTTGATTCAGTGTCACACTTTATTGAGAAACAGAAAATGTCACTTCCATATTTACATGCCTGTGCTACTACTCTATGAACTTATGTACAAGTCAACGTATTCTTCACATCTAATTGTGCAATTTTTTCTTCTTGGCTACCAAAGCCTGGAGCCGTTCTGTAGCCTTCCTCTTCTCTGATTTTCTGTGGGCAAGCAGTGCCTGTTTAGCTGCAGCTTCTCTCTTCTTTTTCATGGCTGCCTTGCTTGCCACAGAATCATGTTGAAGATCGAGTTCTTTCTGTTTCATTTCCTTCTCTTTCCTTTTTTCTTCCTTTTCATGCCTGTAGGCACTTAATTTGACCGTGTCCATCGATCGTTTTGAATGCAGCATCGAGCAAGTAGTTCGATCTCTTGTAGGCACAATTTTGAGATGTTTCTGTTTTGAACAGTGTTCAACTAAGGCAACAAAACCATGAGATCCATAACTCAAGAAATTGTTGCAATAAACACACTGGGCTTTCCCTGGTACTTTGCATTTTGCTATGAAGTCGGCCATTTTTTCAACCACAAAATAAAGTGAAACACAGTACATATGTATTAAATTTATGATATCTGAATAGTATGTTGATGTAATAATACTAAATTATATTTTACTACTATCTAATATGTTTGGAACTGACACAGAATTACATTTACATAGTTCTAGAACAGACAAAATAATTTAACCAAGTAAAATAAATTATAAATATTAACAAAATTTCATCACCAAGTCCATCACTCATTTATTAAAATATACTGACATTCTGCAAACATTTTGATTTATTAATGTGTGCATTTGTTAGTGTTACTAGGAATATAAAAAAGTTGCATATTAGTATATTTTAAGCCCTTGAATTCTTGTGAATTCAGCGGGCGGTCACGTCTCTGCGTCTCAGTGCGCACTGAAAAAAAAAAAAAAAAAAAAAAGGCTGCATTTCCGGTCTTCCAGTACAGACACAGCCTTGTTACAACCTCAGAAAAAAGCTGTGTAATATATTCATTTTTGTGGTATTTTTACAAAATTCTGACCTGAGCTTGAAAACACTTGGTTCTACATTTCTGTTGTGTTTTCCAGCCAGTATCTGACAGCTGTATGTTATTTGCAAGCATTTGAATCTAAAAAAAAACACCCAGGCGAACTTTTCCTGTTACTTCAAAACATCACAACTTACACATGCTATTTCATAACAAATTCATTACGCAAAAATTCTCAAGTACATTACTTAAACAAGAAAAAAAAAATCTTACCTCGGAATGTGTCTTCCGATCACTAATTACTGTAATCGGGGCCGGCTGTGATGAACTTTGACTGACTGGCATCTGAGTTTGACTGTGTCGACTGTGTTGTGAAGTTGGCCATTTTTTCAACCACAACTTCAGTATTTTTACCGATCTTTACAGTCATTGACACAGTTTTTTCAAGCCATTCCCAACGAAACTTGTTCTTTATCCCTTTGTCGATTTCTAAAATTCTTGCTTTGTTCTCTTTCGTGAGTTTTAGGCTCACCATTTTGACGAAATCGGGAAAACTCGGTTGATTGAACTGATTGAACTGTCCGCCACTTGCATTTCGCTCCGCGTGTTATCCGGATATGACAAAAGAAATCTAACAAAATCGCCGATTGGTTGCTTCAATAAGTATCAGCCTATCAGTGGCCTTGCTACATTACATTACTGATCTCGGTGGGTAGCGCGTTCTGCGCGGTGGATTTTCACAGCCGATCGAAAATACGACTCGCCGCCAGCCCCCCCCCCCCAAAAAAAAAAATTCTCCTCGAATTTAGACGATTCACGAGAATGACCCTAGACATGATCAAATCTGAGGAATTCCTCGAATCCGAGGAAGATTCTCATCCCTGATTATAGGAAATTTTTGACAATCCTGTGCTTTTCTTGTATTGTTATATAGAATATGACTGCAGTAAACTGGAAAAAAACCATCTGCTTTAAAATTTGTAATTCTTCCCACAACTTTTAGAGCAAAAACACTAAAACATTGCAACTTTTTAAAAAGCTCCCAAGAATTCAGACTTTTTGGGCCACAACAATCATAAAAACATCCCATGAAATCCTGGAGGGATTGACACACAGTGCGCACACACAAAAACATGGCGTACGCTTATTTTCACAAATACAGTGGGATGTATAAAAACAAATGTGACGTGAGAATCTGTGGACCGAGCCGCAAAGTTTTCACCTGTTGTGAGAAGTTGTGGGCTCTCCGCAAAATTCTGTTTGACTCCATCAGGTGGGTCTGTTAAACTACAAAACAGCTGAAACTCACAGAATCTGTTAATAACATCAGTTAAAGTGATTTGTCTAAGAATTAGTGGCTGAAAAACGTGATTATTATTATGATGTGATTTATCTCCACAACTCAGCTTACTGAGCGCAGTGAAACCCCAATGAATAATAAGGCTACGGTCACAGTGCAGGTCTTAATGCTCAATTCCGATTTTTACCGAGATCCGATTTTTTTGTGTGGCTGTTTAATTTAAATGTGACCCCCACCCCCATCACACTTAAGTGTAAACGGTGTAGCATCGTCGTCTCCTCAAACCAAGACAGAAGATCACTTCTCTTCATTTTATAGGAATTTCACTTTATTCATTACACAGGAATACCACTTTTCTGCCTTTTCAGGAATATCACTGGCTTTTATGTCGACTCATGCAGGCCTCTTCCAGGCCTGACCAAAGATGCTTGCTTTCCCAGGACCCCAATGTAAACAGTTGCCTCTTGCAGAGATTGTAAGGATCAGAATTTGCTTTTAAAGGCTCAAAGGAACATAAAACTCAGGAGACCAGACCTCTCAACGTGAACACTGCATTTGGATAACGTACCCTTACAGGAAACAATGCTTTTAAAAAAAGAGTCATAAACCGCTTAATCTGACGGGTTTATAGCCCACGATACTATCCAGGTTTTCGCCCAGATAGCATGGACCTAAAGGAAATCATCTACAGCTCAACAGTACCTCCAAGTGGATACCTACGAAATGTGTTTTCAGTATGTAAGATGACTTTTAATTTGTTCTAAACATTAAGTTTCTTTCAGCTTATCCTCTGGATCCTAAGGACACTGAAAATCATCCCTCTTTTATCACCAACCATGGTTTGCTGCATGGTTTGCTGCATTTTGATCTAAATGTGAATGCATGTATTATAATTATGTATAAGAAATGTTGTATTCATGAGTGTTATTCAAACAAATGTAATATTGGAGTAATATTAGCCACCAAATATTAGCCAAGTCATTTAATTTAGTTAGATTTTATATTGAGCACCTAATTTCATAAGAACTGACTGAGTGTTGATTTTCCCTCTGCAATTTCATGGGATGGTGTCTTCGTTTGATTGGCTGCTCTCAAACAAAGAAATGTTCTCACATTGGATAGCAGCCATTTCAAACTGCTTCTGAAAAAGTCGATTGGTCAGTCTTGCGATTGACATCATCATTTTACGACCCGGCGAGGTAACTTTAAAAGAGAGAAGTTAGATTTGAGCAGTAAGAAATAAGATCAGACAAAGAACAGTAAGGCAGGAAGATTAGCAAGAAGTAAAGTAACAATATAACAAGTAGCAAGAAAAAGAGAACGGTGAGAGAATTAAGAACTAGAAACACAGAAAGAAGAAAGAAAGAGATTTTGAGAAAGATTAGGAACTAAATTAAGATTAAAGAAGCAGAATAGTAATCTAGAACTCAGAAGATTTTATTCCACCGTTTCAAGATCCTGTGAAGTTTTATTCTTTGTGTTTGTCAAGTCTTTCTGGTTACTGAGGAGAAACCATTTTTCTTTAGAGCTCGTACTTTTAGAGAATCAAATTCTCAAACTTTCTCCTTCACCTCAGAAGCCATTCTTATCCTAGTAAATGTTTTTCTCATTTTTTTTTAATGACTTTTCACGCCATTAGAGTGGACCTTTAATTTGCCTAGTTTAAAGTGAACAGAGACTGAGACGTTCCTCCTTCAGTTTTTTTGGTCTATCCCTCTACATGAGACCTCAAATTTGGACTCTTTTTCCAAGGACTTTTCACGCTGCCCTGAGACAAACCATCCACGGCTGCCACGGTCTCCTTGAAGGGCCCCCAGCTGAGTTATCACCTCCACGGCTGTGAGGACAGCAGCCGCTTCCTCCGACGTCCTAACTTCAAAACCCAGCGGTACCGACCCGTGGAAACGTGGACCTACAGCTGTTGTGTGAGTGAAGCTCCTACTTTTCTTATCTGCTGGGTTAAAACGTGATGTCCTAACAATCAAATTACAATTGAATATGGCCCGTATTTCAGGGCTCAATTAGTCTCTCAGCCACAGGATAGAGCTATCAACTGAAGGAAAACGCTTAGTCAATTTTAAGTAACTGCCCTTAAATTTTTGTAGATTAATTCAGAAGTCATTTTTAGATAATTAGCTTATGAATTTTCCCCATAAAATTGCATTGTTTTCAGCCTCATTTACCGTTGAAACATAAGTCTGGTTCCTCCTTGGTTCTACAGAGGTGTAACGCTGGATATTATGTTCAGGAACCCAATGATGTGATATTTTACGCTGTCATCATTTAAATCTGTTTATTCATCATTTGAACGCCATGTCATGTAACCTGAATGAGTTTAATAAAAGGGTGAATGAGAGCAGTTGAAGCGTTTTCCTTTCGCATATACAGGTTTCCTAATCACGGCAGGACAAGAACTCACTGAAACCTTGAGACTGATTCATTAAGTAATTGAAGGTACAAAATTAAATAAAATTAAAGTTAATATTATTGTCCGTTAGGACTGGTGCCCCTTTTACGAGTGCTTTTATTTAATTTAGCGGGTGTAGAAGTGATGGTTTAACTCCGCCCCCTTTCACACCCACTATTAAATAAAATAAATAATTCCTGTACCTTATGACAAATATTTTTATAGGCAATTCACGCAACAACGGTCTAAAGCAGCGGTCACCAAATAAATTGCAAAAGGTCCGATAAGTCAGTCCTCCTCCCCAGCCGAGGTCTGAACTAGGTGTGGGAATCTTTAGGCACCTCATGATTCCATTATGATTCAGAACTCCGACTTGATTCTAAAACAATTCTCAATGCATCTTAACGCATTTTTTTTCTATTCAAGATTTTTCCCTCCCACTGTGTGACAACTTGGCCCTTTTAAAGCAAAGTGTTTGCAATGACCCATTGTCAGAAACTGTATATATGTACAAATATGTTATCATTTCATAATTAGTTTTTAGCTGAACTTTTCTGTATTTTTTCCCTTACAATGGCTGCAACAATGCTGCATCAGGAAGGTTTAACTCACCCTGTAACAGACATACCTCAACAGACCGGAATAATCTGTATTTACTTAAAGTTTAGAAACTGGTGTGCAAGAAGTCATGTGCTGACACAGAGTTGTCTTAGTGTTACACAACAAAGCCTGACTGTTTCACCACAAAGCCTGACTGTTCCACGGCCTTATCAGTCACCACAAAGCCTGACTGTTTCACGGTCTTATCAGTCACCACAAAGGTGCCCATAAAGTTGCAGTAGATGTTTCCTGTGTCTGACCTGCTCAGTATAAAAGGGACTTGCTGGCTTTGTATGGCAGCGCGCATTTCCCATCTGTAATCAGAGGTGTGTTGCTCCTTGTACAAGTAAAAACTTTGAACACATTTTGTGTCTCGAATCTTATTAAGGTACGAACCTAACAGAGTACTATTATTTTGTGAGTCTTGAGTTTCAGATTCCTGACATGTGTGGTGCCGTGACCCGGATGACCAATATCCAGACTGGGTGAGGACCAGGACAGACTCCAGGTTGAAAACCATGCGCATGGTCTGACTTATAGTCAGCTTTGAAAACCCGCCTTGAGGGAACTCTGTGAGCCTCGTCGGAGTCCTAACTCTGTCTGGTGACGGTCATCCGCACAGAGTCTGAAAAGTAAGTGAAAATTATTTGTCTGATCGCGGAAAGTAATTGTCATTGTTGAAAACCACAGGTCAGCTAAATGCAAGTAATGGCTGGGATAGGCTCCAGCCCCCCCGCGACCCGAAAGGATTAAGCGGTAGAAGATGGATGGATGGATGGTAGTATAAGGTGATGCCCTGTACTTTTCCTGGTGGTTAAAATTATTGTGTGAGCATCTAGTTCCATTCAAAAGGTGAATGCAATAATTTTATGAGGTAGTGTGACGGCGTTTCACAACTACAAGTAAAATGGGCAATTGTGCTGGAAAACCGGATAGACAGAAGAGTAAACAGAAAAAGATTGTGTTGTTTTCCGGCCGAAGAGTCAGGTTTCAAAAAGTAAAAGGTGCTGCGTATTGACTGATAGGTCAAGCTTTAGCTAAGTAATGGTAATATAAGGCGGCGTCCTTTATATTTTTCCTATCTGATCATACCAGGTAATGATCCTGTAAGAAATTACAGGAGCCCTAATATAGGTTGCGTAAGATCTAGCCCCATCAACAAGTGAGCGCACTTAAAAAAAATTGGGCAGTAATATTGTTGCAGTGGGCGTACTGACAACGTTCCTGACTATATAAACAGATAAAGCGAGCTCTTGAAGTGGCACGGCAGCACACACCTGCGCGCCTTCTCTGCGAAACGCCGATGGTAAAAGCAGAGGTCGTCTCCTCCGCTGTGTCGGGACCGCGCCGCTGCCATTGTTGGTAGGATCAATTCCGCTGCTTCTGGCCCTCCGCTGCTCCTGGCCGCCGCTCTGAGGTCTGCCGCCGCTCTGAGGTCTGCCGCTGCTGCGGTGGCCGCCTGCTCCCCGCAGGAGTCGAGGATCCGCTGCGCTTCTCGGGCCAGCGCACGGAAGTCCCGCTGGGTCACGCAATGAGTGCCCGTCAGGGTCGCCCTCGTCTGCGTTGGAAGGGTTCTCAGAAAGATGTGCTTGAATAGGAAATCATCATTGTCTGTGTCCCTCAGCTGTAGCATGTCTTCCATTAGGTCAACTGGCCTGTGTCCTCCCAGGTCGTGCGGCGTGAAACCCTGGATGAGGGCAGCCTTCAGCTCGTTGTATTTGTCACCAGCGGGCGGTTGCTGCACCAGGCTCCGCATTTATCAAGCTGTGCGGTTGTCGAGCTTGGCGATGACGTGGTAGAATTTCGTGTCGTCTGCCGTTATTCCCCCAAGTGCGAACTGGGCTTCTGCCTGGAGGAACCACGAGTCTGGGTTGTCCTGCCAGAACTCTGGTAGCTTGATCGAGACCGCGCTCACTCAAGCGGTCCCTGACGAGTCTGGTTCGGGGGAATTGTCTCTAGGCATTGCACGTCTTCGGTCACCAATGTGGAGAGCGTGAAATAAAGAGGCTGAATTATTTCTCAATCCAGGTTTATTGACGATCTCGCATCTCCAGCATCTCTCAACAGTAAAAGAGACCGACCTCCCCCAAAACCCCCACTTTTATACTTGGGACATCAAACACAGAATCACAATGTCATCACATCCCCCCAAGTCCCTTCGTCCTCCATATGACCCCAGGAGGTCAGGAAATCCTCTCAGAGTCTTCACGGACGGCACTTCCACCTCCTGCTGTAATTCCCAGGAGGTCCAGACACATTGTTCTTTCAAAGACGTGAGGTTACAGAATACACATGCAATCCTAAGCATCTCAATCCTGTGCTATGCATATGCAGTCAAAATATGTTCACCACAGCTACCTCCATTTTAAATGATGACTCCCACCCTATGCACTGCAACTTTCAGCTTCTTCCCTGCAGACGGAGGTTTGCTGTCCCACAAAGTAAAACCCAGCGCTACAAAAACAGCTTTGTCCCTGCTGCTGTCAAAGAGTTGAACAAGCTATAAAAATATATTGTACATAATTTAGGTACCTATTTATTAACTTCATTTTGTATTCACTTATTTTGTATGATGTCACTTGGTTCTAAATATTTTATTGGGTTTTAGACTTTTGAGTTTTTTAACCTCTGACTAGTTTTTAACTTTTAACTTTAATATGACCCTTCTCTCTTACCTCTGGTTTCTCCCTCATCTCTTTGTCTTTTTATACCCTGTTTGATGGAGCCTTGAGTATTTTTATCATGTTTATAGTCAGCTTCATGTGTGCCTGTGTTTGTGTCTATGTTAAATGTAATTGTGGTTTGTAAATATGGATGTCACCAGACTGCAAAACAAATCTACCTACGGGTACAAATAAAGTAACCTGAACCTGAACCTGAACCTGTCTTTTCAAACTAGTTTACTCTTCAATGTTGATACTTTTACTCCGGTTACTCTAACTTTTGTTTGGAACAAATATATTGTAGTTTATTTTTGATATCAAAATGTGATGCAAAACAGAACTCTGGTATACATTTTGAGTTGGTACCATTTGAGTTTATTTTTACTGGTGTACTTGTGAATTATTGTGACGTTGCAAGGGTTCACACAATCAGGAGAGATGACTGTGACGAACAGGCTTTATTTATACACACACTCACACGTTCGGTGTTGTGCACTCACAACACCGAACGGAGGGGAGGTCATTTACACAGACCCTCATTAAGCTCATGGTGACACAGACACATGATTTGGCACATATAGGGAAACAACGCTATTACAACTGGTCTTACTACACAGTTATAATGGCTCACACGAGTAACGCTTAGAACACACAGATACAGTATTTGAATCCTCCATGGCGCAAGCATGCCAGGAAACTCCTGCCCGCTTATCACAGCCCTGACGTTACACTGTCCCCCCTGGACTGGTTTCTGTCCCCAGAATAATAAAGTCCAACTCAAAAGTCAAAAACAAATCCGTCCAGGTGTCGAGGCGGCCGCGATTGTCGGCATGCGGTCAGGATGAAGCCTCCGGCTCAACCACCCACGGGGCAGATGGTTGGTACGGGGCGAGACGGTCACGGTGAAGCACCACCACCCGGTTCCTTTTCTGCAGCCTCACCTTGTACTCTACATCTGACAGTCTCTGTAGGACCATGCATGGTCCCGACCAGTGGCTCGCCAGTTTTGGTGACAGTCCCTTTTTGCGCTCTGGGTGGAAAATCCAGACTCAATGTCCTGGTGCAAAGTTCCTCCCCTGGCAGCAGGAGTTGTATGCCCATTTCTGCCAACTCCCTGCCGCTGCCAGGGCCTCCCGAGCCAGTTTGTGCGCTGTGCGGAGACATTCTCCCAAGCAAAACAAATAATCCAACCCTGGTTTGCCCTCCACCTCTGGCTACGGGGGGGGGGGGGGGCACCAAATCTACCGGTGTGCACAGCTCGCGTCCAAACATCAGCGCTGCAGGGGTGCACTGGGTGGATTCCTGAGCTGCTGTCTGGTATGCCCACAGAACCAAAGGCAGATGCAGGTCCCAGTCTAGCTGTCGCTGGTCCACTAGGATGGCGAGCTGGGTGGTTAGGGTCCGATGGAAACGTTTGACTAGGCTGTCGCTCTGTGGATGCAGCGGGGTGGTCCAGGTCTTCAGGATGCCCGGCGCCTGCAGACCTCCCCAAAGACCTCTGCTGAGAAGTTCTGTCCCTGATCGCTGTACAGCTCCTCCGGTGCACCGACCCGACAAAACATCTCATCCACCAACTTTGATGCTGTGGTGGCGGCGCTCTGATCAGGGACAGCAAACACCTCTGGCCATTTGATGAAATAATCCATTGCGACCAGCACATAGCGGTTCCCCCAATCTGTGGTCGGGAAAGGGCCCAGAATGTCCACTCCTACCTGCTCCATGGGTGCTCCCACTCGGTACTGCTGCAAGGGGGTGTGGGATTGTTGAGTCGGCCCTTTCTGAGCCATGCAGGTATCGCAGTGGTGAACATGGAACTCTATGTTCTGGTGACATCCCGGCCAGTAGAACCGTGTCAAAGATGCTGCAGGGTCTTCGTCACCCCAAAGTGGCCCGCCCTCACTGATCCGTGGACCAACTAGAGCACGTTGGGGTGGAGCCGCCGGAAAACCAGCAGCTGCCAGACATGACACTGCCCAGCTGGAGCCTGCCACTGCCGATACACAACACCTTCGTGACAGCGGAGATTGGCCCACTGGGAATGTAGGGCCTTGGTCTCTGGGTCTAGCATAGGAACAGCCTTCCAAGTGGGCCGCTGGCCCGTGTCCAACCACTGCCGAACCTGGGAGATGACCAGGTCTCTATCTTGCTTGCTCTTCAGCTGCTGTGTGCTGAGGGCCTCTGTGATGTCATCGCTGGGGAGAGCTGACTGATTATCCGAGGAGGAGCTGTGCGCCGCTGTGTTATTCCTTCTCACAGCGGTCTGGAGAGTAGCAGCCTGTGGGACGGCTTGGTCTCCATCTTCTGCCCACTGGCAGTGCCGACAGCCCTCCGCAGCACAGGGATGTCGAGACAGCGTGTCAGCATTGGCATAGAGGTGGCCTGCCTGATGCACAATCTGAAAATCATAATCCTGCAGTGCCTTCAGCCATCTCACCAACTGTCCATCCATGTCAGGGAAGCATGAGCCGTCCTGAGCTGGAACCTGAGCCCGTACACATACGGGCGAAAATGATGAAGCCCCTGGATGACAGCCAACAGCTCTCTGCGAGTAACACAATAATTCCTTTTGGCTCTGCTGAGAGTGCAGTTGAAAAAAGTGACTGCCTGCTCTCCGTGTTCTCCCTCCTGGGATAACACCGCCCCAATACCCTGGTTGCTGGGATCTGTGTCTGCGATGAAAGAGCGGTTCGAGTCGGGATACTGCAGCACGGGAGCTCAAGAAAACTCCGTAACTCTCCCACATCCCGCGGCACTGGCCAGTTTTTCACCGCTGCCACTTTCTCTGGATTGGTGGTGACTCCCGCTGTACTGACGACGTGGCCCAGGAAGGCGGTTTCTCGACAAAATAAGTGGCATTTCCGCGAGTGCAGCCGCAGCCCAGCCCGTCGGATGGGGTCTAAAGGTGTGTTCCCACCAAATGCGAAGGGGCGATGCAAATCCATACAAAGTAAATGGGAAGATGCATGTACACATGAATTTTTGTCGTTGTGCGTTTACATTCGCTAGCTAGCTCCACTAGCAGCTACTTCACTAGCAGACGGAGTAAAATTATCACCATTGCAGAATAAACTAGTTAGAAAATGAAACTCACTCACCGGGAGACAGGAGGATTGGGAACTCTTCAGCTGAATCACGTTTTTGGAGTTATTTACCCACGGTTTCCAGCCACAGATGTCCTAGCAAGCTAGCAACAAAAACACCCCTCTTCTGTGAAGTTTTTTGGGCTTAAGACGACATTTTCAGGTGAGCCCCCCGGTTGGATAATGTAAACCTAAGCATGACGTTAATTTGGGAATTTCCACAGCAGGTTCAACACAGCTGCAGAAGTTTTAAAGGCAACTTCGCCTGTCTGCATCTCACTCAGAAGGGGAAGTCACGTCTGTTCGAGTGTTTACATTGATTTATAATGTAATCATGCTGTGCAAAAATTTTGCCCCTTCGCCTTTGGTGTGAACACAGCTTAATACTTCCCGGAGGTTGGACAGGGCGCCACCAAAGTCAGCTGTGTGAACCAGCAGTTCATCAAGGTAAACAATGCAGTGGCTCCGGGGCACGTGAGCCAACACTCGCTCCATCAGACGTTCAAAGGTGGCCGGGGTGTTGCAAAGTCCAAACGGCATCACCATGAACTGCCACAGTCCCTGCCCGATGGAGAAGGCTGTTTTCTGGCGGGCCTCAGGTGACAGCGCTACCTGCCAATAGCCGCTGTGGAGGTCCAGTGAGCTGAACCAGCTGGAGCCGGTGATGTAATCCAGTGCGTCATCGATGAGGGGCAGAGGGTAGGAATCCTTGCAGGTGATGTCATTCAGGTGCCGGTAATCCACACAGAACTGCCACGAACTGTCTTTCTTCTTAACCAGAACCACCAGCACCACCCAGGAGCTGCTGGAGGGCTCAATAACATCCGCCTCCAGCATTTCCTGTATTTTTTGTTCTGCCGCCGCCTGCCTTGAAAAAGGCAGACGGCAGGGGTGGAGCCGGATTGGCCTGGTCATCACCAGTGTCGATCTGGTGCTGCACCAAGCTGGTTCGGGTGCACTCCTCATCCTTGACAGCGAAGACATCAATGTAGCAGTCCAACAGCTCCTGCATCTGGCATCTCTGTCCCAATTCTAGTCTGCTGCAGCTCTGCTGGAACAGTTCCTTGACCGCCTGCTGTGTTTCTGCTGATACATTGACCCGCTCTGCTCCACCCACTCTCTTAGCAGATGTTAGGTCCAACAGGAGAGCAGTTATTAGGGATAAAAACCTTAGAGAGACCTCCTGCAGTGGCTCAAATGGTGATTAAACAAGTGCACACAAGACGAGCGCTAAATCCCACTGAGGCACTGGGGGCGAAACATGGGTCTGCATCTACACACACCTCTAAAAAAACATTTTAATAAAAGGTGACTAAAAAGAGCTCATCAAACCTTTCATGACATGATGAAATAGCGGCAGCATAAGCTTTCATGGTGCTCAACGCCAAATTTCTGTTCAGCAAGAGCTGCAGAAAAGAGAGGACGCCGGGCAAAGAGCACGCAAAGGGGTCTCGACCTTTTTCTAGACACCAGCACTGAAAAGCAGACCACTTGGCTGAATAAGAGGCAGTGGTAGAAGCCGCTCTCGAGCCCTGGATCGTGCACATCACATCCTGAGAAAATCCTAATGTCTCCAAGCATTCCCGCTCAGCGGCCAAACCCACAGACGTTGAGAGATTACTGGGTAGTTCCTGATCGCTCTTCCTGCCTGGGAGAGAGTGTCCCCATGCCACGGGAGCTGCCATGGCTGCGCTGACAGCATCTGCTGAAGATGAGGGAACCATGGCACGCCTTTGCGTTCTGGGGCTATGAGGAGGACTGACAGTTGTTCCTCCTGTACTCTCCTCAGCAGCCTGGAGATGAGGGGACCTGGAGGAAAAGTGTAAAGAAGCATCTTGGGCCACGGCTGATGTATGCCCAAATGCATCCACTCCCAGAGGGGGATTGTCTCGGGGACTCAGAGAAGACTACAAATCGCACTGTGCATTGTCACAAGTTGCAAACAAATCCACCTTCGCTCTGCCGAATTTGGCCCAAATTTGATGAACTATGGCGGGGTGAAGGCTCCAATCCCCGGAACGGGGATCGCCCCTCAACACAGTATCTGCCCCTCGGTTTAGCACGCCCAGGATGTACACTGCTCTGAGAGAGAGGAGATGTATGCGTGCCCAACATTGCAGACATCTGGCCACATTCAGAAGTTGTGCCGAGCGCACATTGCCCTGGCGCTTTATGTGCGCTGCTGCTACTCTGTTGTCCGTGTGAATCAGAACGTGCTGATTCCGTAACAGTGGGGCAAAATGCTGAACCACCTTCCACACTGTGAGAAGCTTGAGCACATTTATGTGAAGGTTGGTGTGGGGAAGGCAGCGCGCACCCACTACCTGTGACAGGCACGTTCCTGCCCAGCCTGAGAGAGACGCGCCTGTGAACACTGAAATGTGCGACGTCGGTCTTCTCAGAGGCTCTGATAGGATAAGAGGATTTTTCCAGTGAGCCAGATCGGAACCCATGGAAGGTGGGATCAACAACATGCCTCTCTTCTGTTGCACAGGGTCGATGCGTAAATGGATGAACCATTTCTGTAAATGCCTCATGTTCAGGAGCCCCAGCGGCACCATAGCGTGTGCCGCTGACAACAGACCCAAAAGACGCATAACTGACCGAGCTGTTACCACACTGTGAGGGGTGACACGCGCTAACGTCGTCATTAAGGTCTCCATCCTTGCTCGTGAGAGCTGGGCCTTCATGGACATTGAATTCAACTCCACCCCCAAATAAGTGATGCGTTGGGAAGGGAGGGAGGCGCTTTTCTCCCAATTCATGGAGAAGCCCAGATTCAACAGATGAGTCGCCAACTTCTGTGTCTGAACTGCAGCATCCTGTTTGGACGGAGCTAGCAGCAGAAAGTCGTCTAAATACAAAAGCACCCTCATCCCCCCCTGTGCATAAGAGATGCAGGGCAGTCTCCACACACGGAAAATCTGCAGGGGGCAAGAGAGTAGCCGAATGGGAGATGAACGTACTGATATTGGATCCCTTGAAAGGAAAAACGCAGGAATTTCCTGTGTTTGGGGATGATTGGGATGTGAAAGTATGCATCCTTTAGCTCTATGGAGGTGAACCAGTCACCCTGGTGAACATTCTCCAGCACGTTTGATCGTCAGCAGGTAAAAGCGTCTCTCCATGATGCACTTGTTCAAAAGTGACAGGTCAAGAATCGGTCTCGCACCTTCCGTCTTTTTCGGAACCAGAAAAAAAACAAATTCTTGTCTCCGCTGGGAACCCTGGAAATCACCTGTTTGTTCAGGAGTTCCTGAATCTCTGTGTGGAAGGCGAGACACTGGTCTTGGGATGACAGAACAGTCTCCAGAATCTCTTTGAATTGTGGAGGTTTCGTTGCAAATTGTAGGGTGTAACCCTTGCTGATCGTTCTACCCATCCGTTTGTTCATGACGCACACACGACGCCACCCTGAGCAGCGTGTTAAGAGCGGGTGTGCCATAGGCTGTTGCGTGGTGACTGTCATGGAGCTGAGCCACGTTAGAGCCCCTACCGCCACTGCTTGTGTTGGAGAAACTCCCTGAGCAGGCTCAGCATGAAAGGGCTGGAAGTCTGTCTGAACAGAGTGATCCACAGCCAAACTCACGGTTGGAGGTAAAGGAGGAGAAATTGAGAAAAACACCTCGGCTCGAGTTTACTCAAAGAGGGGGAGGTGTCATCACTGTGCGGAGCATGTGCCAAAAAAGACGCAGTCGCTGCACACTCAGAGGAGGTGAAAGCTGACTGGCTGTGAGGAAAATGCTCTTTAACCAAAGGAGCGTGGCTCTGAAAAGAGCCCTTAGTTTCTGAAAAACACATATTCCCCTCCTCCCGTCACTGTCGTTGCCGTTGTTTATGGGGCGGGTCGAGGGGAGAGTTAGACCATGAACACGCTACAGGGCGAGAAGGAGTGCAACGGCAGAAAGAGGCCTGTGGTTGAGAAGGAGGGGGAGGAGGAGGAGGAGCTGCCACGGGAGCAGCAGCGGCTGCAGGGCGTCTGAGTCGAGACCTGTTTCCCCAATCTTTCCACGTCGGCCGGGGTATATGAGGCGGTGCCCATCTGCTCCGGGCCGTATGTTTCCTCACCTTCTGCTGCTTCATCCAATGCCTCCTGCAGATGAGTCAGAGCATTTTGGAGGCCAGTGTGGCTCACATATTTTTGACTGCATATGTATAAGCACAAGAGTGAGATGCTTAGGACTGCATGTGTTGATTGACCTCACGTCTGGGATGGAACAATACGTCTGGACCCCCTGAGGATAACGGCATGAGGTGGAGGTGCCAGGATACGACTTTGAGAGGACTTCCTGACCTCCTGGGGTCAAACGGACGACGAAGGAACTCAGGGGGAGGATTATTGTCAATGGGGGGTTTGGCATCAATGTGTGATTTTGCCTCTGATGTTTCTTGTATAAATGTGGGGGTTTCTGGAGAGCTCACTCTCTTCGTGGTTTGAGAGAAAGCTGGGGATGTGAAATCTGCATTAAACCTGAATTGAGAAATAATTCAGTCTCCTTATTTCACGCTCCCCACATTGGTGACCAAAGACGTGAAATGCCTAGAAGCGATTCCCCCGAACCAGACTCGTCAGAGACCGCTCGAGCGAGCGCTGTCTCAATCAAGCTACCAGAGTTCTGGCAGGACAACCCAGACTCGTGGTTCCTTCAGGCCGAAGCACAGTTCGCACTTGGGGGAATAACAGCGGATGACACAAAATTCTACCATGTCATCGCCAAGCTCGACAACTGCACAGCTCGATGCGTGCGGAGCCTGGTGCAGCAGCCGCCCGCTGACGACAAATACAGCGAGCTGAAGGCTGCCCTCATCCAGTGTTTCACACCCTCAGCCGAGGAGAGGGCTAGGAGACTCCTGGCTCTACACGACCAGGGAGGACACAGGCCAGTCGACCTGATGGAAGACATGCTGCAGCTGAGGGACACAGACAATGATGATTTCCTGGTCAAACACATCTTCCTGAGAAACCTCCCGATGCAGATGAGGGCGATCCTGTCCAGCATGCGTTGTGTGACTCAGCGGGACTTCCGGGCTCTGGCCCGAGAGGCGCAGCGGATCCTCGACTCCTGCGGTGAGCAGACGGCCACCATGGCAGCGGCAGACCTCGGTGCGGCGACCGGGAGCAGTGAGGGGCCAGAGACAGCGGAATCAACCCCACCAACGATGGCAGCGGCGCGGTCCCGACGCAGCGGAGGAGATGACCTCTGCTTTTATCATCAGCGTTTCGCAGAGAAGGTGCGCAGATGTGTGCTGCCGTGCCACTTCAAGAGCTCGGGAAACACCAGGACCGGGAGTCGTTAGCAGCTTCGGCTCTCGGCGAACGAAACAAGCTGCTCTACCTCACGGATGCGCGCTCCGGGTGGCACTTCCTCGTGGACACCGGCGCCCAAGTGAGTTTCATCACCCCGACCTATGCTGACTGGCTGGCAGGCCCCCGTGGTGACGGGGCAACGGCGGCGAACGGCTCCTGCATCAAGACCTTCGGCGAAAGGACTCTGCTTCTGTCCTTGCAAGGCCGCTCTTATGAATGGACTTTTATTATAGCGGCGGTGAGTTTCAACATGTTAGGTGCTGATTTTCTGTGCTCACATGGTTTGTTAGTTGATCTCGCCAATAGGCGGCTGGTTAATGCACTCTCTTTTTATTCCATCCCTTGTGCAGCTCCAGTGTCCCCGCCACCAGCGCAGGCCAACGTCGCCACAGCAGGCGGTAAGTTTCACAAACTCCTCACCCAGTTTCCAGCGCTCACAGTTCCCACATTTTCGGCAACAGTTGCGAAACACGGGGTGGAGCACTTTATCACCACAGCTGGCCCCCCCGTCTTCGCGAAAGCTCGGCGCTTGGATGCAGCTAAACTCTCCATAGCGTGCGAGGAGTTCGTCAACCTGGAAAGGCTGGGCATCATTCGCCGTTCGAACAGCCCATGGGCCTCCCCACTGCATATGGTCCCTAAAGCTGACGGCTCGTGGAGACCTTGTGGTGATTACCGCAGGTTGAACAACGCCACAGCGCATGACCGCTACCCAATCCCACATATCCAGGATTTTTCGGTGCATCTGGCGGGGGCGCGCATTTTTTCTAAAATAGACCTGGTCCGCGGCTATCATCAGGTCCCAGTCCGAGCCGAGGACATTCCCAAAACAGCGGTGATAACCCCGTTCGGACTTTTTGAGTTTTTACGCATGCCGTTTGGCCTCAAAGGCACTGCGCAAACCTTCCAGCGCATGATGGATGCCGTGTTACGCGATCTCCCTTTTGTGTTCGTCTACCTCGATGACATTTTAGTCGCCAGCACATCCGAGGAGGAACACGAAAAACACCTCACGGCAGTTTTTCGGAGGTTGGGAGAGCACGGGTTAATAATTAATCCGGCCAAGTGCCAGTTCGGTGTGGCGCAGATCGATTTTTTTGGGGCACCGTGTTTCCCCAGAAGGGGTGGTTCCGCTACCGGACAAGATGCGCGCAGTGGCAGAATTTCCCCGGCCACAAACGGTCAAAGCATTACAGGAGTTTTTAGGAATGGTAAATTTTTATAACCGTTTCCTACCTCACGCAGTGCAGCTCATGCAACCATTATATGCCGTGCTTAAAAAGCAAAAACCCTCCAATACGATCGATTGGTCCCCGGAACGGGAGCGTGTATTCGCGGAGGTAAAAAAAGCCCTTGCAGACGCTACACTGCTGGCTCACCCAGACCCAACGGCCCGCATAGCGCTCACCACTGACGCGTCAGATTTGGCCATAGGGGCGGTTGTGGAGCAGCACGTTGCCGGGGTTTGGCAGCCGCTGGCCTTTTTCAGCAGATCCTTGCGCGAAGCCGAGCGGAAATACAGTGCGTTTGACAGGGAGCTGTTAGCGCTCCACTTGGCCATTCGCCACTTTCAGTTCTGGCTGGAAGGTCGGCGTTTCACCGCGTTTGTCGACCATAAGCCACTCACTTTTGCGATGGCCAAAATTTCGGAGCCTTGGTCGGGCCAGCAGCAGAGGCAGCTGGCCGCAATTTCGGAATTTACTACTGATATTCAGCACGTAGTGGATAAACTCAATGCAGTGGCAGACTGCCTCTCTCGCGCGGTAACAGCACCAGTCTGCGCGAAGGTAGATTATACTACCACAGCCGCAGGGCAAAATAGCAGCGCGGAAGCGCACGCGGCCCCAGTTCACGTAGGGATAGATTATGCAGCCATGGCAGCGGAGCAGAGTAGAGATGCGGACGTGTGCGCGCTCCAGTCTGGACCAACAGGGTTAAGGCTGGAGAGCAGGAGTTTGCAAACCAGTATGCCCCCCCTAATCTGCGATGTATCTACCGGGCAACCGCGCCCGGTGGTACCGGCCGCTTGGTGCTGCCACGTTTTCGACTCGGTTCACTCCCTGGCGCACCCTGGGGTGCGCGCTTCTGTGAAAATGGTAGCGGAGAAATTTGTTTGGCCGAGCCTGCGCAAGCACGTGAAAGAGTGGGCAAGAACCTGCATGGCTTGCCAGTGGGCCAAAATTCACAAGCACACAAAAGCCCCCTTAGAACCGTTCCACATCCCGGCCAAGAGATTTGATCATGTGCATGTCGACCTCGTGGGCCCCCTACTGTCATCGCAGGGGTTCACACATCTTTTGACAATGGTGGACCGAACCACACGCAGGCCGGAAGTGGTCCCACTGGCATCGACCATGGCTGCAGAGGTGGCCCACGCATTTTTCAAGGCCTGGGTAGCGCGTTTCGGGGTTCCGTCGTATATTATGTCCGACAGAGGACCTCAATTTGTGTCTGAGCTTTGGTCAGCGATGGCCAGCAGCTTAGGGGCGACAATTCACCACACTACCGCTTACCACCCCCAGGCTAATGGTTTGTGCGAGAGTTTTCATAGATCTTTGAAGGCAGCCCTCAGAGCGTCGCTTACGGATGCAAATTTTCCGGTTCCGGCTCTGCCGGACCGGCGGCGCCACACGAGTCGGCTGCCTGTTGCAACAGCCTTTTTTTTTATCTTCCTTCTTCTTTCTACACCTTTCACTCTGTATATATATCACGGACGCACGGATCGCCCCGGGGGTCTCCCGGGTCGGCGGACGGAGCCACGGTTTGCAGCAGGAGACGTTACAGCGGGGAGGAGCTAGTGCTAGCTAGCACTTGGCCGCCGCCCGGTGCTAATGGGAAACTCGACATACCGGGAGCTGTAGCGAAAACGAAGCGGGTGCCGGGCTGGAGTTTAGGCGGCGTGAAAGAAATATAAGACAGAATAATAAAGAGCGATGGCAAGAACCAAGCAGACCGCCCGTAAAATCTACTGGAGGAAGAAGCCCCCCAGGAGACAGCTAGCCACCAGGGCTGCTCGGAGAGGCGCTCTGGCCACCGGCAGAGTGAAGAGGCCTCGCCGTCACAGGTCCGTGGCTCTGAGAGAGATCCGTCGCTACCAGAAATCCACGGAGCTGCTCATCCGTAAGCTGCCCGTCCAGCGCCTGGTGAGGGAGATCGCTCAGGACTTCAAGACCGTCCTGCGTTTCCTGAGTTTCGCCGTCATGGCTCTGCAGGAGACCAGCGAGACCCACCTGGTGGTCTCTTCTTCGCTAAGGGGGTCACCATCATGCCCAAAGACTTCCAGCTGGCCCGCTGCATCCGCGGAGAGAGAGCTTAGACTTTCTGCTGCACATCCACCAGCCATAATGCTCTGCACTGTGTGTCTATATATATACATTTATAGTAATATGGACATATGTTTGCTAGATGTTGTTTTTTCTTGCCTTCTGATTGTTGCTCTGAGTGTTGCTGTCCCTGTGCTGTTGCAATCCTGGAATTTCCCCATTGTGGGACTAATAAAGGCTTATCTTATCTTATCTTATCTTAAATTGGGTAAACAAACTACCATGGGTTTTATTGGGGTTGCGTTCTGCGCCCAAGGAGGACTTAAATGCCTCCCCAGTGGAGTTGGTTTTTGCGCAGCCTCTCAGGCTGCCAGGCGAGTTCCTACCGGAGCATCCGGCGCCGGGGTGTCCCCTGGCTCTGGGGCCACTGATTGGCACGAGAGCAGACATGCTCCCGGGCCCCGTTCATCACACTTTTCTGTGTGTTTTTGTTCCCAAAGCTTTAAAAAATGCCGAGTTTGTTTTTGTCAGGCACGAGGCTCTGCGACCAAGCCTGCGCCCGCCATATGATGGCCCATTTAGGGTGCTGGAAACAGGTGATAAACATTTTGTGCTAGATTTGGGGGACAGAAGGGAAACAGTTAGTATTGACAGACTAAAGCCTGCTTTTGTGATGAACGACGAGTCTGTACCGGTGGCGAGGGCCCCTCGACGTGGCAGACGCCCCATGGAGCATGTCCTGGAGCCCCCGCAGGGAGCAAATAACCATTCTCTTCCTCAGTTAGCAGATTCACTGCAGGACGGCGCCGCAGGGGCTGCGAAGCCCGCTTACAGCAAGTTTGGAAGACGTTTGAAACCCAGACGGCGTACGGACTGATGTGTGATTTTATCATGTTGTGTAGACTATGCTGTTGATTTTATCATGTTGTGTGAACTATGCTGTATTGTCCATTCTTCGACGTTTGGGGGGGGGGCGTTATGTGGCTCACATATTTTTGACTGCATATGTATAAGCACAAGAGTGAGATGCTTAGGACTGCATGTGTTGATTGACCTCACGTCTGGGATGGAACAATACGTCTGGACCCCCTGAGGATAACGGCATGAGGTGGAGGTGCCAGGATAAGACTTTGAGAGGACTTCCTGACCTCCTGGGGTCAGACGGACGACGAAGGAACTCAGGGGGAGGATTATTGTCAATGGGGGGTTTGGCATCAATGTGTGATTTTGCCTCTGATGTTTCTTGTATAAATGTGGGGGTTTCTGGAGAGCTCACTCTCTTCGTGGTTTGAGAGAAAGCTGGGGATGTGAAATCTTCATTAAACCTGAATTGAGAAATAATTCAGTCTACTTATTTCACGCTCCCCACAGCCAGGCCCAAAAAGACCATTGGGACTGATGGGGCCAACCAAAAGCTCTTTTTTCACCTGCTCCAGTAGGTGGGAGAGGTGAAGCCACATGTTTCTCTGCAGCATGGTAGCCCATGCCTTGATGTGGGACATAGCCACTGCCGCTGCAGACTGCAGGGACATGGTAGTCCAAGACGCTTTGACCATCTCCTCCACCATTTAAGGTGGGAGAGTGTCAGACTGCGCTGCAAAGGCAGAAATTTAAGCGGCTAACGGGGCAGAGTTGTTTGCCGCCAGTGCCGCCTGAGTTGCACACTGGTGAATACGATCAGTGAAACGTGTGGTGTTCTGATCAGTTGTGGAGGAAGGGACCGGCTGACGTCTGCCAAAAAAGGTGGCTTTAGGAAGCAGGAGGGCTGCCAAACTGGGTTCTAGGGGCAGTACAAGCGGATAGCAGACATCCGCGGCTCCCTTCACCCATGTGAGAGGCACAAAACATGAAACTGGAGCCTTCAGCTTGGAACTGCTGCCTCCGTGAGAAAGGGAATCATGGGTGGGAATTCTGGCCACAGAGGCTGGCATCTGCTCGATGGCTGGCCATGGTATGCATCCCCCATAAGGACTTGATGGACAGGGGCAGGTGTGCCAGCAGGCAACTGGACCCCTTTTCTCTCTGCAGTTCATTTGATGATGTCGGGGAGATCCTGGATCAGAGCTCTGAAAGGTTACGGGTGGCTGTAAACAGAAGGAGGAGGAGCAACGATCACCTCGGTTCCGGTGGGAACATCCTGATTTCCCAGAGGGAAAAGAGGAGAGCCCGGCTGGTCGGCAATGGAGAGGGTGGAGTCAGGGGACTCGAGCCCAGACTCCAAAGCATCTTCCGTAGCGGGGTCCAAGAAATCCAGCGCCTCTTCAACTGAATAGGACGGTCCTCGTGCCCAGCCTTCCTCGTCCTCCACAATCCTCACTGCTGCTGCACCACGTTATCTCTCAGCCTCCGGCAAACCAGCACAGTGGCAGCAAGTTGCCTGTGGGGTGACGGCGAGGGTAGCGTGGTCTGAACCAAGACAGGCTTTGCAGCAGGGATGACTGTTGAAGTTCATGATGTATCCTGTACTGCAGGTTGGGCAGAGGCAGATTGTCAAAAACTTGGTTCGCTGCATCGTTGCTGTTCTTCTTCTTGGTGGAAATCTTCCGTGCTGCTCAGTGGCAGAAGAAAAGAGGGAACCGTTACTCTATAGTATCAGTGCGGACCGGAGTGAGGCCCACCACTAGGTGGGCGTGGACTAAACGTCTTCAGTGCTGTGCGTGCACACGAGGGATATACCCAATAGCGATTGCTTAAAGAGCAAGCCAATACGAAGTAGAACCGAGGCCATGCAATATGAAACATTTTTTAAAAACCCTGTTTGGAGGGTATCAAGACAGCAGGTAGTGGATTTCAGGTGGCATATGATGTCGTCCAAGATTTTATGATTGACTGGAAAAAATTTCGCCATGGTGTTTACATCTTCTCTACGTGGACATGGAGGAAGCACATGTCCAGCACCTGGTATAGGACATTAGACTGACTGTCTAATTTTCTGAATTTTGTCAGTAAAGTACAAGGCAAAGTCATTGCTGGGACGGTTGGATAGAAGCTCAGGAGCCACTGACACAGGGGGATTTGTTAGCCTGTCAACAGTAGTGAACGAGGTGCGGACAAACAACCTGGCTGAAGGGAATGGATTTCTGTTTTCGGTCCTGGCCAGTCGATGAGCCTGATTTTTCTTCTTCATTGAGATTTTTTTCTTCCAGGTCAGTGGTGGTTTCGGCTACAGCGCCCCAAACGAGCAGTTGTTCTAACTGTGGGACATTGTCCAGGCAGCTTGGTTGCTGCAGGGTGAATGCAAACCAAACAAAGGTGTGAATATTCTCAGCATTCCCACCCAGTCGAAACGAGACCCCCAGACTATCCTGGGCTGAATGCAGCCTAATTCTGTTTACAGAATTATGAACCATAAGGCAGTTTGTGTTAAAACATGTTAAATCCCATTAAACCCTAACCCATTATTAGGAAATGCAGATGCTAATATGGCACAGAATTCCTCAATATACTGGTGCTGTCACTAAAGTTTGCAGTATCTTCTGCACAGGCACATCCAACAATACAGTCTTCAGGAAATAAAATAATTTCTTTTGGTTACGTTTTCTTAAATATGAGCCATTATTTTCAATGTTACTGATCAGTCTTTGATTTGTACAGTTGACTCTTTTTCCACCAGTGTCTTAACAGACAAAACACAATCATAACACAAACACATAAGTCACTAAATTGTTTACTAAAAGCAGCAGCCCAATTACAGATTGTTTTGAATCTGCCAAAGTCAAACTGTCAAAAAAACTTGGAATTGGGGGGACTGGGTCACGCACGCTGGCCACTCATCGTCTTCACAAGGTCGCCCAGCACACCAAGGGATGCCTGATTGAAGGCAGCATTCTGAGCAATCTCCTCCCTTCACGTGCCTCACTGAGAAGCAGCTGGATGTGCCGCTCATGCTGGCCCCAGTTCAGTGCCTTGTCAGCCTGCATCTCAGCAAATACAGTGGCATGGTCTGGTTTGGGGTGGCTCCTTTTACTCTTGTCTAGACGAAAGGCAGAAATGGGTGATGGTTAGTTAAAGCAAGTTCAAAACATATATTTGGGAAATGTCATGATTAGCTGAAAGCTCACGTGCATGATGCTAGCACAAGACGGAACCACACAAAGGGGGAACGTTCAATAGTTTATTAAATGTAGAAAACAGCACTATGTTAGGGAAACAGCCACTCTCCAGAAGATTCAATCCACCTGTGGAGAGAAAAGCGAGAGCTGTCAGTGGAGAAGCAGAGAAGGGGAATATGGGCGACCCAAATTGCCACTTACTCGGGACTCCAAGGGAGGACCGGCAGGACTCCAGCAGGGAATAGACAAACCAGAAGGGAAGGGAGAATGAGCTTGAAGTGCCTGACCGGAAGAAGATCTGTTGCTGGGAAGGTGATGAGGTGGCAGGAGAGCGCACGCAGTCCTGAGACACACCCGCATAATTGCAGCAACCTGTAACAATAGGAAAGAGAACAGTTGGACAACGTGTCTAAGCTCAGTTCACATAACCTACTCGCCTGAATAAGAGCAGTATACCCAAATGAGCCAGCGTTGACTGCGCGGAGGAGGCCTCCTTAGGTACGCTGGCTGATGAGCGGGCGCAGGTGTGTCCTCTGCCTCAGGTGCAGTGATGAATTGGTGAACGTGCGGCAGGAGGGGAGGAGTGTGCTCTCACTGCCCATGACAGAGCCCGCCCTTCTAGGAGCGCCTCCTGGCAGTCCAGAGGGCTTCTCCGGGTGGGTTCGGTGGAAGACCCGGAGCATCTCCTTGTCTAGAACCCGTGATGATGGGGTCCAGGATCATTCCTCTGGGCCGTAGCCCTCCCAGTCCACCAGGTACTGCAGTTCCCGGCCCTGACGGCAAACATCCAGAATCCGGTGGACCGTGTAGGTGGGGTGGCCGTTGATGATTCGGGGAGAAGGCAGCTTGGGGGGGCGCAGAGAGGACTGACTGAGAGGGGCTTTAAGTGGGACACGTGGAAAGTGGGGTTCACCCATAGCATAGGAGGGAGCTTCATCCGAACTGATGCGTCATTAATAATCCGGGTAATGGAAAATGGGCCCAGAAAGCAGGGAGACAGCTTCTTAGATTTCTCCTTCAGCGGGACCTGACTCGCCGCCAACCAGACTTGCTGTCCCACGGTGTATTTGGGAGCCAGGACCCGCTTCTTGTCTGTGGCGGCCCGGGTGCGTCCTGTGGAGTGCGTCAGGGCAGCCCGGGTAGACCTATCTAGACGCGTCCGCAGTGACGAACATGGACCTCAATAGATGGAACTGCCACCTCCCTCTCGGTCATGGAAAGAAGGAGGTGGGGTGTACCCCAGGGATGCCTCAAACAGAGTGAGTCCTGTGGCCGCCGAAATGGCCAAGTTGAGAGAATACTCCACCCAGATCGGGTGCGAGCTCCATGAAGCTGGGTTCTTGGCTGCTACGCACTGCAGGGTGGCCTCCAGGGATTGATTGGCGTGCTCTGCCTGCCCATTACTCTGAGGATGATTCTCGGAAGAGAGACTCACTGTGGTGCCCAGTGTCCGATAAAAGGCCCTCCAGACCTGGGACGGAAATTGTGGACCCCGGTCAGACACGATGTCAATGGAGATGCCGTGGACCTTAATCACATAATCTGTTAATAGGGCCGCCGTCTCCAAGGCTGCAGGGAGCTTTGGGAGGGTGACCAAATGCACTGCCTTGGAGAAGCAATCCATGATAGTAAGGATTACAGTCTTCCCACGGGAGGGGGGGAGTCCGGTCACAAAGTCCATGGCGATATGAGACCAAGGACGACCCGGGGTGGGAAGGGGGTGGAGGAGTCCCGAGGGGGGAGAGGAGTCCGATTTCCCCCTGATGCAGGTCTGGCAGGCCCTGACGTAGTCCCGTGTGTTCCGCCACACCTTGGGCCACCAGAATGCCCGCCAGACGAAGTCCACAGTGTGGGCGATGCCAGGATGGCAGGCGAAGTGGCTGGTATGGGCCCACTGGAGAACGTCACTGCGGAGAGCGGCTGGGACATAGAGGCGATTCCGGGGGCACCTTACTGGCACGGGCTCCTGGGACTGGGCCTGACGGATGCTCAATGTCCCAAGTAAGGGCACCAAGGACTCACGAAGGTGGGATGATGGTTTGGGGGGGGCGGGGAAGGGGGGTCTACCTCCCCGGAATCAAACTGGTACAATAGTGCGTCCGGTTTGACTTTCCGGGCGCCAGGACGATAAGTGATGGCAAAATTGAACCGCTGGAAGAATAAAGACCAGACAGCCTGCCTGGTGTTTAATCGGCAGGCCGACTGCAACTGTTCTAGATTCTTGTGGTTGGTCCACACAATGATGGGGTGAATGGCACCCTCCATCCAATGTCTCCACTCCTCCAGTGCCAACTTAATGGCCAGCAGCTCTCTGTCCCCCACGTCATAATTTCTCTCGGCCAGCATAAGCCGACGAGAAAAAAAAAGCGCATGGGTGGAGCTTCTGATCCAAGGACGTGTGCTGCGACAGCGCAGCACCAACCCCCATGTCAAATGCATTCACCTCGAGGACGAACTGGAGCTGCATGTCGACCTGTGCCAAGATGGGTGTGTCCGTGAACAGGCATTTTAATTTGTTGAATGCCTGCTCCGCTGCCTCGGTCCAGTGAAAGGGGACCTTAATGGTGGTCAGCTGAGTTAAAGGCAGTGCCACCCCCACTATAGTTCCTTATTGTGATGATGGGATGTCACCATTGTATGTCTTGTTATGTTGTGATTGTGTTGTATCTGTATTGTTGTATTGTTGTATGATTGTTTGTTTAAGATGCACATAATGGTTTAGGATTTGTCTTGGTTAATTTGAATGCCCTAGGAGATAATTAGCATGATTAAGAATCTGGTAAAATAGTTAAAAGATTTATTGCACATACCTTTGCCAACATGCTTCCTGTGGGTGTCCAGGCAAAAGACTCTATTAGGAGTTGAAGGCCTTATATAGGACACCAGCAGGGAGCAAATACAGTATGTATGGTTAGTCATAGGGGTGGTTTAATATTTGTAAATAGGGGTTAAGGTTATTTATGGAACTATTTATATGATTATTTATTGTGTGTTATTTATATATTTATATTGTGTATGTCTGGGGAAAGTTATTTATGTATTTTTATATATTAGTAGGTATGTGTTTAGGATAAGGAATGAAGTGTTTTACCTGGGATTATGGTAGGGGCTAATTACCTCTAATTGATCTGTCCTTTATATAACAGGTGTGAGATATCAAGTGTGAGATATTGATGAAAGGTGATTTGATGAAACGTTTAATGAGGAATATCTATTACTTGATATGCTTCTTGGAGAAAGTACATTTTGTTTGAAACTGTGTCAGAAGATTTATCCTGAGAAACTGGAGATTACCTGAACTGGAGAACATTATTTGTGAGTAAAAATAAATTGGAATAATTGACAAATCGAATTCTGGCCTTGCTTTCCTGCACCAAATTTTCACATTTGGTGGCAGCGGTGGTCTGTTACATCGACGCCGTAGCGTTTGGTGGACGGAAGGACTCATGTCCAGAAGAAAAGTGAGGCAGGAGGAGCGGTCTGACCTGGATGCAGGGATGACGGAGGAGGTGTCGGGAGTCAGCGGACTGGGCGATCTCAAAGAGCTAATGAGCCTAGTAAAATTGGTGGTATGCTCGCTGACGCTCCGAGATCGGCAAATGGAGGAGGAAGCTGCTCTCTATGACCAAAGGTGGCAGGCTGTAACTGAGCAAATTCGTCGGGTACAGTTGCAGGTTGCGGAGATGAGAGAGGAGTACGGGAGCCGGGCGGAGCATGGTGGTGACGACGGCGCTCCGGGGGAGGACCCCAGGGTGACGGCCAGTCGGGTCGGCCAGCAAGAGGAAGATTTGCCGCTGCAGGTGCAGCCAAGGAGGACAATGCACCACGAGCCCAGGCTGAATCCTCTCTCACCCGAGGACGATGTAGAGCAGTACCTGACGACATTCGAGAGGATCACTACAGTCTGCCGCTGGAGGGAAGAAGAGTGGGCTATCCATCTCATTCCTTTACTCACAGGTAAAGCGCGGAGCGCGTATGTTTTGATGGATATGGCTGACACAGACAATTATGCAAAAGTTAAAGAAGCTATCCTGAGTCAATATGAAATAACTTCTGATACTTATAGGCGGAGGTTTCGTTCCTTGGACATTTTTCAGGACGAAACCCCTCGCAAACTGTATGTACGATTGAAAGACCTGTTACATAAATGGATTAAGCCAGAGACTCTATCGTTAAAAGACATTTTGGAACAGTTTATTTTGGAACAGTTTTTGCGTATGGTGAACCCGGAGCTGGGAGTCTGGATACAAGAGCGGGACCCGAAGACTGCAGAGGACGCTGCTCGTCTTGCAGAGGTTTTTCTGTCAGCCAGGTCTGGGAGCAGGAGACCTACTCTCGGCCGTGACAGATTTTTCACTACTCGGAGTGAGTTTAATGAGGGTGAAAAGGGTGGCCCAGCTCGAAATAGGTCGTATTCCAGACCCAGCCAAAACACAAACAGTAGATATGATAATAGTAAAAAGTCACGTGTGGTTACAAATAGAGATATACGTTGTTATCATTGCAACAAAATCGGTCACACCCAATATGCATGTCCTGCCATAAGAAATCAGAAACTGTCACTGTTATGTTCAGTTCCTAGACCCACTTTTTCAGCCTCAGTGCATAGTGGAGTTTATAAAACAAAAGTGTTGCTTAATGGTCAGTGTGAAGAGGCCCTATTAGATTCACGCTGTTTTCAAACAGTTGTGCTACCTAGTTTGGTCCCTAGGAATTTATGGAATGAATCAGAAATAAACATCAGTTGTGTCCATGGGGATAAAAAACTGTACCCAACCGCTGAGGTTTATTTAACAGTAGGGGGTCAAACTTATCTCCTTCCTGTAGCTCTTGTGCCTGATTTGCCTTACCCTGTTATTCTTGGCAATGGTGTTCCAACTTTGTTGGACATCATACAACAGGTTAGAGAGGAACAAACGGAGGAGAGACAGGCAGGTGGCGTTGTTGAACAGAGAGTAAATACACCTGTGGTGAAAAATTGTAATATGGTGACAACTAGGGCACAGAGGGCACAGAGAGTTGCCAATGTTCTTCAGGAATTACCTTTTTATGATTTGGAGATAGAGGTAGGCCCTATTAAGCAACACAAATCCAAGGCTCAGAAGAGAAGAGATAAGGTGTTAGTGTCAGCAAAGAATTTGGGTGAAGAAACACCACAATTAAGCCAGTCAGTAGAGTTTGACATCCCTCCTGACATAGCTAGATTGCAGAAAGCTGACCCAACACTTAAGCCCTGGTTTGATAAAATCTCGGAGATTGAGGGTGTGAAACAGGGGAAAACTGATTGTTTGGCTGAGGCCTTGTATGTCATTAAAAAGGGCATTCTATATCAACAGCATGGTGGAGTTATGGCCATAGCTTTACCACAGGACCTCATACCAAAAATCATGGAACTAGGACATGTTATCCCTTGGGCAGGTCATCTAGCATTCCAAAAGACTCTACAGAGAATAGCTAGAAGGTTTGTGTGGCCGGGAATGTATACCCAGGTAAAGGACTTCTGCATGACATGCTCAGTATGTCAGATTACAGCATCTAGGGGAGTAGCATGTGCCCAACTACAACCATTACCCATTATTGGAACACCATTCGATAGAATAGGGATGGATATAGTGGGCCCCCTAGAAAGAAGCTCCTCGGGTAATAAATACATTCTGGTGATTTGTGACTATGCAACTCGGTACCCAGAAGCCTTTCCCTTGAAATCCTATCAAGGCTAGGCAGGTTGCCAACTGCCTGATCCAGTTGTTTTCAAGGGTAGGCATACCTAAAGAAGTTCTGACAGACTGTGGAACACATTTCTTGTCTAAACTGTTGCAGCAAGCGTATAAGCTGTTGGGGATTAAGGGCATTAAGACTACCCCTTAATCACCTGCAGACTGATGGACTAGTAGAGCGATTTAATCAGACTCTTAAAAACATGCTGCGGAAATTTGTTTCTGAAACGGGCTCAGATTGGGATCAATGGGTACCCTATTTACTGTTTGCTTACCGGGAGGTGCCCCAGGCTTCAACAGGGTTCTCACCTTTTGAACTGCTTTATGGCCGTCAGGTGAGGGGCCCACTGGACTTATTAAAGGAGCACTGGGAGAGTCCACCGAGTGATCAGGACAATGTGGTCTCTTACGTGATTAAAATGAGAGAGAAACTGGATCGAATGACTGCTTTGGCTCAGGAGCACATGAGGACAGCACAGGCCAAACAAAAAACCTGGTATGACAAGAAGGCCAGGAAAAGGGTTTTTCCACCCAGGACAACGGGTTCTGTTATTGCTGCCCTCGTGTGATAATAAGCTGTTGGCTCGATGGCAGGGGCCATATGAAATTTCTAAAAAACTAAGTTCAGTGACATATGAACTATATATGCCTATGAAGGTGAAATATCAGACCTTCCACATTAACTTATTGAAAGAGTTTCAGCAGCCTGGCCATCAGCAGCAGCAACCTGCTCTTCAGGAGACACAGCATCTCTTGATCTGTGCGACGGAAGTGGATGAGGAGAAGGAACAATCCTTTCCCACAAATGTGTCAGAGCCTTATTCATTTCAACTGTCTCATTTGCAGGTGGATCAGCGGAGAGAGTTAGAGACATTATTGGATCCAGATTTGTTTCAGGAGAGACCTGGTTCCACGACATTGGTACGTCATAAGATTTATTTGAAAGAGGAAACTGTTCCACGGAGAAAATCGTATAGGATCCCGGAACGATTGGTCCCCAAAATGAAAACTGAAATTGATTTGATGTTACAGCTGGGAGTGATTGAGGAGTCAGTCAGTGAGTGGTGTAGCCCGATTGTGCTGGTACAAAAAAAGGATGGCTCATTAAGATTTTGTATTGACTTTAGATACCTTAACTCAGTATCTAAATTTGAGTCATACCCCATGCCCCGGATCGATGAATTATTAGAGAAAGTGGGCAAGGCTAGATTTATTTCTACTTTGGACCTATGTAAGGGGTATTGGCAAGTGGCATTGGCACCAGAAATAAAGGAACTTACGGCCTTTAAAACACCGTATGACAGTTTCCAATTTAGGGTCATGCCATTTGGCCTTCAGGGGGCACCTGCAACATTTCAGCGGCTGATGGACCAAATTTTAAGGAGAGTATCGAACTTTGCGGCTGCCTATTTGGATGACGTGGTCATTTATAGTCAGACCTGGGAAGAACACCTGATACACCTTAGGCAGGTCCTTCAGCTAATTAAGAGGGCAGGACTGACAATTAACCCACGCAAATGTGCATTTGGACAACAGCAGGTGGAGTACCTGGGACATGTGGTTGGTCAGGGGGTCATTAGACCACGAATAGGTAAAGTGGATGCCATTCAGACCTACCCTGTACCCACCACTAAGAAGAGAGTGCCATCATTCATGGGAATGGTAGGATGGTATAGTAAGTTCATCCCCCACTTTGCTGAAAGAGCCGCAGTATTGACTGACCTCACTAAAGCTGCAGCACCAAATAAGGTAAAATGGACAGAGGAGTGTGACAGAGCGTTTGAGGATCTGAAGAGGGCTATTTCTGGGGAGAAGGTTCTCTTCAGTCCAGACTTTGCTCGCCCGTTCATTTTACAGACTGATGCTTCAGGGGTTGGCATTGGAGCAGTACTTCTCCAGGAGGAGAAGGGAGAGAGACACCCAGTACTGTTCTTGAGCAGTAAATTGTTGGACCGGGAGAAAAGATATTCTACGGTTGAAAAAGAATGTCTTGCCATAAAATGGGCAATAGGGTCTTTGAAATATTATTTGTTAGGGCGTCATTTTTTGTTAGAGACAGATCATCGAGCTTTACAATGGCTAGACAGAATGAAGGATGTGAAGAGTCGTCTTACGGGGTGGTATGTGTCCCTCCAACCATATTTTACAATTCGGTATGTGGCAGGGAAAACCAACCTTGTAGCTGATAGCCTCTCACGAATATATGACTCCTAAGAGTAATGTATTCTCGGGAAAGGGGGGAGGAAATGTGACGATGGGATGTCACCATTGTATGTCTTGTTATATTGTGATTGTGTTGTATCTGTATTGTTGTATTGTTGTATGATTGTTTAAGATGCACATAATGGTTTAGGATTTGTCTTGGTTAATTTGAATGCCCTGGGAGATAATTAGCATGATTAAGAATCTGGTAAAATAGTTAAAAGATTTATTGCACATACCTTTGCCAACATGCTTCCTGTGGGTGTCCAGGCAAAAGACTCCATTAGGAGTTGAAGGCCTTATATAGGACACCAGCAGGGAGCAAATATGTATGGTTAGTCATAGGGGTGGTTTAATATTTGTAAATAGGGGTTAAGGTTATTTATGGAACTATTTATATGATTATTTATTGTGTGTTATTTATATATTTATATTGTGTATGTCTGGGGAAAGATATTTATGGATTTTTATATATTAGTGGGTATGTGTTTAGGATAAGGAATGAAGTGTTTTACCTGGGATTATGGTAGGGGCTAATTACCTCTAATTGATCTGTCCTTTATATAACAGGTGTGAGATATTAAGTGTGAGATACTGATGAAAGGTGATTTAATGAAACGTTTAATGAGGAATATCTATTACTTGATATGCTTCTTGGAGAAAGTACATTTTGTTTGAAACTGTGTCAGAAGATTTATCCTGAGAAACTGGAGATTACCTGAACTGGAGAACATTATTTGTGAGTAAAAATAAATTGGAATAATTGAAGAGAAGTTTTTACCTCGCCGCCTCCTTGTTGCCACACGCTCACACTTATGAACCGGCGATAAAAGTTCACAAACCCGAGGAAGCGTTGGAGCTCCTTACAGGAGTGGGGAGTTGGCCAGTCCAGCACTGCCTTCACCTTGGCCAGGTCGGCAATCAGTCTCCCCTCGGCTACTATGAAACCCAAGAAGGTGGTGGATGGAGTTGAAAACACACTTCTTGGCTTTGACGTAGAGCCAGTTCTCCAAGAGCCATTGCAGAACGGCCCTTACATGGGTTTCATGTTCTTCTGGCAAGCGGGAGAAGAATTAAGATGTCATCAAGATAAATGAACACGAATTGATACAGCATATCATGGAGGACGTTGTCAATTAACCGCTGAAAGACGGTGGGGGCGTTTGTGAGCCCAAAGGGCATCACCAGGTATTCAAACTGCCCCTGGTGTGTCTTAAATGCCGTCTTCCACTCATCACCCACGCAAATGCGGGCCAAATGATACGCATTCCTAAGATCCAATCTGATGAATACCCGTGAGTGCTGAAGGAGCTCGAATGCTGAATTGATTAAGGGTAAAGGGTATTCGTCTTTAACGGTAATAGCGTTAAGCTCCCGGTAGTTGATACACGGGCACAGGGAGCCATCCTTCTTTCCAGCGAAGAAGAACCCGGCTCAGAGATGAGCCAAATATGGCCGAATAAGGCCGGCGTTTAGGGACTCCTTAATATACCTCTCCATTGCCTCCCTCTCCGGCCCAGAAATGCTGTACAGCTGGCTGGATGGCAGCCTCGCACCCGGGATGAGGTCTATGTCACAGTCATAAGAGCGGTGAGGCGGAAGCGACAACGCTCTAGACTTGCTAAAGACCTCTCCAAGATCGTGATACACCTGGGGAACGAGGCTGAGGTCCAGCGGCTCGACCGGGGAGGGTGAGACGCATAGAGAGGGGGAGCACTCCGCTGAGCGCATACAATGGGCCATACAAAAGGTGCTCCAGGAGGAGATGGTGTTTTGGACCCAGTTTATCATAGGGTTGTGCCTCCAGAGCCATGGATACCCAAGGACCACCAGGAAAGATGAAATAGGGAGAACTAGATAGATAGATAGATAGATAGATAGATGGATGTACTTTATTGATCCCAAACTGGGAAATTACAGTGTAACAGCAGCATGACAGCAGACAACCAAACAACAGAAACACACACATGACAGACAAAGGGATTACCCATGGAAAGTAAAAACAAACACGACTATAAAGCCTATATACATCATATCTTAATATATGATGACCCATATAAACACATGAATCATCCCAATGCACAAAGAAGGACTATCAGGAGCAAAGTGAAAAAATGATGTACCAGTTAGTCTGTAAGGCGCATTGTGGCAGCATAGCTATGACCAGAATACAACATCATAGTGAGTTATTGTACAGTGAAATTGCATGTGGCAGGAAAGATTTCCTGTACCTGGCCGTTCGACAACGAAGCTGTAGTAGTCTACTGGAGAAAGTGCTTTGCTGTCTATCTAGTGTGTGGTGGAGGGGGTGATCAGGATTGTCCATGATGGATCGCAGTTTATTTAGTGTTCTCCTCTCCACCACTGTCTCAAAGGTCTCCAGTCTGAGACCAATTACAGAGCCAGCCCTCTTGATAATCTTGTCAAGTCTGTTGGTACCTCTGGCCCTGATACTGCTACCCCAACAGACAGCAGCAAAGAAGATGGTGCTGGTGACAACAGTCTGGTAGAAAAGCTCCAGCATCCTGCTGCACATGTTGAAGGATCTCAGCTTTCTTGGGAAGTAGAGTCTGCTCATCCCCTTCTTGTGCGCAGCATCGGTTTTGGATCTCCAGTCCAACCCGCTGCTGATCCTGACACCCAGATATCTGTAGTCTTCAACCACTCCCACATCCCCCCCCCCTAATCTGCAGTGGCTGAGAAGGAGCCTTCCTCTTCCTGAAGTCAATCACCATCTCTCTGGTCTTGCTGACATTCAACCTCAGGTGATTCTGCTCTGTCCACTCCACAAATCTGTCTACCAGTGCCCTGTACTCCCCCTGCTCTCCTCCTCTTATACATCCCACAACAGCTGAGTCATCAGAGAATTTTTGCAGGTGGCATGACTCAGTGTTGTACTGAAAGTCAGTGGTGTATAAGGTAAAAAGAAAAGGAGCAAGCACAGTCTCCTGTGGAGCTCCCGTATCACTAGCCACCACTCCAGACAAGACATTGCCCAGCCGGACAAACTGTGGCCTGCCTGTCAGGTAGTCAGTAATCCAGGAGATCACAGAGCTGTCAACCCCCATCACCCGCAGCTTCTCACCCAGCAGCAGTGGCTGGATGGTGTTAAAGGCACTGGAGAAATCAAAAAAAGTGATTCTCACAGTATTTCCTCCACCATCCAGGTGCAGATGGGCTCGTTGCAGCAGGTAGATGACAGCATCTTCAACTCCTAAATGGGGCTGATATGCAAACTGCAGAGGGTCCAGCCACGTCTTCACCTGCGGCCCCAGGTGGGCTAAGACCAGTCTCTCCAGGACCTTCATCACATGAGATGTGAGGGCAACTGGTCGGTAGTCGTTCAGATCCGATGAAGGTGACTTCTTGGGGACAGGAATCAGGCAGGATGTCTTTCACAGGACCGGTACTCTCTCCAGACTCAGGCTCAGGTTGTACAGGTGTTTCAGTACCAGAGCTAGTTGGTTGGCACAGGTCCTCAGGGTTCTTGCGGAGATGCCATCAGGGCCCGAAGCCTTTCGCTGACAGAGTCTCTCCAGCTGTTTCTCCTCCTGATCTGTAGTCACCGTGAAGTGAGGGAGGGTCCTGGTGCCCCCTGAGGAGGAGTAGGGGGGAGATGGAGAAAGGTTCTGCACAGGAGGGTGGGTGGGGAGGGGTGCGTGGGGGCCTGGTTGTGTTGCTGGGGTGACAGACTGTGAGTTGAACCTATTAAAAAACAGATTCAGTTCCTTAGCTTTCTCCTGGCTCCCAGACGGCTGCCTGACTCTCCCCTTGTATCCAGTTATTTGTGTCATTCCCTCCCACACATCTTTAGTGTTGTTTTGCCAGAGTTTCTCTTCCAACTTCCTCCCGTAATTGTCCTTGCACCTCCTCAGCATCTCTCTCAGCTCATGCTGCACTCCCCTCAGCTTCTCCTTGTCTCCAGCCCTAAAGATTAGATTATTTGTTTATTTGACAGGGACAGTGCAATAAACATAGACGATTAATCAAATGACAATCAATCTGATGTGTTGCACAAAGAGTGTATAGCTATTAGCTAATTTGCAACTCTTGTCCCTGGATGGGCTTTAGAAAGAAGAAACAAGTAAAAAGAAAAAAAGGATAAGGAAAAGAAAAAATGAAAACAGAATAAACAATAACCACATACATCAATGCAAAAAAGATTATAAATACACAATATAAAAACCTGATTCACATTTGCCTATTTCAGGCCTCCCTCCCTTCATCACTCATTATAAACAAACACATTCATTCCTTCCCTTCATTCACTCTCACCCTGCAGACAATCATTTCATACATGGGTACATTCTTGTTTATTTTTCAGCCAGTTTTCAACCTTTGTAGTGAATGTTTTAAAGTCCGTTGTTATTTTAATTTCATTTGGCATTGTGTTCCAGATATGGCTGCCCTTTATAGAGAAAGCTGTTTGTCCAAATGTGGTTCTGCGGTGGAATATTTTACAGTTATTGTTAACAGAACTCCTGGTGGCTCTGCTGCTGTCCTGTCTTTGGATGAAACCACCAAGTGGCTCAGGCGCTGATTTATGGAAACATTTGAAAATTAATTTCAGAAAACAGAGGTCAGTGAAACTCTCAAAACTCAATAGATTGTATCTTTTTAAAATATAACAGTGATGCCACCTAATGGGCTTTTTGCCCAAGATTTTTAGAGTTTGATTATATAATGAACCTATATGTTTTATTGTGGAAGGGGCTGCTTGAGCCCAGACTGTCAAACAGTATGATATATGAGGAAAAAAACCATAGAATGCATATACAGTACAACTGCTTGGTATGGTATGTAATATCTAATTAATTTAAAGCAGTTCAGATTTTTTTTTACTGTTTTAGAAATTTTCTTTATATGAAGATTAAATTTGAATTGAGGAGCTAGTACAATGCCAAGGTATTTGAATTCTGTAACTAAACTGATGTCTTGATCATGTATATTAACTTTAAAACATTGCAGGTTACATTTTTTGATTGAAAAGCCCATTGAAACTGTTTCTGAAGGTTCAGCAATAGATGGTTCTGGAAGAGCCACTCTTGGACATCAACCATACTTGTGGACAGTACATCTGCAGCCTGTGCTGGAGTCTTGGCAGCTGTGTAAATAACTGCATCATCTGCATAAAGTTGACATGTTGCAGCTGAGCAGTGTAGCGGCAAGTCATTAATAAAAATGCTGAAAAGTAAAGGACCAAGAATGGACTCTTGTGGGATACCCATACGGTTGTTTAAAAATGAGGATTTATCCTGGTGAACTTTTACACACTGTTCTCTATTCTGGAGATAAGATGCAAACCATTCTAATGTATCTGGAGAGAAGTTAAAAGATACCATTTTGGATAAAAGCAAGCTGTGGTTTACAGTGTTGAAAGCCTTTTTAAGATCCAGAAAAACAGCTCCCACCACATTACCCCTGTTCAAAGACTGTTTGACATTTTCAATAAGGCAGCAGTTTGCTGTTTCTGTTGAGTATCCAGGTCTAAAACCAAATTGGTGTGGATGAAGAAGTTGACAGTCTTGTTGATAGTCTATCAGCGGTGTAGCTACAACTTTTTCAAGGACCTTAGACAGGACTGGTAAAATAGAGATTGAGCGGTAATTACATATATCATCTTTACTACCCGATTTAAAAACTGGTATGACGACAGCTTTTTTCCATCCAGATGGAAATGTACAAGACCTAATGGAAAGATTAATAAGATGAGTCAGTGGTTTGATTAATATTTTGCTCTGCGTTTTGAGAAAGGAAGTGCTCATATTGTAGATATCATTAGTTTTAGAGTTTGACAATGTTTTAACAATGCCAGCAATTAATTCTTCATTTACCTCATTAATGTGAAAAGAAACTGTTGAAAGTATTGATTTTGTATTGTTGAGCATATTTGGCAGCACAAAATTTTTTGATAATTCTTCCACTGACTCCACAAAATATGAATTAATATGAATTGTCGACATTACAGATCACTGAAGGTCAAAACCACCCGTCATAGGAACAGTTTCTTTCCCCAAGCCATTACTCTGTTGAACTCTTAACAGTCACCTAGATCTGCCTGCTGCTGTACTTATGACTTTTTCTTTCATTCTTACACTGCGCATAACTCTCACTGTTGTCATTGAAGTTGTAGGAATCATGAAATGATGAGACTGGATGATTTCTCAGTATTATTTTATTTCATCTCACGTCCTACAGCTCTCTCTCTCAGTCCGGGAATAAGAGGCAGAACTGCAGTCAACCACATACCTTTATACCCACACATCAAACACAGAATCACATTTACATTTAATCACTCTATTTACATTTAATCACCCAGAGTCCTCTTGTCTCTTCTGTCTGACCCCAGGAGGTCAGACTGTCCTTTCAGGCCCCCGCCTCAGATCCTCTGACTTCCTCCAACGTCTGTAGGTGGTCCAGACGCATTGTTCATCTGAGGCGGGATGTTAATACACACTGCAAGCTTAAAGTCCCTCTATGCTTGGGTCTCTGCCGTGGAATATGTGAGCTACATAATGTTACCGTTATGGGCGCCACATCACTCCCCCCGAAACGCCAAAGAATGGACACATACCAACATTATCCTAACGGCCATACAGCACATGTCACTCCCCCCTTTTCAGAATCTACACAGTTTGATCAAAACACACATCATTCTGCCCATAATCTAGGCTTCAACTTCCTCCCGAACCTGCTGTACGCAGGTTTCACAGTCTGTGTTGTGCCGTCCTGCGGCAAACCTGTGGAATGAGGGGGAGAAGGGTTATTTGCCCCCTGCGGGAGATCCAGGGACCGTTCCCTGGGTGGTCTGCTGCGTCGAGGCGCCCCCGCCAGCCGTACAGATTCGTCACGCAACACAAAAGCAGGCTTTAATCTGTCAATACTGATTGTTTCTTTCCTGTCCCCCAAATCTAGCACAAAATATTTCTCCCCAGTTTCCAGTACTCGAAATGGACCATCATAAGGTGGGCGTAGGCTGTGACGCTGAGCGTCGTGCCTGACAAAAACAAACTCTGCATTTTGTAAAGCCTTGGGCACAAAAACACGAGGAAAAGTGTGATGAGCGGGGCCCGGGAGCATTTCTGCCCCCGTGCCACTTAGAGGTCCCCACACCGGGGGGCGCTCTGGTGCCGCATGGGCTGGCAGGAACTCGCCTGGCAGCCTGAGAGGTTGCGTAAACACTAATTCAGCGGGTGAGGCATCTAAGTCCTCTTTGGGTGCCGAACGCAACCCCAATAAAACCCATGGTAGTTTGTTTACCCAATCTGCATCCGTGAGCGACGCTCTGAGGCTTGCCTTCAAAGACCTGTGAAAACGCTCGCATAAACCGTTGGCCTGGGGGTGATAAGTGGTAGTGCGGTGGACTGTGGCTCCTAAGCCACTGGCTATTGCTGACCACAGCTCCGACGCAAATTGAGGACCCCTATCGGACGTAATATCCGACGGAACCCCGAACCGCGCTACCCAGGCTGTTAAAAAAACGCGAGCAACCTCTGCCGCTGTTGTCGATTGTAATGGGACCACTTCCGGCCAAAGCGTGGTCCAGTCTACCATTGTCAAGAGATGTGTGAACCCCTGTGACGGTGGTAGGGGGCCCACTAGGTCTACGTGTACATGATCGAATCTCTTAGCCGGAATGTGGAAGGGTTCTAAAGGAGCCTTCGTGTGCCTGTGAACTTTGGCCCGCTGGCAAGCCATGCAGGCTTTCGCCCACTCCCTCACGTGCTTGTGCAGGCTCAGCCAAACAAACTTCTCCGCTACCATTTTCACCGAAGCGCGCACTCCCGGGTGCGCTAGGGAGTGCACCGCGTCAAAAACGCGACGGCGCCACGCGGCTGGTACCACCGGGCGCGGTCGCCCAGTGGATATGTCGCAGATTAGAGGGGGCGAACCAGTTTGTAAACTTTTGCTCTCCAGCCTTAACCCTGTTGGTCCAGACAGGAGCGCGCGCACGTCCGTGTCTTTGCTCTGCTCCACTGCCATGGCTGCATAATCTATCCCCACGTGCACCGGAGCCGCGTGCGCGTCCGCGTTGTTACCCCGCCCCGCGTCTGCGGCATTACAGTCTGCTTCCGCGCGGACAGGCACTGTTACCGCTCGTGAGAGACAGTCCGCTACTACATTGAATTTGCCGGCTGCGTGCTGTATATCCGTGGTAAATTCCGAAATTGCGGCCAGCTGCCTCTGCTGTCGGCCTGACCACGGTTCTGAAATTTTGGACATTGCAAAAGTGAGCGGTTTGTGGTCGACAAACGCGGTGAAACGCCACCCTTCCAACCAGAACTGAAAATGGCGAATGGCCAGGTGGAGCGCTAGCAGCTCCCTGTCAAACGCGCTGTATTTCCGCTCAGCATCGCGCAGGGACCTGCTGAAAAAAGCAAGCGGCTGCCAAACTCCGGCGACCTGCTGTTCTACCACGGCCCCTATGGCCACATCTGACGCGTCTGTGGTTAGCGCTATGCGGGCCGATGGGTCTGGGTGAGCCAGCAGTGCCGCGTCTGCCAGTGCTTTTTTAACCTCTGTGAATGCGCGCTCCCACTCCAGGGACCACTCGATCGCATTGGAGGGCTTCTGCTTTTTGAGCGCGGCGTATAACGGTTGCATGAGCTGCGCTGCGTGGGGTATGAAACGGTTATAAAAATTCACCATTCCCAAAAATTCTTGCAACGCTTTTACCATCTGTGGCTGGGGAAACTCCGCCACTGCGCGTACTTTTGCCGGCAGAGGGTCTGTTCCTTCTGGGGAGACGCGGTGCCCTAAAAAATCGATCTGCGCTGCACCAAACTGGCACTTGGCCGGGTTGATTGTCAACCCATGCGCTCCCAACCTCTGAAAAACCGTCGTGAGGTGTTCTTCGTGTTCCTCCTCGGAGGCGCTAGTGACTAAAATGTCGTCCAAGTATACAAAAACGAACGGGAGGTCACGCAACACGGCATCCATCATCCGTTGGAAGGTTTGGGTGGCGCCTTTAAGGCCAAAAGGCATGCGTAAAAACTCAAAAAGTCCGAACGGGGTTATTACCGCTGTTTTGGGAACGTCCTCTGGTCGGACCGGAACCTGATGATAACCGCGGACCAGGTCTATTTTAGAAAAAATGCGCGCCCTCGGTAAGTGCACTGAAAAATCCTGGATATGCGGAATTGGGTAGCGGTCCTGCGCTGTGGCATTGTTTAACCTGCGGTAATCGCCACAAGGTCTCCACGAGCCGTCAGCCTTAGGTACCATATGCAGGGGGGAAGCCCAGGCGCTCTTCAAGCGGCGAATTATGCCCAACCTTTCCAGGTTGGCGAACTCCTCACGCGCAATGGAGAGCTTAGCTGCATCCAAGCGCCGAGCATTCGCAAAAACTGGTGGGCCACTTGTGGTGATAAAGTGCTCCACCCCGTGCTTCGCCACCTTAGCTGAAAATGTGGGAACTGTGAGTGCTGGGAACTGGTTTAGAAGAGTGTGAAACTTACTGCCTGCTGTGGCGACGTTGGTCTGTACCGGTGGCGGCGACACTCGAGCTGCACAGGGGATAGAACAAAAAGAGAGTGCATTAACCAGGCGTCTATTAACCAGATCTACTAACAAGCCATGTGAGCACAAAAAGTCAGCGCCTAACATATTGAAACTCACCGCCGCTAGTTTGAAAGTCCATTCATAGGTGCGGCCGCACAAGGACAGACGCAGAGTCCTTTCACCGAAAGTTTTGATAGACGAGCCGTTTGCTGCCGTTGCACCGGCTCCGCGGGGACCAGCCACCCAATCCGCATAGGTTGCGGTGATGAAACTCCTCTGGGCTCTGGTGTCTACGAGGAATTGTCACCCGGAGCCCGCGTCTGTCAGGTAAAGCAGCTTGTTCAGTTCACCGAGAGTCGAAGCTGCTAACGACCCCCGGCTCACGCATTTCCCTGCTTCTTGAAGCTGCACGGCGGGATGCATCTGTGCGCCTTCTCGGCGAAGCGTCGATGGTAAAAACAGAGGCCATCCCCTCCTCTGCTTCGGGACCGCGCCGCTGCCGTTGTCGCTGGGGTTGGTTCTGCTGCCACTGGTTCTCCACCGCCCTCGGCTGCCGCGCCAAGGTCTGCTGCTGCCACTGAAGTCTCCTGCTTGTCATTGGCGTTGAGGAGCCGCTCCGCTTTCTTGGCCAGCGCGCGGAAGTCTTGCTGGTTCACGCACCTCATACCGGACAGGAGACCCCTCATGTGTGCTGGGAGGGTCCTCAAGAAGATGTGTTTGAACAGAAACGTATCGTTGTCTGCCCCGATCATCTGCAGCATGTCCTCCATGAGGACGGTCGGCCTGCGTCCTCCTCTGTCGCGCAGGTCCAGAAGCCGCCTGGCTCTCACCTCGGCTGATGGCACAAAACTTCCAATGAGGGCGGCTTTCAGCGCGTCGTACTTGCCAGCAGCGGGCGGCTGCTGCACCAGGCTCCGCACACACCGAGCTGTGCGGCTGTCGAGTCTTGCGATGACATTATGGAACTTGATGTCATCCATTGATATTCCCCCGAGCACGAACCGCGATTCCACGTGTTGGAACCATGAGTGCGGGTCATCTTGCCAGAACTCGGGGAGCTTAATTGAGCTTGCGCCCGTGTGGGCGGTCTCCGGTGAATCCGGGTCAGAGTCACGGTCTCCCGACCTCTCCATGTATTTCACGTTTCGGTCACCAATGTAGGAATCATGAAATGATGAGACTGGATGATTTCTCAGTATTATTTTATTTCACCTCATGTCCTACAGCTTTCTCTCTCAGTCCGGGAATAAGAGGCAGAACTGCAGTCAACCACATACCTTTATACCCACACATCAAACACAGAATCACATTTACATTTAATCACTCTATTTACATTTAATCACCCAGAGTCCTCTTGTCTCTTCTGTCTGACCCCAGGAGGTCAGACTGTCCTTTCAGGCCCCCGCCTCAGATCCTCTGACTTCCTCCAACGTCTGTAGGTGGTCCAGACGCATTGTTCATCTGAGGCGGGATGTTAATACACACTGCAAGCTTAAAATCCCTCTATGCTTGGGTCTCTGCCGTGGAATATGTGAGCTACATAATGTTACCGTTATGGGCGCCACAAAGTCTTATTTAGATCTCACACCTGAACAAACGAGAGCAAGTTTAGTTTAGCTAAAGTCAAATTCCTTGTATGTGTTGCATACTTGGCCAATAAAGCTGATTCTGATTCTGAATTAAATTTATTTGCCAATGTAGCATTGTCACTGATGGTCTTGCCATTAATTTTAAGTTCCTTTACCCCCTTCTGATGATTTTTTTTATTGGTTAAGTTATTTAAGTGCCTCCATAGGGAACTGTTGTTACCCTTTGCATGTTCTATCAATTTATTGTAATAAGATGCTTTTGATTTACACAGCTCTTGTACCACTTTATTTCTTAAACTTTTGTAAACGAGGTATACATACGAGGTATACATACGATGTATGATGGAAATAATGGGTAGAATTTTCTACTTTTTGGGAAAACCCCATTGAGTCTAAAATTGAATTGAAATCCTTGAGGGCTATATTAATCATATATTCCATAACCTACATATGTTGAAGCATGTGGGAATGTTTGGTGATTACATATGTAAGGCGACTTCACACCTCAGAAAGGACAAAGACTCTCAACCGCCAGTAAAGAACAAAGACGTTCCCAGACACTGCGGTGGAGACCGGAGGAGCTGCCCTCACCCCCCAGGGCCATGAGGAGGAGTACAGAGACAATGGGGGGATTAAGATAATGAGGGATGTCAGCTTTTGATATGCATGTCTTTTGTTATGTGCAAGTATAAGTTCATAGAGCCGAAAGTGTTCCGGCCTCTTTTTCCTTCTTCTGCTGCTGCACTAGGATGAGACTTGTTAGAGGAGCTGATAATAAACTTTGGTTTATGAATCACATCACTTCGTTATTTCAGGCTCCTCTACACTGGTGACCCTTACGCGAGAATGGACCAGAGGCGTTCCCCCTCGATCGACTCATCTGTGGCGACCCAGGCAGACGCCGGCGCCCATGCAGACAGGGGAACAGATGGACGACGTTCCCCCACGGCAGAAGTGATAGAGAGGGCTCAACCGAGCACCAGCGCCGCGGAGAGAGCCGAAGCAAGGCACTCTCACCCTGCGGACACATCAGTGACGGTCTACACAAACGCCGTCACCGTCAACCTGCCGGACTTCTGGCAAGAGGACCCTGCCTCGTGGTTTCAACAAGCTGAAGCCCAGTTTGCACTTGCAGGCATCACGGCTGACGATACAAAGTTCTATCACATCGTCGCCAAACTCAACGCCGCCACTTCGAGATGTGCGCGGAGCATAATCCAGTGGCCGCCGGCTCAGGACAAATATGAAGAACTGAAAGCGACCATCGTGGCAAATTACATCCCCTCAGCCGAGGAGAGAGCCGAGAGGATCCTGGCGGTTTACGGCCACAGAGGAGGCAGACCCAAGGCCCTCATGGAGGACTTGCTGCAACTTAAAGAAGAGGACAATGACAACTTCCTCTTCCATTTCATATTCCTCAGTACGCTGCCACCACACATGAGGGGGACGCTTGCCAACATGCGATGCAGCACCCAGCAAGACTTCCGCACGCTAGCTCACGAAGCTCAACGGCTCGTCAACGCCTGCAAGGAGCAGACACCCACAGCAGCATCCGCAGACCTCAACACTGACGTCCGGAGCCACGAGGAGCCACAAATCACTGAGCAGAGCCAGCCCGCGGTGACAGCGACACGCCCAGGACGCAACAGACAGAGCGACGTTTGTTATTACCACCACCGCTTCGCCGAGAAGGCTTACAAATGCGTTCCCCCCTGCAAATTCACAATTTCCGGAAAACGCCGAAGCCGAGAGCCGTTAACAGTGGCGGTTCTCGGCGAAAAAAGCAAGCTTTTATATGTGACGGACGGACACACCGGCAAGCGGTTCCTTATCGACACGGGAGCTCAACTAAGTTTTGTCATGCCCTCCCAAGCAGACCGGGCCATGGGCCCCCGGGGCAATGGAGCGGTGGCAGCCAACGGCTCCATCATCGACACTTTTGGTGAAAAGAGCCTGCACCTCTGCATCCACGGCCGCAACTACAGATGGACATTTGTTGTAACGGCGGTGAGTTTTAACTTGTTGGGCGCAGATTTTTTGTGTGCACATGGGTTATTAGTGGATCTAGCAAACAGGCGCTTGGTTAATGCACTGTCCTTTGCTTCTATTCCCTGCTCAGCCCGGCTTTCTCCACCACCTGTGCAGGCTAGCGTCACCACAGCAGGAGGTAAGTTTGATCAACTCCTCACCCAATTTCCAGCACTCACAATTCCCAAATTCTCAGCCACAGTGGCTAAACACGGGGTTGAACATTTTATTCCTACAACGGGCCCACCCGTATTTGCCAAAGTTCGGCGCTTAGACGCGGCCAAGCTCGCCATAGCTCGGGACGAGTTTACCACCCTTGAAAAATTAGGCATTATTAGACGCTCAAAAAGCTCCTGGGCCTCACCACTTCACATGGTTCCGAAATCCGACGGTTCTTGGAGACCGTGTGGCGATTACCGCAGATTAAACAATGCGACAGCGCACGACCGCTACCCATTTCCTCACATTCAGGATTTTTCACTGCACCTGGCGGGTGCGCACATTTTTTCAAAAATAGACCTGGTCCGCGGTTATCATCAAGTCCCAGTTCGAGCAGAGGACATTCCTAAAACAGCTGTAATAACCCCTTTCGGCCTTTTTGAATTTTTGCGGATGCCTTTCGGCCTCAAAGGCGCGGCTCAAACCTTTCAGCGGATGATGGACGCAGTATTACGCGACCTCCCTTTTGTTTTCGTCTACCTCGACGATATGCTGGTAGCCAGCCCGTCTGAGGAAGAACACGAGCAGCACCTCACTACGGTTTTTCAGAGGCTAGAAGAGCACGGGTTAATAATCAATCCAGCCAAATGCAAATTCGGTGTGTCACAAATTGATTTTTTAGTTTCTCCGAAGGGGGCAGTCCCACTTCCAGACAAAGTTCACGCGATAAAAAGTTTCCCACGGCCACAAACGGTCGAATCGCTGCAAGAATTTTTAGGAATGGTTAATTTTTACAACCGTTTCCTCCCCCACGCAGCTCAGCTCATGCAGCCCCTATATGACGCGCTCAGAAAACAGAAAGCTTCCAACGCGGTCGAATGGACCCCGGAGCGCGAACACACCTTCACGGAAGTAAAAAGCGCCCTAGCTAATGCCACATTGTTAGTTCACCCCAATCCCTCGGCCCGCATTGCGCTAACCACAGATGCTTCGGACCTGGCTATAGGGGCAGTTGTAGAACAACATGTCAGCGGAATCTGGCAACCTTTGGCATTCTTCAGCAAATCGCTAAACCAAACCGAGCGTAAATACAGCACTTTTGACAGGGAGCTGCTAGCGCTTCATTTATCCATCCGCCACTTCCAGTTCTGGTTAGAAGGGCGGAGTTTCACGGCTTTTGTAGACCACAAACCGCTCACCTTTGCTATGGCTAAAATTTCCGAACCGTGGTCAGGCAGGCAACAAAGACAGCTGGCTGCGATTTCAGAGTTCACCACAGACATTCGACATGTGGCAGGCAAACTTAACGTGGTAGCAGACTGTCTCTCTCGCGCTGTGACATCGTCGGAGCGTGAGGAGACAGATTATACTACCTCAGCCACGGAACTCTTCACCAACGCGGACACATATGCGGCCCCAATCCATGCAGGGATAGATTATGCAGCCATGGCAGAGGAACAAAGCAGCGACGGGGACGTGCGCGCACTCTTGTCTGGACCAACAGGGTTAAGGCTGGAGGAAAGGGGTTTACGCGACGGCGTGCCCCCCCTAATATACGATATCTCAACCGGCCGACTTCGCCCGTTAGTCCCAGCTACATGGCGCCGCCGTATTTTCGACTCAATTCACTCCCTTCCACACCCAGGTGTACGCGCCTCGGTTAAAATGGTCGCCGAAAAGTTTGTGTGGCCTGGCCTGCGCAAAAACGTAAAAGAATGGGCAAAAACTTGCATTTTTTGTCAGCGCGCCAAAATACACAAACACACAAAAGCCCCTCTGGAGCCTTTTCCAATCCCTGCTAGAAGGTTCGACCACGTTCATGTCGACCTCGTGGGACCACTACCTTCCTCCCAAGGTTTCACACACCTGTTAACAATGATAGACCGCACCACGCGCTGGCCAGAGGCAGTCCCTCTGGCGTCAACCACAGCGGAGGAAGTTGCTCGCGTTTTTTTGACAAACTGGGTGGCACGTTTCAGCGTCCCATCGGACATCACGTCCGATAGGGGGCCTCAATTTGTCTCGGAGCTTTGGTCAGCCATGTCCAGCAGCTTAGGGGCAACAATTCACCGCACCACCGCTTATCACCCTCAGGCTAATGGGGGGCTGCACGGTGGCGCAGTGGTTAGCACTGCGGCAGCACAGTTTACCCTTGGCCGGGGGATTGTGGGGATCGTGGGATCGTGGGTTCGATCCCAGCCCCCAACCAACAGTGATATGTGTGGAGTTTGCATGTTCTCCCCGTGTTGCGTGGGTTTACTCCGGGATTTCTCCGGTTTCCTCCCACATGCCAAAAACATGCATGTTAGGTTAATTGGCTGTTCTAAATTGTCCCTAGATATCTGTTTCCTATAGGCCCTTAGAATAGAGGGTTAGTATTAATGAAAGCGCTTTGAGTGGTCTTTGTAACTAGAAAAGCGCTATATAAGTGCAGGTTAGTTAGTTAGTTAGTTAGTTATGCGAGCGTTTTCACAGATCTTTAAAGGCCGCCCTCAGAGCCTCACTAACGGATACAAATTGGGTAAATAAACTTCCCTGGGTTTTATTGGGGTTGCGTGCTGCGCCCAAAGAGGATCTAGACGCCTCTCCAGCAGAATTAGTTTTTGCACAACCTCTCAGGCTCCCAGGTGAATTTTTACCAGAGAACCCAGAGCCAGGGCATTTTCCAGCCCCGAGGTTTTTAGGCAGCAACGGACCGGACTCTCTCCCCGGACCGGCACATCACTCTTTTCCACGGGTTTTTGTCCCCCAAGCTCTAAAAAATGCTGAATTTGTTTTTGTTAGGCATGAAGCTTTAAAACCAACTTTCCGCCCACCATACGATGGGCCATTCAGAGTGCTGGAACCTGGTGATAAACACTTTGTGCTTGATTTTGGGGATAGAAAAGAAACAGTCAGCATTGACAGACTTAAACCTGCCTTCTTGTTGAGAGACGAGCCTGCACAGTTGGCGAGAGCACCTCGGCGGGGTAGACCCCCCCAAGAGAAAAGGCTCAGCCCCCCTGCAGGGAACAAATAATCACTCTCCTCCCCAAACTGCAGATTCCTTACAGGAAGGTCCCAGCAGGACGCCCCAGCGGACCCACAGCAGATTCGGGAGAAGATTAAAACCCAGACAGCACAGGGACTGATGCAAACTACTCAACAGTTGTTCACTAATTGTGCTGTAACAGTTTAGGACTGACTTGTGATTTTACTATGCTGTTGTGGCGGTTCGGTTAACCCCCACAACAGATAAGGACACTCAGCCCTCTTGTCTCTGTTTTTCCCGCTGCACTACTGAGATGCAATGTGCCATTCATGTATTTGTGATGCAAACATGCATGTATTGTGATGTAATGCGCCATTCTGTATAGTGTTCATGCGTCTTGTCCTTACTGTGCTTTTTCTGAGCATCTTACATATGTAGATGTGCTTTGAGGTAAATCTCCACAGAAAGACTGGTCAAACACAGCGCTCGGCTAGAGCAAATAGCAGAACAGTGTAATGTGTATTAATGTCTACAGGCAGACACGTTTCGTCTGGCTCATCTATGTGATGTTAATGGTTGCCTTTCATGCATTGTACTCATGCGTCCTGCCCTCACTGTGACCTAGGGACTGGGATCAATAGGTCTCTCAAATGCAAATGTCTTATGCCTGTTCTGTTATCTCTTTGATCATACTAACTGCTGGGGTATGTTCCTTTGATGTATTGTTATGGTCGAGTATATAAGCTGCAACTCTGTAACGCAAACGCTCTCTCTCTCTCACTTCAGCCTCCGCTGCAGGACACAAACTTGTGTGTCCTCCTCTCCTTCTCGGAGAGCCGTGGGCTCGCTCTCGGCGCTCATGCACGGCGCCGGGAGCGGAGCTCGTGACGGCGGTATGATTAATAAAACTCTACTTAAAACCACAGCATCGCTGCTTATTATATCATCGCCGCCGCACTGTTATGATTACCACTGAACTCTCTTAGGAGCATGGCTGCTGGAAAGTTTCTTCTGTGGCAAGAGGTGTAGCAGTTAGTATGTCATAGTAATTATCTTAAACTGTGAATTTTTCTATTGTCCTTTTCTTAGTCGTTTGGGGGGGGGGGGCTGTGGGCTATATTAATCATATATTCCATAACCTACATATGTTGAAGCATGTGGGAATGTTTGGTGATTACATATGTAAGGCGACTTCACACCTCAGAAAGGACAAAGACTCTCAACCGCCAGTGAAGAACAAAGACGTTCCCAGACACTGCGGTGGAGACCGGAGGAGCTGCCCTCACCCCCCAGGGCCATGAGGAGGAGTACAAAGACAATGGGGGGATTAAGATAATGAGGGATGTCAGCTTTTGATATGCATGTCTTTTGTTATGTGCAAGTATAAGTTCATAGAGCCGAAAGTGTTCCGGACTCTTTTTCCTTCTTCTGCTGCTACACTAGGATGAGACTTGTTAGAGGAGCTGATAATAAACTTTGGTTTATGAATCACATCGCCTCATTATTTCAGGCTCCTCTACAGCCTTACGTATTAAGACAGTCACTCTCAACATTAACATGTATATTAAAGTCCCCTACAATAATTATTTTATCGGTTTTCAGCATTAAATCAGCTAAAAATTCGGCAAATTCCAATAGAAACTCTCAATAGGCTGTGGGAGGACGATAAACTATGACAAAGAGAATTGGGTTCAAGCCAAGATTGCCAACAGGCCCCACACTGAGGACCAAACCTTCAAAGGAATTAAAACATAATTTCTGCTTAACATTAACTAGTAATTTAGAATGGAAAATTGCCGCCACTCCACCACCACGACCAGAACCTCTGGGGTTATGACAGTTTAAATACCCAGAGGGAGTTGATTCATTCAAACCAACATAGTCATCAAGCCCGAGCCAGGTCTCTGTGAGGGATAGTAGATCGATCTGGTGATCGATTAATAGATCATGGACCAGAAGAGACTTTGAAGATAGAGACCTAATGTTTAATAAGCCACGTTTAATTTTTAAACTTTGGGGGGAACAGAGGCCAAATTATTGATTTTAGAGACTTGAGGCTGGATTAGAATTTTACCAACATTTTGTTTAATCAATCTTGGAAGTTTATGCATTCTATTTTTTTTTAAACTTTTTTATTAACTATAGAGGGAGCAGAAAAAGGTTCTCTAAGGGAGGAGACAGGGGCAAAGTTGAAAGGTGGTGGAAGAGGAGGAGCTGCAGAAGTGCGTGTTTTTCAGGTTGTGTTGTATTTGTCCTGGGTTACAATATTTAGGGCAATGGGAGACAGACTCAATCTCTGAAGGATTATAAATGAAAGGCTGATCCAAACGGTAAAGACCACCCGAGTTAACATGATCTATACAATACGAGGGAATAGGACCAAAAAAGGGCAGGTTGGCACACCCAGAAACTTCAGAGTGAGTAAACACACCAAGTTTCAGTCACTGTACCAGAAAACACTGAATAAAATAGAGAAGATTGTCTGTAAAAACACGTGCACCAAGTCTATTTGGGTGGATACCATCAGGCCTCATGAGTGATGGGCGGTTCCAAAATAAGTTAAAATTGTCAACAAAACCAATGTTAAAAATAGGACAAGTAAAACACAGCCAAGAATTAAGGCTGAGAGTTCTGCTAAAACGATTACAGCCTCACCTGAGAGGTGCCAAAGGCCCAGAGATGAGTGCACGTCTGCCACAGTTCATGAGAGTGGACAGAAGGCTCCTGAAGTCACTTTTTAAAATCTCAGATGCTTCATCTGGGATGTTATTACATCCCACATGCACAACGACAGTTTGAACATGAGGGAATTCATTCAGCAGGTCAGGGATAAGAGCCTCAATGTCTGAGACTCTAGCCCTGGGAAAAAATCGAGTCACACAGTACCTGCTTCTGACGTTCCTCACCATCGAGTCACCAATTACCAGTGTCGTCTGTGGGGGGGGGGGGGGGGTTATCGGTGGATTCTGATGAGGATAGGGATTGTGAAGAGGATGATGTAGTTGTTGCGAAGGCGGGGAGATGCGCCCTTTTCTTCTATCTGGAGCAGGTGTGGAATTTGACACACGCTGGGTGGTCTTTATCCGGGGTTTGCGGACATGAGCCGCCGCTGAAGGAGAGGAGGGAGGATGAGGGGTGTCCACGAGCGGGCGGCAAGCATCCAGGTGGGGAAAATCCTCCAGGGAAAAGATGTCAAATCTGTTATCCAATTACAGCGGAAGAGAAGAGGTGCGGCCCATTCCGGTCGAACGACGATGGCCATTAGCTAGTTGAACCAAGGTCCAGGGCGCAGATGGAGGATGAGAGGGACCAAGCGAAGCTTTTGGTTTAGCCCCAAGACGAAACCAGTGTTTGTTGCTGAGGCCATGGTCGGCTGCGCAGGCTGGAGCAGGTGTGGAGGTAGGTGGGAACACGCTGAGCTCACCCAAATAAGTAGCAGTTTCCGCCATCTTCGAGGCAGTAGCCGGAGCTGATGATCGTCCGAGAATGATGGTGTCGATGTGGTCTTCGGCCTCCCGAATCTTGTAAAGATTGGAGAGCCTCGTTTCCAGCTCAGAGACCTTATCGAGGAGCGATAAACAGCGGGAACATGATGGAGATGGAGCCACGGCGTTCCAGGTGCTGAGATGGGTAGCCCGCAGCTAGCCAAAAACAGCTACTCGTGCGTCAGAACGGACTTTTAGGCGAGGCCAATGCCGAGGTAACAGTAAATAAAAACTAACAACAAACAGGGATAAAAAAAAACCCAATAAAATGGAGAAAAACAATCAATAAAAACAAACAAACGGAGAAAAAAGTACTCTGATGCGGTGAGTGTCAGACGCAGCTGTCAACCGTCAGACACAGCTGTCAGCAATCAAGCCAATAATTTAAATCAGAAACGGTATTTATAAGAGATGTAAGTAGTTGAGATGTTAAATAAAAAGCTTTGGAGAAACTGGACATCTTTGACGAATCCCACGCTGTGCGGCGGCATGAAATAAAGCAGCGTGGTGAAGGTTTTAAGCAGGTTTATTAAATCATACCGCCGTCACAGGATCTCCGCCCCAGCCCTAGTGTGAGCAGACTGGAGCGGGTTCCTCAGGCTCTCAGCAAAGAGACACAGAGTGTGTGTGTCAGCAGCAGTTGAAGGAATGAGAGATTGAGAGGCAGATTTACAGAATGGTGCAGCATATATACCCAACTACAGACAATACATCAGAATCAGAATCAGAATCAGAATCAGCTTTATTGGCCAAGTATGCACAACACATACAAGGAATTTGACTTTGGCTAAAAACTTGCTCTCGTTGTTCAGGTGAAGGATTTAAATAAGGATTCAATGACAACCACAGTATGTACAGTAAATTACAGTCTGTCCACGTTTCTATAAAAGGATGCAAATATATACAGGAATATATGCAGTTATTTACTCGGACTAACCACACTTTGCAGAAATATATGAAAAAATATACAATCACACAGTATTTCAATGTGGACTCAGATTCAGTGATATAATGTGAATGAAGTAAAAAGCAGTGTGAGAGTTATGTGCAATGTAATAATGGATGAAAAGTCATGAGTACAGCAACAGGTAGGACTAGGTGAATGTTAGGAGTTCATCAGAGTGATGGCTTGAGGAAAGAAACTGTTCCTGTGACGGGTGGTTTTGACCTTCAGTGATCTGTAACGACGACCAGAAGATAGAAGTTCAAACAGTTTGTGGCCGGGGTGTGATGGGTCAGCACAGATGTTTCCCGCCCGTTTCCTGGTTATGGACCGATATAAGTTCTCAATGGAGGGTAGGTCGGTACCAATGATCCTCTCCGCAGACTTAATGATCCGCTGCAGTCTGGTCTTGTCCTGTTTAGTGGCAGATCCAAACCAGACAGTGATGGAAAAGCAGAGGACAGATTGGATGATGGCGGTGTAGAAGACAACCAGCAGCTCCTGAGGCAAATCAAACTTCTTGAGCTGACGCAGAAAAAACAACCTCTGCTGGGCCTTTTTCCGGACAGTGTCAATATGGGAGGACCACTTCAGGTTCCGGGAGATTGTGGTACCCAGAAACTTGAAGGAGTCCACAGTGGACACTGTGCTGTTGAGGATGGTGAGTGGGGGGAATGAAGGGGGGTGTCGCCTGAAATCCACAGTCATCTCCACCGTTTTGGCTGGGTTAAGTTCAAGATGGTTCTGGCTGCACCAGAGGATCAGCTGCTCCACCTCCCGCCTGTATGCAGACTCATCATCATCCCGGATCAAACCGATGACTGTGGTGTCGTCCGCAAACTTCAGGAGCTTCACCGAAGGGTCCTCTGAGGTGCAGTCATTGGAGTAGAGGGAGAAGAGCAGTGGGGAAAGGACACATCCTTGGGGGGCGCCAGTACTAATTTTTCGGGAGCTGGATGTAAATCTCCCTAGCTTCACCTGTTGCCACCTGTCAGTCAGAATCATCAAAGGCATTCACAGCAGTAGATATGGGCATTTGCATATGAGAGACGCAGTAAGGACAGGAAGCATGAAACACAATGCATGAATGGCGCATTAACATCACAGTAGTGAAACGGAAAAAGCCAGAAGGAGCGGGGCTGCCTGTAGACATTAATACACACATTTCACTGTTCTGTTATTTGCTCTAGTTGAGCGCTGTGACTGTCCAGTCTGTTGTGGGGGTTACGCCACACCGCTCCCCCCAGAGGGCTCGGCAGGCAGCCGAGGCCTCGATAATCCGTCTTTGGGAGCGAGCTGCGGGGGAAGCTTGCTGCAGGAGGAGGGGGAGGGAGGAGGGGGGTAGTAAGTGCCGGCCGGGGACGGTGAAATCGTCCGAGCCGCGCAAAAATTGCTTGTTGGTCCGTGACGTCGAGGGGCTGTCCCGTTGAACATGCGGAGGTCCACAAGAAGAAAAATTAGTCACTGACTCCTCTCGCGATTAAGTCCTGCAAGGATTAATAGCGGCCGTGAAGAAAAACAGGAGGGCGAGGCTGCGTAGCGGCTGTAAGAGAAACATAAAAGCAGAGGGACTGGCGTGTTGACTTTAGGTGCAGGCGCAGCCCTAAAGTCCTCGGGAACCGCAAACCGCTGAATTCCCCTTGCGTGCCGTGGCTAAGACCGTTAGAAAATCCAGTGGGCGAGCTGCGTGCGTGCTTCAGGTGTGAGAACAGCCCTGAAGGCTCTGTGTGCAGCGGCGAAGGATGATGGCGGTCTGTGGAGCTGTATGTGTCCCGTGCGTGGTGTGCCGTCCTCGTAACTCCCCGGTGCGTGTGCCGGGGCTCCGTGCGTGGGTGGGCCAGCTGGAGAGAAGAACCAGGGTCCGGGAGCTTAATCATCCCTGTTGTAGTTGTTGTAGATGGGTCATGGTGCGTTCAGGTCCACGCGCTGCGCTCTCCGTCGGCCATGGAGGTTGCCGTCGTGGAGAGGGGACGAGGTGCATGCGCTCTCGTGTGGGGGAGCTGCGAGAGTGGCCGGTCCAGCGTGGATGTGCCGATCGAGGCGTGCAGATCTCACCATGAAGTTTGCTGCGGCTTTCCCGGTCGTGGGTGATGTCCGGAGAGTTCCCTGAAGCAGAAGGGAGCTGCTGCGTTCGCTTGTCGTCGGAGCATCACCGCCGGGTGCTGCGTTCGCCGGCAGCGTGTTTTTTTCAGCGTCGGGTCCCCAGCGTGGCTGTCCAGACCAGAAGGTTGCGTTGCACAAAGCATGTGCATTCTCGGGGTCACCAGTGCGGCGGCATGAAATAAAGCAGCGTGGTGAAGGTTTTAAGCAGGTTTATTAAATCATACCACCATCACAGGATCTCCGCCCCAGCCCTAGTGTGAGCAGACTGGAGCGGGTTCCTCAGGCTCTCAGCAAAGAGACACAGAGTGTGTGTGTCAGCAGCAGTTGAAGGAATGAGAGATTGAGAGGCAGACTTACAGAATGGTGCAGCATATATACCCAACTACAGACAATAAATCAAAGGCATTCACAGCAGTAGATATGGGCATTTGCATATGAGAGACGCAGTAAGGACAGGAAGCATGAAACACAATGCATGAATGGCGCATTAACATCACAGTAGTGAAACGGAAAAAGCCAGAAGGAGCGGGGCTGCCTGTAGACATTAATACACACATTTCACTGTTCTGTTATTTGCTCTAGTTGAGCGCTGTGACTGTCCAGTCTGTTGTGGGGGTTACGCCACAGCTGCATATTAAATCTAGGAGTGATTCCAGAATTTAGTGATACAGAGCTGGAGATATCAGAGGAAAACATTTTAACTGTGTTACAACATTTATCTCCAAATCACAAAAATTGTAACACTTTTAATAGAAAAGAATGCTCAATTGTTTCAAATGCCTTATAAAAATCTAAAATAACAAAAAACTATCAGTGTGACTAAATTCTTGGTAGTGTGGGACATCCCCCAGACTAAGGACAGACAGCTCGCGACTCCTGGTTATTTTCCACAGCGCTAGTGTGATGTTAATGTGCCATTCATGCTTTGTGTTCACACGTCCTGTCCTCACTGTTGACCTAGAGACAGATCAATACATAGGTGTGACTTGTCACCTCTTTGTCCTGCAAGCTGGAGCAGGTGCTGGCAACCTGCCTATTTGATATGTATGTCTCTCTCATATGCAAATGCCCATGCTCTTTCATGCTTTGTCTGTAACCGGTACAAATACCGCACATATCATGTAACTCACTCTCGCTCTGCTACTGCTCAACTGACTGCACCTGTCTTCACGCTACTGAGAGCCCTCAGGGCTCGCTCTGGGCCGCTCTGCACAGCACCAGAGTGAGCTCGTGTTGGCGATGTGATTTAATAAAGGCACTTTAAACTCCTCAGCTCGCCACTTATTATTCCATGTCGCCACACTGGTGACCCCGCTTGAAAGCACACGTTTTGTGCAAAGCAACTTTCTGGTCTGGACCGTGACACTGGTGACCGCTTCACGCTTCACGGTGAGATCTGCACGCCTGAGATCTGCACATCCACGCTGGACCGGCCGCTCTCACAGCTCCTCCACATGAGAGCGCACGCACCTCGTCCTCTCTCCACGACGGCAACCTCCAGGGCCGACGGAGAGCGCAGCGCGTGGACCTGAACGCACCATGGCCGCACGAGCGACAACGATCGTCTCCTCCCTCTCACCGCTCCAACGCAGCTGCACGAGCCCGGGGCACAAAGATCGTCTACTGCCTCGCACCGCTCCAACGCATCTCCACAAGCCCGAGGGACAGAGATCGTCTACTTCCTCGCACCGCTCCAACGCACCACGACCGAACGACGCAACAGACAACAGGGATGATCTCCAGCAAGCTCTCTGACCCTGGTTCTCCTCTCCAGTGGCCCACCCACACACGGGACCCCGGCACACGCACCGGGGAGTCACGGGGACGGCCCACCACGCACGGGACACATATGGCTCCACAGACTGCCTTCCTCCTTCGCAGCTGCCCTTCAGGGTTGCTCGCTCACCTGAGGCACGCATGCAGCATGCTCGAAGGATTTGTTAATGGTCTCAGCCACGGCACACATAGGGAATTCAGCTGTTTTGCGATTCCCGAAGACTTTAGGGCTGCGCCCGCACCTAAAGAGACACGCAACGTCCCTCTGCTTTTGTTTTTTCCCTCACAGCCGCCCCTGCTTTTCTTCATGGCCACGAGAGGAGCCAGAGACTAATTTTTTTTCTTGTTATCTCCGCACGCTCAACGGGACAACCCCTCGACATCACGGATCAACAAGCAATTTTTGCGCGGCCTGGACGATTTCACCGTCCCCGGCAACCCCCACCCCCCTCCACCTTCACCGGCACAGAGCCTTCCCTGCTTGCTGCCATGCTGCACTATCGAGGTCTCGGCCCCCAGCCGAGCCCTCTGGGGGGGAGCAGTGTGGGACAACCCCCACAGACTAAGGACAGACAGCTCGCTACTCCTGGTTATTTTCCACAGCGCTAGAATGATGTTAATGTGCCATTCATGCTTTGTGTTCACACGTCCTGTCCTCACTGTTGACATAGAGACAGATCAATATGTAGATGTGACTTGTCACCTCTTTGTCCTGCAAGCTGGAGCAGGTGCTGGCAACCTGCCTATTTGATATGTATGTCTCTCTCATATGCAAATGCCCATGCTCTTTCATGCTTTGTCTGTAACCGGTATAAATACCGCAGATATCATGTAACTCACTCTCTCTCTGCTACTGCTCAACTGACTGCACCTGTCTTCACGCTACTGAGAGCCCTCAGGGCTCGCTCTGGGCCGCTCTGCACAGCACCAGAGTGAGCTCGTGTTGGCGATGTAATTTAATAAAGGCACTTTAAACTCCTCAGCTCGCCGCTTATTATCCCATGTCGCCACAGTAGTCCAACATGCCCAGTACCAGTCTAATGTGATCATGTCTACTCCTTCCATTTATAAAGGCTGACTGGCATTCATCAACTATTTTGGTTAGGCCCCCATTTAATCTATTTGCATATGTGTGTGCTGTGGAGTGTGTGAAATCAGAGGCAGATTCATTTCAGACGAATAATTACACACTCACATCTCACAAGCACAGAACAGACTGAACATTTAAGCAGAAACTCTCCTCTTAAGTTTCATGGCATTTACATCACACACAACGTGACATTTGCATCACACTGCATTCAACATCCTTCATCCTTGACTCCTTCCTGCTATCTCACCAGGAACCTCCTGCTCTTTGTTCTCCCATGCTTATCCACTGTCTCCTGTCTGAGATGCTAGATAATCTGGCTCCCCCAAGGTGCTACACTACCCCCCCCCCCCCAGCATCTTAGATAGAACAATAGAATAACAGTCCACATGCTGTGATAGAACAATTGAACATCAGTCCACATGCTGCTTGGGCTTCCATTTCCTCCTGTATCTGCTGTAACTGGGTCACTCGAGCTATACTGGGGAGCGAGTCAAAGGACAGTGCATTAACCAGGCGCCTGTTAGCAACATCAACCAGTAAACCATGTGCACACAGAAAATCAGCCCCCAGTATATGGTAATTCAGTGCTGCTACAACAAAAGTCCACTCATATGTACGGCCGTATAGAGATAAGAGCAGAGTCCTCTCACCAAAGGTTTTAATATCCAAGCCGTTTGCTGCCAACATCCCGGGGCTGCTAGGTCCTGCCAGCCGGTCAGCGTAGGTTGGCCGGATGAAGCTCTTCTGGGCTCCGGTGTCCACGAGGAAACGCCTCCCTGAGCGTGCATCTGTCAAGTAGAGCAGCTTGTTCTCTTCACCAAGGGTCGCAGCTGCTACCGACCCCTGGCCTTGGCGTTTTCCCAAGCGCTTGAATTGGCACAGTGGCGCACATCTGCGTGCGTTCTCTCCGAAGCGGTGGTGGTAGAAACAGAGCGTGTCTCTCTGACGCTCCTTGGCCCCCGCTGCTGCTACCGTCGGTGGCTCCTCGCCTCCTCTGGTCGTCTAGCTGGGATCCGCTGCTGCCGTGTTGACTGTGATCGCCCTGGTGGTGATGATGACCCGGTCTGCCTCCTGGGCCAGCACACGGTAGTTGCGCGCGGCCAGCCACGGCGAATTGGCCAGAACCGCTCTCGCCACTGTAGGAAGTTTTCCGGAGGAAGAGGTGGGCAAACAGAAAGTGCCCGTTGTCCGTGCCCATTAACGCCAGCATCTTCTCCATCAGGTCTACAGCCGAACCATCTCCTAACTCGGTCCGCATCAGGAGCCTCTCCGCTCTCTCACATTCCGAGAGCGTGTAGCGCTGGATGAGCGCAGCCTTGAGCGCCTCATATTTGCTGCTGGCTGGTGGCTGATTGAGCAGGCTCACTACCTGCTGAGCTGTGCGGGCGTCGAGTGCTGCGACCACATGGTAGGATCTGGTATCATCTGCCGTTACTCCCCGGAGGGCGAACTGGGCCTTGGTGAGGTGGAACCAAGAGCGTGGGTTGTGCTGCCAGAAATCCGGTAGCTTGACTGAAACCGCACACGCGTGGCTGGAGGTTCCAGTCCGGGTTGTCTGTGGGATGGCTGCCGCCTCGCTGTAGCTTCCTGACCGGGCCGGCTCCGGGGATCTTGCCTCGTGTTCCATAATACGTCTTGGGTCGCCAGTGTGGAGTGTGTGAAATCAGAGGCAGATTCATTTCAGACGATTTATTACACACTCACATCTCACAAGCACAGAACAGACTGAACATTAAAGCAGAAACTCTCCTCTTAAGTTTCATGGCATTTACATCACACACAACATGACATTTGCATCACACTGCATTCAACGTCCTTCATCCTTGACTCCTTCCTGCTATCTCACCAGGAACCTCCTGCTCTTTGTTCTCCCATGCTTATCCACTGTCTCCTGTCTGAGATGCTAGATAATCTGGCTCCCTCAAGGTGCTACAGTGCCAGCAATTTACATAATAGTGTTACTGGTCTCCAGTTATCCAGATAGAGTACATTCTTATTTGGCTTTGGAATTAAGGTGATGAGTCCATGTTTCATTGTGGGAGAAAGGTTTCCTTCTGAAATACACTGAGTGACTGCATTAAACAGCAATACTCCAATATCGTCCCAAAAGAATTTATAAAATTCTACAGTCAGCCCGTTGATGCCCGCTGACTTTCCTTTATGCATGCTTTTAAGTGCATTATCCAATTCTTCAATTCTAAACTCATCCTCCATCTGCTGCCTGAAGACCTCATCTGTCCTTTTATTTGATTCACCAATTTGTTCAAAGAACCACAGACAGTTATTTTCAGAAAACTTGGAATTATACAGGTTACTATAAAATTCTTTAATTCCCTTGTTTATTAATGTTTGATCAATAATAATGTTATCATTAACACATAGTTTAGGAATTTTTTTTGGCTTGCCTTTCTTTTCCAAACTGAAAAAAATCAGAGGAGTTCTTTTCTCCTTCCTCAATCCAACACGCTTTAGAACGAATAAATGCTCCGTTGGTTTTTTCAAGGTAAACAGAATCAAGCTGAGATTGGAGACTCTTCCATGTCTGATAATTTGGTTTTTGAGCATAATTTGTTAATATCCCTAATAATCTTTTGCTGTTTTAGTTTCTTCTCTTTGGCCAAGAATTTATTGGTTTTTATTGCAACCTGTTTCACTTTAAACTTAAACCATTCCCATTTACCTATATCTGTCAGTTCCATATTAAAAACCTCCTCTGCCATTTTTTTTTTTAACATTCTGGCAAAAGTTTTCATCTTTTACAAGGGTACTATTAAACTTCCACAAAGGGTTATAAAAAGAATCGTCTTTGCACCATGACAAGGCCAATGTTATTGCACAATGATCTGTAAGAGGTGAAGGAGAAATATCACATTTAAAAAGGACATTTACTTAACTGTTAGAAATCAGCCAATAATCTAAACGTGAGCACTGATCATTGTGTGAAGCACTGAACCAACTATATTGTACAGCTGAGGGATTTTTCATTCTCCAGCAGTCAGTTAAATTTAATTCTGAAACCAATTCCAAAATAGTATTATGGGTGACCCCCACAGCCTCGGGTCAAGCAGAGCGCTCAGCTGGAGCAATTAGCAGAACAGTGAGATGTATGGACTGATATCAATAGGCAGCCTCTCCTTCCTGCCAGTAATCCTGCTATTGATATGTGTGACTCTCATGTAAATGTCCCATGCATTCCTGCTGTACTGTGATGCTAATGTGCCTGCATGCATTGTCTAGCTGGGTATATAAGTGAACTGAATATAGCTTGCTCTCTCTCTTACTGCTCTTTTGATCACACGCATTGCCTGTTTGCTGACTAGAGACTGAGGGCTCGCTCCAGCGCGCTTACACAGTGCTGGAGTGAGTCCTGTGATGGAGGATGAATAAAACACCCTTCGATGACGCCGATCTCCAGCAAGCTCCCTGACCCTGACTCGCCTCGACAGCGGACCTGCCATGCACCGAACCCCCGCACGCACACCAGGGGGTTACGAGGACAGTGCACCACGCACGGGACAATACCGGCTCTACAGACTTATACATCGTCCCCCGCTGCTGCGCACCCGGCCCTTCAGGGCTGCTCACGCACCTGAAGCACACATGCAGCCCGCACACAGGATTTTGTATGGGTCTCAGCCACGGCGCACAATGGGAATTCAGCCGTCTGCTGTCCCCGAGGGTTTTAGGGCTGCGCCCGCACCTAAAGCCAACCCGCCAAGTCCCTTAGCTTTTGTTTTTTCTCACAGCCGCTACGCATCCTCGCAGGACTGAGCCGCGAGAGCAGTCAGAGACAATTTTTTTCTTCTCACAGCCGCTGTGGATCTCCGCCACGTTCAACAGGACAGCCCCTCAACATCGTGGATCCACATGCAATTTTTGCGCGGCCCAGACAACTTTGCCGTCCCGGGCCGGCATTTGCTACCCCCACCCTCCTCCCTCCCCCTCCTCCGGCACAGAACTTTTCCCGCAGCTCGCTCCCAAAGCCGGACGTTCGACGCCTCAGCCCCCAGCTGAGCCCTCTGGAGGGGGGTGGTGTGGGTGACCCCCACAGCCTCGGGTCAAGCAGAGCGCTCAGCTGGAGCAGTTAGCAGAACAGTGAGATGTATGGACTGATATCAATAGGCAGCCTCTCCTTCCTGCCAGTAATCCTGCTATTAATATGTGTGACTCTCATATAAATGCCCCATGCATTCCTGCTGAACTGTGATGCTAATGTGCCTGCATGCATTGTCTAGCTGGGTATATAAGTGAACTGAATATAGCTTGCTCTCTCTCTTACTGCTCTTTTGATCACACGTATTACCTGTTTGCTGACTAGAGACTGAAGGCTCGCTCCAGCGCGCTTACACAGCACTGGAGTGAGTCCTGTGATGGAGGATGAATAAAACACCCTTTTAAACTTCAGTTCGCCGTGTCCTGCCTGCACTTATTCCGTGCCTCCACACCTGGGTTCTCTTATTTTCATCCGCCACAGTATCATCATAGTTATGGGACTGTCATTTCAGGGGTCTACACTCTAGCCAGAGATTAGGAACCAGATTAACATCTCCACGCATTATGATTTTATCAATATTATATCTTCCACTCTTTTAATTGATTTTTTGGCGATGAAAGAAAAGTTCTATTCTGACATTTTTTATTATACCCATAAACACACAATAAAATGTAATTAACCTCATTTAAATTCTGTACCCACCATAAGCCAATGCCCATTTTCATCTCTTTTATGATCCATAATTTTTTCAGGAAACCTATTAAACAAAACCATTACATTCCCTGAACGTGATGTTCCATGACTAAAGAAGACTGTCTCCCCACTGTCATTTCCAAAATTTAGAATTATCCTCAGTTGAATGAGTCTCTTGAAAAAAACAAAACAAAACAAAAAAAAAAAACAGTTGGCTTCTTGCGCCTTACAGGAAAGAATTATAGCCTTCCGTTTAATATTGTTTTTCAACCCCCTAGTATTTACAGAAAGAAAAGAAAGCATTATCTAGCTGCAGGGAAAAAAAGAATTACAAAAATGAACGATGTGCAGGAGTGAACACTTTAGTTCTTGAATATATTGTTGGTGAATTTCTACGATGCCCTTGTCTGTCTGAGAATGTTGGTTATTCTGCAACTATGTTTCTCCAACCTTTATCCTGCTTGCTTTGAGAATGTCAGTTATCCTGTAACTATGGTTTCATCCTTCATCCTGCTTGCTTTGCACGCCACACTGCCGCCTTTAGATTACACCCAAGGATTCACTTGTTGAAACCAGATAGAATCAGCTCTGCCCTCAGCTGAGTTGGCACATAGTAGAAGGACACTGATACACGTGAGGGGAGCCCTCCCTCCTGCGTGAGGGAGTGGCAGAGTTCTATAAAAACCATAGGACCCACTGTTGGGGTAGCACTCTCTCTTGATACGTCTTGAGAGTAGTGCTCCAGCGCTGTACCTTGTACCATATCTCAGCTTCAGTAAAATAAGTGAAACTATACTTCACTTCTCTGTCTGGTTATTTGGCCTTCGTACCAAAAGAACCGGAGGTTAAGATATTTTAGCGCAACAAATTGGTGTTTCCACCCAGCTAAATTTTAGTTTTGTAGATGGCGTGAGGATTTTTCTCTACAGTTCAGCGGCTGCAAACCATAAAAGGTAAGCAGAAACCTTTTTCAACAAACTTCTGCCTGTCTCTTCGGGGACAGACCTTTCTGTAGAGATTAAATATTCATGTACGTGTGATTTTATTTGTGGAATGAACCTGAGATATAGTCTTGGATTTATGATATGTTGTTTTAAGGAATATTTACTGAGTTTGATAAGGAAATCTCCAAACGGTTTTGACCCCGTGTGATAAGTCAGACGCATTAATACTGTCCCTAAAAAGTAGTGTTGGAGATAGCTTGGGTAAACGGTTTAAACCCCGCAGTGGAAATAGTATACAGTGGGGTAAAAAAGTATTTAGTCAGCCACCAATTGTGCACATTCTCCCACTTAAAAGATGAGAGAGGTCTCCAATTTTCATCATAGGTATACCTCAACTATGAGAGACAAAATGAGAAAAAAAAATCCAGAAAATCACATTGTCTGATTTTTAAAGAATTTATTTGCAAATTATGGTGAAAAATAAGTATTTGGTCAATAACAAAAAGTTCATCTCAATACTTTGTTATATACCCTTTGTTGGCAATGACAGAGGTCAAATGTTTTCTGTAAGTCTTCACAAGGTTTTCACACACTGTTGCTGGTATTTTGGCCCATTCCCCCATGCAGATCTCCTCTAGAGCAGTGATGTTTTGGGGCTGTCGCTGGGCAACACAGACTTTCAACTCCCTCCAAAGATTTTCTATGGGGCTGAGATCTGGAGACTGGATAGACCACTCTGGGACCTTGAAATGCTTCTTACGAAGCCACTCCTTCATTGCCCGGGTGGTATGTTTGGGATCATTGTCATGCTGAAAGACCCAGCCATGTTTCATCTTCAATGCCCTTGCTGATGGAAGGAGGTTTTCACTCAAAATCTCACGATACATGGCCCCATTCATTCTTTCCTTTACTCGGATCAGTTGTCCTGGTCCCTTTGCAGAAAAACAGCCCCAAAGCACCACGTTTCCACCCCCATGCTTCACAGTAGGTATGGTGTTCTTTCTCCTCCAAACACGACAAGTTGAGTTTTTACCAAAAAGGTCTATTTTGGTTTCATCTGACCATATGACATTCTCCCAATCCTCTTCTGGATCATCCAAATGCTCTCTAGCAAACTTCAGACGGGCTTGGACATGTACTGGCTTCAGCAGGGGGACATGTCTGGCACTGCAGGATTTGAGTCCCTGGCGGCGTAGTGTGTTACTGATGGTAGCCTTTGTTACTTTGGTCCCAGCTATCTGCAGGTCATTCACTAGGTTCCCCCCGTGTGGTTCTGGGATTTTTGCTCACCGTTCTCGTGATCATTTTGACCCCACGGGGTGAGATCTTGCATGAAGCTCCAGATCGAGGGAGATTATCAGTGATCTTGTATGTCTTCCATTTTCTAATAATTGCTCCCACAGTTGATTTTTTTTACACCAAGCTGCTTACCTATTGCAGATTCAGTCTTCCCAGCCTGGTGCAGGTCTACAATTTTGTTTCTGGTGTCCTTTGACAGCTCTTTGGTCTTAGCCATAGTGGAGTTTGGAGTCTGACTGTTTGAGGTTGTGGACAGGTGTCTTTTATACTGATAATGAGTTCAAACAGGTGCCATTAATACAGATAACGAGTGGAGGACAGAGGAGCCTCTTAAAGAAGAAGTTACAGGTCTGTGAGAGCCAGAAATCTTGCTTGTTTGTAGGTGACCAAATACTTATTTCCACCATAATTTGCAAATAAATTCTTTAAAAATCCTTCAATGTGATTTTCTGGATTTTTTTTTTTCTCATTTTGTCTCTCATAGCTGAGGTATACCTATGATGAAAACTAGAGACCTCTCTCATCTTTTAAGTGGGAGAACTTGCACAATTGGTGGCTGACTAAATTCTTTTTTGCCCCACTGTATGTGGTCCACTGAAAAGTAGAGTTACCCCGTTGAGCATTGCATAGTCTGGGTAAAAGGTTTTAACCCCAAGGTGGCTGATATAGGGTCACTGAAAAAGTAGTGTTATCCAGCTGTGCATAGCTTTGCCAAAAGGTTTTAACCCCTAGGAATTATTGCTTAATTCCTGAAAGTAGAGTTGGCACCCCTAGCGTATTTAGCTCAGACCAAAAGGTTTTAACTCCCAGAGAATTGCAATGGACACGTCTCTAAAATAGAGTTGGTCTTACCGCAATAGTTAGGAAATCCTACTGTGTGTGAAATAAACACATAAGTCATAAGTAAACTCTATTGGGGTAATTGATTCATAGGTGATATATAATAAAATAACTAAACTAATTATAGTAAAAAACACAGTGATGTGTGAGACAAGTATGTTGTCGTAAAGAAGTGGAAATAAATAAGATCATAATAATACTGTCATTCTATGTTATAAGATATTGATATTAGACTATAGCACTTAAACTGGTTGGACTAAACATCAACAGAACCGGATAACGATAAAATGGACAATGAGAAACACAGCTCTGATTACCCTCTGGGTACTCTGGGATATGCAATCAAATAAATGAAAGGAATGTTAAGAGGGACCGCACAATGTCAAAAACTAAAGGAAGAGGAACGCAAACAATTTAAAACTTGGGTAAAATGGCTACTAAGAGTCAGCATATTTGGGCATATGGGGGATCCCCTACCAAACAAAGCAGAGAAAATTGCATATCTAGGAAGATTGTATAGACAACAAGAACAGGCGAGAGAGGAGGAGGAAAAGGCAGGACTCCTTCAAGAGGGTAAAAAACGCGAGGCACACAGCAGAGGGGTTAACGTGACCATTGAAATATTTTATTTTGTGAGTTTTAGATAGAAGCTGCTGCGGTCTGGGTTGTTTTGTCTCTGTGTAATCTGCTCTGGTGTGGAAGAGAAAAAAAAAGTGAATTCTCCGCGGAGGCGGAAGGAGCAGGCTGTGAAATTGTTTTTGATTTCATAGTAAAATAATTAAAAAAACAATAATTCACTTGTGTTTCTTAATATTAATAAACAACTGGGATAAACATTTAAGGGATACAAAACTAATGATGATCACTGGAACATAAGTAAAATCAACTTATGAGGTGATAAAATTTGCACTCCTGTTGATATAAACACTGATGTGCAGACTGGGAAGCCGTGAGGCTTTCCCCAAATTTTTCTTTGCAGGATAGCACCAAGATTTGATCTTTGTGGGAGATGGAGGGACATGGACAGTGGGTGTGTGTGTGACGGGCTCATTGGCTGGAGGGGGCGACAGAGGAATGGACCCCTCAGTTGACAAGCATTTTTTTGAAGCTAAGTAGAACAAATGACATTGCAAATGACACAAAGCATATCAATTTGAATGACTCTGACTTGGAAAATGTAGTGTTCATATGACTTCACACTGCAGGATACATCTGATGCTACTCACCACATAATGGTGTGATAATATCACATTTCAGAAATGTAACAGTAATAAGGAATGTGTTTTCCCGATGTTCAGCCATGGCCAAGCTGGGCCTCGGGACTACAGTCCACCCCATGATTTACCAAGGCATGTATAAAATGAGGCATTCCTTGTACAAAATAAAGCTAAATTCTAATTAGGCAATATGCCCACCTTTCCATTGACTGAAGGAGTGGGACACAATCTTTCACAAGGATTCACTTACACAAATTCAACCTGTCTGTGTTCAACTGGACAAACTGATCTTACTTATCAATGCTAAATCATATCAAATCTGTGCAGACAGTTATATTGTTTTTCCTAAATAGAATTTGTAAATTAGTTCAAGAGACATCACAAAAGAAGCCATGATTATTGAAACCTCATTTTGAAGGAGCTGTACTACTCACAAATTTTCATCTAAATTAACTGTATGTAACACATAAAAGTGGTAACACTCTTCCTTCCAGTAAAAGACACTACCCATCAAGCAAATACCCTGTAACTTTGCTGCATGTGCGTCTCCATGCACCAAAGTGGGGTACCAAAGAAATTAATTAGAAAAATAATTAGCAATCCTCAGAAAAATAAATAATACATAAAAATTATCAATAGATGATCAACAATGAAGAGAAAAATATAAATGAAACGGTCATGTCTTTGGGTAAAAGACACTGATAAATTTATAAAGTTAATAAATTGGTTAAAAGGAATAAATAAGTTAAAATGAGTGATAAAATTATCAAAAACCTGTGTTTAAAAAGTTATCGAAGTGAGACATCTTTTCCTTAAAGGATTGTTTTTTGTTACTGCAGAGTGTGTGCTCTTCCGTATATAGATGATCTTTGATGTGTTTTTTCTCTCGGCTACAGTCAGCTAGCCACACAGAAACGAAGTTAAAAAGTTCATTGAGTACGCTGTGTTGTTCTTCTTCGTTTGAGTCTTGGGAAATTTTTGTCTTTGTGAGTATTTTTATGTACAAGCACTTGATAGAGATCACTGATGTTCTAAAGTATTACGTGAATGAGTTTTGTTAAGCGATGATGTTTCTGTTAGTTATTTACGTGTATTAGCTCTTTGTGTTAGCATACCGCATGTTAATATGTAGATAGTAATTGCATTGTTCTGTATGTTTCAGTTACCGCGTCATGCTACACACGCATGCAAGAAAACTTTATAAAGACAAGAAAAGCAAGCCTTGTGTGCGAAGTTTTCTTCAATGGTTCGCTGGCTGTCTAGCAGCACAGAGAAACGTGCTGTGAGGGTAGCACAGAAACCGCATGGTAATGAAATCACAACATTCAATAGGAAAAGTTAAAAGTTACATCAATAAATGTCCAGATACTTAAGAAAACATCTGTATCTGTAGATTATTGTAAAGGAAATATCATGTTTATAAGGAACAAGGTAAACTGATAAGGAAAGAAACTATGCAAATTTATGAGAAAAGTTCCAAATGTCTAAGGAAAGTCCAACTTGTGCTGAATTTATGTTTTACTGTGGGACTTAATTTAGAATCTACTACAAAGACAATACAGATTCTCACTCAATTAACTGAACAATGCTTTAGGGAGCTCAAAGCAAAATAATTTGATCTGGGGCGCACAAGGATCAGGAGGGCATTTGCCGCTCCCACACGGGTAAGATTGCTGTTTTAGCAGCTTTGCTTCTTTTGCTATGCAAGGAAACTCACTCTGTAGGTCACAGACGACAACCCAAAATTAACTTAATTAAATTAACCAAAAGCCTAAACAAACTAAGAGCCTTATCGGACAAACTAAAAGCTCAATTTGGCATTGACAATCATGTAGGTAGTTGGTTTGATAATGTATTTGGCAAATGGGGAAAAAATAATTTAAGGGGTCCTTGTAAGCATTATCATTAGTTTATTGATCTTTGTCTTCTGTGGATGTTGTTGTATTCCCATAATTAAATGATTTGTTGAAAGAACTATTTCAGCAGCTTTCTCTTGCAAGGATCTTCCTCCATACCAAGGTGTCCAGGAAGCTGCCCACCTGCTTTCCAACTGCAAGGATGGCGATGAAGTTGTGCCACGACTGGACCTGGACAAGGACTTTGAAGATGCACTGGAAATTGTTTAGGGTCTGCAATAGGGTCTACAATGCACACCTACATGATGTTAGCATTTACTTTGCTGTGCCTCTGCCCCACAGGTTTCTTTTGTGAGATATGATTCATGGGATGTAGATGCGTATAGGGAGATAGATTATTTTGATATATTTTACACATATAGAATTGTTAGCCATATTGACCCACAATGTTTGCACCACACCTGATGTCCACCGGAGAGATGGCGACCTGAAGGGGGCAGGTCCACGTGACTGCTGGAGGGGAACATCAGTTACATATAGAAACTTAGAAACATTACACTCAGGGACTAGAGTAGGGTTATGAGATGGGTTTATGCCCATCTCAACAGGGGGAGATGCAAAAATGTGAATATAAGTTGCTATTAAGTTAGTGAGGTGCCCATTAGGACACCTCAACAGGGCAATTGTTGGTAAATTTCTATGATGCCCTTGTCTGTCTGAGAATGTTGGTTATTCTGCAACTATGTTTCTCCAGCCTTCATCCTGCTTGCTTTGAGAATGTCAGTTATTCTGTAACTATGGTTTCATCCTTCATCCTGCTTGCTTTGCACGCCACACTGCTGCCTTTATGTTATACCCAAGGATTCACTTGTTGAAACCAGATAGAATCAGCTCTGCCCTCAGCTGAGTTGGCACATAGTAGAAGGACACTGATACACGTGAGGGTAGCCCTCTCTCCTGCGTGAGGGAGTGGCAGAGCTCTATAAAAACCATAGGACCCACTGTTGGGGTAGCACTCTCTCTTGATAAGTCTTGAGAGTAGTGCTCCGGCGCTGTACCTTGTACCATATCTCAGCTTCAGTAAAATAAGTGAGACTATACTTCATCTCTCTGTCTGGTTATTTGGCCTTTGTACCAAAGCAACATCCATCGTAACCTAGAAACAATGTAGACTATTAGGAGTAGCATACCTGTAGTAAATGACAGAATCTTGGCAGGTTTTATTTATTCAGGGTCAACTCTTTGGTTATCAATCATAGCTTAACCACCCCTCAGGAAGGCTCTTTTTCCATTTCTCCAGGCCTTCTCCACCAGTGGCCACAGCTTGGTACAAGCCTCTCGGTCTTCTTTGGAAAAATCTTCTCTAAAGTGAATTCGCATCTCAGAGCACACTCTGGCATCCTTGGATCTTTTACAGACTTCATCATGCACAGTCCTCATCCTGAAATGGATTTTGATGCCTCTGGGGGTGTTACTGGCGGTAGCAGGGCTGCCCTTCCTTCCTAAATGTGAACGATATCCATGGTGTCCTGCAGCCGGTCCACAGACAGGGGCACAACTCTGGCGAGTATCCCAATGACAACCCTTTGTGCGTTTTCTCCCTCTTTTTCCGGAAGACCGGTCAACCTCAGGTTCCATCTTCTTATTCAAAATACTTTTGAATTGTGGTTCAACAGAATTATTTTAAAAAACAAACTCATGAAGGCAGCGCGGTGGAGGAGTGGTTAGCACTGTGGCAGCACAGCAACTCACCCTTGGCCGGGGGATCCTGGGTTCAATCCCAGCCCCCAACCAACAGTGATCTGGAGTTTGCATGTTCTCCCCGTGTCTGCGTGGGTTTACTCCGGGATTTCTCCGGTTTCCTCCCACATGCCAAAAAAATGCAAGTCAGGTTAATTGGCATCAAAACTGGGGATTCTAAATTGTCCATAGGTATGACTGTGAAAGTGAATGGTTGTCTGTCTCTCTGTGTTGGCCCTGTGATGGACTGGCGATCTGTCCAGGGTGTACCCTGCCTCTCGCCCAAAGATGCTGGGATAGGCTTCAGCCCCCCCCCCCCCCCCCGCAGACCCAAAAAGGATTAAGCGGAAGAAGATGAATGAATGAATTTCTCTCAAGACCGTATCTCCTACTGAAGACATGGTTGAACTCTTGGGATGGACAATAGGGTTTCAAATGTTTTTATTGAGATGATTTTATATGTGTTGTTTTATTCTCAGGAAGAAATTAATTTTTGCATGCTTACTATTGCAAATTAATTACAGTTACAATGTGGAGACATTGTATGTTCCCTTATTACTGAGTAGAATATCTTAGTCACTAAAGTTGAAGGAATTTATGTCATGACCCAAGCACTATGCCTTTGTGCTCGGGTTATTCTTGTCAGGGTTTGACAGCGGCATTATTATTCTAGCTCTCCGAGCTCTTATTGTGATAGTGCTCGGGGAGGCTTCCGCTGAGCTGTCAAACCCTCAACAGCTGTGCTGCATTTGTGGTCGTTAGCGCTCAGGCTACTTTAACCCACGCTGGCGGCCGCATCGGCGCAGCAGTGTCTGTTAACTCTCCGTCACGCTACGGATGCTTAGGATTTATTCCTACCACATCTGCTTGGTTTGACCATTGTGCTCCTGGACTAGTAAGTGTGCTGTATAGCCTTACCCCTCCCGGTGTGTATCGATCTTTGTGTGTCTCTGCCTTAGCAGCCAGTGTTATTATTATCACCAACCTCGTCTGTCTGTACTTGACTGTCTCCTCCTCTGGACCTGTAGAGCTGTTTAGCCTATGCCTCTTGTTGTGAGTAGACTCAAGTGTCAATGTCTCAGCAGCTTGTGTTGTCACTATTCTCACCGTTAATAAAACTCTCACTAAACTCTCTGGTGACTGTGTGGCGTCTTATGGTGGCTCGCGAGAGCCACCCGTGACAATTTATGCTTTATTCAGCACACATATTTTAGGAGGATTTCACTCTTCATATCAAATGTCTCTGTCTCTGGTCTGTGGGAGACCCTCACATCAGAAATTTGAACTGACCAATGGGCTCCCAAACCTATCTTCATTGCCTTTTTGGTCAGTTTATGACTTCTGCCAAACAACAAAGCTCAAATGGAATTAGTTCAGCCTAGTTGTCATGAAGTTTAGAACCATCCTGCCACACCCCCAAAAAACTTGCTTTTTGTTTCCTTTGCTCAGTTTTTGGGGTGGTGGTCAAACTGTAAGGAGCTTTTTCTGCTCTTCCATTTTTTTAATCTTTTAAATAGATCTAGAGTCTTCCGGGCTCTGTGAAAATCCTGTTTCTTTTCTTTAAAATTCCCTTTCCCTTATTTTAATCTTTTTCTTTAAATTACTGTGTAAGAAGATTTTGTTTTATTTTTATTTATTTATTTTTTTTAGCTTAAACCAACTCATTTAAAACACCAACATCGGAAGAAACAGATTTATGATGTTTTTTTTGCCTTAGTTTGAATTTCTGATGGGACTTTGTACAATAAACTAATTCCTTCTTCAGTGTATAAGAGAAGACCGCAGCCAGCCTGCTGAAGAACCAGCTTTTGTGATCTTGGGAGTAGGCCATAACTGTTGTAAGGAGCCTGTTTGTCAGTCCTTCAACAGAACCCAGGCTGGTCCATTTGAAGCAGAATCCAGTGGACCACCTGCTATCTACTGGGACACAATGACTCTTCTTGGCTGACAGTCTGTTGTTTAATTTAAACTTAATTTTTCAGAATATTCCTGGTATAATTTTTTTTAACTTAATTTCATGCAAACCCCCATCAGAATTTCAAAATGCATTTTGTTCTTTCATTAATGTATGTTCTTTTTCACAGTAACACCAATTTTCCATTTTTTAAAATAGTTAATCATCCTTTTCTTCATAAAATTGCATCCATTTGTTCTTAACCAATGCTATTTTATTGTTTTCCAATTTTCAGTACACTGACAAATTAAACTACGGTTTCTTTGGTTCCACAAATGTTTGATTCACATGTGATACTCCGTAACTCGGTCTTTGATGCCTATGATACATGTTGAATTCTCTGTTTTAAAGTTATCCAAAGGTGTTGACCTATTCTGACATTTCTTATTAAACTATTAAAAGATATATGCGAGTTATTGTTTGATTTCATCGCCATCTTCTTGATTATCAGCAGACAAGAACTCACGTTTGGTTTTTGTTAGACTGATTTATAATTGGTGCGAATAAAGAAATGTTAATAAAAATGTACATTATCTGGACTGGCGCCCTACGAGGATATGTTTGTGTAAGGAAAGTAAATTTTCATTCCTACTCACATTCAAATTTACATTAATACTTGTACCAACAATAAAACACCCATAAAACCCATAAATCCGCTACAATGTATTGTGTGGGGTGGTGGACACGATTCACACCTTGGGCATGCTGGGTGCGAAAGTAGTGTGATGTGTCATCCTCAGTTGTTGTGCATGTTAATGTGTGTACTCCGGGTGCCATGGGCAGAAATAAAGCTGTAATAAAGAGATTTGCTCAAGCACCCAGGGTTAGTCTGTTCTGCTTGCTGGAGGAAATAAAGTTATGCGTCGTCAGCTCATGTCTCATTTGATCCTTCCTCCACAGTGGTGACCCTGAGACATGAAAATGGAAGACAGACCAAGCACCTCCGTGGGAGCATCAGCACTTGAGGTTCCCCCTACTCCGCCCGCTGTAGTGGTCAAACTCCCAGACTTTTGGCTCCATGACACGGCCGCTTGGTTCATTCACATGGAAGCCCAGTTTGCTCTCCACGGAGTCTTGGTGGATGACACAAAGTACCATTATGTAATGGCTTCACTGGACCCAAATGCCACTTGGTGTGCAATGAGCCTGTTTCTCACTCCCCCAGCAAATACAACACTCTCAAATGGCTGCCGCTGCGGTGTTTCTTCCCCTCCACCGGAGAGAGAGCAGAGATGCTCCTCTCACACACGGAATTAGGAGACGGATTGACTGTGGAGTTAATGGAGAGTATGCTGGTTTTGCTAGGCACAGATGACGGATCTTTCCTCTTCGCCCACCTCTTCCTGAAGAAGCTACCAGCTTTGGTGAGGGCAATCCTGGCCAACTCACTGCTGCTGGCGACCAAAGATTACGCAAAGCGCTAGCAGAGGAGGCAGACTGCACTGGCTAACAGGAGTTTCAGTGTCCAGGCAGTGCGACCGACATCTCCGGAGGAGTCCAACGAAGTCAAGGAGCTGCGGGTGGTGGCCGGGATGGCCACTAGGAAAGGCAGGAACGAGATGGTGGGTTTTCATCATCAGTGTTTTGGTGCCGACATGCAACATTGCCTGCCGCCGTGTTGTTTCCAGAGGATGCAGAAATGGACCAGCCGGCAGTTTGTAGCAGCTACAGCTGCTGGCGATAGGGAGAAGGAACGTTTCATCGAGTATACACATTCTAGGAGACAGTTTCTTGGTGACTCTGGCTCCCAGAAGAGCCTTATTTTCCCAGTCGGCATGGACAGACTGGCAGAAGGCTGCAGTGTGATATTAATGGCCACCAACAGATCCCCCATCAGGATGTTTAGTGAAAGGTAGGTGACTGTATGTTTGCATGGACACAATTATGAGTGGGGCTTTGTGGTAGGTGCATGTTCAGTTTCTATCTTAGGTGCTGATTTTCTGTGTGCTTATGGTCTTCTTGCTCATATTGCCAACAGACATTTAGTGGATTCTGTTTCTTTTTCCTCATTACCCTAAAATTGGCTCCTCAAACCCATTTTATTGTGTTTTAATTTACCACCCTCCAGGAGTTTATGCCTCTTTTTTATCTGAGTTTAGTGATTTTTTAACTTCTATTATTAAATTTGAGCGGATTTTATTACTTGGAGATTTTAATTTGCATATTAATGATCCCAATGACAGTTTTGCAGTTAATTTCTTGGGTATTATTGAATCTTTTAATTTTGTTTTGTGTCTATCTGGCCCTACGCATATAAAAGGAAATACTCTTGATCTTGTTTTTACACTCGGTCTTAATGTGAATAATGTTCAGACTAAGGAGCTTTATGTGTCAGACCATTTTTGTGTTCTTTTTAATTTATCAGTCAAATCAGTCTGTTACACTGGCAAGCGGGTAAAATGCTCTCGTGTCATTGACCATTTGTCAGCTGTGAAATTTCTGCTGCCTTTGACAGCAGTGTGTTTTATCCTCTGATGACGACACTGAGAGCTTGGTCTGCTCTTTTAACTCGCACTGTTCAAGCATCTTAGATGTAGTTGCTCCCTTTAAAACCAGGACTGTCCGTGCTGTTAATTCATCCCCCTGGTTCAATGATGATCTCTGTTGTTTTAGACTTAAATGTCGGAGGGTGGAAAGACTGTGGAAGTCCACTAAACTTGAGGTGCATCGATTGTACCTTAAGGAGCTGTTAATTGAATTTAACAATATGATAAAAATGGCAAGAACTTCTTATTTTTTCCAACATCATCTCCTCCAATAGTAACAATTCAAAGATCATCTTCAGCACAATAGACAGTATAGTTAATCCTGTCAGTTCTGCTCCCCCTGTTTATTCATGTAATGACTGTAACAAGTTTCTTTCCTTTTTTGTTGACAAGGTCACTGCTGTTAGGGCTGGTTTTACTCATTCCTTTCCCCTAATCCTTGATTGTCCTAACAGACAGGCCTTTTTAAGTGATTTTACCCCAATTTCTTTTGAGGATTTGTTAGTGTTGGTGAGCACAATGAAATCCTCCTCCTGCGTTTTAGATATTTTGCCTTCCTCAATGTTAAAAGAGGTAATTGGCTCAGTGGGTATGTCTTTGGTTTATATCATTAATAGTTCACTTGAATCTGGTTATGTACCCTCGTATTTTAAACATGCAGTTGTGCAACCACTTTTAAAAAAACCTAACCTTGATCCATCTGTTTTTAAAAACTTCAGGCCAATTTCTAAGCTTCCTTTTATTTCTAAGCTTTTAGAAAAAGATGTTGCCAAGCAGCTCACTGACTTTCTGATTGAACATAATATTTTTGACAAATTTCAGTCAGGCTTTCGTCAGAAACACTCGACAGAGACCGCTCTTCTGAGGGTGTCTAATGATATTTTAATGTCATCAGACTCTGGCAAATACTCTGGTTTAGTGTTATTAGATCTTACTGCAGCATTTGATACTATTGATCATTTTATTTTGTTACAAAGGCTTAGAGATTGGGTAGGTATTTCTGGAAAAAGCTCTGGATTGGTTTTTCTCCTACCTTTCTGGTAGGAGCTTTTCTGTGGCTGTTGGCTCTTATTCATCTGACTCTGCTCCTTTAACCTGTGGGGTGCCTCAGGGTTCTATTCTGGGTCCACTTTTATTTGCCCTATATATGCTGCCAATTGGTTCTATTATCAGCAAATTTAAAGGTGTGTCTTATCACTGCTACGCTGATGATTTACAGCTACTTTTCTCTTTTAAGCCTGACCATGTTGACAATTTAAAAATTATTCATGATTGTCCTGTCTGCAATCAAGGACTGGATGTCTAGTACTTTTTGCAACTTAATGCTGATAAAACTGAAGTCCTTATTGTAGCACCTGATAATCTAATTCCTAAGTTGGTTAATAGCATTGGTTCATTAAGCTCTAACGTGCGGTCTAATCTAAAAAATCTTGGTGTCATTTTTGATCAATCGATGAGTTTTGATCAGCATGTCAAATCTCTGACCCAGAGTTGTTTTTTCCACCTTAGGAATATATCCAAAATTAGGTCATTGGTTTCCTACACTCAATTAGAAATCATTATTCATGCCTTTGTTTCTTTCACGTTTGGACTATTGTAATGCTCTTTTTTACATGTCTTAGTAAATCCTCTTTACACCGCCTACAGTTAGTCCAGAACGCTGCTGCAAGATTACTAACTAGGTCCAGTAGATTCTGTCATATCACTCCTTTTTTGGCCTCCTTGCATTGGCTTCCTGTAAATTAAAAAATTGATTTTAAAGTTCTTGTTCTTACTTACAAAGCCATTCATGAAGAGGCACCTTTTTATATTAGCGACCTGCTCTCTCTAAACCACCCAGCAGGTCTCTCAGTCTTCTCATCAGAATCTATTGGTAGTTCCTAGTACTAGGCTCAAAACCAAAGGTGTGCTGACCTGTCAGACATTGGGTGGGGGTTATGTTCCCTCTAGTGGTGGTTTGCGTACTGCACCTTTAATTGTAGCTACTTCCTGTTTCTATATAAACCCTTTTTCTGTTCAATCTGCCATGATGAAAGCAATGTGAAAAATGTGCTCGCCAGAAATTTGGTTGTACTAACCTAGGAGTGGAACCAACCAGTAAGTTAATGCTGAAAATTGTTTGTAATACTTTTTAAGATGACTATAGTTTGGAATATGATGTTAAAAAAAACGCTAAATTTAAGCTATAAAAAGATCGCGATTAAAAGGTGTTAAGGCTAATCGTTGCAATGGTACTTAGCTAACTGCTGAGTCATTAGCCTTGTTAGCCCAAGTTTATATTGTGTTGTAATGGTGCTTTGTGTGAAAGCTAGTTAGCTATTCATTTGGCTATGCTTACCTGCTTACTTAGCTGTGTAGCTGTCCTCTGTAAAATAAAAATGTATTAGTATAATTTCGTAATACTTACCTGATTTAACTTACCTTAACTTTGAAGCCTGTAAAAGAAATACTACTTACCTTGGTTTGAATCTGTAAAGCAAATTACTTACCTGAGTTAAGTGCCTGTAATAAGAGAAACTGTTTATATACAGAGTGTTGTATTATTATTTCTTATGTAACATTCTGTACTATGTATATTTCATTGTGTTTCAGTTTTACAAAAAAGACAACAAGACAAAAACGATTTCAGTAAATCAGCCAACCTGGAATCAGCCTGCTGTCTTTATTGTTCGCTATCTGTCTACAATACCCAGCCGTATTATCAGGACAGAATAGTAAAATGTTGACCACGCAGCGGGGATAGGCAGCTGAAATATGGTGAACAGCACACAGAAGCAAGTCAAGATGAGCCACGCTGGTGAGGAGGACTGTCCGTCTCAGTTGGAGACAAGGTCTCAAGCCTCAAATTCACACAAGTCCTCCAGGGCATCAACCCGGTCATCTGCCAGCATCGTTGCAGCAAGAGCCAGAGCTAAGGCTGAAGCAGCTAAAGTCAAAGCATCCTTTGCAGAGAAGGAGGCAGCCATGATGAAACAAAGGGCTTCAGTAGAGGCTGCCATGATTAAAGAAAGGGCTTCAATAGACGCAAATCTTCACGTGCTACAACAAGAGAAAGAAGCAACTGCAGCATCAAGAGAGGCAGCTATATTGGAAGAAGCTGCAGCAGCAGAGCTCGATCCAAGACACAGCGACTCTCTTGGTGAGCTACAGAATCTAGCCCTTGATGATCCAATGAGACGCACACAACGCTACGTGGAAACACAGCCATTCATTAAAGAACAAGATTCACTGTATGAGTTTTTCGTGGACAGAAATGAACACAAGCCCATGATGGTTGGACACAACGTTCCTCATTCTGCCCCAAAGCCATTTGTTCCAAAGCAGGAACATTCACCTGTTATCCCTGACATTAAAAGGAAAGACACTGCAGCTGAACCCTCCAGCCTCTCATCCCAACCAGGGAAACAAATCCTCACCTCCATCAACACAAACCCATGTCTTGGCCCAGTATCTCATGAGAAAAGAGATGGTGAGCTCAGGACTCCTTACCTTTGACGACCGCCCAGAAAACTAACGGTGGCGTGGAAGGCCTCCTCCCTAGCAGCCACAAAGGAGCTTAACCCTCTCGAGCAAGAAGAGCTCAACCTACTGATCAAATGGTTGGGGCGCCTAGTCGTCAGCTTCAAGCCATGAGGATCAGGTCTGTGCATGTAAACAATCTAGACTAGGTGTGGGACGGTATGGGAGCGCTTGGAGGGAAACTTATGGACAGCCCAGAGGGGTGATTGAAAGTGCCCTAATGAAAATAATTGGACGCCTTCCCAGTCATCTCTAACAAAGAGATACACAAGCTCAGAGAGTTAGGAGACTTGTTAAAAGAGCTACAAGCTGCTAAGTCAGAGGGATTCTTACCTTGGCTCATGTATCTTGATACAGCTCGAGGGGTAAATCCAATTGTGGAGAAGCTTCCATTCTCACTTCGTGAACGCTGGATGGACACAGGGATCCAGGTACAAGGAAGTTTATCATGTGCCTTTCCCACCATTCAGCTACTTTGTGGAATTTGTATGTCTCAAGCTAAGACTCGCAATGACCCCAGTTTCGCATTCAACCTTTCCTCTACTCCCAATCAGTCAAAGGTGAGAAAGACCAAAAACACATCTACAAATCCACTGTAACAGTGAGGAAAACTGATGTCACAGCCGCAGGTGGTGCATCTCGGGACAGCACATCTGTGAAGAAAACTGAAACCGGACAAAGAATGTCCAATCCACAACAAACCACATCCGCTCACAAAATGCCGTGGGTTCCGAGGAAAGCACCTTGATGAGAGGAAAGCGTACTTAAAGGAGAACTCAATCTGCTTTAGATGTTGTGCCAGCACCAAGCACATTGCCAAAGACTGTAAGACCGCACTCAATAGCAGAGAGTGTGAGAGTGACAAGCACACTTCAGCGATGCATCCTGTCCAGCACCATGGTCGCCTCATGGGCAGGCTGGGCACTCACCTGGAATGACCAGAGCGGGGAGCAAGGAGGGGAGCAAAGCGGGGGAGGGAGAGTGAAGTGCAGCAACTCCTGTTGTCACTTCTAAGTGCACAGAGATATGTGGCGATGCACCCCAAGCCTAGATCCCTGTTCTAAAATCTGCTTGGTCAAGGTTTCCCATGCTGATAATCCAAGCAAGTCTCACATAGTATATGCTGTACTCGATGACCAAAGCAATAGGTCTGTTAGTGAAATCTGAGTTCTTCAGTCTGTTGGGTATTAACAGCAGGGCATCCCCCTACACGCTAAAACATGCTCAGGTAGAGTGGAGACTGCAGGAGGAAAGCAACCAACATCATTGTGGAATCCTCTCGATGGGAGACCAAGGTCACACCTGCCCACATTGCTGGAGTGTGAATACTTACCTGGTGACCCGGTCAGAGATCCCGACCCTGAGTGCGCACAATATTTCCCTCACCTCAGACCAGTGGCTGACAAAATCCCTGCACTTGACAACAGTGCACCCATTCTTCTGCTACTAGGCCGAGATGTTTTGAGCTTGCACAAGGTGCGAGAGCAGCGCAACGGACCACACGACTCGCCATACGCTCAGCGCCTTGATCTCGGCTGGGTCTAGAGGAGAGCTGTGTCCTGGGGTGGCGCTCACAAGACTCAGGAAGTCAATGCTTATAAGACCCATGTCCTCCAAAATGGACGCCCTTCCTTCTTTAAGCCCTGCACTAACAGCATTCACATCAAGGAAAGACCCAGTGAACTGATTCAGTGCAGCCTTCTGTTCCCAACTCGCAGTGAGGAAGCCATTCCAGAGACATGTAGGGATGGTCTTGGTGAAAGTGTGTTCCAGACAACACCAGCCGACAACAAACCAGCCATGTCAGTAGATGACAGTGAGTTTCTGAGAATAATGAAAGATGAGGTGTATATGGACAATGAAAACCACTGGGTGGCGCCACTACCCTTTCATACTCCTCGTAAGCGTCTTCCGTGCAACAGAGAGCAGGCTGCTCAAAGACTCCAATGACATAACGTTCGGCTCAGGAGACGCACACACACAGGCTCAGAGTAGTTCAAACTGTTTATTAACAACAGGGATGTTTGGGTGCGTGTCTGCGGAATGTTAATGTGTTGGTGGGTGGCGTCTGCTTCGGACCCAGAGGCAGGGAGGACGTTCAGCCGGCAACCCTATGGGAGAAATCAGACACAGGGTGATGAGCACACACCAACACGGGAGGAGAATAGGCGAGGGAAGAGAAGCTTACTTTGTTTGGGCAGATGACTGGCGCTTCAAGGATGGAAGCCCGGGAGACAGCCACCTGCAGGGCTCGGTGCAGCAGCGAGGAGAGACGAGGGACGGGATTGTCCGCCGCCGAGGAATCCACCTGTGCACAGGGGAGCAGACTGGAGAGATGAGGTAAGTGAACTTCTTACCGGAGATGAGGATGCTGAAGAGAATGTGGTAGAAGTCCATACAAGGAAATGAAGTCTACGGCTTCAGGCCGACGCTCAGGGCGAGGCGGCTTTTATCCTTCGCCGCTGACGAGTAGCAGGTGCGTGAGCAGGTGGCGCCGCTGATGAATGGCGCGGCGTGACATCCAATCCCTCCAACGCTCATTCAGGAAGAAACCTGACATGAAATACCATGTACATTTAGTTATCCTACATACCATGTAGGATAACTAAATAGACGGTATGCTGTTTCATCCCACCTAGCAACAATGCTCTGCACTGTGTGTGTTTATATATTTACATATTTATTCCATCTAGCTACAATGCTCTGCACTGGGTGTGTTTATATTTATATATCTATATATTTATTCCATCTAGCTACAATGCTCAGCACTGGGTGTGTTTATATTTATATATCTATATATTTATTCCATCTAGCTACATTGCTCCGCACTGTGTGTGTTTATATACTTGCATATTTATTCCACCTAGCTGCAATGCTCCGTACTGTGGGTGTTTATATATTTACATATTTATTCCATCTAGCTACAATGCTCTGCACTGTGTGTTCATATATTCATATATTTATTCCATCCAGCTACAATGCTCTGCACTGTGTGTCTGTGTGTGTGTGTGTGTGTGATATATATATTTTATAGTAATATGTACATATGTATATTAGCTGCTCTTGCTTGCTTGTTTTTTTTTTTTTTTTCTTGCCTTCTGATTGTTGCTCTGAGTGTTGCTATCCCTGTGCTGTTGCAATCCTGGAATTTCCCCGTTGTGGGACTAATAAAGGCTTATCTTATCTTATCTTATCTTATGAAACAGCACTTCTTTGATTTTATGCAAAAGGTCATTGACAACCAACAGGCCGAGCCAGCTCCTCCACTACAGCTCGGGCAGGAGTGCTGGTATCTGCTGACATTTGGCGTATACCACCCCCAGAAGCCGGGGAAAATAAGAGTTGTATTTGACTCCAGCGCGGAGTACAAGGGGACATCATTGAATGATGTGCTTCTCAGTGGACCCAACCTGAACAACACACTAATAGGAGTCCTATTACGGTTCAGAAGAGAACAAATTGCTGCTACCGCCGACATAGAGCAAATGTTCTATGGGTTCAAGGTCAGAGAGGACCACCGCCACTTTCTCAGGTTTCTCTGGCACAAAGATAATGATCCAGACAAGGACATCATTGACTACTGGATGACTGTGCATGTATTCGGCAACAGCCCGTCTCCAGCAGTTGCGACTTATGGGCTGAGGAGAGCTGCAGAGCAAGGAGAAGCTGAGCATGGTAGTGATGCAAAGGAGTTCATCTTCAGGAACTTTTACGTCGACGATGGGCTCACGTCATTGGCCAAGGAGCATGAGGTGATCGATCTCCTGCAGCGAACCAAGGCTCTGCTAGCTGAGAGCAACTTAAAACTCCACAAGATCGCCTCAAACAGTCCGAGGGTCATGGAGGCTTTCCCAGTGGAGGAACGAGCAAGTGACCTGAAAGATCTCGATCTGGGAGCAGACCCATTGCCCCTTCAAAGGAGCTTAGGCCTGAACTGGGTGCTCCAGACTGAATCCATCCGTGGACCTGTCAAGCACTTAAGGTCGGATAGAGGCACTAATTTCATTGGTGCATGCCGCGAGCTTCAAATCAACACTGACGATCCTGAGATCAAGAACTATCTGCAAGAGCAGGGATGTACATGGACCTTCAATGCTCCCCATTCTTCACACATGGGTGGAGCCTGGGAGAGGTTAATTGGAGTGGCAAGACGCATACTGGATGGACTGCTTGCGAAGGATGGTGCTACCCGACTGTCTCATGAAGTTCTTACAACCTTGATGGCTGAGGTTATGGCTATCATGAATGCACGCCCGCTAGTCCCAGTCTCCAACGATGCAGAGGTACCTGAAATCCTCTCACCTGCCACTCTGCTCACCCAGAAGGCAAGTGTCAGTCCTGCACCCCTGGGAGACTTCGACCTGGATCACCTCAGCCAGGTCCAGTGGCGCCAGGTCCAGAGCTTGGCGGACTCCTTCTGGAAGAGGTGGCGGTCGGAGTACCTGGCCACACTTCAACCACGGAGGAAGTGGACCTCCGAGAAGTCCAGTCTCCAGGAAGGTGACATTGTTTTGATAAAGGACAATCAAGCAAAGCGCAACATGTGGCCTCTAGGGCGAATAGTTAAGGCCATTCCTAGTTCAGACAACAAGGTCCGTAAGGTCACAGTTAAGACCTCTAGCCAAGGGGTAGTTAAAGAGTACCTTAGACCCATCTCTGATGTTGTGCTATTGATGTCACTAGAGAAGGGTAAATAGTGGTATACATGTATACCAAGCGGGGAGTGTGCTGACCTGTCAGACATTGGGTGGGGTTATGTTCCCTCTAGTGGTGGTTTGCGTTACTGCACCTTTAATTGTAGCTACTTCCTGTTTCCTATATAAACCCTTTTTCTGTTCAATCTGCCATGATGAAAGCAATGTGAAAATGTGCTCGCCAGAAATTTGGTTGTACTAACCTAGGAGTGGAACCAACAGTAAATTAATGCTGAAAATTGTTGTAATACTTGTTTAAGATGACTATAGTTTGGAATATGATGTTAAAAAAATGCTAAATTTAAGCTATAAAAAGATCGCGATTAAAAGGTGTTAATGGCTAATCGTTGCAATGGTACTTAGCTAACTGCTGAGTCATTTAGCCCTTGTTAGCCCAAGTTATATTGTGTTGTAATGGTGCTTTGTGTGAAAGCTAGTTAGCTATTCATTTGGCTATGCTTACCTGCTTACTTAGCTGTGTAGCTGTCCTCTGTAAAATAAAAATGTATTAGTATAATTTCATAATACTTACCTGATTTAACTTACCTTAACTTTGAAGCCTGTAAAAGAAATACTACTTACCTTAGTTTGGATCTGTAAAGCAAATTACTTACCTGAGTTAAGTGCCTGTAATAAGAGAAACTGTTTATATACAGAGTGTTGTATTATTATTTCTTATGTAACATTCTGTACTATGTATATTTCATTGTGTTTCAGTTTTACAAAAAAGACAACAAGACAAAAACGATTTCAGTAAATCAGCCAACCTGGAATCAGCCTGCTGTCTTTATTGTTCGCTATCTGTCTACAATACCCAGCCGTATTATCAGGACAGAATAAAAGGCGATGGAGCCTTTGCTGCTGTTGCTCCCAGACTGTGGAACTCCTTGCCTTTTGAACTTAGATCTGCACCTTCCATTGGTGTTTTTAAGAAGCAACTAAAGACCCACCTTTTTAGCCTGGCTTTTTAGCTATGTGCCGATTGTATTTTTATGTGCTTTTATTGTCTACTTTGTTTTACTGTTTTATGTGCTTGTGTTTTTATTTTGTTTTTTACCATGTTAAGCACTTTGTGACTCTGTCTGTGAATGGTGCTCTATAAATAAACTTATTATTATTATTATTATTACCCTATACAGCTTGGGGAGGTGGGCAACTAACACATGCAGATGTTTTCGCTCCAGGGGGAAAGCACCAGCGTTTGCCTTCCGAGTTTCTCGCACTCACGGTGCTGACCTTTTCCCCTACTGTAACCAAGCATGGGGTTGAGCACTTTACCACCACGAAGGGCCTGCTGGGTTTTGCACGTCTGTGCCACCTGGACACGTGTGCGAGGAATTTGCTAACTTAGAATGTCTAGGGATCATTAAGTGCTCCAACAGCCCTTGGACATCCCCGCTAAACATGGTGCCAAAGGCCGATGGGTTGCAGCGGCTGCGTGGTGACTTTGGTGGCTTGAACAATGCCACCGAACACAACTATTACCCCATCCCGCACATCCAGGATTTTTCTGTGCACGTGGGCAGAACACACATTTTTTCAAAAGTGGATCTGGTCCACAGTTACCACCAGGTCCCAGTTCATGGCGAGCACGTCCCCAAAATGGTGGTAATAACTTCCTGTGGTCTTTCGAGTTTATACGCATGCCGTTCGGGTAAAAGGGCGCAGCACAAACTTTTCAAAGGATGATGGATGTGGCGCTCTGTGACTTGCTGTTCATTTTCATTTACTTAGATGACATTTTGGTGGCTAGTGTGTCAAAGGAGGAGCACCTTGCCCATCTCAAGCAAGTTTTACAGTGGTTGGAAGCACACGGGCTGTTTGTTAATCTGGCGAAGTGTCAGTTCTGGCTGCTGGTAATCAACTTCTTGGGCCCGCGTCTTGCCAGAGGGTGCAATCCCGCTGCCAGATAAGGAACGCGCACTGTCAGATTTTCTGCATCCACAGACCATGAGGGCACCACAGGAATTTTTGGGGATGGTCAATTTTACAACCGCTTCCTCCCCCAGGCAGCCCAGCTGCTGCAACTGCTGTATGGCGCACTCAAAAAGAAGAAACCCGTGGATAGCATTGACTGGACCCCCAATCGGGTCCAGGCTTTCACAGGCGACAAAACAGTGCTCGCCAATGTGGCTTTGTTGGCCCATCCAGCCCCGTCAGTGCAGATAGCGCTCACCATAGACGCATCGGATGTCACGGTAGGAGCCGTGGTGTAGAAGTACATCTTCGGTTAATGGCAGTCCGTTGCCTTTTTCAGCCATACTTTGCGCGACAATGAGCGTAAGTATAGCACTTTCAACAGAGAGTTGTTGGCTCTTCACCTGGCTATGCTTCATTTCCAGTTCTGGATCGAAAGTCGCGAGTTTACCACATTTGTTGATCACAAACCACTAACCTTCGCGATGTCCAAAGTCTCAGAACCATGGTCGGCTCTGCAACAACAGCACCTGGCCGCAATTTCGGAGTTCACGACCGACATCCAACATGTAGCTGGTAAATTTAATGTTGTGGCGACTGCCTGTCATGTGAGCTGGTCTCTCCGGTCTATATGGGTATCAATTTTTCCCCAATGGCCGCCGACCAAACCAGGGACACAGACATTTGCATGCTCCAATCCTCAGGTACCGGATTAAAACTGGAGAGCAGGGCGGTACAAGAAGGGTGCCCCACCTTGCTCTGTGACGTTTCCACTAGTTGCCCCCACCCGGTGGTTCCGAGCTCTTGGCACCACCGCATTTTCGACTCCATCCACTCTCTTTCACATCCCGGCGTACAAGCTTCCATTAAGCTGGTGGGGTCCAAATTCGTCTGGCCCCGCTTATGAAGGGATGTGAAAGAATGGGCCGCAGTGTGCGTGGCATGCCAACGGGCTAAGGTGCACAAGCACACCAAAGCCCCCTCAAGCCTTTTCAAATTCCGGCCAGGAGGTTCGACAACATACACGTGGATTTAGTGGGTCCCCTTCCACCATCACAGGGGTTCACACACCTTCTGACAATCGTGGACGGCAATACACGTTGGCCAGAGGTGGTTCCGTTGAATTCCACCACATCTGCCAAGGTAGCCCACATGTTTTTGACATCTTGGGTCACGTGGTTCAGCTCCCCCTCGGACATCACTTCTGACAGGGGTACGCAATTTGTTTTGGAACTCTGGTCCGCGATGGCTGACAGCCTGGGGGTCAAAATCCACCACACCACCATGTACAACCTGCAAGTACAACCAACCCACAACCCGCAAGTACAACCCGCATCTATAAAGGACACAAATTGGGTTGATCGCCTGCCTTGGGTCTGACTGGGGTTGCGCTCTACACCTAAGGAAGATTTGCCAGCTTCCCTGGCAGAACTCATTTTTTTGTCAGCCGTTGCAGATCCCGGTGTAATTTTTCTCGGAGAGCCCCTCACCCAGTTCCGACCCATCCACAAGCCTTTTTCCTGGGGCAGAGGCTGGCAGCGTCCCAGGGTCAGCGCACTATTGTTTTCCCTGCACTTTTGTTCCAAAATGTTTGGAAAACGCCAAATTCGTTTTCGTTAGGTACGACGCCCACAGAGCACCACTATATCTGCTGTATGACGGTCCGTTCAGAGTGTTAGAAACAGGGGCGAGACATTTTGTGTTAGAACTTGGGAGGCGCAGGGAAACCATCTGCATAGACAGGCTGAAGTCTCCTTATGTGTTGGCAGATGAGCAGGTGGTGCTGGCCCAGGCTGTCCATCATGGACACCCACCTATGGTGGCTCTGCAGGGTGGTGTTCCCCCACAGAGAACTGTTTTCAGGAGACTAGATCTTTCTCCTCCCCACCCTTTCCCCCTCCAGAGGACTGCTGGCCAGAGACCGAGTTTTTCTCCTACCCACCTCAACAGCAAGGCACTTTGGCTGGCCCGGCGGCTCCACATCACAGCCATTATGGGCGCTTGCTCAAGCCCAAAGGACCAGAGGGTTAGAGCCCCTTCTAGGTGTTTTTTTTTGGGGGGGTGGGGGCTATGTGGTGACACAACAGGAGATCACACTCCACCTAGGACTTCGGGGAATTGGTGGAAGTAGGTGAGAAATGTAAATGGGGATAAGAAGGAAGAGCCAACGGCAGGCGCCCGAACGGCGGGGGGTAATAAACCAAATAAGATGTGCCTTTGATCCTGGTATGCCAAGCGTGAATGTGTTGTGTGGGGTGGTAGACATGGTTCACACCTTGGGCATGCTGGGAGCAAAAATATAAGATAAGATAAGATAAAATAAGCCTTTATCAGTCCCACAATGGGGAAATTCCAGGATTGCAACAGCACAGGGATAGCAACACTCAGAGCAATAATTTAGAAGATAAGAAAATAAGAGCAGTGAATATACATATGTACACACAAATATATAAATATATATACACAGTGCGGAGCATTGTAGCTGGATGCAATAAACAGCATAACCATCTATTTAGTTACCCTTCATGGTATGAATATGTACCCATGCATATTGTCACCCTCCATAGTGACTGATATTGTCCTAGTATACTGGAGGGGACCATTTGTGTAAGTCTGTTGTGTCTTTTGTATTTAATACTATTAGGTCATCACGTTTTTTTGCTATCTCTGCAAGCAGCCCTGCTTAGGTTATACAGTCTGACAGCCGTAGGTAGGAAGGACCTGCGAAACCTCTCGGTCATGCATCTAGGATGATGTAGTCTACTGCTAAATGAGCCCCTCAGTGCGTCCATTATGTCCTGCATAGGGTGGGACTCAGACTCCAGCAGAGATGACAGTTTATCCACCATCCTTCTCTCTCCTATCTCCTCCACTGGGTCAAGGCACCGCCCCAGGACAGAGCTAGCTTTCTTGATTAGTTTGTTCAGTCTCTTCCTATCGGCTGCTGTAATGCCGTTGCCCCAGCAGACCACTCCAAAAGTGATGGCTGATGCCACCACCGTGTCGTAGAACGTCTTCAGGAGTACCCCTTGTACACCAAAAGTCCTGAGCCTCCTCAGTAGGAACAGCCTGCACTATCCCTTCTTGTAGAGTGTGTCGGTATTGTGTGACCAGTCTAGTTTATTGTTCAGATGAACACCCAGGTACTTGTAGGATGTCACCATCTCAATGTCTGTTCCCTGAATGTTTACTGGTGCTGTGAGGGGTTGTCCTTGCCTGCGACAATCCACCACCAGCTCCTTAGTTTTCCTCGCGTTGATCTGGAGGCAGTTCCGATGGCACCAGTCCACGAAGTCCTGGATAAGTCCTCTGTACTCAGCTTCATCTCCGTTGGAGATGAGGCCAATGATCGCAGAGTCGTCAGAGAACTTCTGTAGATGGCAGTGTGTTGTGTTGTGTGAGAAGTCCGCAGTATAAAGGGTGAACAGGAAGAGAGCCAAAACGTTCCCTGGGGGGCCCCTGTGCTGCCGATGATCGTGTCGGACACACAATCCCGGGTTCTCACAAACTGTGGACGGTTAGTGAGGTAGTCCAGGATCCATGATGACAGGTGCTGGTCCACCCCTGCGCACAGCAGCTTGTCCTTCAGGATCATCGGTTGGATGGTGTTGAAAGCACTGGAGAAGTCAAAGAACATGATCCTCACCACACTCCCAGGCTTCTCCAGGTGGGACAGAGAACAGTAAAGGAGGAAGATCACTGCATCCTCCACCCCAATGCAATGCTGGTAGGCAAACTGGAGTGGATCCATTGCTGGTCCCACCAGGGGGCGGAGGTGAGCAAAGAGCAGTCTCTCCAGGGTCTTCTTCATGTGAGACGTCAGGGCCACTGGCCTGTAGCTGTTCAGGTCTTTGGGGTCGGAAGTCTTTGGTACAGGTACCACACAAGATGTTTTCCACAACTGTGGTACCCTCCCCAGCTTCAGGCTCAGGTTGAAGATGTGCTCCACAATCCCACACAGCTGGTCTGCTCAGGACTTGAGGAGCTTTGCGCTGATGCCGTCCGGTCCCGACGCCTTCCTCGCTTTGATCTTCCTCAGCTCCATCCTCACCTGGGTCTTAGTGAGGATCAGGTTGGGGGGTTGTGTGCTGGGAGTGGGGGGGGGGGTGTTGGTGGAGTGGGGTGTGGACAGCAGGTCTTGATGACTTTAGAGGCAGCAGTGGTTGGTGTGCAGTCGGGGGGGAGGGCGGTTGGTCAAACCTATTAAAAAACAGATTCAGATTGTTCGCCCACTCCCTGCCCCCCGTGGCCTGGGGGGAGGTATTTTGGAGACCAGAGATGGTTTTAAGGTTTCTCCAGACCCTGCTGATGTTGCTCTGTTGCAGCTTGTCCTCCATCTTCTTCCTGAAGCTGTCCTTGCCTTCTCTGATCTTCCTCCTCAGCTCCCTCTGTACGGACTTCAGCATCTCCCTGTTCCCCGACCTGAAGATCCTCTTCTTCTCTCTCAGAAGTGTTTTTATCTCAGGGTTGATCCAGGGTTTGTTGTTCGAGCAACACTGTATGGTCTTGGTGGGTACGGTGTTGTCCACACAGAAGTTGATGTAGTCCGTGATGGTGTGAGTGAGGCCATCGATGTCATCACTATGTGGATCGCAGAGCTGCTCCCAGGCAGTGGTTTCAAGACAGTCCTTTAAAGCGTCCATTGCCTCCTCAGACCATATCTTCACCATGCGCATGACCGGAGGTTGTTTGTGTACTAGGGGTTTGTACACCGGCAGGAGATGAACCAAGTTGTGATCCGATCTCCCGAGTGGGCGGAGTGGTAATGAGGTGTACGCCTCCTTAGTGTTTGCATAGAATAAGTCCAGTGTTTTATTGTCTCTAGTGTGGCATGTGACATACTGGGTGAACGTGGGCAGAATGGGGGACAGTGAAATATGGTTGAAATCACCTGAGATGAGGAGAAGAGCATCTGGGTGTTCTGTCAGCAGCCTGCCAGTTACTGAGTGAATGGCATCACGTGCTGTCCTAGCGTTCGCCATCGGATTTGCATAAATAACAGTGCAGATCATGTGTGAGTATTCCCTCGGGAGATAGGTAGGCTGCATGCTAACAGCTACCGCATGCTAACAGCTAACAACTCAATGTCTTTGCTGCAGTGATGTTGTTTAACCGTGATATGTCCCAGTCTGCACCAGCTGTTACTGATATACATTATCACTCGTCCGCCCCTTGCCTTCCCACTGTCTGGTGTCGGGTCTGCCAATATTGCGTGGAAACCCTCCTGTTTGATGTTAGCATCTGTTGCTAGTTCTGTTAGCCACGTCTCAGTAAACAACATCAAGCTAATCTCTCTGAAGACGGTCTCATAGCGGGAGATAGCCGCTAGCTCGTCAGTCTTATTGAGTAGCGATCGTACATTCCCCATAATAACGGATGGAAGGACGGGGCTGTACCTTATATTTCTCGCCCGCCGTTTTGCTCCAGCACGGCATCCACATCGTTTCTGTCTTATTTCACTCGGTATGTCGAGGTCTTGCGCTAGCATCTTGGTCCGATTAAGTGCTAACAGCTGGTCTCTGCTGTAACGTATCCTGCTAAAAACAGTGGCTCCGTCTGCCAGCTCAGGAGACATTTGGGCGACCCGTGTGTCCGTCCGATGTATAAGGTGTCGCCGGATCAGAAAGATTAGCAAGAGAAGCCAGATAGTAAATAGAAATAGGAAGAAATTGATCTGCTGTCGCAAAAAGGCAGCCTACTCATGTGGCGTCGGAAGTACGATATTGTGATGTCCATCCATTCATCCATCCATCTTTTTCCGCTTAATCCTTTTCAGGTCACGGGGGGCTGGAGCCTATCCCAGCATCTTTGGGCAAGAGTCAGGGTACACCCTGGACAGATCACCAGTCCATCACAGGGCCAACACAGAGGGACAGACAACCATTCACTCTCACAGTCATGCCTAAGGACAATTTAGAATCCCCAGTTGATGCCAATTAACCTAACTTGCATGCTTTTTTCATGTGGGAGGAAACCAGAGAAATCCCGGGGTAAACCCACGCAGACACAGGGAGAACATCCAAACTCCAAACAGATCACTGTTTGTAAGGGGCAGTGATCGAACCCAGGATCCCCCGGCCAAGGGTGAGTTGCTGGGTTGCCGCAGTGCTAACCACTCCGCCAGGTAAGGGAAAAAAACTAAACCCCAGCACAATGACAAAAAAATACCAAATACTCAGATCAAATTCAATACACGCGGGGGAAAATAAGGCAACTGTAGGACATAAAACACAAATTGCCAAGGATCCCCAAAATAACAGTTACAGAAAACAGCACAGGACAGCAAGAGAAAATTAAATCTTTGCCTACATGTTTCACAAGAAAATGGCTTCCCACCTGTGCGAATTCACCTGTGAATTTTCAAATTACCCTGCTGATTAAATCTTTGTCCACATGTTTCACAAGAAAACGGCTTCTCACCTGTGTGAATTCTCATGTGAATTTTCAAATAACCATATACAGAAAAACAGAACAATTACTGGCTCACACCTAACTACACACAGAACAAAATAAGGCCACTGCAGGACATAAGCACAAATACCCACAGATACCCAAATAACTATTACAGGAACACAAAGGAAAGCAAGGAAAAAAAACAAAACAAAACAAAAAAAACCCAGAACAGTTACTGGGACAGATCACCTCAATACCCACAGAACAAAATAGGGCAACTGCAAGACATAAACACAAATGCCCACAGATACCCAAATAACCATTACAAAGAGCACAGGATATCAAGAAAAAAAAAAAAGACAGAACAATTACTGGGACAGATCATCACCAAAGTTGGGTTCTTCTTCTTAAAGGAAAATGACCACTACCCCCCCCCAACAGTTTATGCCGACCGGCAGAGACCAGGCACCACAGGAACAGTTCAGGCGGTCTCCCCGCGTCCAACAGCTGACGGGTGGTCATGGGAGGCGGAACATGACCGGGCGGCTCACCACAGTCCAAAGCCCAGCACGTCCACTCCTCTGGTGGCCGAACCAGGTTGCCCAGCAAAACACATAACATGTCGGGTGGCCGACCTGAGGCGCCGAACCGGCGAAGCAGTTCCTCAGGTGGCCAACCCGCGTCCCTCAGCCACCAGTACCGGGGGAAAACAGCCTGCGGCGGCCTCCCTGGCAAGAACAAAACTTGGGAGAGCCGGGGCGAGCAAACAGGGACCCCCACGGCCCCCGGTGATGATGCGCAGGGGCGGTGACTCTGTAGAGGAACTAGAAGGCAAGGATGAGCCCGTACTCCGTCCGACGGCGAAGGGTCTGCAGCTCCTCCACCGTCCGCAGACCAAACTGGCGCTGCACCTCCACTGGATCCCGATTGGGTCCCGGCTGCACCCACGTCAGGCCATGATTGGGCCTCTGGCGCATCCACGTCATGTCAGGCCCCGATTGGGCCAGAACCGCACCCGCAGTGGACCCCGACCGGGCCTCTGGATCACTCATGTCGGACCCCGATTGGGCCAAAGCAGCTCCCGCGATGGACCCCGATTGGGTCTCAGCAGCCTCCACAACGGACGCCGACTGGGTCGGTGCAGCTCCGCTGGCGACCTCCGCCCCTGAACCCGGAACCTCCGATTCAGCAACTCCGACCAGCTCCATGCCGGCGACACTGCAAAAAGGCTCACAGGAAACAGAAAAACCGGGATCAATATCACCAGTAGCAACAGAACCCAGCGAGACGAGCTCGGGCGTAGCAGGCGGCTGCCCCTCACTCGCCTCCCCAAGAGGCAGGCACAAATGCTCCAAAACAGGGGACAGAGACTCAAGAGGGAGCACTTGCCTGCACTCGGGTTCTGTTGCCACCCAGGACTCCGACGATTCAGGTTCAGGGCAGCGACTTTCGTCAGCAGGCTCCAACTCAGCTGTGTCGGGCTCCGCAGCTGGCAAGATGATGTCTGCAGCCTGTGGTTCCTCCCTCGCTGATGTCCATGCCGATGACCCGTATGGCGTGGGGGCAGGGGACACTCGACCCACCGGCTCGGACCGCTCCGGCGAGGAGACCCGGGGATGCTTCATCATCGACTCAGGCTCCGGGCCGCAGTCCGCTTTTCTCCTCCGTCCTCAACGTGGCTGCAGGGCTGGATCCAGGCTTTCCAGCACAGCAGGACCCCCTCCTTATCTGACGACGTAGGCCTGGCGTCGCGGACCGCTCAATGGGGGGGACACAGAGGCAGCAGGTTTAGTTATTATCACTACAGCAGGTGGAGGGAGCTCGGGGGGCTGCGAACCCCGGACTCCGCCCCCAGGAGTCAGACAAGGCAGGTTACAATTATGGTGTAATAAATTAACTTGCACTTGCCTTTCTCCCAGAGGAGAGATGGTGCCTGCTGTAGGGGACGCTGTTCCTCCTTCTCCCCGCTGGATGGCAACAGAGGGCCCCCTGGAAGGATGAGGTGAAGCCGCTCTCAGAGGTTCGCTGACGGGCCTTGCTGGCAGCGGGTCCAGCCGGGGATTCTGCTGAGGATTGCCTGGGCCATTGCGCTGACGTCATCGTCGGCCCCCAGGTGGCGCGAACTCCTGGACAGTTCCGGGACAGGAACGGGACTCCAACGCGGGGAGCGAGGATGCCTCCTCCTCTGCTTCCTGCTCTCTTCCTCCTCCAGCCCACGGAATATCTCGCGCTGTGTAGCGAGTTCATCCCTCCTCGTCATCACCTCCGGGTGATCGTCGTAGAGGAGAGAAAGTTTGTCCAGGAGACCCTCAGCAACGTCCAGATGCCAGCGCATGTTGTCGGGGTTGTCGTCAAAAGTTGCAGCGAGGAGCGCTCCGTCTACATACTCCAGAGCGTCCGCCAGCTCGCGGTCCAGACGCCGACCGCGGCTCCTGGATGACAGCATTTTCCCCAGCGTGGACACCCAGATAGGGAGGAACAATAGTCCAATTAAAGCAAAAACTCACGGTGAAAAAGGCGTCTCGGTGTGGCGTCTCCGTTTAGACGTCTGGCGGGAGTATACTGTCATGCGGTGATCCTCGTGGATCACCATAAGACGCCAGGAATCACCGGAGAGTTTCGCAATGATGTTTATTTACAAGACAAGACGTGACACAAGACTATGAGCCGCTAAGGGCAAAAACACACACTATGAGGTACAGGAGCTTGTAGGGCTAACCCCAACCACTACGAGATAAACTATGACATAACAAGAATACGAACGAACCTGACATGAAGGTCTGACGAGGTTAGTGCGCCGACCAAGCTTGACCATGACCTGACGATTGTTTGACGATACTCCCGCAACCAGACTGCCATCAGCGCCCGCCTAATAAGCCGGACGCTAATGAGCAGTAATGACAAACAGCTGACTGACTTTGACAGCCGGAAACCCCACCAAGCGCCTTCACAATAAGAGCCCAGTGAAGCCAGAATATAACCCACAGCTGTCAAAGCCGGCAGCAAATATACATAGCCCGAGTGCGGACAGGACCGGCGCTCGGGTCGTAACAGCCAGTGGAATTTGTCATGCACGGGGAGCTAATATTACTACAATGCCGCTTTGGTATCCTGCCCATCTTATAGACGGTCGAGGAGAAGGCGAAGTTATTAGCATAGCGCTGAAATTTGGCATGAAGGGGTATAAAAACAGGACCATAGAGTGGCACATTTCTTGTGCTATTCAACCTAAGCAATTTGGTGAAATTGCGGCCAGTATAGCTGGGAATCTGGGGCAACCCACCACCAGTTTTGCTCCGCAGTGAAATATTTAGTATGCCGGATGAATGCAGGAAGACAAGTATGTCTAGAAAGAGATTGGTGTCGTTAATGGGCAGTGGCACAATGCTTGGGATAGCTGCAGCTATGGGCATTTTGGTGCACACATAGCAGCTAGTGGCATTTTCAGTTTTTGCCAAAAAATTTTACATATTGATACCATGTATTGAGTTGCAAAACATTGGTGAGGTTTCTCCCCCACCCAGAGGAAAGCAAATAAGCGTTCAAGGTCCATCTAGAGTTAGGGTCAACCTGTGCTCTTTTGCTCACTATGGGGTTCTCCTGTGTTGGTAAGAAAAAATGACAGGTTAGCAGACATATAATAAGTTCCAACAGCATCACAACAAAAGTGGTCCAGCAGCTGGTGCAGTCTTTCTCCTGGTGTCTCTGTGGGGTCTGTGCTTCGGTGGCCTGCTGTAGCAAAGGATGGTTGATGTCCTGGTCATCCATGTCTGGTGGCACTCTGGCAGGAGAACCTAACAGTATGCCCCCCCCCCCCAATCATGTGTGCCCTATCTGTTTCTCTGTTGCAAATGTTACGCCGGACACCAGAGGCGCCATCAGCAAACCTTTGCTCAGGTAAACAGGAGGGCACCTGTTGTCAAAAGAAATAAGCCTTGGCGTTACTTGGTCATCTTCTTCTCGTTCAGGTCTACAATGTAGGATGGCATTTGGGCCCCTCCACACACCAGCCTGGTCTTTATGACATCCTTTCTTGGTCCATTTCTGACATTCCTGCGGAGATGAAAGAGATTGCATAGAAATAAGGGAATCAGTAGGTGCGTTGAAGAGGAAGAAGAAGAAGAAGAAGAAGAAGAGAGAAGGAGGCGAGGGAGGGGGACAGTGGGTGGCAGAGAGAGAGTGAGCTGCAGCCTTAGCCACTACATCTGCACGTGCATTGCCCCCAGACACCAAGTCAGCAGAGGAGGTATGAGCGGTGCACTTACACACCACCACAGAGAAGGGGAAAAGGATGGCATCAAGGAGCCTGGAAACAAAGATAGAATTCTTTACAGGCATACCCGCTGATGTGAGGAAATTGCGTTCACGCCAGAGGACACCAAAATCATGGACCGTGCTAAAAGCATAGCGTGAATCAGTGTAAATGGTAGCAGATTGGCCCACTGCATGAGTGCAGGCTTCCGCCAAGGCAACAAGTTCTGCAGCCTGTTCAGAAAGATGACATGGCAAGGAACCAGAGAGCAACGTACAGTGGTCATCACACACTGCCCAACCCACTTTGTGGCGGCCCGCAGAGGGGTCAACAGATGCAGAGCCGTCAACATACAGGACAAGATCTGGGTTGGGAAGCAGAGTGTCAGAAAGGTCAGGTCTAGGAGAGGTGACAAAGTCAAGCAAGGACAAACAGTCATGGTCACAGTCTGTGTCATCGTCACAAGAAGGTGGGGGAAGATTGGTGGCTGGGTTAATTGACTGTGCAAAGCATTTGACAGTAAGGTTTGGTGATTCAAGGATGGTAGAATGATATCTAAGCCACCTTGCGTGGGAGAGATGTGATGACTTCTGTTCATTCAGAAGCAGTCCAACAGCACGAGAAACATACAGAGTGAGCGAAGAATACAGAACAATGTCACAGGATGCCTCTACAGCACGTTCTGCTGCAGCCACGGCACGTAGACAAAGTGGGAGCCCTGCCGCAACAGCATCCAGTTTACAGGAGCAATATGCGAAGGGGCGAAGTGTGTCCCCATGTGGCTGCAGGAGAACAGAGGTCATGCATCCAGATTTCTCATCAACGTACTGAACAAAGGGTTTAGATGAATCAGGGAATGACAGTGTTGGAGGAGCCAAAAGAGCTTTCTTCATGTTTTCAAAAGAGTCACCAGCAGTGGGTGTCCACTCGAGAGGGAAGTGTGAGGGACCCTTTGATGGAATGATATTACGCATTGGTCTCTCAATGCATGAAAATTCAGGGATAAAAGAGCGGCAATAGGATGCCATGCCAAGGAAAGAAAGAAGCTCCTTTTTGGTTTTTGGTTTGTCCATATGATAGAGTGCCTGTGCACGTTTTGGGGAGAGAGATTTGCCTTGATTAGAGATTTGATGGCCCAAAAACATGACCACTGGTTTGTAAAATTGCAGTTTTGGTTTTGAAGCTTTGTGGCCTTCTGCTGTAAGGTGACACAAGAGCTTCAATGAGTCTGTTTGGCATTGTGATTCAGTTGGAGCACACAGTAGAAGATTATCAACATATAGAATCAAAATGGAGCCTTCCAACAATTGGAGAGAGCTCAGAGTCTTTGAGGGCTGCGTTGTAGATAGTTGGACTTTTGCAGTAGCCCTGGGCCAGTCTGGTGAACATGTAAAGAGCCCCATTGAATTGGAATGTGAACCAAAACTGTGAGTCCTTATGGACTGGAATGCTGAAAATGCGTTTGACAGATCCACGACTGTGAAACAAGTTGAATTTGGAGGAATTTTGAATCAAAATGGTGTGGGGGTTAGGAACTACAGGCATGCGCTGAACAAAAGCAGCATTTACTACTTGAAAATCATGAACAAAATGCCATTCTGCAGGCTGGCCCTTGTCCCTAATCTTTTTAACTGGAAAAATGTGTGTCCACACTGGTGAATTGAGGGCTGGGACCACTATCCCTTTTTTTTAGAAGTGATTCAAAAACAGGAGTGATGCCATCACATACCTGAGTGGGTTGCATGCATTTGGGTCTGAAATCAGACTTTGGAGTAATAACCACCAGAGGGCAGTTTTTTATAAGCCCCACATTGTATTTGTGTGCAGCCCACAGAGATGGTGGAACACGTGAGAGCATGTGATCTTCCCATGTCTGTACAGAGGGCAAAATAACAGGTTTCATCCATCTGTACTGCCTGTTAGGATCCAACATTTGGATGAAATGCTCACAGGGAAGTGAAACCGTGTACTCTGCACGAAACATTTGCAGAGAGGGGGAGAATGAAACTGTAGTGAGGCCAGCATAGGGAAGTGGTGGGGATGGCACCCAATCATCAGCATGGTGAGCAGCAAGGGCTCATGTGCCCATGTAACACCACGCAGAGGATGGGGTTTTTGTGAGTGAAACACGTGGGTAGCTCTGTGGGACTGAAAACAGGCTAGACATAAGGGGTGTGATTGCAATCAACAAGAAGCTAAAGGCAGCAGTCCACACAACATGTGTCATTTGCAATAGTGGGGGTTTAACTTGTAACTATTGTTTTTCATATGCTGTGTCAGGGCCTTGTGAGAGATGGGATGTGCAATGCATCCTGTGCGGTGGCACGGAAACTGTGGCATGTGGCAAAAGCTTCTTTCCCAATTCAATCAAATGGGAGCTTCGCCCTTCATCTGTCAGTGCCCATTCATAAATGTACAGCTGAGATGGTATTTTAGCAAAAGTTGAGCTGGGTGTTTCAATTTGAGTTCTCTGCGAGGTGCAGGAGAGAGAGGGTGATAAACTGCACATCAAATCTTGACCTAACAGGCTGAAAGGGCACTGAGGAGAAAACAGGAACCCATGACTAAATGTTTTTCCATCCACCATACATGACAATGGTTCAGTGAAAAATTCATGTGTGAAACCGCCACTTGCCACTTGCGATGTAAGCGAGCGGAGAGTAAGAGGGGGCTTCAACCCAGGGGCTGAAGACAACACTGAATTAGTAGCCCCAGAGTCTACCATAAAATCTATCATTTTCCCTGAAACTTCTACTGGCAGAATTGGCAAATCTCTAAAATGAGAAATAGAATATGATGCAAATGTCAATACCGGCATATTGTCTGTGTGGGGTATGTGTGTGTCTGTAGCATGATTGTTATTAGCAAGCTCATGTACGACGTCTGCTGGGGGTGAAAATAAGAGAGGCACACATGTACCAGTCTTTTCTGCCTGACATTACTGTTGCTGCTGTTGGGGCTGAGGTGGTGGACTCTGCGCCGGTGATTGATATGGTTGCGTCAGGGATCCTGGATTTTGTTGCATCCAGGGTCCACGAATTCCTCGCTGAAAGTTGCCTCTGCCTTGCCCTTTCCCGCGGAAAGCAGTTCTGGGCTTTACGGGGCAATCCTTGACCCAATGTCCACCTTGTTTGCAATAATTGCAGCTGGATAGTTGTGGGCACTGGCTCATCCAGTGTCCCTCTTGCCCACAATACCGGCACTGATTAGGGCCAGCGGAGGAACCTGGGTGTGGCTGGGTTGCAGTTGGGACCCACTGGGCCATTGTCAGCAGGGACTTTTCTAGGTTACCTTCTTTGGCCTTCGCCTTCCTTTTCCAGGAGCTTTCAGACTTTCTGTGGTGGTGTTCTACACGGCGGAGTATTTCTTGTGATGTTTGAGTCTCCCAGCCAATGCATGTCTGCCTTACATCTGCAGCCAAACTAGGGAGAAGACCCGCCATAAACCACATGTTCAAATGTGTGCCATATGCTCCTTTGTCTGTCATATAGTCATCTGGACAATTTATGGCTGCTGTCCCATTAAAGCCTTTCCTCAGCCAGTGAAAATAGTCACCCGGTGGTTCGTTGTCCTTCTGCTTGCAGTTCGCCACCTTGCTCAGATCCGAGCATTTTCTACACTCCGTGATGATGGCCTCCATCACTTTAAAGAGACCGTTCTTGTATTCTCCATTGTGTGTGCTTGATGATGTGCCCCAATCCTTGTGATCCGGTCGAACATCCTTTTTAAACAAAGGCATCAACTTTGCCATATTTGTTGGGGTACAATTTTGTGCCATAATCCGTCAAAGCTCATGGAAAGTGGGGTGATATGTTTGACAGAACGCCTCCAGCTGTTCACAAAAATACAGTGGGTCATTCTCCAACTGTGGGAGTGTTGCTGCAAACTTTGATATGTCCTCTGGTGCCCATGGTCTGAACACAACTTGGGGTCCATCGGGACCCATGATTTCTACCATAGGCATAGTGGTGGACGGTTCTGGCTCAGGTTTAACAATCCCCCTTCTGCTAGCTGCTGCTGGTGGCCCGTGAATTGAGACTTCTGTCAATCTGTCGAGTTCCTTACTACCCTTGTTCTTTAGAGCAGTTGACAAGGTCAATGGGTTATGCTTACGCTCAGGCGGGGGCATATCATCTTCAAGTGTGAATGAATGTGGGTCGGGCAGAGCTGGATACAAGAGCTGCATACAAGGGTTAGTAGGATGGGGAGTGGGGGGCACAGGACGATCGTGTTCGTAAGGTGGGGGAATGGGGTCCTCAGCAGGGTGTAAGAATTGTTTTTGTGTAGTATGTGTAATTTCCCTGTTCTTCTTCTTTCTTTAATTTTCTAGTCTATTCTGGCTCTTGCTTATCCCTACGGGTCTTTGCTTCTGTCAGCCACATCTCAGCCGCGCCCTTTTCTAACTGCAACTGCATCAGCTTTTCTCTGTCCTTCTTACTTTGTTTCTTATGTGTCTGTACCTTCTGAATTTCACCATTGATCTTATCCCTCAAGGTGATAATAACCTCGGTTGAGAATGTCCCCCCCAGAGGAAATCCATCCTCGCAGATTCATTTTCCCACAAACTCAACACTCTCATGACCATAATTGTCAGTCATAAATATCACCTTCGGGTCGTTCACGCCGGAGGGACACCGTTTAGGTCTTGACCTGCAAGACCCCATTACTGACCAATACGACCGCCAGACACCACCAAACGTCTTAAGTGCATGCCTAACGTGTCCTTATCTTGACCGCTGGTCACTCCAGGCGTCCCCAGGCATGCCCCAACGTGTCTCACTGTGACTTTAGACTATGTCCCCAATCCTGTATATAACAGGAACTGTACACCGTCTTCAATTTAGTCCTGCCACGAGATCAACTCTCCGGACCCCAGAATTTGTCCTACCACGGGACTTTAACCCACTGGACATCCACAGATATTGGTCCAGTGAGGTGAACTACATAACCGACAATTTACCAATACAATTTGCATAAAGGGCACAATAAATTTTACTTACTTTAACTTTAGGAGACTTGTAAAATGGATTCTTCTGGAGAGTGTGTCACCCCTTTGTCGCCGCTGCACTCCCGTCGCCAAACTGGGCGGAGAGAGCCGAACTCCGTTCGGGGTGATCAGCCTGCGTCAACGGTCAAAGAGTGGCGATCAACTATTCCACTTCTGCACGCCAGGAATGTAACCGAATTTTATAGCACTTTATTAGTGTCCTGAAGTGAAATAAAGAGAGACGACTCTGCCAGTTGGATGATCTTTATTTCTCTGTATACAGGAGAAGAGCGGAGAAGAGGAAGTCTGCTCTCACTGTTCTGATCCTGTCAGCAGTTTGGCTTCCTTTATAGTATTCCTCTCTGCTCCATATATGGTAGCAGCCTTGAAGACAAAACCCAGGAACACACTGTTGGAGCACGTGACTCACAAGAATGTGACTTGACCTTACTCAACAAACAGTTATTTTCTACAAGGCTCACCCACTCCCCCCTGCTCTCTGAGAACGTTCTGTACAGAGGAGAGATAAGTATGCATGCTAAACATAAATTGATTGTGATTCACCTCTTACACTATGCACTCAGTGTGTAGACACTACATTACCGAGTATGTCATCTAAATCAGTAATTACACAACAGGTTAATATATAAGCAACAATTTCCCATTAACAATAAAAGATGTGAATAATAAATTGTGAATTTCTAACACAAACTTTTTCATGATATTTTAATTTTTTGAGATGTACCTGTAGTTCCATCCATGAAGCCACTACCATTCCTGTGTATATACCGATGGTCTATTTTAATTTTTATTTCAGTCATATGTTTAATCGTGTGTTCTGTAACTGTGTTTTATTCAAATTCTTCTCCCTTACTTTATTGGACATTAGCCTGGTGGAGCACCCACAATTTCGTTGTACTGTACAACTGTACAATGACAATAAAGCCTATTCTATTCTTCTAAAGAAAGAACTAGAAGGGAGGAGGTCATCATGACAAGACTTGGAGTGGATCACGCAAGCTTAAATGATACATTGTTTGTTACAGGGAAAAGGGATAATGATAATTATGCACACTGTGGCTGTAAAAAAAATGCTAGTCATATTCTTTTTAATTTCTCATTGTATTCAGCTGAAAGAGAAGCACTACAGGAGAGGATATGTGAAGCAGGATGCGAGTGGAATTTAATGGGGGTTCTGGGATCAGATGGAGAGGGAGTAAGAGCAACCAGAAAGGCTCTATTTAGCTCTATAAATGATACTGGGCTGAAAAGAAGTTGATTGCTTTCTTAGAAACTAAGAGCTGCACACTCTTGTACAGTAGGTGGCGGTTTGCACCTGACAGAAAAATCCAATTTTATCTACATTATTATTGTCACTAATAATGTATTATTATATTTGAGAAGTATCATGCCTTTCATATGCCATGTTTAATGTTTATATTTGCATTCCATATAGGATAAGTTCATATATTCTTGGCATGCTTCTGTGAGCAACTATTGGCCTTCAGAGAATTCAGTACAGGATCAGTACATGCATAAGGAATGATCTAAGCTACTCTTATAATCTCTTTGGCATGTCCTGTTTTGGGTCACAGGAATGCACAGGAACTCCTCAGCCTGTATAGATCAGTTGTATAGATAAGTTATATGGACATTCTGTTAGTTTTATGGACCTCATATCTCCAGAGTGTCTGTGACGTTTCCCTGGATAAGCTTTGATTATCAGGGTTGTCCCATTCTGTTCCTCCCCTTATCCTCATCGTCCCTCTCCTTTCTCCTACCTATATATATATATCAGACCTAAAGAATGAATTCTTTGCAGATTCTAGGTGTGCCTGAATGCCATGCTTTGTAATCTCTCCCTCAAATGGCCATTGAGGTTAAACTGGATATTTATTTTTGTAATAAATGTACATAAATCCAATTTTCCGCCTGATTTTTTGACTTTGAATAATTTAAGCTCAGAATTATTCTAACAGCACCTATAAGCTGTTTGCAATCAATCAGTAAACTGAGAGAAGAAGAAGAAGAAGCAACTGTGGTGGAACCAGAAGAGGGATCATGAGACCTGGTATGACCAGGGAATAGTGCCGTGGCCAGCAGCTGACCGGCTGGGCTCTTTTCAAGGAAGAATATGTGACCATCTCCACAGGATGAGCCCTAAAATTACTAGTCCTGCCTGAAAAGGAAAACAGCTTTGGATAGCCAGCGGGACCAGGGTAAACCTACTGTCACTGGTAGGTTCACCCACAGACAAAATAGTGACAGGTGTTGTGTAAATTTCAAGTGTGTACATTTTCTAAACACTGACAGCACTGCTGCACACTCCCGCGGGTCTGGACCCTCCTTCGGAGATCACAAACTGGTATTCAGGACAAGACGTAATTTTTACGCCTTTAAAAGCACTTTTAAATGTCCAACCTAAATAAAACTGGCTGACGAGCTAGACACTGTCTTTGAGATGTTGTCTAGACATTGGCTGATAATCATTTCTGATGTAATACTTGTGTGCACCCAACGTGTTTCCTAACGAGTTGACAGGATGTCAGCAAACGGTCTACTCCACAGGTGTCAAACTCATTCCATGGAGGGCCAAGACCCTGCAGGTTTTACCTCCACCCAGTGTCTTCAACAGGTGATTTCTCTGAATTTCTTCCTACTGATTGCTGATCAGTGAAGGGTAGTTGCGCGCGGCCAGCAGCGGCGAATTGGCAAGGACCGCCCTGGCCACTGTCGGGAGGTTCCGGAGGAAAAGGTGGGCAAAGAAGAAATGCCCGTCATCTGTGCCCATCAACGCCAACATCTTCTCCATTAATTCGACTGCCGACCCGTCTCCCAACTCGGAGCGCGTCAGGAGCCTTTCCGCTCTCTCGCAGTCTGAGAACGTGTAGCGCCGGGTCAGCGCGGTTTTGAGAGCATCATATTTGTTATGGGCTGGGGGCTGTTGGAGCAGGCTCGCCACCTGCTAAGTTGTGCATGCGTCCAGTGCTGCAACCACGTAGTAGTATTTGGTGTCATCTGCCATTATTCCGCGGAGCACGAACTGGGCCTCGGTGTGGAGGAACCAAGACTTCAGGTCGTGTATCCAAAAGTCTGGGAATTTGGCCGAAACAGCGCAGGTGTTGCTGGCACCTCCTGTCCGGGTCGTCTCCGGGGTGTTCGCCTCGAGTTCCATTTTGCGTCAAGGGTCACCAGTGTGGAGAGAGGAATAATCAGGCAAGGTGGTCTAGAGCAGAGCAGACTTTATTAATCTCTCTCTCACATTCACAAGAATCACAAGAATAAGAACAGGTCACGGGAACCTCTCCTTTTATAACATACAACTTGCTCTGCGCCGTGTGGTGCTGCATTAACATGAATGCATTTGCCATTCCCATTCCCTTTGTCACTGTTCTCATCAACACACAAATCCCCCCTGGCAATTCCCCTTGTCACCCAGCACATTAACATGCAGATCGGAGGAGGATGCATATCTTCATGCGAAAACCATAGACAGTCCTGCACCTCTTGTTATGCATCTCGTCCTGCCATGCCCTTCCGTCTGAGTGGAAACATACTGAGTGGATTCCCACAATGTAAATGAGACCCAGATAAATCATCTCAAAACTTTTTTCCCCATTAATGTGACCTATATGTAACCTAGCTGAGAAAATGACCCTTTTTTTTTCTCAGATGTCAATTGTATTAATACAATTGTGTGATTTTATTTTGAAAACCGACTATCTTGGGGAAGAGGAAGTGCGATCCTCATCATCCAACTTTTAAATTTCCGTTTCATGGTCACGTTGGGTGATCTGGGTCTTTCCATTCGTTGAGAGCGATATTAGCCCCGCCTTCCGAGTAGAGGCAGCAAGCGCGCACTCGGGTTTCACTCTTTCACAATATGAGCGCGGACGAGAGAGGTTGTGAAGCGGTCTGATTCACACAGATACCTCTTCTTGGTGAGTTTCATTCAGAAAGATGCTATAAATGGATCTAAACACTCTCCAAACGCTAATTTGCAACCTTTATTATCCTAAGTTGACGGGAGCACGAGCATGAGGGGCATTGTGGCTGTGTCCTTTGCTGTATTCACACTGATGCCTCATCTTGGTGAGTCAGATACATGCTAATGTTATGCTAATGTTAGCGCTATGCTAATGCTAATCGCGAGTGGATTTTTTCCTGTTTAAAAGCAATGGAAAAGGCTGTCTTTGTGTCTGTATGGTTTTCCTAAATGTGATTTCAGTTCCCAACAGTATGCTGAAGTATTTTTAGTTCATATGCACTATTTCTGTCAAATGCAATATGTAGTTTGATGCTAAAAGCACATGGTGTTGGTCTACTATGTAAATCCATAGGTTATGCTAAACCCAGTAGCTCAGACAGGGTTTTACTGATTTTAAAAGGAAATGTTGGAAGTAATAGGACGGTATATTCCCTGGTTATGTGATAGATTAATTGTATTTCATTTCATGATTTACAAAGACAAGGTTAAAAGGGATTAATCATAATTTCATGGTTAAATGATGTAGAGATGAACAGAGGAATTCATTTAATTGGTTACATGAAAAAAAGGGTATTTAATGTGCTACCAGAGAGATTGTGAGAAAAAAGAACACACACATGTAAGATGTAAGATGTGAAATGTAAGATATTACTATATTGCTGGATTGTGATAATAGTAATATGAGATAAGAATTTAAACACTAAGCTATGGTGTTATATAAGAAGGGATTGGAAGACGAATAACTCTAGCTGTAAACAATAATACCATTATTGTCGTGCAGGCTAGGTTTTTTTTGGTTGCCGACCAAAAACCTTCTGGATCCTGGATTTTCTCCGAATGGAGATGGCGAGCCTGACCCGAGACTGAACTGAGATTGATCTGAGATCTAACCAAGATCTCGATTGAAGAGCACCCTTCCTCTCTCCAGTGCCCAGGATTTAAAGTGGTAACAACCCAAGTCGCCGCTTTAAAAGAGGAAAAGAAACCTGAGTCTGGAGATATAAGATATCTTGACTGGTCAAACGACTAACCCGAAAGGACAAACAAACACTGAGCTCAGTAGGACATCTTTGGGGTTTTATTTCATACCGGCCGTTGTATATTTGTATAGTGGTAAATTGTCTGTATATATTGCTCACTTTTTCCCTATGCATCACTGTGTGATGCCATCATGTCAATATGGACCAAACTCTCTGAGGAATGCTTCCAGCACCTTGTTGAATCTATGCCACGAAGAATTGAGGCAGTTCTGAAGGCAAAAGGGGGTCCAACCCGTTACTAGCATGGTGTACCTAATAAAGTGGCCGGTGAGTATATATAAATGATATATTCCAAGTTTCTAAATTATTAAAAATAATATTATTTGCTGATGATACTAATATATTTTATTGTGGAAATAATTATAATCAACTAATTCATTCTCTAAATAATGAAATAAGCTAAAAAAAATGGATGGATTGTAATAAATTATCACTAAATATAGATAAAACTAAGGTAATGATATTTGGTAACTGTAAAAATAAAGAAGGTATACACATTCATATAGATAATGTAGTTATTGAAAAAGTTAAGGAGATCAAGTTTTTGGGTGTAATACTGGATGAAAAAATTAGTTGGAAACCACATGTCAGATACATACAAAATAAAGTTGCAAAAAATATTGCAATTATAAATAAAATTAAGCAGGTCCTAGATTATAAATCACTTCATATTTTGTATTGTTCATTAGTACTTCCATACTTGATTTATTGTATAGAGGTTTGGGGTAACAGTTATAAAAGTAAACTTAATTCATTGATAATATTACAAAAAAAGGGCAGTCCGTGTTATACACAAAGTCGGGTACCTCGAACATACTAATTTGTTGTTTTTACATTCGAAGTTATTGAAATTATGGGATCTGATTCATTATTACACAGCACAATTAATGTTTAAAGTTAGTAAAAACCTCTTGCCACACAATATACAAAATCTTTTCAGGGAGAGAGAAGGGAAATATAATTTACGGGGGAATACAAAATTTAAAATGCACTTAGTAAGATCTACACGGAAGAGTTTTTGTGTGTCTGTGTGTGGGGTAAAATTGTGGAATGGGTTGGGGGAGAAACACAGGCAATGTCCAAACATCCACATATTTAAATCAACATATAAAGAAATGATTTTTGAGCAGTATGAGAATGAAAGGCAGTGATGTTACATTGTGTCTTCAGTGAGGGAAGGTTGTTGTTGTGTTATGGTGATTGTGAAGGTCATGGTGTTGTCTGTGTTTGTATTGAACATGCCAGAAGTGTATGTTTATTGTTGTTGTAACATTGTTGGATGTTGGTACTGTTGTCAATATGGACTGTCATTGTTGTGTCATTTTTGTTGTATAATTTGACTATGGGTGTATTAAGGTGAATGTGGTTGTGGGATAATGATGATTATGAGTAATACTGTAATTTATTTGTTGGGTATGGAAAAGGGGTGGGACTATATAAGAGTTGGCTTCTTCCCACTCCTTTTGAACATTTTATTTTTGGTTTGTTTTTTTGTTGTGTTTTGAACTCTCTTCTTTCTTTTTTTTTTAAGAATGTTCAAATAAAAATCAATGTCAATGTCAATGTCAAAAAGTGAAGGACTGCATCAATAAGAAGAAGATGGCTTTTAAAAACTAAAACTGGGTTGATGTGGCAGAAGCGCAAAAAGAAATAAATTGCTGAAGAACAGAGAAAAGCATCAGGTGTGGGGATCATGAAATGATGAGACTGGATAATTTCTCAGTACGGTTTATTCATCTCAAGTCCCCAGCTCTCTCTCTCTCAGTCAGGAAAAAAGAGGAAGAGCTGCGGTAAACCCACATACATTTATACCCACACATCAAACACAGAATCACACAATCAAGTCACATCCTTCTATTTACACTTAATCCCTCCAAAGTCCTCTTTGCTCTTCTGTCTGACCCCAGGAGGTCAGACAGTCCTTTCAGGCTCTCGCTCCAGATCCTGACTTCCTCCCAAGTCTGCAGGTGGTCCAGACTCATTGTCCATCTGAGGCGTGATGTCAATACACACCGCAAGCTTAAAGTCCTTCTATGCTTGGGTCTCTGCAGTGAAATATGTGAGCTACATAATGTTACAATTATGGGCGCTACATCACTCCCCCCCCAAACGCCAAAGCATGGACACACTCGAAAACCGTATCCTAATGGTAATACAGCATATGTCACACCCCACCTGCGGAATTTACAGCACGGCCTACACAGTTTGATCGAAACACACATCACTCTGCCCGTAGTCTGGGCTTCAACCTCCTCCCAAACTTGCTGTACGCAGGTTTCACAGTCTGTGTTGTGCCGTCCTGTGGCGAATCTGTGGAATGAGGGGGAGAAAGGTTATTTGTCCCCTGCGGGGGCTCCAGGGGCCATTCCCTGGGTGGTCTGCCGCGTCGAGGCGTCCTCGCCGGTCGTACAGACTCGTCATGCAACACAAAGGCAGGCTTTAATCTATCAATACTGATTGTTTCTTTCCTGCCCCCCAAATCTAGCACAAAATACCTCTCCCCGGTTTCCAGCACTCGAAATGGACCGTCATATGGTGGGCGGAGACTGTGTCGCTGAGCGTCGTGCCTGACAAAAACAAATTCAGTGTTTTGTAAAGACTTGGGAACAAAAACACGCAGAAAAGTGTGATGAGCGGGGCCCGGGAGCATTTCTGCCCCCGTGCCAATCAGAGGTCCCCGCTCCGGGGGGCGCCCTGGTGCCGCATGGGCTGGTAAGAACTCGCCAGGCAGCCTGAGAGGTTGCGCAAAAACCAATTCTGCGGGTGAGGCATCTAAGTCCTCTTTGGGTGCTGAACGCAACCCCAATAAAACCCATGGTAGTTTGTTTACCCAATCTGCATCCGTGAGCGACGCTCTGAGGGCTGCCTTCAAAGACCTGTGAAAACGCTCGCATAAACCGTTGGTCTGGGGGTGATAAGCGGTAGTGCGGTGGACTGCCACTCCTAAGCCACTGGCCATTGCTGACCACAGCTCCGACACAAATTGAGGTCCCCTATCGGATGTAATGTCCGACGGAACCCCGAACCGCGCTACCCAGGCCGTTAAAAAAGCGCGAGCCACCTCTGCCGCTGTGGTCGACGTTAACGGGACCACTTCCGGCCAACGTGTGGTTCGGTCCACCATTGTCAAGAGATGTGTGAACCCTTGTGACGGCGGCAGGGGGCCAACTAGGTCTACGTGTACATGATCGAATCTCTTAGCCGGAATGTGGAACGGTTCTAAAGGGGCTTTCGTGTGCCTGTGGACTTTGGCCCGCTGGCAAGCCATTCAGGCTTTTGCCCACTCTTTCACGTGCTTGCACAGGCTCGGCCAAACAAACTTCTCCGTTACCATTTTCACCGAAGCACGTACTCCCGGGTGCGCCAGGGAGTGCACCGCGTCAAAAACGCGACGGCGCCACGCGGCCGGTACCACCGGGCGCAGTCGCCCGGTGGATACGTTGCAGATTAGAGGGGGTGAACCGGTTTGTAAACTTTTGCTCTCCAGCCTCAACCCTGTTGGTCCAGACAGGAGCGGGCACACGTCTGCGTCTCCGCTCTGCTCCGCTGCCATGGCTGCATAATCTATCCTCACGTGAACAGGGGCCGCGTGCGCGTCCGCACTGTTACCCCGCCCCGCGTCTGCAGTAGTACAACCCGCTTCCGCGAGGACAGGCGCTGTTACCGCGCATGAGAGACAGTCTGCTACTATGTTGAGTTTACCGGCTACGTGCTGAATATCGGTGGTAAATTCCGAAATTGCGGCCAGCTGTCTCTGCTGCCGTCCTGACCACGGTTCTGAAATTTTGGACATTGCAAAAGTGAGCGGTTTGTGGTCAACAAACGCAGTGAAACGTCGCCCCTCCAGCCAGAACTGGAAATGGTGAATGGCCAGGTGGAGCGCTAGCAGCTCCCTGTCAAACGCGCTGTATTTCCGCTCAGCATCGCGCAAGGACCTGCTGAAAAAAGTGAGCAGTTGCCAAACCCCGGCGACTTGCTGCTCTACAACGGCCCCTATGGCCACATCTGACGCGTCGGTGGTTAGCGCTACGCAGGCTGATGGGTCTGGGTGAGCCAGCAGTGCTGCGTCTGCCAGTGCTTTTTTAACCTCTGTGAATGCGCGCTCCCGCTCCGGGGACCACTCGATCGCATTGGAGGGCTTCTGCTTTTTAAGCGTGGCGTATAACGGTTGCATAAGCTGCGCTGCGTGGGGTATGAAACAGTTATAAAAATTTACCATTCCTAAAAACTCTTGCAATGCTTTGACCGTTTGTGGCTGGGGAAACTCCGCCACTGCGCGTACTTTTGCCGGCAGAGGGACTGCTCCCTCTGGGGAGACGCGGTGTCCTAAAAAATCGATTTGCGCTAAGCCAAAATGGCATTTGACTGGGTTGATTATCAACCCGTGCGCTTCCAACCTCTGAAAAACCGTGGTGAGGTGTTTTTCGTGTTCCTCCTCGGAGGCACTGGCGACTAAAATATCGTCCAAGTAGACAAAAATGAAAGGGAGGTCGCGCAACACGGCATCCATCATTCGTTGGAAAGTCTGCGCGGCGCCTTTAAGGCCAAAAGGCATGCGTAAAAATTCAAAAAGTACAAACGGGGTTATTACCGCTGTTTTGGGAATGTCCTCTGGTCGAACCGGGACCTGATGATAACCGCGGACCAGGTCTATTTTAGAAAAAATGCCCGCCTTTGGTAAGTGCACTGAAAAATCCTGGATATGCGGAATTGGGTAGCGGTCCTGCGCTGTGGCACTGTTTAACTTGCGGTAATCACCACAAGGTCTCCACGAGCCGTCAGCCTTAGGCACCATATGCAGCGGGGAGGCCCAGGCGCTCTTCGAGCGACGAATTATGCCCAACCTTTCCAGGTTGGCGAACTCCTCGCGCGCAATGGAGAGCTTAGCTGCGTCCAAGCGCCGAGCTTTCGCAAAAACTGGTGGGCCACTTGTGGTGATAAAATGTTCCACCTCGTGCTTCGCAACCTTAGCTGAAAACGTGGGAACTGTGAGTGCTGGGAACTGGGTTAGAAGAGTGTGAAACTTACCGCCTGCTGTGGCGACGTTGGTCTGTACTGGCGGCGGGGACACTCGAGCTGCACAAGGGATAGAACAAAAGGAGAGTGCATTTACTAGGCGTCTATTAACCAGATCCACTAACAAGCCATGTGAGCACAAAAAGTCAGCACCTAACATGTTGAAACTCACCGCCGCTACTATGAAGGTCCATTCATAGGTGCGGCCGTGCAAGGACAGGCGCAGAGTCCTTTCCCCGAAAGTTTTGATAGACGAGCCGTTCGCCGCCGTTGCCCCGTCCCTGCGGGGCCCAGCCACCCGATCCGCATAGGTCGCGGTGATGAAACTCCTCTGGGCTCCGGTGTCCACGAGGAATCGTTGCCCGGAGCCCGCGTCTGTCAGATAAAGCAGCTTGTTCTGTTCACCGAGAGTCGAAGCTGCTAACGACCCCCGGCCCGGGCGTTTCCTTGTTTTCTTGAAACTGAACGGCGGAATGCATCTGTACGCCTTCTCAGCGAAGCGTCGATGGTAAAAACAGAGGCCGTCACCTCCTCTGCTTCGGGACCGTGCCGCTGCCGTCGTCGCTGGGGTTGCTTCTGCTGCCTCTGCCTCTGTGCGGCTGCTGCACCAGGCTCCGCACACACCGATCTGCGCGGCTGTCGAGTCTTGCGATGACATTATGAAACTCTGTGTCATCTGCTGATATTCCCCCAAGCACGAACCGCGATTCCGCGTGTTGGAACCACGAGTGCGGGTCGTCTTGCCAGAACTCGGGGAGCTTAATCGAGCCTGTGCTCAGCATCGTACGTCTTGGTCACCATTGTGGGGATCATGAAATGATGAGACTGGATAATTTCTCAGTACGGTTTATTCATCTCAAGTCCCCAGCTCTCTCTCTCTGTCAGGAAAAAAGAGGAAGAGCTGCGGTAAACCCACATACATTTACTGTATACCCACACATCAAACACAGAATCACACAATCAAGTCACATCCTTCTATTTACACTTAATCACTCCAAAGTCCTCTTTGCTCTTCTGTCTGACCCCAGGAGGTCAGACAGTCCTTTCAGGCTCTCGCTCCAGATCCTCTGACTTCCTCCCAAGTCTGCAGGTGGTCCAGACTCATTGTCCATCTGAGGCGTGATGTCAATACACACCGCAAGCTTAAAGTCCTTCTATGCTTGGGTCTCTGCAGTGAAATATGTGAGCTACATGTTACCATTATGGGCGCTACACAGGAAACAATTGAATATAGTTTTAGCCTGATGAATGACAAAAAACTTTGGGAAAGCATGAAGCAAATTATCACTATGAATCCTGTGAAGAAACGGATCATAACTGTGAATGACCTTGAAATAGCTAATGATCTGAATCACTTCTTTTTAAGATTTGATGCTTAGAACTCACCTTTTCAATCCATGATTGAGGGTTAAGACTCAGTTTCTTGTGATCCTGACAGTGTGCTCATCGACTCAAAACAGGTTCAAGTAATTTTTAGAAATGTCTGTATTAAGAAATCCATGGGCCCTGATGGTTTGACTGCTTCTCTGTGAAAAAGATTTTCATCTGAATTAGCTGATGCTTGGTACCCTGTTTTCCAAAAATCCATACAGTCACACAGTCCTAGAGCTGTGGAAGAAATCTATAATCGTTCCTGTACCAAAAGTATCCTGTTGTGGGGAGCGTGAAATGACGAGACTGAATTATATTTTATTCCAGTTTATTCAGACATTCATTTCCCCAGCCTGCTCTCTCCCAGAAGCAGGAAAGAAGAGAGCGAGCCACATCAGAATCTCACATTTAAACCTTTCCCCCACACAGACTTCACCCACGCAGGGGAGATCACATAACCTCGTCAAAACCCTTTATTGACATTTCTCCCCCTTCTAGTCTTCCGTCTTCTACCTGGGTCCTGGAGGTCAGGAAGTCCTTTGTTCACCCCCTTGTCCTCTCTCGTTGTCCTCCGCAGGTGGTCCAGACTTACTGACCTCTTCATCGTGAGGTCAATCCACATATGTGCTGTCAGCATCACTCTTATGTTTAACCATATGCATGCACAAATACACAGCCATATAACCCCCCCCCCCAAACGATGAAGCATGGACGATACTTTAAAAGTCAGTGAACATGTTACTATCCACAGTACAATCAACATCAAACACTCAGTCTCTGCGCCGCCTGGGCTTCAACCGTCTCCCGAATCTGCTGTAAGCTGGCCCCGCCTTGCCTGCAGCGCCCTTCTGCCCAGGCTCTGTTGACTGAGGAAGAGAGTGGTTATTTGCCCTCTGCGGGGGCCCCGAGGCGCTCCCCCTGGGGTGTCTGCCACGTCGAGGTGCCCTCGCGACCGGTACAGACTCGTCCTTCATGACAAAAGCAGGTTTTAATCTGTCAATACTAACTGTCTCCTTTCTACACTCACCGGCCACTTTATTAGGTACACCTGTCCAACTGCTCGTTAACACTTAATTTCTAATCAGCCAATCACATGGCGGCAACTCAGTGCATTTAGGCATGTAGACATGGTCAAGACAATCTCCTGCAGTTCAAACCGAGCATCAGTATGGGGAAGAAAGGTGATTTGAGTGACTTTGAACGTGGCATGGTTGTTGGTGCCAGAAGGGCTGGTCTGAGCATTTCAGAAACTGCTGATCTACTGGGATTTTCACGCACAACCATCTCTAGGGTTTACAGAGAATGGTCCGAAAAAGAAAAAAATATCCAGTGAGCGGCAGTTCTGTGGGCGGAAATGCCTTGTTGATGCCAGAGGTCAGAGGAGAATGGCCAGACTGGTTCGAGCTGATAGAAAGGCAACAGTGACTCAAATAACCACCCGTTACAACCAAGGTAGGCAGAAGAGCATCTCTGAACGCACAGTACGTCGAACTTTGAGGCAGATGGGCTACAGCAGCAGAAGACCACGCCGGGTGCCACTCCTTTCAGCTAAGAACAGGAAACTGAGGCTACAATTTGCACAAGCTCATCGAAATTGGACAATAGAAGATTGGAAAAACGTTGCCTGGTCTGATGAGTCTCGATTTCTGCTGCGACATTCGGATGGTAGGGTCAGAATTTGGCGTCAACAACATGAAAGCATGGATCCATCCTGCCTTGTATCAATGGTTCAGGCTGGTGGTGGTGGTGTAATGGTGTGGGGAATATTTTCTTGGCACTCTTTGGGCCCCTTGGTACCAATTGAGCATCGTTGCAACGCTACAGCCTACCTGAGTATTGTTGCTGACCATGTCCATCCCTTTATGACCACAATGTACCCAACTTCTGATGGCTACTTTCAGCAGGATAATGCGCCATGTCATAAAGCTGGAATCATCTCAGACTGGTTTCTTGAACATGACAATGAGTTCACTGTACTCAAATGGCCTCCACAGTCACCAGATCTCAATCCAATAGAGCATCTTTGGGATGTGGTGGAACGGGAGATTCGCATCATGGATGTGCAGCCGACAAATCTGCGCCAACTGTGTGATGCCATCATGTCAATATGGACCAAACTCTCTGAGGAATGCTTCCAGCACCTTGTTGAATCTATGCCATGAAGAATTGAGGCAGTTCTGAAGGCAGAAGGGGGTCCAACCCGTTACTAGCATGGTGTACCTAATAAAGTGGCCGGTGAGTGTATCTCCCAAATCTAGCACAAAATGCTTATCACCTGTCTCCAACACTCTATATGGCCAATCGTAAGGCGGTCTGAGTGTTGACCTTGGTGCCTCGTGCCTGACAAAAGCAAACTCAGCATTTTTCAAAGCTTTGGGAACAAAAACCCGTGGAAAAGCATGATGAACAGAGCCCGGGAGCACGTTCGCTCCCGTGCCGACCAGCGGCCCCAGAGCAGGGAGGGGTGGGGGCTCCGGGTGCTCTGGTAGGAACTCGCCTGGCAGCCTGAGAGGTTGTGCGAACACTAGCTCCGCTGGGGAGGCGTCTAAGTCCTCCTTGGGCGCAGAACGCAACCCTAATAAAACCCATGGTAGTTTGTTTACCCAATCTGCATCCGTGAGTGACGCTCTGAGTGCTGCCTTCAAAGACCTATGAAAGCGCTCGCATAAACCATTAGCCTGAGGGTGATACGCAGTAGTGCAGTGAATTTTGGCTCCTAAGCCGTTGGCCATCGCTGACCAAAGCTCGGAGACGAATTGCGGCCCTCTATCGGACGTAATATCCGAAGGAATGCCAAAACGCGCTACCCAAGCCGTTAAAAAAACGCGAGCCACCTCCGCGGCCATGGTCGTCGCCAGCGGGACCACTTCCGGCCAACGTGTGGTGCGGTCCACCATTGTCAAAAGATGTGTGAACCCCTGTGACGCCGGTAGAGGGCCCACGAGGTCAACATGCACGTGGTCAAACCTTCTGGCCGGGATGCGAAACGTTTCTAACGGGGCTCTTGTGTGCTTGTGGATTTTGGCCCGTTGACAGGACATGCAGGCCTTTGCCCACTCCTTCACGTGCCTGCGCAGGCTCGGCCAAACAAACTTTTCCGCTACCATTTTCACCAAAGCACGCGCTCCTGGGTGCGCCAGCGAGTGGACCGAGTCAAAAACGCGGCGGCACCACGCAGCCGGAACTACCGGGCGTGGGCGCCCAGTCGACACATCGCAGATTGGGGGGGCGTACCGGTTTGTAAACATTTGCTCTCCAGCCTTAACCCTGTTGGTCCAGACTGGGGCGCGCGCACGTCTGCGTCCGCAGCCTGCTCCGCCGCCATGGCCGTGTAATCTATACCTACGTGCACTGGGGCTGCGCGCACTCCCGCGCTGCTGCGCGGTCACGGCGGGTTGGTCCGCCTCTGCGTGTGCCGGCGCCGTGACCGCACGCGAAAGGCAGTCTGCTACCGCATTGAGTTTACCCGCTACGTGCCTAATGTCAGTGGTAAATTCTGAGATTGCGGCCAGCTGCCTCTGCTGCCTGCCCGACCACGGATCTGAAATTTTGGACATGGCGTATGTGAGCGGCTTGTGGTCGACGAAAGCGGTGAAACGCTGTCCTTCCAGCCAGAACTGGAAATGACGAATGGCCAAATGCAGCGCCAACAGCTCCCTGTCGAACGCGCTGTATTTCCGCTCGGCCACGCTTAAGGATTTGCTGAAAAAAGCCAGTGGCTGCCAAACTCCGGCAACCTGCTGTTCTATAACGGCCCCTATGGCCACAGCTGAAGCGTCTGTCGTTAGCGCGATGTGTGCCGCTGGGTCAGGATGAGCCAGGAGCGCAGCATCAGCCAAGGCCTTTTTCACCTCTGTGAACGCGCGCTCCCGCTCCGGGGACCATTCAACAGCGTTGGTTGGTTTTTGTTTTTTGAGCGCGGTGTATAACGGCTGCATGAGTTGAGCTGCGTGGGGCAGGAAACGGTTATAAAAATTCACCATCCCCAAAAATTCCTGCAATAATTTGACCATCTGTGGTCGGGGAAAATCTGTCACTGCGCGCACCTTATCCGGTAACGGAACCGCCCCTTCTGGGGAGACACGGTGGCCCAAAAAATCGATCTGCGCGATGCCGAACTGGCACTTGGCTGGATTAATTATTAAGCCGTGCTCTCCCAACCTCCTAAAGACCACGGTGAGGTGCTTTTCGTGTTCGTCCTCTGACGTACTGGCAACTAAAATGTCATCCAGGTACACAAACACGAACGGGAGATCGCGTAACACGGCGTCCATCATTCGTTGGAACGTTTGCGCCGCCCCTTTAAGACCAAACGGCATGCGTAAAAATTCAAAAAGTCCAAACGGGGTTATTACCGCTGTTTTAGGAATGTCCTCCGGCCGGACTGGAACTTGATGGTAGCCGCGAACCACGTCTATTTTGGAAAAAATGTGCGCCCCCGCTAGATGTACTGAAAAATCCTGGATGTGTGGGATGGGGTAACGATTGTGTGCTGTGGCATTATTCAGCCTGCGGTAATCGCCGCACGGTCTCCAGGAGCCATCAGCTTTCGGCACCATATGCAGTGGCGAGGCCCATGGGCTTTTTGAGCGATGAATAATGCCCAGCCTCTCCAGGCTGGCGAACTCCTCGCGCGCTAAAGAGAGCTTGGCAGCATCCAAGCGCCGAGCCTTCGCAAAGACGGGGGGGCCAGATGTAGTGATAAAATGCTCCACCCCGTGTTTTGCGACCGTTGCTGAAAAAGTGGGCACAGTGAGTGCTGGAAACTGGGTGAGGAGTGTGTGAAACACCACCTGCTGCGGCGACGTTGGTCTGTACTGGTGGCGGGGACACTGGAGCTGAACAGGGGAGAGAGTAAAACAAGAGTGCATTTACCGGCCGCCTATTGGCAAGATCAACTAACAGACCGTGCGAGCACAGAAAATCAGCTCCCAACATGTTGAAACTCACCGCCGCTATGACAAAAGTCCATTCATATGTGCGGCCATGCAAGCATAAAGACAAGGTCTTCTTCCCGTAGGTGCTGATGTTCGAGCCGTTTGCTGCCGTTGCTCCACTTCCACGGGGTCCAGCCAACCGGTCAGCATACGTTGGGGTGATGAAACTCACTTGGGCTCCGGTGTCTATGAGGAAATCTCGTCCGGAGCTCGCATCTGTGATGTAGAGCAGCTTGCTGCTTTCACCGAGGGTCGAAGCTGCTAACGACCCTCGGTCTTGCCGTTTCCCGAACTCTTGAAGCTGCAGGGCGGCACACACCGGCGTGCCCTCTCGGCGAACCTCCGATGGTATAAGCAGAGATCCTCTCCTCCGCTGTGTCGGGGCCGCGCCTCTGCCGCTGGACCATCGCCTCCACCGCGTCGTGGCCGCGCCGCTGCCATTGTTGGTAAGCTTGGGTCCGCTGCCTCTGGCTCCCCGCTGCCTTGGGTTGCTGCTGCGGTTGTCTGCCCGCCGCAGGCGTCCAGGATCCTGTCTGCCGCCTGGGCCAGCTCCCGGAAATCCTCCTGGGTGTGACAACTTATGCCGGCCAGCGTCCCTCTCATGTGCGTCGGGAGGTTGGTGAGGAAGATGTACTGGAAAAGGAAGTCGTCGTTGTCTGACCCCCTCAGCTGTAGCATATCTTCCATAAGGGCGCTCGGCCTGTGTCCTCCTTGGTCGAGCAAAGCCAGGATCCTCCTAGCCCTCACTTCGGCTGAGGGCGTGAAAAACTTGATGAGGGTAGCTTTCAACCTGCCATATCTGTCGGTGGCGGGTGGCTGCTGCACGCACCGAGCCGTGCGGTTATCCAGCTTAGCGATGACATGGTGGAACTTCGTGTCATCCGCTGTTACCCCTGCGAGCGCGAACTGTGACTCCGTTTGTAGGAACCACGACCGTGGGTTGTCCTGCCAGAATTCCGGCAGCTTGACGGCTACGGCGCTCGCCAGGGCAGACTCCAGCGAGTCCGGAGCGTTGAGACCTTGTCCAGTCATTCTCAACCTCGGTAGGTCACCAATGTGGGGAGCGTGAAATGACGAGACTGAATTATATTTTATTCCAGTTTATTCAGACATTCATTTCCCCAGCCTGCTCTCTCCCAGAAGCAGGAAAGAAGAGAGCGAGTCACATCAGAATCTCACATTTAAACCTTTCCCCCACACAGACTTCTCCCACGCAGGGGAGATCACATAACCTCGTCAAAACCCTTTATTGACATTTCTCCCCGTTCTAGTCTTCCGTCTTCTACCTGGGTCCTGGAGGTCAGGAAGTCCTTTGTTCGCCCCCTTGTCCTCTCTCGTTGTCCTCCGCAGGTGGTCCAGACTTACTGTCCTCTTCATCGTGAGGTCAATCCACATATGTGCTGTCAGCATCACTCTTATGTTTAACCATATGCATGCACAAATACACAGCCATACTGTCCACAAAGAACAAGGCACTTTAGGCCTGTTCCATTAACATATACTGGAATGAAGTGCTTTGACAGAATCATTACCAATATGATTAAAACTGAGATATTTTCTAGCCTTGACCCATTACAATTACTTTATCGGGAGGGGCGAAGCACAGAGGATGCTGTCATCAGTGTTCCTCATTTAATTAGAAGCACTTAGAAGAGCCTAAGGCTTATGCTCGGATTTTATTTGCTGATTTTATTTCTGCTTTTGACACTGTCTGCACCCACCTGCTGGTCCAGAAGCTTTTAAACTTAGAGATAAATCCTTTAATTATAAAATGGTCTTATTCTCTCTTGACCAACTGGTCACAAGTCAGTGTGAATGACAGGCTTTCAGCAGTCAAACACTGTAGTACAGGGGTGCCCCAGAGAGCTGTGAGTTCTCCTCTCCTTTTTACCTTGTACACAAATGAATGTAGAGGCAGACAGCCTAATCATTTTATCATCAAAATTTCTGATGACACAATTATTTTAAGTCTTTTACATGGAAGTGACGACCCCTCAGGCTATTACAGATTTTAAAGCCTGGTGTGATAGTTGTCATCTTATTTTAAATGCAGACAAAACTAAAGAAATGTTATTTGATCCCAGAGCAGTATGTGTGCATGACCCAGTGGTGATCAATGGTTGCTCAATCGAGCAAGAAAGCTCATACAAGTACCCAGGCATCTACATGGGCTTATCTTTTAAATTGGACAAACATGTTGACTTCCTGTGTGCAAAACTGGTGCAATCGGACACAAAATTAACCGCTATAAGCCCTCTTTTTTCCTGACATCCATAGCTCTGTTAAATAAGGAACTTACTCAGCTGAACAGGACATGAGCCCCATTTTAGCTACTCTTAATGTTTAGGTCTGTTCTTTACAATCATTATTTCTAATCTTGGTCTTGAGTTTTCTAGGTTTTTGCTGTTCAGATTATTTATTGATCTGAGGCCATTTTATTGTGGAATATGATTGATTATTTTTTGTAACGTTAATTCTTATCTATAAACAAGGCTGATTGTGTTTTAAACTGTGACTGAAGGTGAATGCAGCATCATGTAACACTGTCATTCCAGACCAATTTCCCGTGAGGGACAATAAAGTTTATTCTGATTCTGGGTGGAGTTTGCATGTTCTCCCCGTGTCTGTGTGGGTTTTCTCTGGGTACTCTGGTTTCCTCCCACAGACATGCAGGTTAGGTTAATTGGCATCAACTGGAGACCTTAGATTATTGCAGTAAAATATTAGAAAACAGTAAAAAAAAAAAAAAAAAATGAAGGTACATGCAGTATATTAATAAGAAGAATTAGAAATGTTCCTAGACAGGCTAATTAGCCTCAACATTTTATTGAAAATTATGGCAATATTAACAAGTGAAGGTGATAGTAAGTTTTACAAATATTGTCTAAGTGTTGGTGGAAACATCAAAAAAAATTCCCAAGACAATAATGACATTGATTTCATAGAAAAATCTTAGTTCAATCTTCATTAAAACTGAAGAAAACTAAAACAGAGATGTGGAAATCGTGAAATGAAGACACTGAATGATTCCATTATTCAGGTTTATTTCACAGAGGCACATCCACATCCATCTCTGAGTAGAAAATGAGAGACCGATCGCAGTCAGGTCCCTTCTATTTATATCCGTCACAACAAAGGGAACAATACCTTCCTAGTCACACTTCCCTCTAGACAATAACCCCCCTTCAGTGTCCTTCGGCCCCCCTCTGGTCCCGGGGGGGTCGGGAAGCCCTTTTCACCCCCCTGCTGTCATGTCTGCCTGTGCTGGTATCTTTCCACAGGCGGCTCAGCTCCAATGTCCTTCTCCAAGGCATAGGGTCAGCACAGATGTAATCCCAATCGGCTTACAATATGCAGATATGAATATATGTCAGCCACAGCCCCCCCAAACCCCGAAGAATGGTCGTGAATTCGGGTTTAAAAAAAAAAAGAATTAATACCGGATGGTCTTAATGGTACAACTGTGCTACATGCTCACATTAAAGGGAAATTCAGGTTCACGTCAACAGTACAGCTTACACAGTATGATCACTTAGCGTTTCAGTGATAACTCTCACAGCATAGTCAATACAACCTGATTAAGGATTCAATGATAACACCAACAGCACAGTCTATACCACATTATTCCATCACATATCAGTCTGCACGTTGTCTGGGTTTTAACCGTCTTCCGAATCTGCTGTATGCAGGTTTCGCCGTCTTAGCGGCACTGTCCTGTGAGGCATCTGCAGGCTGAGGAAGAGAATGGTTATTTGGCCCCTGTGGGGGAGGCGAGCTGTGGCCCTTGGGGGGCCTACCCCTGCGTGGTGCTCGCGCCACCCGTACAGACTCATCGTCAGTCACAAAAGCAGGCTTAAGTCTGTCAATACTGATGGTCTCCTCCCTGTCTCCTAAATCCAGCACAAACTGCTTATCACCAGTTTCCAGCACTCTAAAAGGTCCGTCATAAGGTGGGCGGAGCGTTGATTTTGCGGCGTCATGTCTAACAAAAACGAACTCCGCATCCTTTAGAGCCTGGGGCACAAAAACCTGCGGAAACGTGTGATGAACGGGGCCGGGGAGCATCTCTGTCTCCGCTCCGCTTAGTGGTCTGAGGGAGGGGAGGCGCTCCGGCCCTGCATGCTCTGGCAAAAATTCGCCGGGCAGCCTGAGAGGCTGTGCAAAAACTAGCTCCGCTGGGGAGGCATCTAGATCCTCCTTGGGCGCAGAACGCAACCCTAATAAGATCCATGGTAGTTTTTTTACCCAATCTCCATCCGTAAGCGACGCTCTGAGGGCTGCCTTCAACGACCTATGAAAACGCTCACATAAACCATTAGCCTGTGGGTCACAGGTGTCAAACTCATTCCATGGAGGGCCAAGACCCTGCAGATTTTACCTCCACCCAGTGGCTTCAACAGGTGTTTTCTCTGAATTTCCTCCCACTGATTGCTGATCAGTGAAAACACCTGCTGAAGAGACTGGGTGGAAGTAAAACCTGCAGGGTCTTGGCCCTCCATGGAATGAGTTTGACACCCCTGCTGTGGGTGATACGCGGCAGTGTGATGGAGTGTTGTTCCCAGGCTGCTGGCCATCGCCGACCAAAGCTCGGAGACAAACTGGGGGCCTCTGTCTGACGTTATGTCCGACGGAACCTCAAAACGCGCTACCCAGGCCATTAAAAAAGCTCAAGCCACTTCTGCGGCTGTGGTTGAGGTTAAAGGGACCGCCTCTGGCCAACGCGTGGTCCAATCTACCATTGTCAAAAGATGCGTGAAACCGTGTGATGACGGTAGGGGGCCTACGAGGTCGATGTGCACGTGGTCGAACCTTCTGGCCGGAATTTTAACGGTTCTAACGGAGCTTAAGTGTGCTTATGGATTTTGGCCCGCTGGCAGGCCATGCAGGCTTTTGTCCACTCTTTCACGTGCTTGCACAGGCCCGGCCAAACAAATTTCTCCGCCACCATTTTCACAGAGGCGCATGCTCCCGGGTGCGCGAGGGAGTGAACTGAGTCAAAAACGCGGCGGCGCCACGCGGCTGGAACTACCAGACGCGGCTGCCCCGTTGATACGTCACAGATTAAGGGGGGCATACCGGTTTGAAAAATCCTGCTCTCCAGCCTTAACCCTGTTGGTCCGGACTGGAGTGCACGCACGTCCGCGTCTGAACTCTGCTCTGCAGCCATAGCCGCGTAATTGATCCCCACGTGAACTGGGGCTGCATGCGCTTCCGCGTTGTTGTTACGCTCCGCGTCCGCGGGGGCTTGCTCCCTGTCCGCGCGTACCGGTGCTGCAACCGCACGGGAGAGGCAGTCTGCTACCAGATTGAGCTTACCCGCTACGTGTTGTATATCCGTGGTAAACTCCGAGATCGCGGCCAGCTGCCTCTGCTGCCGACCAGACCAAGGTTCTGATACTTTAGCCATTGCAAAAGTGAGCGGTTTATGATTGACAAACGCGGTGAAGCTCCGCCCTTCCAGCCAGAACTGGAAGTGGCGGGTGGCCAAATGAAGCGCCAACAGCTCTCTGTCAAACGTGCTGTATTTGCGCTCGGTTTCGTTCAGGGATTTGCTAAAAAACGCCAATGGCTGCCAGGCCCCGGCGACGTGCTGTTCCACGACGGCCCCTATAGCGACATCTGAAGCGTCCGTCGTAAGGGCTATGCGGGCTGAAGGGTCTGGATGCGCGAGCATCGTAGCGTCGGCCAGGGCTTTTTTTACCTCTGCGAATGCGTGTTCCCGCTCTGGGGACCACTCGATCGGATTGGAGGGTTTTTTTTTGTTTTTTGAGAGCAGCATATAAAGGTTGCATGAGTTGCGCTGCGTGAGGCAGGAAGCGGTTATAAAAATTCACCATGCCTAAAAACTCCTGTAATGATTTGACGGATTGTGGGCGGGGAAATTCAGCCACTGCGTGCACTTTGCTTGGCAACGGAATTGCCCCCTCTGAGGAGACACGGTGCCCCAAAAAATCGATCTGCGCCCCGCCAAACTGGCACTTGGCTGGGTTAATAATTAACCCGTGCTCACCCAACCTCTGAAAAACGGTGGTGAGGTGTTTTTCGTGTTCCTCCTCCGAAGTGCTCGCGACCAGAATGTCGTCGAGATAGACAAACATGAAATTTAGGTCCCGTAGCACAGCATCCATCATGCGCTGGAATGTCTGTGCGGCACCTTTAAGGCCAAAAGGCATTCGCAAAAATTCAAAAAGTCCGAAGGGCGTTATTACCGCTGTCTTAGGGATATCCTCGGGCCGGACCGGAACCTGGTGGTAGCCGCGGACAAGGTCTATTTTAGAAAAAATGCGCGTGCCCGCCAGATGCACCGAGAAATCCTGAATATGCGGAATCGGGTAGCGGTCATGCGTCGTGGCGTTATTTAGTCTGCGGTAGTCGCCGCACGGTCTCCAGGAGCTGTCAGCTTTAGGGACCATGTGCAGCGGCGAGGCCCAAGGGCTTTTCGAACGCCGAACAATGCCCAGCTTCTCCAGGCTGGCGAATTCTTCACGCGCAATGTGGAGTTTAGCCGCGTCCAAACACCGTGCTTTTGCAAAGACTGGGGGGCCTACGGTGGTGATAAAATGCTCCACCCCGTGTTTCGCAACTGTTGCCGAAAAGGTAGGGATGGTGAGTGCTGGGAATTGGGTGAGGAGTGCGTCAAATTTACCCCCTGTTGTGGCGACGTGAGCCTGCATCGGTGGCGGTGACACTCGAGCTGCACAGGGAATAGAAGTAAAAGACAGTGCAGTCACTAAGCGTCTGTTGGCAAGATCAACTAATAAACCATGTGAACACAGAAAATCAGCACCTAACATATTGAAGCTCACTGCCGCTACGATGAAGGTCCATTCATAAGCGCGGCCGTGGAAGGACAGGGACAAGGTCCTTTCCCCGTAGGTCTTGATGCTTGAGCCGTTCGCAGCCGTTGCCCCGTCGCCGCGGGGGCCGGCCACTCGGTCGGCGTAGGTCGGGGTGATGAAGCTCACCTGAGCTCCAGTGTCTATGAGGAACTGTTGCCCGGAGCTCTCATCCTTGATGTAAAGCAGCTTGTTTGTCTCGCCGACAGCCGCAGCTGCTACCGGTTCTTGGCTTTTGCAGTTTCCCGAGCTCTTGAAACCGCACGGCGGCACGCACCTGCGTGCTTTCTCCGCGAAGCGCCGGTGGAAGAAACAAAGGTCATCTCCTCCGCTGCGTCGTGGCCGCGCCACTGCCATAGTGGGTGGGTACAGCTCCGCCTTCTCCAGCTCCTCGCTGCCCGGGGTCGTCACGGTGAGGTCTGCTGCTGCTGCTGCTGCTGTGGTCGTCTGCTCACCGCAGGAGTTGAGGAGCCTCTGTGCCTCGCGGGCCATTGCGCGGAACTCTCGCTGCGTCTCCCCCTGCATGCTGGCCAGGGTTCCTCTCATGTGGGTCGGGAGGGTGCTGAGAAAGATTTGTTTGAAGAGGAAGTTGTCGTTGTCTGCCTCCCTCAAATGAAGCATCTCCTCCATCAGGGCGATCGGCCTACGCCCAGTTTGGCCGTAGATCGTTATGAGTCTCTTGGCCCTCTCTTTGGCTGAGGGCGCGAAACATTCGATGAGGGCAGCCTTCAGCTCGCCGTATTTGTCGTCTGTGGGCGGCTGCTGCACCACGCTCCGCATGCATCCCGTTGTGTGGGGATCAAGCTTGGCGATAACGTGGTAAAATCTGGTGTTATCCGCCGTTATTCCTGCGAGCGTGAACTGCGCCTCGGCATGGAGGAACCACGAGTTCGGGTCATTGCGCCAGAACTCTGGCAGCTTGACGGTGACGGCGCTCGCTCGGGCCGTCTCTGGCGAGTCTGCCTCGCGGTTCTCCCTCTCGTCCATGCTCTCTCACGTTGCTTGGTCACCAGTGTGGAAATCGTGAAATGAAGACACTGAATGATTCCATTATTCAGGTTTATTTCACAGAGGCACATCCACATCCATCTCTGAGTAGAAAATGAGAGACCGATCGCAGTCAGGTCCCTTCTATTTATATCCGTCACAACAAAGGGAACAATACCTTCCTAGTCACACTTCCCTCTAGACAATAACCCCCCTTCAGTGTCCTTCGGCCCCCCTCTGGTCTCGGGGGGGGGGGTCGGGAAGCCCTTTTCACCCCCCTGCTGTCGTGTCTGCCTGTGCTGGTATCTTTCCACAGGCGGCTCAGCTCCAATGTCCTTCTCCAAGGCGTAGGGTCAGCACAGATGTAATCCCAATTTCTTCTTTGGCTTACAATATGCAGATATGAATATATGTCAGCCACAGAGATATTGTTAATAAATGTCAAAACATCAAGTGATTGTGATGTCACAGATATGAAAACAGTGAAATAGGTCATTGAGGGAATTTCCAAACTCACATCTTCAACTTATCGTTCCAAACAGGAAAATTTCCTAATAAAATTAAAACAGCAAAAGTCATTCCATGATATAAATCCGGTGACAAGTAACACTTCAGATTTCGCTTCTGACACAGTTGTCAAAGATTCTAGAAAAACTCTTCAGTGATGGATTAGAAAAGTTTAGAGACCAACACAAACTACTCTTTGACAGTCAATCTGGATTTAGAGCAAACTGGCCTGACATTGTACAAACTGCTCAAAACGCTACTGGTTAAGTGTATCGTCTTTAAAATGCCAAAAGTTAACAAATGCATATATATATATCCGCTTGTACTGATATGTAACAACCAAAGTGCGGATATTTTTTACTTACTCGTGCCTATAGTATTTTCCGTTAGCTATGAGAACAAGCTAGCAGTGCTTTTACCACGATCAAACATTTCTCCTCACCATAAAGAAACGCTCGTTTGAGAAAATGAGAACAAAAATCTTAGCATCTTACAGAACACTTTATTATAAAGATATCCAGTGCAAAATATGCTGTATTTGTTTTGTATCAATAATGTTTGTTGTCTCAAATGACATTAGTGATGTCACCATATACTGTATCTTGAAATGCTTGTTTGAGAGAAAACGAGAACAAAAATCTTCGCGTCTGGGGGTGATCCTCACAGTTTCCTGTGGTAAGATGCCCCACTTTATTTCATGGTAGTTGAGAAATAGTTTTTAAAAATTACATATCTGACTGATTGGCATCAGGTGTGCTGGCAATGGAGTAGGTGTGTGCGTTGCTGGCTCCTGCTATATTTTTTTTCCTTACTTTTTAAACCCTATTTTGCTGTAAGCTGTTAATGTTTTGGACATTTAATACGCGCAGAATTTGTTTTGAGTTGTGAAATATGTCCAAAACAAGAAAGCAGACTGAAAAGGAGGCAGCAGGGAACAATACTAACACCAGCTTAGCTGAGGATGCTAATATCAGCCTTAACCCTGCACTTCTTGCCTTGCTAGAGCAACATAGAATGTCCATAGCTGCTGACTTCAAAGCTTCATTTGAGCTTATTAATGGTAAGCTGGACAAGATTCAAGCAGATGTGGCGAACCAGGAGCAACGCATTGGCGACCTTGAAAACAACGCGGAGGACGTCAGCCAGCGCCTAGCGGCGCTTGAAGTTACATGTGAGTCAATGCAGGAGGAGAACAAACTTTTGAAAAACAAACTTTCTGACCTGGAGGGAAGAAGCAGGAGGCTGAATATTCGTCTGGTGGGTCTGCTGGAGTCCTTTGATGTGGGTCCACGGCCATCTGAATTTTTTTCTCGGCTGTTGGTGGACGTCTTTGGCACACAAACTTTGCCATCTCCCCCAGAGCTGGATAGAGCCCACCGCAGCCTCATGCCCAAGCCGAGTCCGAATGGGAAGCCGCGCGCTGTCATTATTTGTTTCCACCGGTTTCGGACCAAAGACTTGGTGATGAGAGAAGCGCGGAGACGCCGTGGGACTTTGGAATATCGTGGACATAAACTTCAGTTCTACGAGGATTATAACGCCGACGTTCAGAAGCAACGAGCCGAATATAAGGAGGTTATGTCCGAGTTGTACAAGAGAGGTTTTCGTCCTTCTCTTCTTTTCCCCGCCAGGCTCCGGATAACTCTTCCAGACGGCCAAAACCAGTGGTTGGCGTCCGTCTCAGAGGCCACCCGCTTCATGCAAACCAGGGAGAGAAACCAGCAATTTTCGCCTTGAACTGGACATTTCTGGGTTGACCAGCTGCCGCGCTGGACTGCTTGATTGCAACTTCATTGAAGCTGCACTGACTGGACATTGATGCATTTTTAGATGTTCAAAAACAAGGTAAAATTGGCTCCCTATACGTTGTTGTTTACTTAATTCTTTTTTAATTTTATTTAATTTTATTTTTTTTTTAGGGTAAAACGTTCATATTATGCAGGATTGAAGCCAGTTGTATGGGAGCATTCTATTAGGATGAAAATAGAGCAGGAGATGGAGCGGTTGCTGTTTTTTTGCAACCGGCTGGAGTGTTGTTATAGGTTTGGTTGTTGGATTTTTTAATTTATTTTTTTTATTTATTTTTTGTTTTGTTTTTTTGTTATGGATTTATTTACACCCCCCTTACCCCTTTTTTTTTTTTTTTTTTTTTTTTTTTTTTTTTACCCGTACCTCACTTTACTCTTCTTTGGGCTACACAACATCATATATAAATTTTACTCTTTGAATGAATAGTAATCTTACTTTGGTAAGCTGGAATGTGAAGGGGTTGAACCATCCAATTAAACGAAAGAGAGTCATGTCACGTCTAAAGCAGTTTAAGCCTGGGGTACTGTTTTTGCAGGAAACCCATTTGCAGGATTCCGACCACTTGCGTTTGTCAAAATGTTGGTCAGGACAATTTTTTCATTCAAATTTTAAAGCTAAGGCCAGGGGCGCTGCTATTCTTATTGATCGAAATATCCCATTTATTCCCTCTAATGTTGTATTAGATAAAAATGGACGATTTGTAATAGTATCAGGTAAACTTGGCAATAAACATGTCACCTTGGCTAATCTGTATGCACCGAATTTTGATGATGTGCACTTTTTTCGCAACCTTTTTTCGCAACTTCTGGATTTAAATACTCATTCTCTAATTCTTGGGGGTGACTTTAATTTGTATATGGATCCGATCTTAGACCGCTCATCCTCAAAACCTGCTAGTCTTAATAAATCTGCAACTTATGTTAAGTCTTTTCTTGAGGAATATAGCCTTACAGATCCTTGGCGTTTTTTACATCCTAACGGCAGGGACTATTCTTTTTTCTCTCACGTACACCATACTTATACCAGAATAGATTATTTTTTTGTTGACAATTTATTAATTAATAACCTTAGCTCTTGCAGTTATGATAGCATCTCGGTTTCTGATCATGCCCCTCTTGTACTTAAAATGATCCTCCATGGATGTGACTCCATGAGAAAGCATTGGAGATTGGATCCATTATTACTTACAGATGAAAAATTGGTTGCGAATATTTCTTCTAAAATTAATTTTTTTTTGAAAGAAAATAAAACTCCTGGTATGCCAAATAAAACGATATGGGAGGCCATGAAGGCATTTCTTAGGGGGGAATTTATTTCATTGGCAGCATTTAAAAGACGATCCTTAATACAGGAACAGAAGGCTATTTTAGATCAAATCCTGGACATTGACAGACAATATGCTCAATCTCCATCACCCGCTCTGTACAAGGAACGTATGATATTACAAACTAAACTTAATTTACTTTCTACTCGACAAATTGAAGGTTGTTTAATAAGGAACAAGAGTGAATTTTATGAACATGGCGAAAAAAACAGTAAACTTCTAGCTAATCAACTGCGTGGTATTAGAGCTAAGCAAATTATTACTGGAGTTAGGACAGATAAAGGAGAGGTGACATCAGACCAACAAGTGATTAATGATATTTTCAGGTCATTTTATTCCAAATTATATACCTCAGAATATACAACAAACTTAAAGGATTTGGAAATTTTTTTTGATTCTATTGATATTCCTTCGATTTCTTCAGAATCTCAGCAAATTTTAGAAGCTCCCATCACAAAAGAAGAAATTCAGCTGGCAATATCATCCATGCAATCAGGAAAATCTCCAGGACCTGATGGGTTTTCCGCTGATTTTTTCAAAAAATTCTCTGACGACCCCGCCCCTTTCCTTTGTCAAGTTTTTACAGAGTCGCTTGACTCCGGTACACTTCCTCCTTCATGCTATCAGGCCTGTATCACTGTGTTGCTTAAAAAAGATAAGGATCCTGTTGATTGTGCTTCTTACAGGCCTATTTCCTTGTTAAATACCGATGTTAAAATTTTGTCAAAGTTGTTAGCTTCTAGGTTGGAAAAGATTCTTCCTTTTATAATTTCACAGGACCAAACCGGTTTCATTAAAAATCGCCATTCTTTTTTTAACTTGCGGCGGTTGTTTAATATTATTTATACTCCTCACCACAACATACCTGAATGTCTTATTAGTTTGGACGCTGAAAAGGCATTCGATAGGGTTGAGTGGGAGTATTTGTTTTTTACTTTGGAGAGGTTCGGTTTTGGTCCTTCCTTCTGTTCCTGGATTAAACTTCTCTATGCTAGTCCTTTAGCTTCAGTGTTAACTAATTGTCGCTATTCTGACTATTTTAGACTTTACCGTGGTACGAGGCAAGGCTGTCCTTTGAGCCCGTTGCTCTTTGCCTTGGCAGTTGAGCCGTTAGCTATTGCAATCCGCGGGAGCCGGGACTTTCTAGGCATTCGTAGGGGTGGCATTGAGCATAGGGTTTCACTCTATGCTGACGATCTTTTACTATTTCTCTCCAACCCACTTACTTCATTACCCGCTATACTCAACATTTTGGATAGTTTTAGTAGGTTTTCTGGTTATAAAATTAATCTTAATAAGAGTGAACTGTTTCTGATTAATGAAAAGATTCAAGTTCAGGATTTTGAAAATTTTCCTTTCAAGGTTGTTATTGATCATTTTAATTATCTTGGGATATGTGTCACTAAACAATTTAATTACTTGTTTAAAAATAATTTTCTCCCCTTACTTGACCAGTGCAAGTTAATACTTTCCAAATGGTCCCCATTATCCTTGTCTTTAATTGGCAGAATCAATTCTGTAAAAATGATGTTACTTCCAAAGTTTTTATATTTGTTTCAATGTCTCCCCATTTTTATTCCTAAATCCTTTTTTAAGTCTTTGGACTCTCTGATTACCTCATTTATTTGGAATGGTAAACATCCGAGATTGAGGAAAGTTTTTCTTCAAAGACCCAAATCAGTGGGTGGCATGGCTCTGCCTAACTTTCAATATTACTACTGGGCAGCAAATATCAGGTGCATGTTATATTGGAAACATTTTTATCTGGAACCCAAATCACCAATTTGGATCCTTATGGAGTCACATGTGGACAATCAAACCTCCCTACCGGCAATTTTAGGTTCACCACTTCCCCTTGCTTTGTCTACACTGGGTAATAATAAAGTAGTTCGTCAGTCTCTTAGAATTTGGTCTCAATTCAGGAAAAACTTCGGTCTTCAGTTTTTCTCCATTAGAAGTCCAATTGCCGCAAATCATTTATTTACCCCATCAACTATTGATAGCGCATTTCATATATGGCACAGAAAAGGTTTAAAATCTTTTGCGGATTTATATTTTGATGGTCAATTTGCAAGTTTTTCTCAACTTTCCACTAAATTCGACATCACTTCTACACATTTTTTCCGCTTCCTCCAGGTCAGACATTATGTGCAAACCATGACAAAACAATTCCCTCAAAAACCTTCTGATAATCCTCTAGATGATTTTTTATTAGTTAAACCAACTTCTAAGGGGGTAATGTCAGTTTTATATAATTTAATTTCAAATTTACAATCTTCTTCTCTGGCCGCTATCAAATTGAATTGGGAACAAGATCTTAATTTTACTTTTACTGATGAACTGTGGGACTCTATTCTTGGCCAGGTTCACACTGTATCAATGTGTGCTCGTCACGCTCTTATTCAATTTAAGATTGTACACCGGATGCACTTGTCCAAGGTTAAGTTAGCACGTATTTACTCGGATATAGACCCAACTTGTGAAAAGTGTGGTAGCGCTCCTGGCACTTTGCTTCACATGTATTGGTCCTGCCCTGCATTGATGAATTTTTGGCATTCTGTTTTTATCACTATGTCTGAAGTCCTGCAATATCAAATTAAACCTGATCCATTATGTGCCATTTTTGGTGTGGCTCCAGAACTTGTCTTGCCAAATTCCAAATTAAAAGTATTCAAATTTTCATTATTATTGGCCAGACGTGCTGTATTACTGAAGTGGAAAGACTCTTCGCCCCCTTCACATTTACAGTGGATAAAAGATATAATGTCCTGTTTGGATTTAGAAAAAATCAGATATACAGTCTGTGGCTCTGAAAACAAATTCTATAAATTATGGCGCCCGTTTCTTGACTTCTTTGAAAGACCCACGATTATAGTTTCTGAGTAGCTCATATCCCCTTTACCCCACCCCCACTTCACACACACAATTTTTCTTTGTATTTTTTTTTAATTATTGTTTATTTAAAGGTTTTTGTGCTTTGAAGCATTTACATTTGTTAGCTTTAAATTCTAGTTTTTCACTGTTTGGTTAAAACAAAAATGAAAATTTTTAATACTTTGTATTGTATTGATACTTCAATTAATAATAATAAAAAGACCTTTGAAAGAAAGAAAAATCTTCGCGTCTTACAGAATCCTTTTTTATAAAGATATCCAGTACAAAAAATGTTTCTTTATTGCATCAATACTGTGTATGAATGGGTGCCTTGCGTTGTGTATATGGGAGATTTTTCTCCCAGAGACGCTGGTAATGTCATTATTTTTACTATTTTGGTAATATTTCCATCATCATGGGCAATTTTTAACTTTTTAAATTTCACGCATGTGTTTAATCGTGTGTTCTGTAACCGTGTTTAATCTAATCCGTCTCTTACTTTATTGTGCAGTAGCCCGGTGGAGCACCTACAGTTTCATTGTACTGTACAACTGTACAATGACAATAAAGCCTCTTCTATTCCTACTCTTCTGTTCCATAATCAGACATGTAAGCTTTGGTAATATTGATATTGAATAAAATCGCTTTCTATGTCTGCACATTTAATGGAAGGAAATTTCTGAATAATATGTGCAACTGTAGTCACAGGAGCATCAAGCTGCTTGGAGATGGTCTAGCCTTTACCTTTAACATGCTTCTTTATAATTTTCTTTCTAATCTCCTGAGACAGCTCTCTCCTTTGCTTCCTCTGGGCCATGTTTAGTGTGGTACACACCATGTCACCAAACAGCACAGTGACTACTTGTCACCCTTTAAATAGGCCGACTGACTGATTACGAGTTTGTAGACACCTGTGATGTTAATTAGAGGACACATCTTGGTTGAACATGTCCCTATGGTCACATTATTTTCAATCTTTTCTAGGGGTACTGTGGCGGCATGAAAAAATAAGAAGTGAACTGAGAGTTTTAAGGGAGTTTATTAAATCATACCGCCATCATAGGAACTCACTCCAGCCCTTGTGCAAGCAGGCTGGAGCGGGTCCTCAGGCTCTCAGCAGCAGTAGTCAGATGAGCAGTCGAAGAGTGAAAGAGAGAATGAGTTACAGAACATGTGCGGTATTTATACCCAGTTACAGACAATACATGAAAGGCATGGGACATTTGCATCACAGTAAGAGCAGGAAGCATGAATGTTTGCATTTGATTCATACAAAACAGCCTGATACCAGCGGAAGGAGCTAGACACAGGAAGGCTGCCTATTGTTCTGTTAATCGCTCCAGATGCGCGCTCTGCATGTCCCAGTCTGTTGTGGGGGTTATCCCACAGTACCATCATTTTTGTCCAGGTCTGTTTCACGAGTTTGTTTTTTCAAGTAATTCTGTTGAACCACAATTCAAAAGCATTGTCTGCTTTTCATCGGTTAATTTTCATAGAATTTTTATTTATTTCCAATTTTGTCAGATTCAAGTGATTTCTGTGACCACTGTGGGTTTTTCTTTTATTAACAGAGGGGTACCAACAATTTTGTCCACGTTCGTACTAATTTGACAGTTTTGTCCTTTTTGCTCAAGATAATGTCCAGTTTTATTGCTCCTCCTTCATGTGTCTTCCAGTTGGGATTTCCTTGTCATAAAAGATGGTAATATCTCCGTTGGAGCTGACTGGCTCTGGAGCGTGCTCCCATACTGGTCCTTTTACTTCCATTTTAAATTCTTTGCACTAGTACATACCTGTGTATACCCATCCATGCCCGTAGAAACCAAGTATAAGCAAGTATTTCTGCATGCCCATTGCGGCGGTATGAAATAAAGCAGCGTAGGTGAAGGTTTTAAGCAGGTTTATTAAATCACACCGCCGTCACAGGAACTCCACCCCAGCCCTTGTGCAAGCAGGCTGGAGTGGCGTCCTCAGGCTCTCAGCGAAGAGACACAGAGTGTGTGTGTCAGCAGCAGTTGAAGGAATCAGAGCAATGAGAGACAGATTTACAGAATGGCGCAGAATATATACCCAACAACAGACAATACATCAAAGAGCATTCACAGCAGTTGGTATGGGCATTTGCATATGAGAGGCACAGTAAGGACAGGATTTTTTTTTTTTTTTTGTTACTTATTTGTACCCGTAGGTAGATTTGGTTTGCAGTCTGGTGACAAGCCACCGGTTGCCGGTTGCTGCGTGCGCGAGCGCCCTAAACCTACATATTTTTTTTTTTTGGTATGAGGGAGGAAACCGGAGAAATCCCGGAGTAAACCCACGCAACACGGGAAGAACATGCAAACTCCACACAACTCACTGTTGGTCGGGGGCTGGGATCGAACCCACGATCTCATGATCCCCGCGATCCCCCGGCCAAGGGTAAAACTGTGCTGCCACAGTGCTAAACCACTGCGCCACCGTGCATGCATGAACACAATGCATGAATGGCACATTACATCACAGCAGAAAAAACCAGAAGTAGCAAGCTGTCTGTCCCAGTCTGTTGTGGGGGTTGTCCCAACACGCCACACGCTCCCCCCCAGAGGGCTCGGCAGGGGGCCGAGGCCTCGATAGTGCAGCTTGGGCAGCAAGCAGGGAAAAGCTCTGTGCAGGAGGGGGTGGAGGGGGTGGGGGGTAGTAAATGCCGGCCGGAGACGGTGAAATCGTCCGGGCCGCGCAAAAATTGCTTGTCGTTCCGCGATGTCGAGGGGCTGTCCCATTGAACTTGCGGAGATCACAAGAAGAAAAATTAGTCACTGGCTCCTCCCGCGATTAAGTCCTGCAAGGATTAATAGTGGCTGTGAAGAAAATCAGGAGCGGCTGTAAGAAAAAAAACAAAGGCAAAGGGACTTGGCGTGTTGACTTTTAGGTGCGGGCACAACCTTAAAAGCCTTCGGGAACCGCAGACTGCTGAATTCCCTATGTGATAAGACCATTAGTAAATCCTGTGAACAAGCTGCGTGCGTGCCTCAGGTGAACAAGCAACCCTGAAGGGCCTGTGTGCAGCGGCGAAGGAGGATGGGGGTCTGCAGAGCCGTATGCGTCCCGTGCGTGGTGCGCCGTACTCGTAACTCCCCGGTGCGTGTGCCGGGGTTCCGTGCGTGGGTGGGCCAGCTGGAGAGGAGAACCAGGGTCAAGGAGCTTAATCATCCCTGTTCAATGTGTTGGAGCGGTGAAGGGAAGTAGAAGCTCTTGTCACTCGCTCGGTCATGGTGCGTTCAGGTCCACGTGTGCTCCGTCGGCCGTGGAGATCGCCGTCATGGAGAAAAGACGAGGTACATGCGCTCTCGTGTGGGGGAGCTGCGAGCGCGGCCGGTCCAGCGTGGATGTGCCGATCTAGGTGTGCAGATTTCACCATGAAGTTTGCTGCGGCTTTCCCGGTCGTGGGTGGTCTCCGGAGAGTTTCACCTGGAAACTCTGTGTCGAAGTCTCTCTGAAGCAGAAGGGAGGGCAGATCAGTCAGGCTACCGCGTTCGCTTGTCGTCGGAGAAACCCCGCCGGGTGCTGCGTTCACCAGCAGTGTGTTTTTTTCAGCGTCGTGTCACCAACGTGGCCGTCCAGACCAGAAGGTTGCGTTGCACAAAGCGTGTGCATTCTCGGGGTCACCAGTGCGGCGGCATGAAATAAAGCAGCGTAGGTGAAGGTTTTAAGCAGGTTTATTAAATCACACCGCCGTCACAGGAACTCCACCCCAGCCCTTGTGCAAGCAGGCTGGAGTGGCGTCCTCAGGCTCTCAGTGAAGAGACACAGAGTGTGTGTGTCAGCAGCAGTTGAAGGAATCAGAGCAATGAGAGACAGATTTACAGAATGGCGCAGCATATATACCCAACAACAGACAATACATCAAAGAGCATTCACAGCAGTTGGTATGGGCATTTGCATATGAGAGGCACAGTAAGGACAGGATGCATGAACACAATGCATGAATGGCACATTACGTCACAGCAGAGCAGTGGAAAAAACCAGAAGTAGCGAG